>OZ008367.1:199134178-200334178 GCA_963931995.1 Phaonia tiefii
ATACAAAAAACTATTCGCGTGTTCGAGACGAATTTCATACGAAAACGAATTCGTTATGAGTCCGAAACGGACAAATTGTCTGCAGAAACGGATCCGTCTCGAATTCGTAATGGAACCATATGGCACAATGGATTAGTGGTAGAAAATATAGTTCATTACATATTTTAATTTAAAATATCTTAAACTGCAGTTACACCAACCAAGATTATCGCTTTATCGGGATTATAAATGTCAAACTCTATAAGCAAAAAACGTCGATAATCCCGAAAATGCGTTAATCTTGTTTGGTGTAAATGCCGTATTACCACCGAGTAATACTTTAAGAGTGTGCACTAGTTGATTTTTGTACTAACGAGCTCCGAGACCAACGAGGAAAACATATAGAGAATGAGAGCAATCTTTAATTTTAACAATTTTCGTGTTAATTGGGATCTACACTAATAACTTTACTGTAACACTTCATTATATTTTGATTTTTTTGCACTGAATATCCCTGTTTTTAATCGATTTAGTTGGCAAAATTGACTCCCAGTTGATGTGTTTTGTACTTTTGGCTTGACACTCGGCAGCAGAAGTTTGAAAATCACAGCTCGCAACCCAGTCCCCATCAACGAGTCTTCTTTGATAGCACATTCTCTATTTGTTCTCCAAGTACTAACTTGAACAGCTGTCTCATCGGTACCCCTTGCGTATTACACACATTATTAGTCACATGCTGGTGCAGCTCACCTTCAAACCGAATGCTAGTATTTGTTGGAATATTTAAACATTTTTCATTAGTGAAACAGTTACGTGCTGCTATAGGTTGGCCACATACAACATAGTCTGCCGAAATTTTTCTAATTGTGTCAATTATGTACACTTTACCATTGGGATGTTTCAATGAAAAATAATAATTTTTAGTTTGAAGTAATAAATGCGAGCCATTTAGTTCCCGGTTTCGAGACGAATTTCGTATGAAAACGAATTTGTTATCAGTTCCAGTGTTGCCGTTTTGGTAGAATTCTACCAAATTTGGTCGGATGGATTTTTAATTTTATGATTTGGTCGGATGGCCCGACCAATTCGATTTTGGTCCGTTTTAGACGTACCCATCATTAATTTTAGTTAGCCATCATTTGAAAAATCCATTTTTCCATAGGTTGGTACATAAGTGTGCTCCAACGCACTGAATTGTGATTTGGCACTTGCCGCCAAAGAAGTCATTGTATTTAACGGCGCAAAAAACTTAGCTTTGTACTTTGCAATGCTTCTTCGTTTCGTGATTTGAACTATTCATCGTAAAAACTGTTCCTTAATATTTAAAGTAACTGATCTATCTGCCTAATCTATTGCTGTGAAAAGAAACAATTTTAATTTTGTCAAAATTAAAAACATGGACAAGTGAGTTGATAGGAAATATGTCCTGCAACATTAAGAACGTGGTCGTGTGATATGACAACGAGGCTTCATTCTTAATTTATTTACATTTGGGAATACTAATATTGTGCCTGTTATTTTTTTTAGGTATTTAACAAAAATGACTAACTAAGAAGGCTGAAGTAAACAACAGTGATGTCTCTAACAGGTCTGAAGATAACAATAATGATGTCTCTAACAGGACTGAAGATAACAACTTTGATGTAAAATTTTAAATGTTTTTATTTATAAAGCTTTTAAACTCTTATTTTCCAGTGGTGGTAATGAAACACAAGTAAACGTAAAAAGAAAGTTTCGGTTGGAATGGCTGAACTCATTTACGTGGTTGCAAGAAAAAGATGGGTCCGCATATTGCGGTGCTTGCTCCAAGTCATTGATATGTCATTTGACCCACCTAAAAGCACATGAGAAATCAACATACCACATTCAAAACTATGATCTGCAGAAAAGAAATCTGAAGATCAACAAATTTTGTAATGCGGAGGAACAAAAGCGACAAAAACAAGTCACATATGCGGAATATGCGTTAGTAATGTTTTGCATTACACATAATCTACCGTTTTTATTAATGTACTATCTGCCTGCTTTACTTATTGAGTGTTGCCCAGAGTCTTCAATAGCAAAATTACTGCATTGCGGGAGGACAAAATCAACGTAAACTGCGACCTATATTGGAAACCAGGCAAGTGATGGTATAGTTTCTATTTTAAAGAAAAAGGAGGTTTTCCTTAATTGTGGACGAAACAATAAAATGTTCCTCAATTTCGGGACAAGACAAGTTTCTAGCCATGCTGAAGGTTGCTGAGGCTAATGCGGAGACTATTTGCAAATTAATAAAGGACTTCTTGGCTTCACGTAGTATTCCGTTAAAAAATTTAATTGCTTTGGCGACAAATGGTGCTAATAACATGGCTGGAGATTATCAGTGGGCTAAAAACGTTGCTTACCCGTGAATCGGATTTATTTTACATAAAATGCACTCGCCATTCAAAATTTATGTCTTTTTTTCGCACAGTCCCAAACGAATAGACGAATTTAAAGAATTTCAAGAATATTGTGCAGTAAAGCCCCACAAAATATTAGGCATTTGCGGCACTAGATGGCTATCACTTGAAGGTGTAATAAATAGAATAGTTGAGCAATGGGATAGCCTCAAATTATATTTTATTTCTTCTTTTTATGAAATGCACGGACTTCAACCTGTAACAATTGCCGAAGATATGACTTGTGTAGAAAAATGTTACTTCTTATTTTTATCATATATTTTAGCATATATTTTATATTTTACCATATATTTTACCAACATTTTTATTATTGTAATTAAAATGTTAAAAAGACAATTAGGACTTAAAAAAACAATTTAGGACTTATTTCACAATTTTGGTCGGCTACTTGGGATTTTGGTCGGTTTTATGGAAATTTTTGGTTGGAAATATTTTTTTCAAATGGCAACACTGATCAGTTCGTATCGGATGTCCGTTTCGGACAATTTGTCCGCAGGAACGGATCCGTCTCGAATTCGTAACGGATTCATATGGCACATTGGGTGCTATAATACTGGAAATAACAACAATATTTAAGGAAATGCACGTAAAGTGTGTAAAAAACCTAGATTTTTTGAATGGTATTGCCGACTAAATTTTCCAATCTATATTAAATTCTAAAAAAACACGTTCCATTTGACAGCATTTAAAATGTATTGGATATTTTGTTTAAAAATGCTTTAACATCAACTAATGGTCTATAATTTCCCATTCAACATTTTCGTTCAATTTGTAATTTCTTCAACCAACGACAGGAATTATGGCCTGCTGAATTCGACAGCTGAAGTGATCGAAAATAAATATAAATAACGTAACTTGAATTTTATAAACCACCAAAATTAACGCGAAGTGACTGATTCACGACTAATTAAATTTTTTATTATAAGTTAGTTTTTATTATAAGTTGTCATATTTTGCCATAATATATTGTAATTTTATTTGCCGTTGACTTATATTGTCTTCTTTTTATCTTCTGGGAGTTTATCTGGCGATATCTCTAAATTTTCTTCTTATGCTGCAACCGAAATCTCGATTGTCTAGATATCATTCACAAGAACAGCTGATTTGTGTATGGAAAATCTGATGTTTAAGCCACGAAATCTTGATATCTCTAGATTTCGAATGCAGTATAACATGTTTTTATCAGTGTTTGAAATTGCTCTTGTGCGGGCACACACGCGGGCACGGGCTCTCAATGTTCACAGAGCCCGTGCTAAATACCTACACCGCACACTGTCAGTTGAGGAGCATTTCACACAAGCACTGCTCACGTCGACAGAGAACACAGAGCAATTCATTTTCATTCCACTTTCAGTGGCGAGCCACACAATGAGCTCAATTTTTTGATTAGAATGAGAGCATGGTAGAAATATAATGGTAGATGCAGTACGACAACAAATACAACAAGCCAAAAACAACAGGCATTTTGTTTTTGCTCAGTGTCTGTGTTGTGTCAAGTCAGCTGATAGAAAAATTATGAAAATGTAAACAAATTTGCAAAACGTTCCATTTAGAAAATGATTGAGTGTTATTTGATATATTGAAAGTGTTTAAGTGTGAAAATTAAAACTTTTCTATGTAATTTTTGCAGAGAAATATTTCAAAAACAGCAGTTGCTGGCGGACGGGGGTTGCAGACAAACAAATGTAAACAAATTTTGACATAAGAGAAAAACTTACTCACACTCAGTCCAGAAAAAACTTCATATCAGCTGGGCTAGTGCTTCTACCATTTCTTTGTACCATGAATGAGAGATGAAACCGAAGAGAGTACTTTTGGTACTCAGTGTTACCAACAATAAATGTGTGCCGAAATGTTAGCGATTTAGTACTACGTTCTAACCCTGGTAGAAATATAGTGGTAGATGCAGTACGACAACAAATACAACAAGCCAAAAACAACAGGCATTTTGTTTTTGCTCAGTGTCTGTGTTGTGTCAAGTCAGCTGATAGAAAAATGATGAAAATGTAAACAAATTTGCAAAAAGTGCCATTCAGAAAATTATTGTGTGTTATTTGATATATTGAAAGTGTTTAAGTGTGAAAATTAAAACGTTTTTTTGTAATTTTTGCAGAGAAATATTTTAAAAAAAGCAGTTGCTGGCGAACGGGGGGTTGCAGACAAACAAATGTAAACAAACTTTGACATAAGAGAAAAACTTACTCACACTCAGTCCAGAAAAAACTTCATATCAGCTGGGCTAGTGCTTCTACCATTTCTTTGTACCATGGTTCTAACTATATCAAATTGTTTTTTGATTACATATGAATTGTTTTTCTGTTTATTTACCATTATTTTGTTTTGAATTCTTTTTTTAATGTTTAGTGTGAATTGCTACTTTTAGTTAAATAAAATATTTACTTTAAATAGACCAATTCATCTTTTTTACATTAAATTGATATTAACATTTTTCAACCAAAAAGAAATGCATTTTTTAAACTACATATGTATTTGGTAACACTTTTGATCAACGAAACTTCTCACACTCTCTCTGTTCCTATTTCACGGGGCAAATTGAAAACAAATGCTCTTCCATGGTACAAAGAAATGGTAGCCCAGCTGATATGAAGTTTTTTCTGGACTGATCGTGAGTAAGTTTTTCTCGATTTTTTCATTTTGGCGATTTTTCGAAAAAAAAAATTCCATATGAATTGGACCACTTTATGAAAACCCCTTAGAAACCCGCAAAGATTGGTTATTTTTCGATTGGACGCTCCTTTCCGAGATATAATATGACAGCGTTTTAGGGACTTTTTGTATGAAAAATTTTATTTTTAGCGATTTTTTTTAAAAAAAAGTGATGCCATATTGGAGGCACCCATTGGTTAAAGCCTCTTCAGGAGGTAAATTTTTTATTATTTTTTCGATTGGACGTACCGTTTTGAGAGTTATAGCTACTTTTTTATTTTAGCGAATTTTTTATTTTGGTGATTTTTCGAAAAAAAATTCTTCCATACGAATTGGACCACTTTATGAAAACCCCTTAGAAACCGACAAAAATTGGTTATTTTTTCAATTGGACGCTCCGTTTCCGAGATATAGACATTTTTTCTAATTTTTTCATATTATCGATCAAAAATGGGGATGAGTTACCCTGGGTAACCCATTGCCCATCGTCGTGGGTAGCTACCCATTATTTTCCCCATTTCCCTGAGGGTAATGGGAAATCGTGATGAGTAATTCCCCATTTCGTGGGTAGCTACCCATTATTTTCCCCATACCCTGCGGGTAATGGGTAAACGTTCATTACACATTCCCCACGACGATGTGTATGGGTTACTCATGGGGGGGTAAATACGAACTCTGTCCAGGCTATACTATAATGACGATGTCGCCGCAATATTGCTGTGTTTGCTGGGATAGACATTATTGAATTTCACACACAAATAAATTACCTATGCCGGCAAAGGCAATAAGTCTTTTTTGTGTACATATGTACATATCGTTAGCTGAAATGCGAAAAGACGTAACTAACAATAATATAATTTTACAGGAGAAGCAAAAAGTTTTGTAAAATGAAAACTATAAATATTTTTAACGAAATTTTTTCTAATTTCACTTTAAGCACACAGACAGATTTTTGATCGCAGAAGTGTACAATTTTTTCAAGACATCATTTTTAATTTTTGGTTAGTTACGCCTTTTTGCATTTTAGCTAACGATATATACATACAAACATATTGCGATATCTAAATGGAAAATACCCACAATTTTGCTCAGAGTACAACCCCACACAAACTACATACATACATATGTATTTTCATACCTCCAAAAACCATTTGCCGACATTCAAGCGTAGATGATAAAAGAGAACACAAAAACCAAAATTAGAGTAAAATATTAGAACATGAAAAATGAAAAAAAAATTCTGGGTCAAACAATAAATAAATACATCATTTAATTCGTGAGATGGTGGTGGACCCGTTTCTACGACCTTGAGACCCCAATGGGCCTCACCGCCAGGAATTTTTTTATTTTTCGCGTTCTTACATTTTTCTCGAATTTTGGTTTTCTTTCGAATTTTTTCACTTACGCCTCGAAGTCGGCAATCTTGCCTATTTTCGTAATGCAATCGACCCCAAATTTGGGGCCTAACTTCATTTTCAAATTGGAGCCCATTTTCGTGGTTCTAATTTCTTGCCGCCTCATTTTTGTGACCATCAAACTTGTTCATTCATTTTCATACAAGTGTCTTATGCTTCCCATATTCTGAAAACTGCCCTTCCATAATCGGAAACTCTGCCCAAATGATTTGAATAAAGAAATAATAAATTATGATACAATTATTTTTCAAACTTTAAAAGTTTTGTTTTATTGAAACAATTTTGGTAACGACATAAAAATATATGAATAAAGATAAATAAATAACATCTAAGGTACAACATTTGTGATTTTAACAATTATATTATATGAAATGCGTGATGACACATATGTACTTTGTCTTTTCTTTGGAGTAAGATTAAATGTAATGTTTTTGTAGTAACTAAATTCTAATGCAATGGAATTATAAAGTATGAAGGAGAGTAAACTTAATCGACTTCTTCAACAGTTGGACCCTTGGAACTATTTGAGTTTTGTCCACGACTGCCTGTTCCTGACCCTGCGCCATTTGTCTGCTGGTGCATACGTGTCATTATGGGCTGACAAATCTTAGTTATCTCTTGCATTTTGTATTCAAACTCTTCCTTTTCGCCAGTGGTGTTGTTATCCAACCATTTAATGGCTTCGTTGCATTTCTCCAACACATTTGATCTATCAGATGGGGACACTTTGTCGCCGGCCTCTTCGATTGCCTGTTTTACTCCAAATATGTAGGTCTCCAGTTGATTACGCGCCACTATGCGCTCGCGTTGCTTTTCATCCTCATCGGCATATTTTTCTGCTTCATTGAGCATACGATCAATTTCGGCCTGGGACAAACGACCCTTGTCGTTCTTGATTTTGATGTTCGTGGCATTGCCGGTACTCATTTCCTTAGCAGTTACATTGAGGATGCCATTGGCGTCCAGATCGAAAGTGACATCAACTTTGGGAACTCCTCGTGGTGCTGGTGGTATGGCGGTCAAGTTGAATGTACCCAGTATATTGTTGTCCTTGGTCATGGCTCGTTCACCTTCGAACACCTGAATGGTAACAGCCGGTTGATTGTCGGCATATGTAGTGAATGTCTTCGATTGTTTGCATGGAATGCGGGAGTTGCGTTCAATTAGTTTGGTCATAACACCTCCTGCCGTTTCAATGCCCAAAGAGAGAGGCGCAACATCAACCAAAAGCACATCTTGGATAGCACTGCTCTTGTCGCCACTTAGAATTGCTGCCTGTATAGCGGCCCCATAGGCAACAGCTTCATCTGGATTTATGGACAAGTTAAGGCTCTTGCCGCCGAAGAACTGCTGTAGCAAATTCTGCACTTTGGGGATACGCGTAGAACCACCCACTAAGACGATGTCATCAATTTGTTTCTTATCCATTTTGGCATCATTGAGAGCCTTCTCCACCGGCTGCAATGTGCTGCGGAACAAATCGCCACACATTTCTTCGAAACGAGCACGGCTTATCTTAGAGTAAAAGTCTACACCTTCGTATAAGGCGTCTACCTCAATTGTGGCCTCGGTACTGGATGACAATGTACGTTTGGCCCGCTCTGCTGCTGATCTCAGGCGACGCAGAGCACGAGGATTCGATCTCATGTCCTTTTTGTATTTACGCTTGAATTCCTCCGCGAAGTGCGTAACCAAGCGGTTATCGAAATCTTCACCACCCAGATGTGTGTCACCAGCTGTTGAACGAACTTCGAATAAGGAACCCTCGTCGATTGTTAGAATAGAGACATCGAAGGTGCCACCACCAAGATCAAAGATCAATACATTGCGTTCCCCTTTAAGATTCTTATCGAGTCCATAAGCCAAAGCACCTGCTGTGGGTTCGTTGATGATTCGCAAGACATTAAGACCAGCTATAGCTCCAGCATCTTTGGTGGCTTGGCGTTGTGAATCGTTGAAGTAGGCTGGCACAGTGATCACAGCGTCCTTTATGGTTGTGCCCAAGTACGATTCGGCAGTTTCCTTCATTTTCGTTAAAACCATTGAACTGATTTCTTCCGGAGCAAAACGTTTTTGTTCCCCTTTAAACTCGACCGAAATCTTGGGTTTGCCACAATCGTTAACTACATTAAATGGCCAATGCTTCATGTCTTCCTGAGTCTTTTCGTCATCAAATTTGCGCCCAATCAAACGTTTTGCATCAAAGACGGTATTCTTCGGATTCATCGCCACTTGATTCTTTGCTGCATCGCCGATGAGACGCTCCGAGTCTGTGAATGCCACATAGCTGGGTGTTGTGCGGTTGCCCTGTTCATTGGCGATGATTTCCACTTTGCCATGTTGGAAGACACCAACACAGGAATAAGTTGTGCCCAAGTCAATGCCAATGGCCACCATTGTGGCTGGTTTGTTTGATGTTTTTTCGTATTAACACTTTTTTCACTTGGAGTTCTTAGTTTCGTTTATCGCTTGTAAAAGTAATGTATACTAATATTTCACTTGTGCTTGGTAGAATGGAAGCTATTATTTTGCTCCGATGGTTTTTTTAAAGTTCCGGCTTTCAAGTTTATTTTCGTTACTGATGGCGAAGAGAGCTCAACCGGCCGTATTTATACCACATCGCTCTGCAGGCAGTATCGTCGAGATACAATTTCTCGAATGTTGCAGAACATGACGGAATTATATGATGGAATTATTAGTCCCCATTCACACTAGGCAGTTTTTCTTGCCGCATGTCAGGGTTCTTGAAGTGTGGGGTAAGCAGTGTTGCCAGTTTAGGGGATTTAATAGGGGATTGGTTTTGTGGTGTGGGTTCTCGGGGAATTTTTTGGGGATGAAAATTTCTTGTTTTGTATCATTGTTTGAAAGTTTTGTCTGGCAGTACCTATATCAAAGCAAATAATATTTGGTTTTGCGTATATGTGATGGCAAAAACAAAGAGAAGAAAGTTAATGTGGCAAGTCTATACTGATTTTTGCAAATCGTTATTGCTAAATGTTGTCAGCAAAAAGAATTGCATACACTTGTCAGTTCCTGAAAATATCAAAATGTTTTACTGGGAAGGCTGTATGTGATGACAACAATAAAACAAGTAACAAACATTTTTGATATTTGGCGTTATTGAAAAGAATAGAAGCAGTGGAGAAGAAATAACGAGATATACTAAAACTATGTACAAAATAAATAATGAAGTAGATGAATTTGAACATTATGAGACTGAAGTATTTGATATACTAACCCTTAATGACTTTTAACCAATGTGTACATAAATTAAAGCCAGATCTCATTTGTCATATTGGTTTGGTTATAACTAATTATTATTAAAATAATAATAATAATTCATATTAATAATTTAGTAATACATAATATAATAATTTATTTATGTTTAAATTTTTCAATATTTACGTTTTCGTTTAGTTCAACTGAATTCTAAATAAATTTTAATTTTAAAACTTCAAACTTTCTCGAACTTCCGTTAAAACTATGGGGTTTTTCCAGGGATTTTAAATTTTTTTGGGGATTAAAAATAAAAGTTCCGGGATTTCACCCAAAAAAAACTGGGGGTAAGAGGAATGGAAAGGTGAAACCATGGTACAATAATATATGCATATATGCTAAAGTCGTTTGAACATCTGACTTCATTTTTTTCATGTGATATTTCGCTGTCAAACTCACATGTATTTTGTTTTTGGCGTAGAATACGTCTTACCTTACGGTATAGGGAGCCATGTCAGGTTGTTATTGTTGTAATCTTTATTTCATTGATTATGAGGAAACGGCGAGATAACTTTTTTTAAAAATTTTTTTGTAGGTAAATGAAGATGTTATCTTTCGTTTGATATACATTTCATATTGGTTGATATCTTCCTAATATTTAAATTTCTCAAATGAAAATTGTTTAAACACATACACTCAAACATATGTGTGGTGTTTGGTTGAGTTTGTAGCGTGAACACAAACCATGCTGCTGTTTCAGTGTGGACACAAACCTTCGGCTGTTGTTTTGATTGAGGAAATATTGAAATTTCGTATAATTACTTATGTATTTAAGTGAAACAAAATGCTAAGTGTGAATTTGAATTTAACATGGATATATAATTATAAAAAATATATGAAAAAATTAATTCATACATTTTTATGTTAAATGAAAGTGCTGCCAAGTAAGCAAAATAACAATGCTGCTTGATGCTGTTTGACAGCAGCTGACAGTTGACGCTTATCATTTATTGTTATATATGTTTTCTGTCTTATCGGATGGCGTATTCTACGTTAAACTTAATGGCCGTGTCTCTGACACAGCCTGCAGGGACAGTCCGTGGCCGAAGGCCTCGGACAACTGTCTGCTGTTTTTTGTACTCTTTTGCACTCTTGTGTTTTTGGCAAGGCGAATTTATACAAGGTGGAAGCACTAGAATTCGCCTTGAAGTCTAATGTATTTTGTTTTTGCTTTTCGTGTTCGAGTTCGCCTGTTGTGAAAGTGACATTTGTACTTTGTTTGCATATGTTTATTTTGATGTATTTACGTTTGTGCTAGTGGCTGTTTGGATGTGATTTTTGCTTAAATTTGGCAAAAAATTAAAAGAACATACATAAACGTGAAAGTGAATGTTTTATAACAATTATCATTATCAAAATACCAACATATGTTTTGCCGGATATACTGAGAGGTAGGTGCAAACATTTCAATGGCTAGCAACAAAAAATATGTTTATTTTACAGGTCATTTACGCTAGACGTCCGGAGCTAAGATGTCCAGTATGTCGGGTTTTGGTGGACCAATTCCCAAGGCAAACTGAAATGCTACCAAAGACACAGCAGCTTCCGCCACCGCTGCCATAGCAACAAAACTATACTTACTTGTACATGGGTTTATTGAACTCAGTGAAAAACATTTATGTATATTTTTTGTAAATTTGTATTTATTTTAACATTGTATGTCATTTAAAGCTTTTTTTTTTACCAATTACAGGCATAAAACAGACATATAAAAATCTTATGATTATTCACAACAAATTAGTATATGTACATGGATTAAAAACGTCTTTTGACCATTCAAACAAAACCATTTAAAAAATTCAAACAAAATTGTATGAGAAAAAAAACCAAAATTAAATTTATACATTAGGGTTCACTTGATTTTTTAGATTTTTAGCTACAAAGCCGTTTTGGAAGGTTTTTGCATCACTAAATCTAATGGCGTTTTTATTTTTTTAAAATTCCAACTCCTTGGCTTGCATATCTGCTGCTAAAATCGCGGATTTTGGGCACCATTTCCTACAGAGCAAAAACGGCATAATATATTTCAAATCTGATTTCACCATTCGATTCTTTAGGACAAATTATTAAAAATAAGCGTTATTTGAGATTTTCAGGATGGACCTGTTAGTCGTTAGGGTGTACCAAAAAATCACTTTTTCATAAAAAAAAATTAAAAAATTTTTTGAACGCGCATATTGAAATTATGCAGTCTTCTGCAAAAAATGGTGAAAAAACTTTTATTATAGTAGTTCCGGCTTAAAAGTTATCAAGTAATATGTATATAAAAAAAGAGAAATTTTTCAAGTTTTGTAATAGATATTACAAAGATTATTTTTTTTTTTTCAAAACAACATTATTTAATTTCTTTTTCTACTGCACATAATGCTAAATTGTTTAAATCTTCTTCATTTTTTATTATATTTGAATTATTAAGCCGCGAAATTTGACCAACAAGCTGTTCTGTATAAATACTTGTAGATTGTATATTTTTAGCTTTATCAAGAGCAACGATAAAGCTTTTTTGGGATGCCCACTGAGCGGAGTGAAACAGCATAAATGAAATATTTATTCCATAATTAACTGATGTTTTTAAACTCTGAAGAGTTATATAATCGAAAGGCGACTTTAAAACCACGAAATCCAAATTTGTTAACTTTCTAGTTGTATCTTTCGAATTACAAAACTTTCCGTTGTCATCGACTTGTATAAAATTTTTATCATAAAGAATTTGGTCAGCTGTATCAATTAGCTTTACCAAGTCTTCCGTATTCTCGTCAACTGCAGACATTGTGTATATTTGAGTCTCACTATCTTCTAAATCATCTGAACAGAAGCTTACACTCGAATCTATTGTTGAGAGTTTAGCAAACTGATCCTGGCTGTTGCTGGCTAACAATTTGACGCGCAAATTTTCTTTTTCTTCTATGGATATTCTCTCATTAAAAATAGAAAATATAGCATTTTCTTCAGTTAAGTAATCCATGTGCCTTAGCTGAGTGACTTTTGCGCTTCTAGCAATCAATGAAAAATATTTGCCTTCAATTTGTGAAAACTCTTCCAGTTCTATAAGAAAATCTAAATCATTTTTCGGTGCATATATTGTGGACTCGCAAGTAAACCAGTATTTTAAATATATTGTTATAAAATAAATAAGCATCGCTTCGAACTGTTCAACTAAGGCTTCCGATATGTTAAAATGTTCTTTGAAAAGCAATATTTTGAAGATGTAAATTATTTTTGAAACCCACCTAGCATGGTGGTCTGCACCACACGCTTTCAGTTTGTATTCAGGGTTAGTGTTCAAATGAACTAGTGCCAACTCCGCCACTTCTCTGTGATCTTGTCTTCGATGATTAATAGTTTTTTGTTTCACAAAAAATTCTGTTAATGATTGCAGTTTTTTTTCAATATTGGTTTAGCTGTATTCGAAAAGAGCGCCGGGGTAATTTTAAGATTTCGGTTATGGCTAAACCACTTTCGAAATTGAACAAATATTGGAATGCCAGCACCAACATTTTTCATGACAACTTCTTTAAATGGATTTGCGACGCACAATTCTTTTTGATGAAGCCGACAAGGTCTACGATTTAAACGCTTCTGATAAGGTTCTTCAGAAATTGATTTTTCAAAAAGTACTGCCGCGCCGACCTTAACCCCAGAATTCGCTGCTGTTGTGTCATATGAAAGACCAACTATCTTATCTGTTATATTCAATTGGTCACATTGTTTCTTTATTTCACCTGCAATAGTCTTAGCTGAACCATCTTCGATGAAATTACATGAAATAAGCTTGTATTTCGTAATTTTAACATAAATGTGGCAGATGTAGAACCTTCGCAGTTATTGAACCGTTTTGACATGGAAGATGAAGAGATTCCAAGACTGTCTAACAGTCGGCAAATTCTTGGGCTTATAAAAACTAACTTCGAAACCTTTGCCTCGGCAAGCACCCAATCTGGATCAGTAGATTCATCATCAGGTTCTATTTCCATTGCATCGACTACAATTTCTTTTTCTTTGTACGCTCTTGGTTTTGTTTTTGGGGCCACCTGTTCGAATTCCGCGGTACACAAAAATTTATCACAAAGTTGGACGTAAAACTTACGTATTTGTTGTGTCTGAGTTGAGCTTTTTGGTTTAAAATTAGTCTTTGCTCTGCGAAAGGCTTTATAAAGGTTAAGAATTTTATTTCGAAGATGATATTCGTATTTAGGAAAAAGATCCATATTTTTAGCATCGGTCTCAATTTCAGATACAAGAATGGATGCAGACATAAAAGTATCTTTTCTTCCATTAACATTATGTATTGTTAGAAAACGACGTCAGACATCTAGTTTAGTACAAGTAATAATATCTTGGGCAAAAACGAAGACTGATGTTTTAATTTAAATTAATAATTGTTTATCTGGAATACGCCTTATTCTTTTTTCTGTTAATTGTAACAGATCAGCCATTTTTTAAATAATAGTAATTCACAAATGGAACTTGAAAAACACAATACTGGTTATAAAGTAATATAATTTATAAATCTTAACAACTTTTCAAAAGGTCACTAAAAAAAAAATTGGTGTTTTGAAAAAAAAATTAACTTTGTAATATCTATTACAAAACTTGAAAAAATATCTCTTTTTATTTACATATTACTTGATAACTTTTAAACCGGAATTACTATAATAAAATTTTCTTCACCATTTTTTGCATTTTTTGCGTTCAACATTTTTTTAAATTTTTTTTAAGAAAAAGTGATTTTTTGGTACACCCTAACGACTAACAGGTCCATCCTGAAAATCTCAAATAACGCTTATTTTTAATAATTTGTCCTAAAGAATCGAATGGTGAAATCATATTTGAAAAATATTAAGCCGTTTTTGCTCTGTAGAAAATGGTGCCCAAAATCCGCGTTTTTAGTCGCAGATATCCAGGCCAAGGAGTTGGAATTTTAAAAAAATAAAAACGCCATTAGATTTAGTAATGCAAAAACCTTCCAAAATGGCTTTATAGCGCATAATCAGAAACAAAAACGATTTTGAAAGTGGACCCTAATGTACATACATATACAGAAATCAAAACAAAAAAAATGTTGCCCGGTGTCCTGCAATTCAGCCACTTACCCTAACTGAGCATAGCTCGAATCCGTAGCTATTTGTTCAATAGCCGGCAAACAATTGGAGCTGATTGTTTTCAGTGGCGGAGGATGAGGTATGGCTATTGGTAGCAGCCTTGTCTTGCTTCCACAGCAAATCATTACCTCGGGCGAAAAATGGTCACCACAAATTACGTCTTTAGGACGAAATTGCATCCGACAACGACTACCCCACAACAAGCGTTTGCTATCGTCGCTTGGATCTTGGAAAAATGGCCCGGTTCCTCGTTTCACTTGTTTAAAACACACAGCACACTTTTCCATCTTATAGCAAGATTACTTTTTAATTTTTTACCAATTTGAAGCTTGAACACACACAAAAAAAAACTTTTTTCACAAAATTACGCTTTGGCAATAACAATAACAATTGGTTTGACATTTCATCCACGAAATCAGCTGTTCAAATTTAGGATCAGCTGGTCACTTAACACCACCTAATATCAATTCGCCTTGGTTGTTGGAATGATTTCGTGTAAAGATTGAAAACTGAAGCGAATAGAACAAAAACACAATGCCTGTTGCATGATACAAATACAAGGTAGTAGCATTAGCAATGTTGTAATTTCCGTAACCAGTTATTGTCAAAATCAGCTGATAAAAATGTACACATCCATGTGCAATTGTGAACATAGATAGATGAAATCAAAAGAGAACGCACTCACACAAAAAACTTTGACATTTACTGGGTACTACTACCTTGTATTTGTATCATGGCCTGTTGTCTACAACTACAACAGCGCCTGCTGCTATTACCACGTAGATTTTATTATTATTATTAATTATTAGTTTATTTATTAGGTTCAGCCCATACAAAAGAATTGCATTCTTATATAAAGTATGGGAGTATAATTTATTACAATTTTAGAGTTATACCATATAACTCAAAATAATAAATAATAATTGCAATAGATTTTACTCTTTTACTATTAAAATTGAAGCTACTGAAAATGTTGATAAATATTGGATTTAAATTGACTGTCATTTATTATTGCTTGAATATTGTAAGGGAGTTGATTCCAAAGTCGAATTTCACTTATGAAAAAGAATTTTTCAGAGAGTGATTTGTTGTGACTTAATTGAATAATTTGGCACCCTCTTGGGGATCTGGCAAATCGGACATAATTATATAGGTACAGTGGTTTTCCTTGGTAAATAATTTTGTGCAAACTAATTAGCTTTCTTATTTTCAAAAGATTTTCAAACGTAACTTCGTGTATAGATTTAGAGAAGTCTGAAACGTGTTCATGTCGGAATAGTCCAAAAATATATCTCGTGATGTTGTTAAAGGTCGTATTTAATTTTCGGACCATATCACAGGTACAGCTAGAAAAAATTTCACTGGCATATACATATTAGTTTCGGTACGAGATAAGTTTTCGCTAATAAAAGTCTAATACGAACTGGTGTAAATTTTTTGCATACATAGAGGTTTCTTATGGCCAGTTTTTAAGTGGGTAGTTAACTATCGGATTACTTAATCTTAATTCTAAGTTAATTAAAGGTTAACTTTGCATTTTGTTTCTCAGTGGTGAGTTAATGTAAGTCGCCATATTGTCAACTAATATGACAACTCTTGTATTCTAATTGGGAAAAACAAAATGGTATTATGGAAAATAAGAAATAGATGGATAAAATCGAAGCCATTTTAACAAAAATATGTAAGAAACTATATAGCCGCGACCTAGACTCAAGGTATGTGTACAAATACGCAAATCTGAAACATGTATTTTATACAATCTTCATTTCTCACTTTGACAGTCAGTAATTTGATTGTCAAAATAATATGGTTCTGACTATAAGTTAACCAACCAACATTGGGTGGTTAAAACATGTTTAACCACAATTTAACTAAGAAACGAAGATCACCACTGACTGAAAAAATGGCCATTAGGGCTGAGTTTGTGTTACCAATAGCTGACACAATGTGGTCTCTCCAGTTTAGTTTGTTGTCAAAAATTACTCCCAAGTTTTTAGACTTCGTTACAACTTCTACCGGAGTAGTCTTAAAATATATGGATATACTTTCTGGAATAGTAAAGAAATACATTTATAATACATTTTGATTTGGAAGCGTTGAGAGTCAATCCATTGGCTACTGCCATAGAGTAATACTGAAGATTTTCCATTACTCGCTTCGTTGCCTCTTCATGACAACAAGTTAGTAGGCCATTTCATAGAGTTTTATTTGCTGCTGCACCAATAATTTAAACATAATTTAAAACATAATTTAGCTGTCATTAGTATCAACAAACACTATTTAAAATTAGTTCCTGTCTTCTTTGCTCTCTCATTCTCCATCATCGGCCTAGTACCTTTTCGATCAGCTGTGCCATAGAATCCCCCTGCTTCTGCCCAACTTGCAATTGTACCTTAATCATCGTTCATTAATTTCACGCAATTTTCAAAGTTTGATTTTGTTAAGCCTGTACATCATCTGCATACATGTGAATATTACAGTTAGCAATTTCATGTATTACTGTCGTTACTGTACAGCAGAGGTCCAAGTATGGAACCCTGGGGCACACCCCTGAAAACATTCAAAGATTTTGACTGTTGTGTACCAATGAGTACAAACTATGATCTAGACAACAGATATGATCTAATAAAATTAGTCGAACGCATGGAAAAATTAAAAAACTTTTTAAGTTTTATGCATAGGATGTCCTGATCAACACTATCAAAGGCTTTAGCAGTCACACAACTATAATCAGGTTTGAAACCAGATTGAAAATTTGACAAAAGAGAGTTTGTTTGGAGATGCTCTCTCAGCTGTTTATTATTCATTATTGTACTTTTTATCTGGCTGAATCATTTGAAAAAAATATTACCAAAAACTTTGTAAACATGATAGTGATGCGAATAACTTCGATTACATTCTTATTTGGTATCAAGAAGGGCGGTAAACCGATAATAAACCTCAAAGATAGCTGTTGTTCATGCTCATCAATGGCACTTATGTGGTTCGCTTAACAGATTTGCGTTCTGTGAACACAGCGGCAAGTTCAAAAGAGAATCATAAAAATTGCACCAAGAAAAATTGCCTAGTCTAAATGGGGATTTATAAAAAATTGCAATCATGGGTGATAGCAGGAGGATTTGTATCATAGAGTAGTTCTTATATATAGAGAGAAGATTTCTCTCGTATGTTATTCGTTTACGACTCTTTGTGGTGAGGTCGGTGTAATAGAGAGATGTTTGACGAAAATTGACTTACACCAGGTGGAATTACAAGAATTTCTGACTTGAATTTTTCATGTGGTTTTGGTGAAAAAATGTGAAATTTATATGTGTTTTACATTTTTTTTTTTACTTTTATTGTTAGAATACATTTCTGCTGTGTTCAACATAATATTTTTAACACACAAAACGAAAAACCGTTGTTGTTATTTTGAGCCGTGGCTGCCGGTGGTGCAATGGTGAATGAGCGGCGGCCACCTCGCATAGTGACGGCGACACTATCGGGTATTAAGCCATGAAAACACTTCTCAAAATACCGTTCGGAATCGGTGTTAAAACGGTAGGTCCCAATCAGTGAGTGAAAAATTAGAGTGCGAAGCTATCCCCAATTCCTCCATGGGATGTAATGGGAAACCATTTATTTGTTTTTTTTTTGAAACATTGCCTCTATCTGCTATTGTTAAAGAAATTCTTATCAACATCCAACATTCATATCACACCAGGCCAAAAGTCATAAATTTGTTGAGCGAAATATAAACTCTATATATAAGAATTACTCTACGATTTGTATGTATGTATGGATTAGTATTTCAGTGGCAGAACATGATGGAATTTTTAGGTGATAGTATGGTAGAATTATAAATGTACCTATCAGGTAACGTCGTTTGAAAAGTTGATTTAATTTTGTTCACGTCATTTTTTGTTACCGTTATCAAACTCATATGCATTTGGTTTTTGTGCCTTTTTATCTTAAAAATTTGGGATGTTCTTGGCGGCGGGTCGCAACTAGGGTATTGAAAACCCGAAACCGGTCCACCGGTTTTTTTTACATACACCAACCCCCGGTTTTATGAAAATTTGCGCTTTCGAACAACCGGTGGAATCGGGTTTTAACTGCCAGTTCGACCCGTTTTTATTTTCTTCCAAAATCGTATCGTTCAATTAATTTTTTTTAATTCTAGGTTAAATATTTAGTTATACCCTCACCCATGAATGAAAGAGTAATAAGATTGCGCATTGCGCAGGTCCGTTATGTTTGCATGAATTCTCTCACACACTTTGTGACGTCACTAGAGAATTTGTTTTGCATTCAGTTGTTAGCAGTGAATAAGCAGACAAGTGGAATATTATTTGTGTTTGGAAATTTAGTGAAATCAAATATTAAAAAATAAAACATTAATAAATATAAAATTAATAAATATAATAAAAATAAAACATTAATAAATATAAAAAAATAAAACAATAATTAAAAAAATAATACATTAAACTAAAAATTTCTAGTTTCATTATCGTCAAAAATGTCTTTGATTTGTATGAGTGTTAAACGGGGTACTGGGTGAACTACGTTAATTCCTTGGCATGAACTGCCTTTATAATTAACCTGTTCAATATATTATAATAAAATAGTAGTGCTGTCTATAAACTAAAACTAAAATGCCTGCTAAGTGCCAAACT
The DNA here is from genome assembly GCA_963931995.1 of Phaonia tiefii. Lineage (NCBI taxonomy): Eukaryota > Metazoa > Arthropoda > Insecta > Diptera > Muscidae > Phaonia > Phaonia tiefii. The sequence goes on from OZ008367.1 coordinate 199,153,717, forward strand.
AAAATTCAATGCTAAAATGCCTGCATATAACTTGAACTTTTACTCTAACAAATCCATAAATGCTTATATGAATTAAATTTTTCTTTTTTTAAAACAGTCGAATCCTATTTTTGCTAAAAAATATTTATTTTTAGCAAACGTAACATTGTTATCTACCACAATTACTTCAGACTTTATAGGTTTTTTGTGAATCTCCATACATATTTCACAATTTACTACACCATATGTTCTCGAGTGACGTAGATGCGCAGAGAGATCACATTTTTTGCACACGATCGGCGCAATCTTATTATTCTTTCATTCATGACCCTCACCCATAGGGATGGGGGTATATATCAATTAATACGGAAACAAATTAACACACAGAAGGAGCCATATTACACCCTTATGGCCAGTTTTTAAGTGGGTAGTTAACTAGCGGATTACTTAATCGTAATTAAAATATAATTATAAGTTAACTTTGCATTTTGTTTGTCAGTGGCAAGATAAAGGAAGACGTCATATTGTTAACGATTATGGCAACCCTTGTATTCTTATTGGATAAAACATCTGTTTAGAGCAGAGGCCGGCGCTAATAGCTCCCATAGAATAACACATACTATAGAAGAACTTATTCTCTCATCTGACGTTTCATTTCACACTCTCTCGGTAGGTCTGTGGAAATGTTTACATACACCAGGTGGAGGTACAAAATATGTTCATTTAACTATTTCCTGTCGTTTTGGTGTAGAACTGAAAAATTTAAATGTATTTTGCACTTTTTTGTTGACTTTTAACGTTGGTATTCATTTGTATTGTATTTAACACAACTAGTTTGCCACAAAAACACGAAATTCGGGTGTAGTTCCTTTGCGGATCGCTGTATACTATTGCCACCATCTGGTATTATTGAACCCATATTTTCCACCCTCCACTGTGTAATTTCCATCGTACCTATGACGTTTAATTTATTGAGCGAATAAAACCTTCTACGTATGTGTTATTCTATGATAGCTCCCGGCCATAGACTAATACTTATAGTAGATCTACTAGTTCTCCCACCAAATGTATGACATTTGGCCTGGTGTGATATTTACGTGTGATGTTGAAAAGAATTGCTTTACTAATACCAGATAGAGGCAATGGTTCAAAACAACGAACAAAATAACAACAACGGAATTTCGTTTTGTGTGTTAAAGTTATTGTGTTAAATACAACACAAATGTATGCTAACAATAACAGTCAATAAAAAAGTTTACAACACATTTAAATTTCACAGTTTTTCACCAAAACGACATGAAAAATTAAAGCAAGAAGTTATTGTAATCTTTAAAATGGGCGAGATTTCCACGACCATTCTGGTACCTCCCAGACGAAAGCTTGGTGGTCGTCCGGGTTGTCAATCCGATAAATTGCGTCAAACACTTCCGACATTAATGAAATTACGTAGAAGGCTTCACGTCATCAAACGCTTATAACCGATAAAGACCCCCCACAAAAAAGTTGTTTGGCCGTCTGGTTGTTCGGCACAAGAAGTTCCGCAAAACCGAACCAGTCTTTATGAAATTTGGTTCTAGACAACATTTATTCAAATGCCACTCAGCTATGGAAAATGAGCTGGTTTGCCACATCCATTCTTGTACCTCTCCTACAAAAGTTGGACGGATGACCGGTTGGTCGACACGATAACTGTCGTAAACCGCAATCGATCTTAATGAAATTCGGTACTATTCACTATTTTGCTAAAAGCCCAGTTTCGAACCTCCCATACAAAAATCGACTCGATATTTCCAGTAGGCCACAAGCGATCTTATAAATATGTATTTAAAATTTGGCACTCATCAATATTATGGCAAAAGCTTCTGTGTAATAAAAAAGAAACAACTTTGCCATGCCCATTTTTGTACCTCCCATATAAATATTGGGCGGACAATGGGTTGGAATGCCCTAAAACCACTTAGGATCCTAACTAAGATGGGTATTAAATAATATCTAGCGCAATGCCAATCTGTATTGAATATGATCACATTTGTCCGTTGAACGTAAGGGTGAATATATGTAGGTGTTTTTAACAGAACTCGGACGCAATGGATGACTTTGGGTGAGGGTATGTTTAAGTCGGTTCACCGACTGAAATTTATGTACTGGTTTTTATTATACATTGCTTATTTTGAAGCCTAGAAGCATGGTAAAATAAGTAAGGTAAACACGTTAGAACAGCTGGTTTGAAAATGTTTCATGCTTAGGTGTTTCTCTTATGTCAAATTCACATGTATTTTGTTTTTGTACCTTTTTGTTTACTTCTACAGTAGATGGACACTTGTAGAAAATTTGATAGATTATGGATACCAAACAAAAATAAAATGCCTGTATTTGTTGTAACAATTCCTACTGCGTTTACCTTAGTTATATTACCATGCCTATTTTGTTGAAAAATTGTTAGATTTTTCCAACATTCATTCTTTTAACCATATTAATTTGATCGAAACCGAAACCCCGGTTTCTCCGATTGGCCAGTTCTTTCAATACTCTGGTGGCATCTGACAGACATCTGAAGTGTTGTTTAAATAAATGTTGATGTTTCTGCAGACGCATCGCAAAAAATCGCTAAAACTAAAATTTTTCGAATAAAAAATCGATAAAACGCCCATATGTGTTCTCGATTTTTAATTAAAAATAAGTGATGCCGTATTAAAGACATCCATTGGTTAAAGCCTCCTGTGGAGTTAACAAATTTATTATTTTTTTCGATCGGACACGGTGCGAGTTATAGCCATTTTTGTATTTCAGCGATTTTAATTTTTTTTTGCGATTTTTTGAAAAAAAAAATCTTCATACGAATTGGATCATATCAATTCAATTGCCTCAAAACCATATCAGCTGACCAAGATGGATACATAAGGTGGTAGCAGTAGCAATTGCATGTATTATGTCTGTGTACTTTTTCTACTGTTCTAGTGCTATCACCTTATTTATCCATCTAGTCAGCTGACAACGAAATGTCAAAAGTTTGCACGTTTCTCCATCCCGCGTTTGCGCAGCAAATCTGACTTGAAGACTTTCCACTTTTGTGCAAGTAGCTTTGTATGGGAAATTTCTTTGTTTTGACGTTTGTCGCGTAAGTTTGCGAGGTTTACGTGTTTACGAGGCTCTTTCGAGTTTGCATGAGGACCACTAACAATATTTTTACAATTTTTTAAATATTTTGATTAAAAAAAGAACTACCCCTTATATTTACATCATAATGATCTAAACGTCATGGAAATATAAGAAATGGAATGACATACATTTTATATTTTTAACTTGGTAACACTTTTATCGGGGTTATTCTCAACTTCTAAAATTATACATGTTAATGTGCAGGTTGTCATTTTGCATGAGTTAACGTGTATAAGTTACCAAAAAAAAGTTATTAAATTTTTAAACCCCATGATGACTTTTGGCGCACCCTGTATAAGTGAAGACGTAAATGTTATTTCCATTAAAGATGGAATAAAAACACGTAGTGCTAATTACCTACGAAAATTGAGTAATCATAAAAATTTATTAGCCATATGTCTTTTAGATGACACTGATGAGAGGAGAAGCTTAAAAAGATTGCATATTCTAGATCTACCTTTCGCATACGTTTTTGAGTTACGTACATATACAGTGCGCTCGGGAAAACGTCAACTAATTAAAACCGCGAGTGTTGATGTTTATCAGATTGTTGACGATTATGAATGTGCAATATTATTGATATTGTAGTTTATAGCGTTTTTATTGTTCATAAATTAAAACCAAACAAAAAGCAAATCCAAAGAAATACAAAAAAAGGTGTCCAACCTAAATAAAAGTATCAAAAATATTTGACATGATTTTAAAATTACATATAAAGGGTTTTCCAACAAGAGGTGTTATTTTGAATCACCCTGTATTTCGGTATCCGTCACTTTTGAAGCTTTTATTCTTTGACATTACTAAAAATGGAACTAACGAAAAATCATCTTGACTGCTGAGGCCCATTTCCACCTCGGTGGCTACGACAACAAGCAAAATTGTCGCATCTGGGGCTCGGAAAACCCAAGAGTTATTGTTGAGAAGCCTCTCCATCCTCAAGGTGTGGCTGTTTGGTGCGGTTTATGGTCCGGCGGGGTCATTGGACCTTACTTTTTCGAAAATGAGGTTGGATCAACAGTCACGGTGAATGGATTGCGCTATCGAGAGATGATTAATGATTTTTTATGGTCCGAGTTGGATGGTACTGATCTGGACACCGTTTACTTTCAACAAGACGGTGCTACGTGCCACACAAGCAACGAAACCATTGCTCGTTTACGGAAAAAGTTTCCGGACCGCGTAGCATGAGAAGTCCCGCAAACCAAAACCAATCTTTATGAAAGTTTGTACTAGTCAGTATTTAGCCAAATAAAGCTCTCCATAGAAAATGAGCTGTTTGCCACGCCCATTGTGGTACCCGCCATACAAAAGTTGTTTGGGGGTCTGGTTGTTCGGCATGATAAGTCCCGCAAAACCAAACCAATCTTTATGAAAATTTGTACTAGTCAGTATTTAGCCAAATAAAAATGAGCTGTTTTGCCACACCCATTCTGGTACCTTCCATATAAAAGTTGGGCGGATGACCGGTTGATCCACATGATAATTCTCATAAACAACAACCGATCTTAATAAAATTCGGTACTAGGCAATATTTTGCAGAAACCTACTGTGTAACTAATAACTGACTATTGTGCCACGCCCAGTTTCGTACATCCCATACAACATTCTGCGCGTATTTGGGGTTTGCCGACTCGATATCTGCAATAAATCATAACCGATCTTAATAAAATTTGGTACTGATCAAAATTTTGGCAACAACTTGCCATGCCCATTTTTGTACCTCGCATATAAATATTGGGAGGGAAACTAACTAATTTGGGTATTCAATAATATTTAGTGCAATATCGTCAATCAGCTGTTGAATATGGTCACTTTTGAGTATGGGCGTTTTTTAACAGAACTCCCACGCAATGGATGAGGTACGGTATGGTGAGGGTATGATTAAGTCGGTTCAACCGACTGAAACTTATGTACTGGTTTTTTTTTACTTTTACTTATTTATTTGTATAAAATTGTATTTACATCAATTTTTATATTATTATTTTTTATTAAAAAGAGATGGTTTACTCAACCCTTACATCTAGAGCATCAAATTATATATGTACATGGCAAGCTTGAAGGACAAAAATAAGTATTACAAGTATTGAAACATGCCAATATTGAAAACTACTGTGCAATCAGTTAAAATATGTATTAAACTGTCATCAAATATAATGTAGCATATAATCCACAATACACGCCTAGGGGGTTCCACATTGTCCTCCATTTTTTTTAATATTAACCAAATACATATATTTTTTGTAATAAATTCACTTAACCAATCGATCAACAAATATATTAGATTCAATCAGATGCAATTTTTGTTAATATAATAATATATAAGTATATATAATATTTGTTAAATAAAAATATAAAATGGGGTTCCAAAATACCTGCAGTTACTCTTGGGGAAGAGTAACTTCATCATTTTGAAAATTTAAGAGTAATGTGGAACGCCCGAGGCGGGTAATATTAAATTCTATACCACAGTATCTGTGATGACAATTTAATACCTTTTTTAACTGACTGCATAGTATTTTGCAATATTGGCAATACTTTAAACATTTATTTTTGTCCTTCTAGCTTACTAGACGTAAGGTTTTACTAAACCATCATCTGTCTTTAATAAACAATAATTTAAAGTGAAAAATAAAATTACCACTCTTTCAGGTACTTATTTACTGAATGAAATTATTACTTAGTTCATTCTTTACAATATCTTATTGAAAATTGTAAGAATAATTTGTTGAATAATTTGCCCTGTTCTGCATACAGAATCATTTTGAATCTGGATTTCCTTTCAGAATAAAAAGCCTACAATTTTGATGTTCTTAAAACATGAAATATTTTTGTTCTGAATTGTTCGTTTTTAAAATCACAAGGCATTTGCATTCTACTGATTTTCAAAACTGATATTTTTTTTTGAATTGTTTTGCAGAAACCCAAACATTTTGAAACGTTTTATTTTTGCCTCGATTCTGTTTACAGAACATGGCCGTATATATGTATTCTTCGAATGCGCACAGACAAAACGTCGAGTACATGTGTTTTCACTTTCATACCCACTGGAGTCTATTGATATATGATCACCTTATGTTAATAATTTCTAGGCATATTGCTGGCAATCAATAAGCGGGATTTCATCTCGCGCCTTCCACACTTTTACAGGTAGTCCTTTGAGATATTCACGATCGGTACCCAAGCGAATGGAAATTTCTTGGTATTCTTGGCGGGTACTGGGCAGGACAACCCGGGTAGTTCAGGACAACCCAATGTAGCCAATTGCGAAGCAGCCACTCTGTAAAATAAATATAAATATCTCACACATTCGTAAAAAAAATAATACAAACGAAAGCATACCTTGACGCCAATGTTTCACCTGGCACTGTGTACCCAGTGTTACCATGTTGGCATAATTTGTGAAACTGTGAAATTTAAATGTATTTTGGACTTTTTTGTTATCATTTATTGTTCGTATATATTTTTCGTGTAAATATGTACACAAAAATGTTAACACATAAAACGAAATGCCTTGGCTGTTTTCTGGTATAATTAAAGCAATACTTTCCAGCATGCAACGTCTATATGCAACCACACCAAACTTTCTAAATTTACTGAGATAAATCGTTACTCTAGCTATATGTGGCCGTCGGTGGTGCAATGGTAGTGTGCGCGCCTCTTGTACATGAGATCCTGGGTTCGATCCCTGCTCAGACCACCTTAAAATTTCTTTTGGCGTCGGTCACCTCGTATAGTGACGGCGACACTATCGAGTATTTAGCCATGGAAAAGCTTCTCAAAATACCGTTCGGAATCGGAGTAAAACTGTAGGTCCCGATCAGTGAGTGAAAACTGGAAAGCGCACAGCTCAGTGATTGTGAAAAGCTCTCCCCTGTCCCTTTATGGGATGTAATGGGAAACCATTTATTTTTTAGGTATATGAATTTCTTTGTGATAATTCTGTTCCTGTGTGTTGGAGTAATTACGTAGAGTAATTTCCTTTCACACTCTTCTTGGTGCGGACTTTTGGGGGTAGTAATGTTGTCCCTTCTATGTAAAAATAGCTGAAAATCCCAAGAAACCCAGTTTTCGAGATACATATGGGAAAATAAATTTGTATAAACAATATTCTGTCAAATCTCTATCGGATCGGGTCTATAATATAAGTCTATAAATATAAATATTTACCAGTTCCATTAACTCCCTGAGGAGAGGTTTACATTTTTGGGTTTTTTGACCCCAAACTTTTTCGGATATATTGCCCATTACCTGCTTTAAAAAAAGTGCCAAGGCCAAAATAGCCCACAAAGTGAAGTTATGGCAACACTGCGGCACACAACCAACCCAAACGAGTAGCAACAATTTCATCGAATAAAACACAGAGCGGACAGCAATTTACCGTTTCATTCAACCCCTTAATTATTTTTAACACAATTGTCTCCTACTCTTTTAACAACGAGCAATTTTCTCTCGTAATATACACTCAGCCGTATCCAAGCCCGAGATAAATTCATACAACCCACACATGCATTTGCCCTCTCCATATTTCATTCTCTTTGGAATAAATGTACTCAAACATTGTGAGGAAATCAAGAAATTCCATTAAATTCGAGAACGTGTATCTCGAAGATATGAACGCCAGGCACCGTGTATGAACAGTGTTGCCACGAGTTTTCTAAGGTGCTAAATATTTCAAAGCTAAGGGGCTGATCATGTAAATCACATTCACTTCATTTTTCGACATTATCCCCTCACTACAGAAAGAACCTGACGTTTGATTTTTGTTAAAATATAAATGTACCAAAATTCTACAGCAAGTACTGAGTTTGTTCATTATGTGACGTCACCAATGCAAAGTAAAGTGAAAGTGACTTGTGCGATTAGGCCGTATATCAAATGGCCTTATCTTATCTGTAAGTCACTTTCACATTCACGATAATTTTCAACCTCATTTCTTGACCAAAGTAAGAACCTACAAATGATTTTTGCTAAAATATTTATTGTTTGTGGTACAATTACATAATTATTAACGAATATGTATGATACGGCCAAAAATGGGTTTTCCCATATTCGATTTCATTAATGACGAAAAACATTTGCTACAACATCAAATGAGGCAATTCTTTTAAAAATTTATTAATGGAACATGTGAAGAATAAATATCTCATTTAACCTATAATATTCGTGTTATTATCGCTTTAATTTGGCCCGATTCGTTCGTTCGTTCCCATTCGTTTTATGTGAACAGGCTGTAAATATGTATGGATGTGTGTATATACAACTGTTTTACTTAAAAATTAACACTTCTCCCATAGTTTTCATCACTGTCTCTGATTTTGCAAAGGCATAAATTCGACAACTAATACATAATCTCAATTGTTACACGAGACAAGACCTTGTTAGGAAAATTGTCAATTACCTTCATAAAAAAGTGTCTATGCCAAAATAGCCCACAAAGTGAAGTTATGGCAACACTGCGGCACACAACCCACTTGAAAGAGCAGAAACAATTTCATCGAATAGAAAAACGGAGCGCACAGTAATTTCCCTTTTTATTCAACCTCTTAAAATAAGACTCACATGTGTCGTACTCTTTTAACCAAAGAGATATATTCTCTCATACCATACATACACAAAGCCATACACAATGCTATATATATACATACATATATTCCCACCCATTCATTTGCCCTCACCATGTTTCATTCTCTTTGGCAATGATTGTACTCAAACACTCCGATGCAAATCTAGAAAATTCATTACCATTCGAGAACATGTATCTCGAAGTTTCGAACACCAAGTGATTTAGTATAAATAGTGCGAATTGCGCTCTCTTCGGCATCAGTAAAGAAAATAAATTCAAAGCGATAACATACAAGAAAGAAAGCAAGCTACGCTAAACAACTTAACGATATATTTAATTGATGTTGCAATGGTGAATTCTTACATTTTGTTTCATAGAATAAACAATCCGGACGCAATGATAAGCAATATCAACTGCCGAATTTCCGAGCACAGGTTGCACAAGTGCTTTGTACGTTAAAAAACGTTACCAAAGGTGCTGGACGTCCACGCGCAGCTCCTCAAAACAAAGGTCATGGTCAAAAGACTTTTTTACCGCCTGTAGAGATTCGCTTTGATGGAGTTGAACATTTTCCAGAATTTTTGCCACGAAATGGGGGGGAAAAGACTTGTAAAAATCCAGGATGCGCTTCTGAAACGCAAGTTATGTGCCGAAAATGCAAAATAAATCTTTGTTTTTCCCAGCAAAAAGATTGTTTCTTTGATTTTCATCACAAATGAACTTTTCTTCATCAATTTCTTATATTATTTTATGTTGAAACTATTGGAATAGTCCCTTTTTGTTTACCGAATATGTACTTTTTTGTTCAGTTTTAGAATTATTTTTTAAGAAACTTAAAAATGTATGAATTTTAACCACTTTTTTATGTTAATAAACAAAAAAATAAAAAAAAATAAAATTTTATGTATCGTAAATTTTTTTTGCTTTGTTTCCCAAGACCGCCTGTAGGCGGGGTAAGTATTTGACGCTATAAGTCCAAATTCTCTAAGAATATAAAATTTTTCCAGAGCAAACATTTCATTTTGAGGCGAAACCAATACAAAAATAATTTTTTTTTTTGAAAAAAAAATTTGGGAACTAGAGGGTTAAAAGGACAGTAAGCCCTGGCACGTATACACATTTTGGTATAAAGAGCCACCTGAACTCTATCCAAAATGAAATAAAAGATTATACTGAGGTGGTTTTAGATGTAGGGGTTGATGGTCTACCACTATTTAAAAGCTCTTCAACTTCATTATGGCCAATTCTAGGGCATTTTGTTAATCTTCCAAAATCACGAGTTTTTTTAATTAGGACTTTTTTAGGTAAATGGAAGCCAACCAATGTTGATATGCAATCAACAATAAACCAACTTTTACGCAAAAACGTGCCAATTTCAACACCAAAACTGTTTCCAATAACATCTCTAGACGGATTATCCAATGTGGAAAATACAGTGGCCATGGATATTGAAAAATATGTAAGCTCATTTGTAACAATTACAAAATTTGATGTCATTAACCCCAATTTTTTCTACCAGGCAGAAATCATAAAATTAATAATCAACCCGGATGGTTTATTTAAAAATTTTAATAGGATTTTCAGTAACAACGTCATTATATATTCCAACTAATTTAATTTATTTTATTACATTTGACTGAATACTTTAGTTTATTTTTTATGTTTATTTTCAAAGTGTACTTACAAATAAATTTGAAATATAGAACTTACATACATATGCATTTTTGTCTTAATATACAGAAACTGTAAGTATAACGGAATTAATTCACTGTTGCAAAGATACATTCCCATACACATTGTTCATATGTAGGTACTAGACTGTAAACTTCCACATAAACCTTGTGGCTGAAGTGTGTATATGAGATATACTTTTCTGTTAACTTCCCCATAAACCTTGTGGCTGGAGTGTGTATATGAGATATACTAGACTGCTAACTTCCTCATATACCTTGTGGCTGTAGAGCAGCGGTCGGCAAAAATAAAAATTAGTGTGTGTTGGTGAGAGAAAATATTGTGCACTGAAAAAAATTATACAAACATACGAGTTCTTGTTTTTTGCCGCACGCAAGACAAACAAATACACAACCAGCGCACATGATGTTGTTTCATCGCTGTCTTGCGGACGACTAAACGAAAGAAAAATTTTGTTCTGTGCACATTCAAAAAAACGAAGCAAAAGAGCGTGGTTTTCTAAAGAGCGTAAGTGTCGGTGTGAATTCAATGTCCACACAAGTGGTATGGAGTGCCGATGGCTGCTGTAGAGCGTATATGAGATACACTAGACTGTTAACTTCCCCACAAACATTGTGGCTAGAGCGTGTATATGAGATACGAAACTAACTCACGAAGATGTTCTATATACTTTCCTCATATGCAATGTGTGCGCTGAAAAAGGCGGCCATTTGTTCTGGAAAGTATATGAGGGTAGTGTATAGAGCACCGTAGTAGTCGGGTTTACTTTGTGTATAGGAGAAAACGCGTTTTGTGTTGCACACAGGTTCTACTGGGAATATACACAAACCCGTATAAACTCCTACCCATACATACATACATATATAGCCCAGTGATGGGATTACAGAAACTTTGTACCCGAATCGCTAAGAAATTGTGCCAAATATAGCCCCCTTGTAGCCATATGGATCATGATACAAATAGAAGGTAGTGGGCATTAGCATTGTTGTAATTTCAATACCCATTTAATGTCGAAATCAGCTGATAAAAACATAGATTAATACTTATAGTAGATCTACTAGTTCTCCCACCAAATTTATGACATTTGGCCTGGTGTGATATTTACGTTTGATGTTGAAAAGAATTGCTTTACTACTACCAGATAGAGGCAATGGTTCAAAACAACGAACAAAATAACAATAACGGCTTTTCGTTTTGTGTGTTAAAATTATTGTGTTAAATACAACACAAATGTATGCTAACAATAACAGTCAATAAAAAAGTTTAAAACACATTTAAATTTCACAGTTTTTCACCAAAATGGTATGAAAAATTAAAGCAAGAAGTTATTGTAATTCCACCTGGTGTATATCACTTTTCGTCAAACATCTCTCTATCACACCGACTGCAACACGAAGAGTGTGAAAGGAAACGTCAGATGAAGCAAATATTTTCTCTACTAAGATTTACTCTATGGATCATAGATTAATACTTTTAGTAGATATACTAGTTCTCCCACCAAATTTATGACATTTGGCCTGGTGTGATATTTACGTTTGATGTTGAAAATAATTGCTTTACTAAAGCCAGATAGAGGCAATGGTTTAAAACAACGAACAAAATAAGTTTAAGTTTCAGTTAACCACAAGTTAGCTCACTATGAGTTAGTTTTTGGCGCATAAAAAACTAACTAGCTAATGATAAGCTTGCAGTCAGCTAGCTTGTGGTTAATAGGATTTAACAAGGATAATGAGTTAGCTTTTGAGTCAGTAAAACTGTAATATACGGCCCTGTTTTGTAAACAGAATCCAGACAAACATAAAACGTTTCAGAATTTTTGGGTTTCTGTAAATCAATTCAGAAGAAAAATATCAGTTTTGAAGTAGAATGCAAATACCTTGTGATTTTAAAAACAAACAATTCAGAACAAAAATATTTCATGTTTTCAGAACATCAAAGTTGTAGACTTTTTATTCTGAAAGAAAATTCTGATTTTATATGAAATTTTTTTTAATTCAGGATAGATGGCACCGTCTATATCTTTCCAAAAATTTTTAATATTTGATTTATCTGGAACATTTACTTCGCTTCGAAGTATTAAAAGTTCAGATTGAATATTAAAATCGTGTTTGCTAAGATCGCAACGGAAAGGATTTTCAAAAAGATCTATTTTCGGCTGTACAGTTTCTAAATCCTGAAATCTGTCTTGGAAATTATAAAAAAAGAGATTTAAATAGATCTAAATATTTTTGCCTTTTGTAATTTTCGGGCCTTACGCATATGTTTGAAGTTTTTGGAAAATTGCTGAAATCACCAGAATCAATTTGGGAAAGAAGAAGAAAAGGTTTGATTTTAAAATTAAAAATTATTTTTGACAAATCGCATATATTGTGTTCCTTACCTTGCAATTCTAAATTAAGTTCATTGAGCATGCTTGTCGTGTCTGCCAAAAAAGCCAAGTCTAAAATAAAATCTTTGTCTCAATGCCTGAACTAAATTGTTTTCCATTTTTTCAGTTTCTAGGTAAACGAGTACTTCTTCTCTTAAGTCATATAGTACATTCAGACACTGGCCGCGACTTAACCATCGAACTTCTGTAAACATTTTAAGGTCATAATGTACATATTTTTTGTTTTTCAAAAAGTTTACAAATTTTCGATGGGTAAGCGCTTGATGTCCGCCTCGTATTTTATTTATAATTTCCTCTGCTGTTTTCATAGCAGGGTCATTGTTTAAGAACTTCGATGCTAGAGCAGTTTGATGAATTATGCAATGGAAGTTATTAACAGCAAACCCATGTTTCTTAAATTGTCCTATTAATCCATTATATTTACCCAACATTACATTGGCTCCATCGGTACAGACTCCAGCAAATTTATTTATATCGACAATAGATATAACCTTTTCTGCGATAACATCAAACAATAACTTACCACTAACATTACCATAAAATGTTTCTAAAGTAAGCATTGATTCACAAATATTGTATTCGCTATCTACGCATCGAATACAAATAATAAGCTGACAAAGATCCTTTACGTCAAGGCTTTCGTCCAAACAAATGGAAAAAAATTCGCAATTATTTAATTTTTCCCTTACGTCAGCCTCTACACAAGTTCCTATTTCAATAGTACGACGGCCAACAGTTTGAGTGGACAAAGGAAGTGATTCAATAAGTTGTGTATTACAATTAAGCCTTTGCAAAATTTTATTTAGCAATTGCTTTAAGAAAATACCATCGCAAAATGGCCTACCCTTTTTAACTATTTCCAAACTGATCAAGCTAGAAATCTCCTTTTTTAATTTAGAAACAGGTTTTGTCACATAAATTTCTTTTCCCTCACACCATTGCTTCAATTTTTCAAAATAAAGTTTTTTTTTTTTTTGAAACATGTTCTCTTTTTCCTTTTCATTTAATTTATTTATAAAATTATGAAAATGATCGCAATGTCTTTTGATAACGTATTCAGTGCCTGTTTTAAATGTTAAATAACATATAAGACACTGAATGTTACCAAAAGGATTTTTGATCATACAATATTTTTCGAGTGTTTTCATTTTGATTCGTGTTTATAATCTGAAAAAAATTGTTATAGCATCCGCTGGCATGTGCACTCGTTGAACTCACATCAACGACTGAATGAAAGAGCGTAAGAATGTGTGTGAGTAGTGGTTTGCACAATTGTGCAAAGAAATGGAAGGCAGTGATTCACAGTTATGTTGTTTTTTATTCTCTTCTCTTCTTTTGTTCTTTGAATTTTATTACTATGGCTTAATGTTTACTTACATCTGCATCAGCTTTGAGTGAGCAAAAAGCTAATTCTTTATTTATCGAGAAGAAGTCCGATTGTTGGAAAAAAACAATTGACTAAAGTCCGCATAACTTTTGAGTTAGCTAGAAGTCAGTTGTAAATAAGTTAGCAAAAAGTTAACTTTAAGCTCATAAAAGACCGATAGGGTAGATAGATGAAATCAAAAGAGAACGGACTCACACAAACAACTTTGACATTTACTGGGTACGATGAAATGTAAACAAAGGAAACCATATGGGCTGACGCTATTACCTTGTATTTGTATCATGGAATGGATTTTAATTTGCATTACTTTATCAGTGAGTGAAAAATAAGAAAGCGCACAGCTCACAGGTTGTGAGAAGCTCTTCCCAATCCCTTCCTGGGATGTAATGGGAAAAGATATTTTCTCACTTTTTCTAATGCAAATTCAAAAGAATTACCATTGTTGCCAATGACAATTAAACAATTTTGAATTTGCATTTGATCAGGCAATGCAAAAGCAGGTTGTGGAATCGGATGTCAATTGTATTGAAATATGGGAATGCTTTTAATTGTTTTGAATTTGTGTGACTGCTGGCAATTCTGGTTTTAAAGTATTTTATAACATCCCACGAAATAAATGTAAAGGCAACACCATTTTTTTGTTTTTTTCTAAAAGTTGAGAGGAATTAACAAGTTTTTATTTTATATTGTAATAGTTCTCCCAAAATTCAGAAAAAATTTTCAGAAAAATACTTTGACTATGACTTCTTCAAGATGAATCAACATAAATAAACTAATTACTAGAGCGAAATATTTATGTATAAAGGTTTTGTAAATATTTTAAAAACTTTCGTCACACGTATGATCTCCATTATCGCTTTAACTTCTTCTAAGTGTCTTGACAGTGAGTTTATCTTCCACTTTTCTTGAATTGCTACATTTTGATCCTTGATATTCTTAACTGTAGCCTATAAACTTGGGTAGGTAAAGTAAAGGATGTTTTTTCAAGCCCGATAGAACTACAAATTGTAAAAAAATAACACAAAAATTAAATTTTAATAAAGTTTTGTTTTTATTCGAAAGATCAATACGTGGCATTAACATTTGAAAATGATTTCGAGCATATGGGCACCGCGGCTGTTCTTGACGAAGCGCATTCTGGACGTCCAATTTTTGGCCACTTTTTCGAGCACTGCTGGCCGTATGTCACGAAGAACACGAACAATGTTGGCCTCCAAGGCGTCAATTGTTGCTGGTTTTTAAGCATAAACCAGTGCCTTCACGTAGCCCCACAGGAAATAATCGAGAGGTGTCAAATCGCACGACCTTGGAGGCCAATTGACAGGTCCATTTCTCGAAATCAACTTATCGCCAAATTTTGATTTCAATAAGTCGGTGGTTACGATCGCCGTATGGCACGTAGCGCCATCCTGTTGAAACCACATCTCGTCTGGATCAATGTCATCCATATTTTCAAACAGAAAATCATTGATCATGGTGCGGTAACGATCTCCATTGACCGTAACGCGAGCTCCGGCCTCATTTTTAAAGAAATAAGGTCCGATGATGCCACCAGCGTGTAAGCCGCACCAATCGGTGCATTTTTCTGGATGTAATGGAGTCTGGAGGGTCTCTTGTGGATTGGTCTCACTCCATATACGGCAATTTTGCTTATTAACAAAATTAGCCTCATCGCTGAACACAATTTGGCGATAAAACAACGGGCGAATCGACGACTGATTTTCAAAGTAAATTTGGATAAGTTGGCAGCGTTGTTCAAGCGTGAGTCTATTCATGATGATTTGCCGGAGTATACTGAAACAAATAATAGAAATTTTTTTATTAAAATTTAATTTTTTGTGTTATTTTTTACAATTTAAAGTTCTATCGGCCTTGAAAAAACACCCTTTAGATCAGAGGTTCTCGATCGGATTAAGATCAGGACTAAGGGCAGGCCAGTCCAGTGTTGGTATTATTTCTGTACCCCAGAAACTTGGGAGTTTTCTTATACCGATGTACTACTTCGTTGTTATGCTGTAAGATAAATTATTGGCCACAAATTTCCTCCCCAGAATTAACTACTCGTAAGACGACATCCAATAGTCGAATATAATACTCGGAGTGCATTTTTGTGGAAACGAAACATATTGGAGTAGTTCCTCTATAACGCATACCTACCGAAACCGTAAGGGAGCCACCGCCAAAATTTCGCCGCTGACGCATAATTTTGGAAAAATCTTTGACACGAGATTATTTGTCCGAACCATCACATCACGTCCATCCAAATTAATTTTTTTTTCATCGGGAAACATCACCCCTCGTCTAAAAATCTGTACCTTTCAGCGAATTTAAATGTTTTTAAAAAATGCCGGTTAATTCATGGTAGAATTATTTATTAGGTATAGGGATGTCAATCGGGATTTCCCGAAAACCCGGGCTTTTTCGGTATTAGCAAATCCCGAAAACCCGAAATTTGCGCAGAAAAGCCCGGGACTTGAGTTTTCGGGCTTTAAATTAAAAATAATGGTCTGAAATTGACAACAAGTCGATTATATTAGACAAAAATAATTTGTACTAAACGAAAAATTCTTTAACATCGGACTAGTACGATTAAATAAGGCTGGAACAGCAGAAAATTTGGTCCATCTTATTGAAGGACGTTTCTTCAGTTTGCCATTTGCCGAAGACAAAAACGTTACAGACAACAAGGAAACAGGTCTTCAATTGATGAAAACAATGCTTGCAAACATGTACATGGTTCCTGCAATATGTTACTGGGATCGTTTTTTTTCTGCGAGGGTCATTGTGGAATTATCTTCTATAGAAGATGACGTTGAATAGTTATCTTTCGACATTTGTTTAGCAGAAACAATAAATTACATTACAGAAAAATTTGTAAACCTTTTCGAAAAAGTCCAAAGGAAAACAGCTCATGTTAATTTTAGATTGAAAATCCACCCTGGTAAAAAGGCGTTCATAGATCTAATAGAATATCTGATAAAGAATTTAGCTTGTTGCGTAAAACAAAGCTCTTAATCCAATAAAAGAAGCGGTCGAAGGATTATGACGATCTGACATGAACCTCTGTAAAGCAGATGCTTCTTTGGCATTCATCATGAAATAAATTATAGCCATTAAATGTAATTTAAGCTACGAATAGGAGGAACAGAATAAATGAACGGAGGAACAATCTACTCAAATCTTTTAAATCGTTCAAACCTGTATTCTGGCTTAGATGATTGTATGAACATACGATAAATATATCATTTAAAATCTGAAATAGAAAAATTAATAGCGGCATTCATGCAAACGTGGAAGCCGAGAACTTTTGCTCAGCGCAAGTTTCCCTCACACCTTTGCATGAGGCACCAAGTAAAGTTGCTCAGCGTAGTTGTGCTCAAAACCATATCAGCTGACCAAGCTGGATTCATAAGGTGGTAGTAGTAGCAATTGCATGTATTTTGTATGTGTACTTTTTCTACTGTTCTAATGCTATCACCTTAGTTATCCATCCTAGTCAGGTGACAACGAAATGTCAAAAGTTTACACGTTTCTCTATCCCACGATTGCGCAGCAAATCTGACTTGAAGACTTTCCACTGTTGTGCAAGTCGCTTTGTATGGGAAATTTCTTTGTTTTGACGCTTGCCGCGTAAGTTTGCGAGGTTTACGCGTTTAAGAGGCTCTTTCGAGTTTGCATGAGGACCACTAATGTAAGTATATCGCCTTAAAAAAACGTAGACAAACAATATAACGACAGTTGTCGATCAAAATGCCATCGATTTAAATGAAAATATTGAGGAAGATCAAAATGAAAATGTTTCTATAGGCAAAAAATGTAACGACGGTATTGACGAATGTAAAAGTCCTGTAAACTTTCAATGCAAATCAATGTTTTTATATCAGGTGCAATAAGAAGCGATAATTTGCCAGCTGGAATCAGTTTTTTGTTGACGATTTTACCAACAAGCATAGATTGTGACATAGTATGTATGTATGTATGTTTTTCGTCCACAGCGTTTATAGCCAAAAAAATCAGTTCGATATTAGTAGATTACACTTTTAATGCTCTAATTCTGTTACGGGCTTTCCTGACAAAAATAATTCCTTTATTCTTATACAGGGTGATTCACGAAGTTCCGGACAAATTTCTCCAGCGTATTCCTTGGCTCATTTCATGAAGAAAAGTCCACTAGGACCATGCCCGAAAATGCAAGGGTGCGAAATGGCAGCGGGTTCAAAATTGGACGAGCTGGACCAATCACCTGGCGGCACGATCTCCAGATCTCACCCACTTGATTTCTTTTTGTGGGGCTACATGAAAGATTGTGTGTATTCTGTGCAGATCCACAATCATGAGCAGTTACTTGCACGCATTGAGGAAGCTGCGGTGAAAGTTCGTGAAAAGATGAGTGAACTAAACGTGGCGGATGTGGTTCGCAAACGGCTGCAATTGTGTTTAGTAGAAAATGGGAACCACATTGAAAACTTCCTTTAACATCAAATTTTTTTTCTTTATGTGTTTGATTCTTCAGCCAAAAATTTCAATAAAATAAAATCTTAAACTTGTTAATTTACAAAAACAAATACATATATGTGTGCTGTTATTTCGCTTCCAAAAACAAAAAGAAACGTTTTTGCATTTCAGTAAAATGGTCATAACTTTGGAACGGTAAGACCTCTGGCCTTCGTTTAGGTCATTTTGAAAAGGTAAGAGGTATGGCTATCTTTTCGAAAAAAAACATAAGTTACCTGCCATCTGGCTGAGCAAATTGAGGTTATGTTAATTTTTTTTCCTAAAGCTCTGTATCTCGGCGATTTGACTTTTTTCGAATTTTTTTTAGTGATTCTGAAAGGCCTCTTAAAGACCTTTCCAACAAGCCCAATCCGACCACTGGCTCAGAAGTTATCAACTTTACCCTACTACCCTCCGACCACCAATCCGAAAATTTTGAACCCGCTGCCATTTCGCACCCTTGCATTTTCGGACATGGTCCTAGTGGACTTTTCTTCATTAAATGAGCCAAGGAATACGCTGGAGAAATTTGTCCGGAACTTCCTGAATAACCCTGTATATGTTATAACGGGTCCGCCAAATAACTTTTTTTTAAAAATGCTATAAAAAAAACTACTGAATATTTTCCCAAATTTCTTTTTTTATTTGAAAGTACAATCCTTCCGGTTAATAATGGAAAATAATTTCATTCAAATGGCTGCCTCGGCTGGCCATGCAGTAGCCTACACGATCGGTCCAATTTTTAAGCACATTATCGATTTTGTGCAGCTGTATTTCACCAATGGCTTCACGAATATTGTCCTTTAAAGCGTCAATTGTCTCTGGGTTGTCGGCGTAACACTTATCTTTGAGGGCACCCCACAAATAAGGTGGCCAAACGACATCAGCTCTGCGGCAAACAGGGCGCAAAACATCGAGTGTAGCTTCGGTTGTGTGGCACGTAGCGCCGTCCTGTTGAAACCAAATGTTGCCAGTATCCTCTTCTTCAATTTTTTTGAACAAAAATTCGGTCAACATGGCCCGATAACGATCGCCATTGACTGTAACGGCCACTCCTTGCTCATTTTCGATGAAAAATGGCCCAATTATGCCTCTGGACCAAAATCCGCACCAAACAGTGACTCGTTTTGGGTGCATCGGCTTTTCAATGTATGCGTGCGGGTTTTCTGTGCCCCAAATGCGACAATTTTGCATGTTTACATACCCGCCAAGATCAAAATGAGCTTCATCTGAAAATATGATTTTTTTTGGTAAAATCGGCATCTTCTGTAAGTCGATCGCAGGCCCATTTTTCCCATATTTCCGAGCGTTGTTCAAGCGTATACACAACCATATTCGTTCAGCGGAAGGACAAAACTAATTATCTGTCAAATCAGACATCCGCTAAGTGTTACCATTCACGAAATAGGCACTAGTTGAAAAAAAACGTTAGATGGCGGACCCTTTATACAAATTACCCATACTTACATATGTATATAAAAAAAATAAATGTACTTTTTGTTAATGTGTACTTTATGCCTAAAATAATTATGAAACACATTTTTGTTCAATACTTTTTTGATTTCTTTTATTTCTTACACTGAACCTGAAAAATCTTACACTAAACTAAACCAGAAAAAGCCCGGGCTCCCGGGATTTAATTTTTCAAAATCCCGAAGCCCGGGCTGTTTAAAACACAGTCCCGTTTGACATCCATAATTAGGTAGGTATGTAGTTGCATTTGCAATTCCGTGGTTCAGCTGTCAAAATTACCTGAATTATGAAAAACACTATGTACACAAAATGGGAAAAATTTAATTACCTAGTCTTACTTGATACACAGTCCACATACATACATGCATAAGTATGTTATAAATTGCATTTTAACTGAAATCCTTTGAATTTTATTAGCAAACAAAAAGCAACATACCCACGGGAAAGATGAAAAAACCCGCAAATCAGCTTTGCTGACGCGTTTACCCGATAGATACATATGTACATAATTCTACCATGTGTTAATTGAACACTCTACAACCCTCCACAAAGAACAGCAAAATCTTCTTCGAAAATGCAAATAACTCAAGGTCAAGTTCGCGCATTTCTCATATTATTTAATCTCTGAAGTTAAAAAAAAACAGTTCTCTCTTATTCTTTCAACGTAACGGACCAGTATTCTCTCATAACATAATATACACAAACACGTATAAACTCCTATCCACATCAGTGATGATATTTAATAATTTTCGAGAGTACTATTCTTCCGAAAGTACTTTTTTCGACGTACCAACAGTTGATTCAACTTCACCAAATTATCAAAAAATTTTGATTTTTCATTCAACTGACGACCAACTAACTTCAACTAGCCCTCAGACGTACCAACAGTTGATTCAACTTTTGACGTTTGAGTTGATTAAGAAAGTTGGTCATTCTCCTCACACGTTTCAACTTTTGAATCAACTTTTCATTCAACTTCATTTAAAAATTATTTTTGAAGCGTCAACATGAATTCGGATGTCCCATAGAGTAATCTCAGACTAGAGAGAATATTTGGCTCATCTGACGTTTCCTTTCACACTCTTCGTGCTACGCGGTCGGTGTGATAGAGAGATGTTTGACGAAAAGTGATATACACCAGGTGGAATTAAAATAACTTCTTGCTTTAATTTTTCATGCCACTTTGGTGAAAAACTGTGAAATTTAAATGTGTTTTAAACTTTTTTATTGACTGTTATTGTTGGCATACATTTGTGTTGTATTTAACACAATAGTTTTAACACACAAAACGAAATGCCGTTGTTGCTGTTTTGTTCGTTGTTTTGAACCATTGCCTCTATCTGGTATTAGTAAAGCAATTCTTTTCA
Source organism: Phaonia tiefii (assembly GCA_963931995.1). NCBI lineage: Eukaryota > Metazoa > Arthropoda > Insecta > Diptera > Muscidae > Phaonia > Phaonia tiefii. The sequence goes on from OZ008367.1 coordinate 199,175,220, forward strand.
ACATCAAACGTAAATATCACACCAGGCCAAACGTCATAAATTTGGTGGGAGAACTAGTAGATCTACTATAAGTATTAATCTATGGTTTGAACAAATGGAAACTAGATTTAAATCTTTACAAAATGTATAATTTGTAGAATTGCTAAATTTAAAAAAAAAGATGCAAGTCATCAAAATATATTGAAAGCTTAAAAAATTATTATGGAAATTTTTTTGATTTCATTAAATTAAAAAACGAATTCGTTGTGTGTTATGCCCATTCGTATTTCTATGACATTGCTGTTTTTGACATTCCAAGTAATATAATTAATTTTGATTTGTCGGATACTTTTCCTGAAGTATTTAAATTAGGCACGTTAATTTTAACAATTCCAGTATCAACAAGTTCTGTTGAGAGATCTTTATCAGCAGTTAAGATAATTAAGACTTATTCCAGAAACCAAATGTTAGAGGAAAAGTTATCAGAGTTAGGCTTAATTTCTATACAAAAGTCTTTTTTAAAATTTTTAAAAACTACAAAAAATTTCTACGATGATGTGATTGAAGTTTTCATTCAAACAACACGACGTGTTGAATTGGTTTATAAATAAAAAAAATTTCAATTTAAATAAAATGAAAAAACAAGAAATTATCACAAAAAAAATAAAAATTTGATCCCTTGCTGAAAAAAGTAAAATAGAAAAAAATATTTTTTTTTTCAATAAGTAATAATTAAAAAAAATACCAAAAAAAATATATATCGTCACCTGAAATGCAAAAGGCCGTAACTAACCACATTTTCAAAATTAACTTTTTGATTGAAATTGGTACATAATACCAAACTACACGTCCTCGCAAATTTTTAGCCTTCTCCCACTAAAAACACCGACATTATTAACGAAATTCTTAAAAGATTTACGAACAAATGTGAATAAATTTATTTTGTTTTTTGCTTCACCTGAACAATTTTGAAAATGTAAGTTACGGCCTTCTGCATTTCAGGTGACGATATATAAAAAACACAAAAAAATATAAAAAAAACTTGCAAATGGGATCTTATCTATCGCGTCCTCGTCGTGGTTCTGGAATAAACTGACAATAGACAATTTTTTTAAATGTGGACAACACCCTGCTAAAAGCTCCACCGAACGTCCCTGCCTTCTTGATACCAAATACGAATGTAATCGAAGAAGATCGCATCACCATTATGTTCACAAAATGTTTTGCTATTTTTTCAACTTCAGCAGTCAGATAAAAAGTTATCGACCAACCTCATGCTTATGAATCATAAGTCTATGGTTCGCTTTACCCAAATGTTCCCTGCCTCAGTTATTACTTAGGTCAGCCATTAGTGTAGTCGTTAAAACTCGCCCAAAGAAATTTAAAATCAATAACCACAACAATTTTAAATGTTTTAATATAAAACAATCATTTATTGATTGAGTTTATTTAATATATTTATATTTATAAAACAATTTGTTATTCTACTTAAACTAAAATACTTCTTTTCGTCCGACTAAATAAATTATGACACTAATTATTTTTTCAATGAAATAAAAACTACAATGGTATAATTTATGTCTAAACATTGAATATTACATAAATTTAGTCTACTTCTTCTACCGTGGGACCAGATCGACCCGCTCCAAATCCTCCAGCTTGTTGACCACATCCTGCAGCGCTGGTACCGCCACAGTTGTGTAGTTTAGTCATTAGTGGTGTGCATAGTTTAGTGAGGGAATTTATTTTGTCTTCATACTCTTCCTTGTCTGCCAAAGTATTGGCATCAAGCCATTTGATAGTTTCGTCGCATGCTCGCAGGGCTTCACTCTTCTCTTGGACTGGAATCTTGTCGCCGGCTTGGTCTAGAGCCTGCTTAACGCCGAATACGTAGCTCTCTACATTGTTGCGGGCTGCTATCTTACTCTTCTGTTTTTCATCCTCTTCGGCATACTTTTCGGCCTCATTGACCATTCTATCGATGTCGGCCTGCGACAATCGTCCTTTGTCGTTTTTAATAGTGATGTTTTTGGCATTGCCCGAACTCATCTCCTTTGCCGAAACGTTGAGTATACCATTAGCATCCAAATCGAAAGTGACTTCAACTTGTGGTACACCACGTGGAGCTGGAGGAATTCCCGACAAGTCGAATGTGCCCAAGCTGTTGTTGTCTTTGGTCATCACGCGTTCGCCTTCAAATACTTGAATGGTCACGCCTGTCTGGTTGTCTGAGTACGTGGAGAATGTCTGCGTTTGTTTGCAGGGAATGCGACAGTTGCGTTCGATAATCTTGGCCATTACCCCACCGGCTGTTTCAATGCCAAGCGATAGAGGTGCAACATCTACCAAAAGGACATCTTGAATAGCACTGCTCTTGTCGCCACTCAGTATAGCTGCCTGTATCGCGGCACCATAAGCGACAGCCTCATCTGGATTGATGGACAAATTGAGACTCTTGCCGCAGAAGAATTGTTGAAGCAGATTTTGCACTTTGGGAATTCTTGTAGAACCACCAACCAAAACGATATCATGTATCTCATTTTTATCCATTTTAGCGTCGTTCAGGGCTTTCTCCACTGGCTGTAGTGTCTGACGGAATAGATCAGCGCACAGTTCTTCGAATCTAGCGCGACTTATCTTAGTGTAGTAATCCTGGCCCTCAAACAAGGCATCGATTTCAATGGTGGCCTCTGAACTGGATGACAAGGTGCGTTTGGCTCGTTCCGCTGCTGTTCTAAGACGACGTAGTGCTCGAGGATTCGATCTCAGGTCCTTTTTGTACTTGCGCTTGAATTCCTCGGCCAAGTGGGTGACCAGTCGGTTGTCGAAATCTTCACCACCCAAATGAGTGTCGCCAGCCGTTGCACGCACCTCGAATAGGGAACCCTCGTCGATGGTTAGAATGGATACATCGAAGGTACCACCACCAAGATCAAAGATCAGGACATTACGTTCCCCTTTCAGATTTTTGTCCAGACCGTACGCCAAGGCAGCAGCAGTGGGTTCATTGATGATTCTCAAGACATTGAGGCCAGCGATGTGACCAGCGTCTTTAGTTGCTTGACGCTGCGAGTCGTTGAAGTAGGCTGGCACTGTTATAACTGCGTCAGTGACTGTTTGGCCCAAATATGCCTCTGCTGTTTCCTTCATTTTCGTCAAGACCATTGAACTGATTTCCTCGGGGGCGAAACGTTTTTGCTCTCCTTTGAATTCAACACAAAGCTTTGGCTTGCCACTGTCGCTGACCACTTTGAATGGCCAGTGGTTGATATCTTCCATAATTTTGGGATCATCATATTTGCGGCCAATCAAACGTTTTGCATCGAAGACGGTATTCTTTGGATTCATTGCCACTTGATTTTTGGCGGCATCGCCAATGATACGTTCGGTGTCTGTGAATGCCACATAACTGGGAGTTGTGCGGTTGCCCTGATCGTTGGCAATGATTTCCACTTTGCCGTGCTGGAAGACACCAACGCAGGAGTAGGTTGTACCCAAGTCAATACCAATTGCTACCATTGTGCCTGTTGTTTATTTGTGTATCTGCTTTGGATTGTTAACACTTTTCACTATAGTTTATATCTAAATGTATTTCTTTTCTTCTACGATTTGAGTGTCACTTGTAATTTTTTTCCGTTATGTTGTCTTTACGTTTTAAATATATCGTTAAGTTGTTTAGCGTAGGTTGCTCTCTTTCTCGTATGTTATCGCTTTGAATTTATTTTCTTTACTGATGGCGAAGAGAGCGCAATTCGCACTATTTATACTAAATCACTTGGTGTTCGAAACTTCGAGATACACGTTCTCGAATGGTAATGAATTTTCTAGTGTGTTTGAGTACAATCATTGCCACAGAGAATGGAACATGGTGAGGGCACATGAATGGGTGGGAATATATGTACATATGTATGTATATAGCATTGTGTATGGCTTTGTGTAGTATGGCATGAGAGAATATATCTCTGGGGTTAAAAGAGTCTGTGTTTTATTTTAAGAGGTTGAATAAAATGTGAAATTACTGTGCGCTCCGTTTTTATTCGAAGAAATTGTTTTTGCTCTTTCAAGTTGGTTGTGTGCGGCAGTGTTGCCATAACGTCACTTTGTGGACTATTTTGGCCTAGACACTTTTTTTATGAAGGTAATGGACAATTTTCCTATAACTTGTCTTGTCTTTTCCAAATAATAACTTGTCTTGTCTCGTGTAACAATTGAGGTAATGTATTAGTTGCCGAATTTATGCCTTTGAAAAATCAGAGACAGTGACAAAAACAATGGGAGAAGTGTTAATTTTTAAGCAAAATAGTTGTATATATGGTCACCTAAAATGCAAAAGGCCGTAACTACTCAAAAGTTCAGAATTGACTTTTTGATTGATTATGATGTAATTAATCGAAAAACATCTACACAGCAAATTTTACATGTATACGTCCAAAAAAAAAAACGACTTTATTGGCGAAAATTAAAAGGCCGTAACTACAACTTCAACAATTTCATAAACCAAAAAGCCGTAACTACGCTTTTTTTAAAACAAAAAAAATACAAAAAACAAAGTTGCCTTTGATTCTCTTTCAATGTGTTTTATTGCGATATTGTTTTCTTAGGCCCAATTTTTGACTGGTTATTTTTATTTGGTAATCAGCTGATTTTGATTTATGTTTTATCTGACATTAAATACGAAAATGAGTTTTCAGTGCTTTGTCAAATAATCTTACTACCATGTAGCAACAGTGGCAAATGCTACGAAAAATAACCGGTATTCACACATTTATCGACCAATCGTTACACTGCATCACACTGACGCCATTTGGAAAACAAAAGTGAAGTGATAAAATACAAAATATTTAATGAAATTGGAGAATATTTGAGCAGAAATTCTCTTTTTAATCTTAATCTTTTCTTTTTGATCTTTTTAATAGTTATAATGAATTTTGTATTTTCTTTTCAATTACTTACAATAAATAGATACAAAAAGACATAAATAAATAAATAAATGGTTTCCCGTTACATCCCATGAAGGGATTAAGGTAGAACTTCTAACAAACCAGTGAGCTGAGCGCGTTCTAGTTTTGTACTCACTGATTGGGATCCACAGTTTTACACCGGTTTCGCACGGAAGACGTAACTTGGCTAAACACTTTTTTAGTTACGGCCTAAAAGCACAATTTACTTATCTTAACTATTTGTTTTATTTTATGCACCATTTTAGTCTTGCAGTTACGGCTTTTAGGTTTCAAAAAAATAGACTGTAAAAGGCCGTAACTAGCATTTCTTAAAAACTATTTTTTCCTCATTTATTAGCTTAAATCTACAATTTGGATATTAAGTTTTAAGTAGTCTTTAATTGATAACGTTTATTCCTTCTCCTGTAAAAAAACTAAAAAGTGTAGTTACGGCCTTTTGCATTTTAGGTGACGATATGTACATATTTACAGCCTGTTTTCATAAAAAGAATTGGAACGAACGAACGAATCGGTCAAAATTAAAGCGATAATAACACGGATATTACAGGTTAAATGAGATATTTATTGTTCACATGTTCCATTAATAAATTTCTAACAGAATTGCTTCATTTGACCCATGGAATTTAGTTTACTTACGGTTTAGTTTTGGCCGTTCGCTCGTTCGTTTTATGAAAATAAAAATTTTTTTTCATTTAGCAAATGTTTTTCGTCATTAATGAAATCGAATATGGGAAAACCCATTTTTGGCCTTATCATACAAATCACATTCACTTCACTTGCTAATTTAGACATCGCATACTAAACAAACTAAGTGCTTTCCGAAAGATATTCGTTAATAATTGTGTAAATGTACCACAAAGAATAAATATTTTAGCAAAAATCATTCGTAGGTTCTTAATTTGGTCAATAAATGAGGTTGAAAATTACAATGAATGTGAAAGTGACTTACAGATAGATATGGCCATTTGATTTAGCTTTGAAATATTTAGCACCTTTTGTTGATCATTTAGCACATTTTTTTGTGACTAATTATGGCAACATTGTTTATACAAGGTGGGCTGTCGTTCATATCTTCCAGATACACGTTCTCGAATGTTTGAGTACATACATACATGTATTTATTTGGCTCGGGCTTGTATATGGCTGTGTGTATATTATGAGAGAAAATTCCTCTATTGTTAAAAGAGTAGGAGACAACTGTGTTAAAATTTAAGAGTTTGAAGAAAATGGGAAATTGTTGTTCGCTCTGTTTTTTTATTCGATGAAATTGTTTCTGCTCTTCAAGTCGGTTGTGTGCCGCAGTGTTGCCATGACTTCACTTTGTGGGATATTTTGACCTCGGCACTTTGTTTAAAGTAAGTAATGGGTAATTTTCCGAAAAAGATTGGGACCAAAAAACCCAAAAATGTTAACCTCTTCTCAGGGAGGTAATGGAACTGGTAAATATTTATATTTATAGACTTTTACATAGTCCTTCCGAAGCTACAGATTTCTAACCGATCCGATAGAGATTTGGCAAATTTATTTTTTACACAGAAGGGGCAACACAAATTTATACAAATTTATTTTTTACACAGAAGGGGCAACACAACTACCTCCCAAAAGTCCGCATGAAAATGACATGTCCGGAATGAAAAAACCATTGTAAAATATACATTTTGTACCTGGAATAAAAATATAGACGATCATTAACAAACTTCAAATTAGTCGTTCAATATCAAGATGTGACTTTTGTTAAATTGTCTAAAACCGATGGAAGTTCTTCCCAAAGGTCCAGATACATATAAACCCCAAGGAGAATCTCCGGATTCATTAGGAGGAAAATATCCGACAGTAGACTTGGAAAATTGTACTACGAGAAGATTGAAAGAAATGTTTAAAAACAATCGATCTCAAACAAAATGTAAACGTAGTCTGGTAAAGCTTTATTTAAAAAAATATGATACCTATTGGAGCTGAAAATCAGCCTCATTTTGACTTTTGTTGTTGTTGATGAAAGCGAAGGGTGAAGTGTTATTTGTTCACCTCTCCAAAATTTACATTGGTTTGTTTTCGATGATTACCCATATATTTCGTGTCTAGCATGGTATTTTGCTTTGTTTTTCAAAGAATTTTATACTTGAACTAAAGACAATGAATACAATATTATATACAGTGCAAGCTCGATTTTCGCGACTAACTAAAAACCACACCTGCCGCAAAACTGAATTTTCCTGATAACAGAACACAAAATGTTATCGATAAATTTTATGTAATTTTTAAAATTACAATTGTCTTATTGATAAATTTACATTTTAAACGTTTTTAAAGAAATTGGAGATTTTGAGTTGCTTTTTTTGTCAAATTATTTTTTTAAATAACAACTGAATCACGTAATTAATATAATGCTGTTGTCGGCTTATCATTTTCCAAAGCCCATTGTATACATTTGTGTATCTATGTTATAGCATCGTCCACTTTAATTTTGTTCCTTCATGAATTATATTTTGTGAAATATGTATGTAAGGGCATGTTATCCTCTTCATTCCATTCACTACCGAATTCGAGCAAGGCGTTCCAGGATTTTTGGATATTGGACACTGATATTTTATTCCAGGACGTATCTAGAATCTGAACTGTATTTTTGAGATTGAAGTTTTTTAGTTTGAAGGTAAATTGCTACATTGCTGTTGCAGCAGACCGTTTGAAGCCAAAAATTCTCGGACCTAAAAAATGATTACTTATGAACAACTTACTTTTACTAATTGGTGAAAATTAACTTAACAGGGAACAAATTTGTGACGGCATCCAGGCGTTATTACTGGACTTGTATCCTATAATATCAACCGGATTCGACGGCATTGTAGAATTGGTGGAATGTCAACCCATGCTCATCAACGTAATTCTTAAACTCTTTCACAAATGGATGAATAAGATAAGAATTTTTAAAAATCTAATTCCATGTCGACGATTAAATTTCTTCAACCATCATTCACTGGCATTGAAACCTGAATTGGTTTCATAAATTTTGGAACACAAATCACAGGCTTTTGATCGTGAAATCTCTGCTGATATTGGAACATTTTTTCTCGATTGTTTTACAACCCACTTCTAATGCATATTTTTCCATTCTTGGGTACTCAGCTTTTTTTAAGGTGCAACGTTTGCCAGGGCCATTTTCTGTTGTACCATAGATTAAGGGTAGTATTCTAAAAGTCCCGAAAGTGAACGTAAACGCAAAAGCCAACGCGAACGCCAAAGTCAAAAAATGGTAGTTTATATATCACTTCGCGCTTGCGTTTGTTTACGAATGCTGTCACTGACATATGCGGTTTATAAAGTCGCCAAACTAAAATAAACAATTATAGATTAGAAAAAGTTATCTTGAGTGAAATGCTCAGAATGAAAACTATTAAAAACATGTAGCCCTATTTCAGTAGATCAACAGTTTTTAAGATTGGTATTATTTATAATACTGCAAATACCAACAATATTCACATAAAATGTGTAAAAAACCCATGTTATTTTTGGGTTCAATGTCCAATAAATTTCCCCATCTATATTAAATTAGTTGTCTTTTCAAAAACACGTGCCATTTGGCGATACGTATTGATTATAATGTATTGGTTAGTTTGTTTATTATTGTCACCATCAACTGACGTCTATAATTTTTAAATATAATTATAATAGTTTTGCAACGCCATATTTATTTGAACTTTCCATTTCTAATTGTATTTTTGTAAATAAGAATTTCAGTGAGTAAACAATATAATCTAGAATTATTTAAAAAACATCCTATCCGTCGAATGCATTTCATCCAAAATTGACAACTACTTATAAGCAATGAAATGCAAAATACTTCCATCTGCCTATCCTCGATCGGCATTTTTCTTTAAATTTGTAATTTCTTCTACTAACGCGAAGAACTGTGGCGTGTTCAATTTGACAGCTGAAGTGATCAAAAACGTTGCGCTGCGTTTTATAAACTACCCATTAAATAACGTAACTCAACGCAGGCAGTTACCGAACAGCTGTAACGTTTTATAAACTACCAAAACGACAAAAGTAACGCGAAGTGACTGATTCACGACTTATAGAATACCACCCTAATACTTAAGAGTTTCCATTACTCTCTTCGATGCCTCTTCATGACGACGAGGTAGTAGGTCATTTCATAGAGTTTTATTTGCTGATGTATTTGACCAATTTTACTCTTTCGTTGGACATAAAACGAACAGAAATCAAATGGAATGCGTATTTTCGTTCAATGCAAACAACATAAAACATAATTTAGCTGTCATTAGTACTAGGGAAATGATGGAGAATAAGAGGCCAAAGAAGACAGGAACTACATTTAGTGTTCCTAATGACAATAGTGTTTATTGTTTATTGATAAGATAAGAAGACAGGAACTACGTTTAGTGTTCCTAATGACAATAGTGTTTATTGTTTATTGATAAACACTATTGTCATTTAGGAACACTAAACGTAGTTCCTGTCTTCTTTGGCCTCTTATTCTCCATCATTTCCCTAGTACCTTTTCGATCAGCTGTGCCATAGAAACCCCCTGGGTAAACCGAAGACTTATGTAACTTGTAATTCACGCAAATAGAATTTATGGAATCTCCACTTTTAATTTTTTTTTTTAAATCTCTAATTTTTGAGAAAACGCTGGCTTTAAAATACGTTGAACTTTTCCCATATTAAGAGATGTATTTACACAACAAAGGACACGGATAAACTGACAGAATTGAAGATCAAAATCATCCAAAAAGGTTAATATACCAAACGGCGGTGATTTCCGTTTTTGGTTATAGACATTGTAATAAAAAAAGATAAAAGTCGCGAAAATAGAAACCCGTTTTTCGTGAACTGTCGCGATTATTGAACCTGCAATGTTAAAAATTAAGCCGACGCGATATCCGGGGCGTTGCGATAATGGGCAGTCGCGAATACCGAGCTTCCATTGTATATATGTATGTATGTATATATATTATTATATACAATATTAGTATCATATTAAGGTGCGTCCAACGGTATATAAAACATGTCAAACATGTCCGGACACATCCATTTTTTGGGATATTCGGCAATAAAAAATATAGTGCGAAAATTTTTCTGATATAATTGTCAAATTAGCATATTTTAATCAAGGCGTATCGATGAGACAACTGATGAAGTTAGTACTTGGAGATCAAATAGAGAAGACGCTTTCCAAGAAGAAATGGTGATAGGTTACTGGGTTGCGTGGTGTGATTTTCAAACTTTTGCTGCCGACTATCGAACCAAATTACAAAACACATCAACTGGGAGTAAATTTGCCAAATAAATCGATTAACAAACGTGAAAAAGATCAAAATGTAACGAACTGTTAGAGTAAAATTATTTGTGTAGATCCCAATTAACACGCAAATTGTTAAAATTAAAGATTTCTCTCATTCCACTATCATTCAATATGTTTTTCAAGTATCTCGCGGTCTTCGTTTAGTACAAAAAACAGCTGTTGTAAACTCTTATTAATGTTACTCGGTGGTTTTAATCCTTAATCAATTTAAAAAACCTTACATGTGATACTAATATTGTACACATTGTATTTAGTGAAGTACAAAATTCTTTGAAAAACAAAACTGTCCAGCTTGCGGGATCTCAATGCTGGACACAAAATATCATAAAACAAACCAAGTTAAATTTCGAGGGGTGGATAAAAAATATCTTTTTTGTTTGTTGAGTCGGTCTAACATACATATTTAACTACAATAAAAATAATTTGTTTTTGTTTCGTCATTAATTAAATCGAACAAGGGAAAAATCATTTTGTTTTCGTTTTGGAATATCTAGCACCTTTTGTTGATCATTTAGCACATATTTTTGTGGCAGATTATGGTAACACTGTTTATGGTAACATTAGTTGTGTTTTCTTTGTAACATATATACGAGATGTATATAGGATACAAAAAACAACGCAATCCGGTTACACATAAATGACTTGGTAGCACTTTAATATAATACCATATTTTTGTATTTACTTTTGTGTCATTCTCTATTTGATACAAATTTTGAAAATTAAAATTTTATTTTTTACTATTTCTTAAAAAATTGGCTGGATTTTCCAGACATATGTACCAACCGAAATGACCTACCCTTAACATGGATACGGAGTGGCTTGTTGTTCGCAGCGGCAAGGTCGATTAATTGAAAAAAATATTATTCATAAAGACCCCGCCATTGATCAATTTGATTCCATACAAATGACAAATTCCATGACAATTGTTTGTAGTAAGAAAGGTTTCTTCTTCAGAAACCTGTACTACAAGGGTCTGAAAAAGGTTATTGCAAGACACTTTTACAGAAAAAGTGTATTCCAAAATAAGTTTTTTTTGAAAAGTCGACTCCAAGAAACTTTTCTATTGAAAAGATGTACCACAGGACACTTTTCTATAAAACTCGGTTTCATAGAAGAGTATTGTAGAACTATTTTTCTGTCTAAAGGTGTATTTCAGTATACTTTTGATCTAGGAAGTGTCCTACGGTACACTTGTTTACAGAAGTGGCTTTCAGTACCATTGTATGCCCACATTTTCTATAAAAAAGCGCGTAAAGGGCTGATACCGGATATACTTGTTTTTGTTTTCTAGGAACAGAAGCTGGGGATTTTTTATTAGTTTGTCCTTCACTCGGTGTAGAGATAATGACTCCCTTACTTGAAAAGCTTTTCAAAGGATTTCATTCTAGATTCTACATAATATTATATAGATTTTTATAATGAGATGAAATAGGTGAAAAATTGACAATAGCGAAATCGAAGCTCTACGACAATGTAGAGAAGTGGTGGGGGTGAGGGGTCAGATTTATAGTTAACAGTTGGCTTCATAAAAGAATAACTCTGCTATCACCGTTTCAAACTCAACATATTTGTAGCTTTATTATATGTTCACTCTTCAAATATATTTTTAACTCCTAACTACAAATTCCAATATTACATTAAGGACATTGCATTCTGGGCACGATTTAGTCAACTTAAAAGGGAACCCTAATGCGATAGATTTACGTCATAAGAGTGTGCCCTTGACTTAGAGTATACTTGACGCTTTTCCGTTAGGTGCTAGAAGCATAAATCTGAAATCAACAAATTCCTTTAGTTTTGAATGGAGAAGAAACCCTTACTATAAGTATATAAAGTAATCACCTACAATGGGATTTTCCATCTACATCTACGTCTGAATGCTTTGAATGCCTTCCTCAAAAATTCCTAACAAATTGTGGATTTTATCCATAAATTCTAATGCTGTGAACCAGAACTTTGGAAAAACTTTCTATTTATGTATTTTACAAATTCCTGTCATTTAGTTTTGTTTCCTTTTCAGTAGACATTTGTCAAGATAACTTGGTAACACTTTATCTGTCGCTATCTTTTTACTACTTTTTTTTACAACCTATCTCCGATAGGCTTAGAAGTTATAATTTTCCCCGTTAGCGTATACAGGATATCATTTGTATGGGGAAAACGTATATAAGTTACAAAAAAAATGCAACTATTGTAAAATTTAAAAGTATTTTTGTCCTTTTTTGTTATCGTTGATTGTTAGTATATATTTTTGGTTGTATACATACAAACATTTTTACACACAAAACGAAATGCCGTTGCTGTTTTCTTGTTGGTTGGTTTGAACCAGTGGTAGGAAAAACCGAACGCACGCACTCAAACATATTATGTGCTAGTTTGCGGTTGCAAACGCACCGGCATAGCCCTGCAGTCGACGTAGCTAACGAATTTTTAGTTATTTCCCTAACTACCAATAATTACCATTAACTACGCGCCAGACTACCAGCAATGCTTTACACTGACGAATTTAACATTGAAAGATGATACTTCTACTAACGTTTAATAGCAACTGACGGCAACACAAAAAAATAACCAATCAACCAACAAATCATAACGGTGCAGTGCATTGTTTTTTCCTTGTTTTCATGCTTATAATAATAAAAAAGCGAATTCTAGCATTACCTGTAGCCACTCAAGTAGCTAATCAGGCTTTTCGCTAACGAAATAACTTACTACATAGTTCCACTATCTACTTTTGAAACTGCAGGGAGACTGATACTACGAATCAAGTATAGTTGTTGTGTACATGTGAGTTGCCGATCATGTGTGTGTGAAAAATGCGATTATTATCTGCCTCGCGAGGCTATGGGCTGGTTACCACTGGTTTGAACCATTGCCTCTATCTGGTATTATTAAAGCAATACTTTCCAACATGCAAGGTCCATATGCAACCACACCAAACTTCGTAAATTTACTGAGATAAAACGTTACTCAACGTATCGTATATGAAATACTCTATGATAATTCTGGTTTTTGATTGTGTTCTTGTGTTGGAGTAATTTCTTTTCACACTCTTGGTGCGGACTTTTGTGGGTAGTAGTGTTGCTCCTTCTGTGTAAAAAAAGCTGGAAATCTCAAAAAAAAAAACAGTTTCCGAGATATGGGCAAATAAATTTGTTTATACAATATTCTGCCAAATCTCTATCGGATCGGATAGAAATCTGTAGAAGGGCTATGTAAAAGTCTATAAATATAAACAGTTACCAGTACCTTTAACTCCCTGAGGAGAGGTTTAAATTTTTCGGTGTTTTGAACCCAATCTTTTTCCGAAAATTACCCATTACCTGCCTTAAAAAAAGTGCCAAGGCCAAAATAGCCCACAAAGTAAAGTTATGGCAACACTGCGGCACACAACCGACTTAAAAGAGCAGAAACAGGGGGTTTCTATGGCACAGCTGATCGAAAAGGTACTAGGGAAATGATGTAGAATAAGAGGCCACAGAGGACAGGAACTAATTTTAAATAGTGTTTACTGATACTAATGACAGGTAGATTATGTTTTATGTTGTTTGCACTGAAGGAAAATACGCATTCCATTTGATTTCTGTCCGTTTTATGTCCAACGAAAGTGTAAAATTGGTCAAATACCGCAGCAAATAAATGACCTACTACCTCGTTGTCATGAAGAGGCATCGAAGAGAGTAATGGAAACTGTGGCAACGCTGACCAAAGCCAAGTCTCTGAGAAGAGGTGGCAACCTGGTGGTTGACAAGAACGATCGAGTGGTAGTGTGAGTGAAGTTGGTTAAGACACGTAGAGTGTAAATTGTACCTAACTGAGAACCAAATATAAATTAATAAACCAAGAATATTAGACAAATACTTAGCGTTTGTATACCTTATTTATACCGGTTATTACAGTGGCGACGACGGAAAAGGAAAAAAAAGTGTGCGAATACATAGCCTGTGCAAGTGCATTAAATGAAATTGTACGCCCTGGTCTGAGACGACATCAAAATGGCGTCCTGATCACTAAATTTGACCGAATAATCACATTAAATTGTGTAAATAATCAACAGTGAGTCAGGTGTACCGGAAAGAAGCAACAAGCCAAATTGGTGTGGAAAAGAAGAACGCCAAACTGAAGTAGGGGTTACACATTAAATTGTGAGAGTGCGGCACATTAAATTGTGCACTGGACATCACATTAGATTGTGCACTTGATCACATTAAATTGTGAAGTTGACCGCACATTAAATTGTGCATTGGTACGTGGTACGGAAATTGGGTAGCACCTAGTTATAGAAGTTAAATTGTTTTTTTTTCTAGGTACAAGATAATACCGAGAGATTTTTGTTTTTCGCTGGTGCTTGGGAAAAACAACAATGTCTGACATAAAGCCATTGCTCTGTGATGTGATTGACAAATCGTTACTGCGGGGGGAATGGGAAAAATGGCTCCGATCCTTCAGGCTGTACTTGGCATCGGAGGAAATCGTCACTCCAGTCAAAAAGAAAAACAAGTTGCTTCACTTGGGAGGACCGCAACTCCAAGAGGTAATTTACAATATCCCTGGTGCGTTAGTGGAACCCGACAAAGAAGGGAGTATTGATGTATATGAGATATTAGTCAGGAAATTAGACGAATTCTTTTCGCCGAAAAGAAATTCGACGTTTGAACGGCATCTCTATCGAAGTCTGACACCCTCTGATGGAGAGCCCCTTAACAAATTCCTATTGCGCTTACGGCAACAAGTAGCTAAATGTTCCTTTGGATCGACAAAGGCCGAAATAGAGGAAATGTGCATAAAGGATAAAATAATTGACTCGTGGGCCCCCGTAGAACTAAAGAAGAGACTGTTGGAAAAAGAGCAGACTCTTAATGATGTCATCGAAGCGTGCCAAGTCTACGAACAAATTAATAAACAGTCACAGAGCATGCTGTCACGGGTTGACGAGGAGGTAGTGAATAAGATCTCTTCGAGGAAACGATTCTCCCAAAATTCAGAGACCGAGTGTTATAGATGTGGACGAAGTGGTCATACCGGTGACTCTAGGAGTTGTCCTGCGCGGAATTCAAAATGCAACAAATGCTCTCTGACTGGGCATTTCGCTATCAAATGCAAGACTAAAAATGTGAAAAGGAGATTTGTCGAGCATGAGGAGAGGGATAGTAAGCGGCGCAACACGAGACCGTCGAAAATACGCTGCATACAAAATGAAGAGGGGAATGTTTTAAATGATGGTGATGCATTACGCGAATTTGGCTGCTTCAAAATCGACGATAACTGCAGAAGCGATGAGATAATAGAATGCCATATTGGAGGACAACCACTTCTAATGGTGATTGATTCTGGCTCACGATGTAATCTGGTGAGTGAAAAAGACTGGGAGGTATTGAAAACTGAGAAAGCGGTCATATGGAACATTCGGCTAGACTCATCAAATCAATTTAAAGCATATGCGTCAGATCAGGTCCTCAAAATAATCTGCGTATTTGATGCCCCGGTTGCATTAAACAATAACTCCGAAACGGTTGGTACATTTTACGTAATTGAAAATGGAAGCCAATCGTTACTAGGCCGCGAAACATCAACGGAACTTAAAGTACTACGACTTGGGGTGAATGTCAATAGCATTGAAGAAGGAAAGCCATTTCCCAAAATGAAAAACGTACAAGTCAAACTATCAGTTGATATTTCAGTAAAGCCAGTTCAACAACCCCTTAGACGCATACCGATTGCCCTTGAGGACAAAGTGGCAGCTAAGCCGGAGGAGGCAATTAACTTAGACATAATCGAACCCGTGTACGGACCAAGCCAATGGATTTCACCGGTTGTAATCGTATTCAAGGAAAATGGTGATATAAGACTCTGCATTGATATGCGACGCGCGAATGAGGCTGTTCGACGGGAAAATTACCCGTTACCTACGTTTGACTCCTTCATGACCAAACTAAGAGGAGCAAGGTATTTCTCGAGGCTTGACCTTAAAAACGCATATCATCAAATTGAGTTACACGAAAGCAGCCGAGAGATAACTACGTTCATAACGCATAAAGGACTGTTTAGATACAAGAGATTGATGTTTGGCGTTAACTCGGCGCCTGAAATTTTCCAACGCTTACTAGAAGGACTGCTGGCAACCTGCAGTAATTGCCTCAACTATATAGATGATGTCGTTGTATTTGACAACACAGAAGAAGTACATGACAAGGCTGTTAAGGAAGTTCTTAATGTGTTTAAGGAAAACAACCTGGTACTAAATGAAGCCAAATGCATGTGGAAAACTCCAAAATTAAAATTTCTAGGTCACCTCCTTTCGGAAGAGGGTTTTACGGCAGATCCAGAGAAAATCAAACTCGTAACGGACTTTCGAGCTCCGAATACCAAAGAGGAGGTTAGGAGTTTCTTGGGTTTGATCACGTATGTTGGCAAGTTCATACCAGACTTGGCAGACCTCACAGAACCACTGAGGATCTTGCTAAAATTAGACAAAAAGTTCGTATGGGGTCCTGATCAGACAAATGCTTTTCAACGCCTTAAAACGCAGCTCTCCCAAATTCCCAATCTGGCATATTTTGATCCAAAAAACAGGACGCGAGTAGTAGCAGATGCTAGCCCAGTGGCTTTAGGGGCAGTCTTGATGCAGTTTGATTTAAACGAAGATCCGAAAATAATATCGTTCGCCAGCAAGAGCCTGTCAGACGTCGAAAAAAGATATTCCCAGACTGAGAAGGAAAGTCTGGCCCTGGTCTGGTCAGTGGAGAAATTTTATTACTACCTAGCTGGTCTGGAGTTTGAACTAGTGACAGATCATAAACCACTGGAGGCAATCTTTAAACCAAAATCAAAGCCTCCAGCCAGAATTGAACGGTGGCTATTACGGTTGCAGTCATTCAAATTCAAAGTAATCTACAGAGCAGGAAAGGAGAACATTGCGGATTCGGTGTCAAGGCTGTGTAAAATCTCCAAAACCAGATCTTTTGATGGAAGTTGCGAGGTAAACATCTATCAAATTATTTCAAATTCGATCCCATTAGCTCTTGGAATCACTCTGGTGGCTAATAAAAGTGCAGAAGACGAAGAAATATCCAAAACCGTAGCGCATGTCAACATGGAATCATGGGAGTCAGACAAGGCTAGTAAATATTATCCATTTCGGTTCGAACTTTCGGCGATTGGCAACATCCTACTACGAGGCACACGCATTGTGATACCTAAATTGTTGCGTGAAAAGGTTCTTCAACTAGCACACGAGGGGCATCCAGGAGAGTCAGCCATGAAACGAAGGCTAAGAGCCAAAGTCTGGTGGCCGTTAATAGACAGGGATGCGGAAAATTTTGTAAAAACCTGTCGAGACTGTTT
The DNA here is from genome assembly GCA_963931995.1 of Phaonia tiefii. NCBI lineage: Eukaryota > Metazoa > Arthropoda > Insecta > Diptera > Muscidae > Phaonia > Phaonia tiefii. The sequence continues at coordinate 199,192,827 of OZ008367.1, forward strand.
GCTTGTGTCGCAAACATCAAATCCGGCACCAATGCTGAGGCATGCGTTTCCGAATGGCCCCTGGCAATGTGTGGCAACGGATTTGCTAGGTCCACTGCCTAACAATGAGTACGTACTGGTTCTAATAGACTATTATTCGCGGTACCAGGAAGTGGTGTTTGTGAAAAATATAACTTCCGAGAAGATTATCAAGGCCATGGAGGAGATATTTTGTCGACTCGGGCTTCCGAAATCAATCAGAACAGATAATGGTCGACAGTACGTGAGTTCAGAATTCAAAAATTTCTGTAAAATGAATAATATCACGCAAATCACGACGCCACCTTATTGGCCGCAGGCCAATGGGGAGGTCGAAAATATGAACAGGTCCCTTGTCAAACGATTGAAAATCGCCAGCGCCAACAAAACTAACTACAAACAGGAAATACAGAAGTTTATCTTAATGTATAATGTAACTCCTCACGGCACGACTGGATCACCCCCGTCGGAACTAATGTTTAACCGACTGATACGGGACAAAATACCAAGTATCCAGGATATAACCGAGGATATGATCGACTCATCGGCTAGAGATTTAGATCGCATTAATAAACAAAAAGGAAAGGAAAGAGGGGACTAACGACGAAAAGCAAAAGAGTCAGATATAGCTGTGGGAGACAAGGTACTACTCAGAAATGTTGTCTTTCCACACAAATTAACAACAAACTTCGACATAACAGAATATGAGGTAATAAAAAGAAATGGAAGCGAAGTGGAGATAGCTGCTAACGGAAAGACTTTTAAAAGGAACATCAGCCACGTTAAAAAGATACCAGCGCTAACAACTTCTGGAAACATAACGTTAGGAGATATTGTTTCTTTGCAGGCATCACCACCGACACAAACCATTTTCTCACCACCAAGCCAAGTGGAGGACCCATCAGCAGGCCAGCCAGGAAACCCTGAACTGAAATTAAAGCTAAAGAAAATAGGAGGGATGTGGCAACGCTGACCAAAGCCAAGTCTCTGAGAAGAGGTGGCAACCTGGTGGTTGACAAGAACGATCGAGTGGTAGTGTGAGTGAAGTTGGTTAAGACACGTAGAGTGTAAATTGTACCTAACTGAGAACCAAATATAAATTAATAAACCAAGAATATTAGACAAATACTTAGCGTTTGTATACCTTATTTATACCGGTTATTACAGAAACTCTTAAGTATTAGGGTGGTATTCTATAAGTCGTGAATCAGTCACTTCGCGTTACTTTTGTCGTTTTGGTAGTTTATAAAACGTTACAGCTGTTCGGTAACTACCTGCGTTGAGTTACGTTATTTAATGGGTAGTTTATAAAACGCAGCGCAACGTTTTTGATCACTTCAGCTATCAAATTGAACACGCCACAGTTCTTCGCGTTAGTACAAAAAATTACAAATTTAAAGAAAAATGTCGATCGAAGATAGGCAGATGGAAGTATTTTGCATTTCATTGCTTATAAGTAGTTACCAATTTTGGATGAAATGCATTCAACGGATAGAGCTGAAATTTTTGTTTTAAATAATTCAAAATTTTACTATTTACGCATTGAAATTCTTATTTACAATAATAAAATTAGAAATGGAACGTTCAAATAAATAATGCGTTGCAAATCTATTATAATTATTAGGGTTCGGAATTATAAGCACTAAAAATCAAATTTTAAGCGCTTAAAACATGCACCAAAAAAACGAAAATATGCCCTAAAAAATAAAATGTATGCATTTAAATTTTTTTTTATTTTTATTTAATAACTGCAAGGAAAACATAACAATTAAAATTCACTATATAAAAAAAACCTCAAATAACATAAAAAATTTTCAATAAATTATAAACTAAAAAACTAAAGGTACAAATTCAGTTTTAAGTATTTTAATACAAGTCATTCGAAACAGATTAATTTAATGTTTTATTTACATATATAAATAAGTGTTTCTTTAAATTATCGAAAGTAAATCTTAATCTGTTGGGTCTTAAAAAGTGTTTGTACATTGAAAATGAACGTTCGACATCAACGGAAGTAAGTGGTGCATATTTAAATGCTGCTATTTCTGTAGTAGAATATTCATTGATATCTAAATTGTCATCGATAAACTTAAATCAAAAATGTTTGCTATTTGTTTCATATTTTTAAAATTCGAATTTTTGTTCAAAACTGATTCTAGTTTTCTACAAATTTTAAGGCCAATATTGCCTTTTACATCATTAATTTTTTTGTCGCATTATTTATTAAATTAATTTGAATATTTATTGAATTAATCCCCTCTAGCTTAGTAATTGTTTCAGCTAGAAATCCATAATTTGTTTCAGCAAAAATTAATTGAGTTTTTATGTTGGGCTTACATAATATTTCTTTAACCTTTCTGATGGCTACTGCGTCATTTTCCTCAAGCTCTTCCGCAACGTCTTTAAATTGCTCAAAATATTTAGCGTAGTAACGCATAGCTTCCAACCATGTTCCCCATCGAGTTATTACGGGTTGTGGCGGAAGACATATTTCAGGATATTTTTCCTTATATGCTCTAATACGAGAAGGAGCTTTAAGAAAAAATTTTTTCCCATAAGAAATTAATAAATCAATATCTTCAAACTGATTCCGCACTTCTTCTGCAACGCGGTGCATCGCATGGGCTAAACAAGTAATATGAAGCATTTTTGGATAAAAAACTTTTAAAGCACAAGCTGATTTAACCATGTATGGCGCAGCATCCGTTACGTATAGAAGGATTTGATTTTTGTTGAAGTTTTCGCCTAATAATGAGATTGAATCATTAAAATCTCGAGCAATTGTAGCGTGGTTTGCCGTTTCCAGTTCCACTATGTTAAGCAAAAACTTTTGTTTGCTTTTTTCTTCGTCTGCATTTAAAATCCCTACTATTATATTGGCCACAAAACGTCCTGTTATGTCTGTCGTTTCGTCTATGGACACCCACAAGAAGTTTTTCTGCAGTTTTTCTACTATTTCAGATAGTTGAATGGAGTACAGCTTATCAACGTAACTTTTTCTAAGTATTGAATCAGATGGAATGGACTGTTTTGTATACTTGTTTAAAAAGTTTCTTAGTTGTGGGTTGTTTAATTAAGGGGGATTTCAGCAGAAACAAATGCATCACACAATTCCATATTAAATTGATTGGTATTGTCCTTTAATTCCAAACTGTTTTTGAAAAAAGATTGCGAGCTCCCTTGGCTGATCCTGTCAAACAAATCCAGGTGTTTTTGCGTTTTGAGATGCTGATCCACTTGAAATCTTTTTTCGCAAGAGATAGCTTTATTGCAAGCTTTGCAGAAGAGAACCTTTCCATCGGTTTGAAATACATCTTTGTATTGCGAAACATAATCGGCCAAAACGGAACCAATTGATCTCTTGATTTTTTGCATGTTTACCTATAATTTTTGAATTTTTTAGTTGAACAATTAGTGTGTTTTCAGTTGTTATGTACCTTTATTTTATTTGTTTAAAACCAAGCAATTAACAAAAACCGTTGTATTTTTACGAATTATATTGACATTTACACACATGTGCACATAGAACGATAGAACTGCTGACTGAGAGAGCGAGCGATGATTTAAAATGTATATTTTAACAGTAATGCCAATGTGTGTGAGTCGTAAAAAAAATCGTTATTTACTACAATGGAAGAATAAAAATCGACAAACAAAGATTTAATATTAAAGTGATCAATACTATCTTTCAAAAAAATTTTCTGAGTCTCTATACATGCATACATAGGTAGATACATATATCTCATTTAAGTATCAGTGCTCTCTCTCAAAACATTTCTAAACCTGGCCACACACGAGCAAGTTCTATTAGAAAAACTATAAAGAAGTAGACGAAAACGCCAAAATAGAATGTATGAAGAAAAAATTAACTTTAAAAATCACTTATAAGAGGGAATTACTAAAAGTAATAATTCACTTCTTTTTGCGTATAAATAAACACCATACATGGCAATTATTTTTTTCCGCGTTCCATGTTTACTCGGCGGCGAACAACGTGAAATTAAAATCGTCAACCGATCAACAAGTGTGTATCAAAACGAATTTCAACCTATCGTTTCAATTTGTTGCTCGTATGTGGCCAGCTTAAGTATTGCTCAAAAAACAAGAATCATTCATTGCAAAACACTATACAGTAAACGCCATGGTATAATGATTTACGTGGTAATAGCAGGAGACGTTGTTGTTAGGCAGCAACAACAGGCAGTTTTGCAGGCGTGGAATGTCAAAGTCTCTTAGAAAATGTAAACAAAAAATATAACCTTAAAAATATGTAGCCACAAAATGTATGCAAATTGACAATTCTCGCCTGCTGCGAAATGAAAAAAAAAACAAATCAGCTGTTCTACCGCTTCTATCACGTAGATCATTAACCATGGTAAACGCCGTACGCCAACAAACACAAATATGCAACAACAACAGAAATATGTATACAGTATACTATACTATTCACACACAAAAAAGCTTGGAGTAAGCTGTTATAGGTATCAATAGAATTAAATATGCGATCATTCTGTAAGGAGGAGGTAAAGGCAGTAGAACAACTGATGAATATTTGATGTTGGATATACGAACTGCCAAGTTGAAAAAGTTATAGTTACAGTTAAATTTCTTCAAACAAAAATCCAAGTGCCTGCTGTTGTTCATTGGAGCGGTTGTTCGCTTCATTAAAAAATGTGAAAATCTAAAATTTTATGAATATATACCCAAAAAGTAAAAAATATGCACAAAATATGCCTTTTGAAGTAATATATGACTTTTTCCTAATATATGCAAAATATGCATTAACAAATCGATGCCAATTTGTTGCAAATTACTTGATTAGCAAAGATAATTAGTCAAATATGTTCTTAGGCTAACGACAACAAACATGCATTTGCATGGAATTCCGAAGCCTAATAATTATATTCAAAAATTATAGACATCAGTTGATGTTGACAATAATAAACAAAAGAACCAATACATAACAATCAATACATACCGCCAAATGGCGCGTGTTTTTGAAAAGACAACTAATTTAATATAGATGGGGAAATTTATTGGACATTGAACCCAAAAATAACATGGGTTTTTTACACATTTTATGTGAATATTGTTGGTATTTGCAGTATTATAGATAATAGCAATCTTAAAATCTGTTGATCTACTGAAATAGAGCTACATTTTTTTAATCGTTTTCATTCTGAGCATTTCACTCAAGATAACTTTTTCTGATCTATAATTGTTTATTTTAGTTTGGCAACTCTATAAAACGCATATGTCAGTGACAGCATTCGTAAACAAACGCAAGCGCGAAGTGATATATAAACTACCATTTTTTGACATTGGCGTTCGCGTTGGCTTTTGCGTTTACGTTGACTTTCGGGACTTTTAGAATACTACCCTTAATCTATGGTACAAGAGAAAATGGCCCTGGCAAACGTTGCACCTTAAAAAAAGCTGAGTACCCAAGAATGGAAAAATATGCATTAGAAGTGGGTTGTAAAACAATCGAGAAAAAATGTTCCAATAGCAGCAGAGATTTCACGATCAAAAGCCGGTGATTTGTGTTCCAAAATTTATGAAACCAATTCAGGTTTCAATGCCAGTGAATGATGGTTGAAGAAATTTAATCGTCGACATGGAATTAGATTTTTAAAAATTCTTATCTTCGAAACCTAATCTTATTCATCCATTTGTGAAAGAGTTTAAGGATTACGTTAATGAGCATGGGTTGACACTTCACCAATTCTACAATGCCGTCGAATCCGGTTTATATTATAGGATACAAGTCCAGTAATAACGCCTGGATGAACTCATTTTTATTCAAGAACGGGTTCCGTCACGAATTTGTTCCCCGTTAAGTTAATTTTCACCAATTAGTAAAAGTAAGTTGTTCATAAGTAAACATTTTTTAGGTCCGAGAATTTTTGGCTTCAAACGGTCTGCTGCAACAGCAATGTAGCAATTTAGATTCAAACTAAAAAACTTGAATCTCAAAAATACAGTTCAGATTCTAGCTACGTCCTGGAATAAAATATCAGTGTCCAATATCCAAAAATCCTGGAACGCCTTGCTCGAATTCGGTAGTGAATGGAATGAAGAGGATAACATGCCCTTACATACATATTTCACAAAATATAATTCATGAAGGAACAAAATTAAAGTGGACGATGCTATAACATAGATACACAAATGTATACAATGGAAATGATAAGCCGACAACAGCATTAAGTGCGGAACACAATTGCGACTCATCGACGTACAACGTACGGCGTTCGGACGTAAAACGTCGTGAAAATACGGCCATACGTCCACCATGCACACAATAGCGGCGTACAACGTACCAACGTATTATACATCAACATACATATGTTTACATTTTATAATACGTTTTATATGTCCTTACCTCCTCGATAATCTTTTCATTTAAATTATTTCCGCTCATTTTTTATCAGCAATTGTTTTATTTTATAAATAATTTCGCCAAATTTGAATTTTATTTACAAACATCGCCGTACGTGGCGTAAAAAATAGAAATAGATATAATTGAACGTACGACGCAAAAACGCCAATACGTTGGGTAATTTTCCGGAACATGTGTGTTTTATTTTTGACAGCGTATCATTTTTGACGCCGTACGTCGAAACGTCGCAATTGTGTTCCGCACTTTATATTAATTACGTGATTCAGTTGTTATTTAAAAAAATAATTTGACAAAAAAAGCAACTCAAAATCTCCAATTTCTTTAAAAACGTTTAAAATGTAAATTTATCAATAAGACAATTGTAATTTTAAAAATTACATAAAATTTATCGATAACATTTTGTGTTCTGTTATCAGGAAAATTCAGTTTTGCGGCAGGTGTGGTTTTTAGTTAGTCGCGAAAATCGAGCTTGCACTGTATATAATATTGTATTCATTGTCTTTAGTTCAAGTATAAAATTCTTTGAAAAACAAAGCAAAATACCATGCTAGACACGAAATATATGGGTAATCATCGAAAACAAACCAATGTAAATTTTGGAGAGGTGAACAAATAACACTTCACCCTTCGCTTTCATCAACAACAACAAAAGTCAAAATGAGGCTGATTTTCAGCTCCAATAGGTATCATATTTTTTTAAATAAAGCTTTACCAGACTACGTTTACATTTTGTTTGAGATCGATTGTTTTTAAACATTTCTTTCAATCTTCTCGTAGTACAATTTTCCAAGTCTACTGTCGGATATTTTCCTCCTAATGAATCCGGAGATTCTCCTTGGGGTTTATATGTATCTGGACCTTTGGGAAGAACTTCCATCGGTTTTAGACAATTTAACAAAAGTCACATCTTGATATTGAACGACTAATTTGAAGTTTGTTAATGATCGTCTATATTTTTATTCCAGGTACAAAATGTATATTTTACAATGGTTTTTTCATTCCGGACATGTCATTTTCATGCGGACTTTTGGGAGGTAGTTGTGTTGCCCCTTCTGTGTAAAAAATAAATTTGTATAAATTTGTGTTGCCCCTTCTGTGTAAAAAATAAATTTGCCAAATCTCTATCGGATCGGTTAGAAATCTGTAGCTTCGGAAGGACTATGTAAAAGTCTATAAATATAAATATTTACCAGTTCCATTACCTCCCTGAGAAGAGGTTAACATTTTTGGGTTTTTTGGTCCCAATCTTTTTCGGAAAATTACCCATTACTTACTTTAAACAAAGTGCCGAGGTCAAAATATCCCACAAAGTGAAGTCATGGCAACACTGCGGCACACAACCGACTTGAAGAGCAGAAACAATTTCATCGAATAAAAAAACAGAGCGAACAACAATTTCCCATTTTCTTCAAACTCTTAAATTTTAACACAGTTGTCTCCTACTCTTTTAACAATAGAGGAATTTTCTCTCATAATATACACACAGCCATATACAAGCCCGAGCCAAATAAATACATGTATGTATGTACTCAAACATTCGAGAACGTGTATCTGGAAGATATGAACGACAGCCCACCTTGTATAAACAATGTTGCCATAATTAGTCACAAAAAAATGTGCTAAATGATCAACAAAAGGTGCTAAATATTTCAAAGCTAAATCAAATGGCCATATCTATCTGTAAGTCACTTTCACATTCATTGTAATTTTCAACCTCATTTATTGACCAAATTAAGAACCTACGAATGATTTTTGCTAAAATATTTATTCTTTGTGGTACATTTACACAATTATTAACGAATATCTTTCGGAAAGCACTTAGTTTGTTTAGTATGCGATGTCTAAATTAGCAAGTGAAGTGAATGTGATTTGTATGATAAGGCCAAAAATGGGTTTTCCCATATTCGATTTCATTAATGACGAAAAACATTTGCTAAATGAAAAAAAATTTTTATTTTCATAAAACGAACGAGCGAACGGCCAAAACTAAACCGTAAGTAAACTAAATTCCATGGGTCAAATGAAGCAATTCTGTTAGAAATTTATTAATGGAACATGTGAACAATAAATATCTCATTTAACCTGTAATATTCGTGTTATTATCGCTTTAATTTTGACCGATTCGTTCGTTCGTTCCAATTCTTTTTATGAAAACAGGCTGTAAATATGTACATATCGTCACCTAAAATGCAAAAGGCCGTAACTACACTTTTTAGTTTTTTTACAGGAGAAGGAATAAACGTTATCAATTAAAGACTACTTAAAACTTAATATCCAAATTGTAGATTTAAGCTAATAAATGAGGAAAAAATAGTTTTTAAGAAATGCTAGTTACGGCCTTTTACAGTCTATTTTTTTGAAACCTAAAAGCCGTAACTGCAAGACTAAAATGGTGCATAAAATAAAACAAATAGTTAAGATAAGTAAATTGTGCTTTTAGGCCGTAACTAAAAAAGTGTTTAGCCAAGTTACGTCTTCCGTGCGAAACCGGTGTAAAACTGTGGATCCCAATCAGTGAGTACAAAACTAGAACGCGCTCAGCTCACTGGTTTGTTAGAAGTTCTACCTTAATCCCTTCATGGGATGTAACGGGAAACCATTTATTTATTTATTTATGTCTTTTTGTATCTATTTATTGTAAGTAATTGAAAAGAAAATACAAAATTCATTATAACTATTAAAAAGATCAAAAAGAAAAGATTAAGATTAAAAAGAGAATTTCTGCTCAAATATTCTCCAATTTCATTAAATATTTTGTATTTTATCACTTCACTTTTGTTTTCCAAATGGCGTCAGTGTGATGCAGTGTAACGATTGGTCGATAAATGTGTGAATACCGGTTATTTTTCGTAGCATTTGCCACTGTTGCTACATGGTAGTAAGATTATTTGACAAAGCACTGAAAACTCATTTTCGTATTTAATGTCAGATAAAACATAAATCAAAATCTGCTGATTACCAAATAAAAATAACCAGTCAAAAATTGGGCCTAAGAAAACAATATCGCAATAAAACACATTGAAAGAGAATCAAAGGCAACTTTGTTTTTTGTATTTTTTTTGTTTTAAAAAAAGCGTAGTTACGGCTTTTTGGTTTATGAAATTGTTGAAGTTGTAGTTACGGCCTTTTAATTTTCGCCAATAAAGTCGTTATTTTTGGACGTATACATGTAAAATTTTCTGTGTAGATGTTTTTCGATTAATTACATCATAATCAATCAAAAAGTCAATTTTGAACTTTTGAGTAGTTACGGCCTTTTGCATTTTAGGTGACCATATATACAACTATTTTGCTTAAAAATTAACACTTCTCCCATTGTTTTTGTCACTGTCTCTGATTTTTCAAAGGCATAAATTCGGCAACTAATACATTACCTCAATTGTTACACGAGACAAGACAAGTTATTATTTGGAAAAGACAAGACAAGTTATAGGAAAATTGTCCATTACCTTCATAAAAAAAGTGTCTAGGCCAAAATAGTCCACAAAGTGACGTTATGGCAACACTGCCGCACACAACCAACTTGAAAGAGCAAAAACAATTTCTTCGAATAAAAACGGAGCGCACAGTAATTTCACATTTTATTCAACCTCTTAAAATAAAACACAGACTCTTTTAACCCCAGAGATATATTCTCTCATGCCATACTACACAAAGCCATACACAATGCTATATACATACATATGTACATATATTCCCACCCATTCATGTGCCCTCACCATGTTCCATTCTCTGTGGCAATGATTGTACTCAAACACACTAGAAAATTCATTACCATTCGAGAACGTGTATCTCGAAGTTTCGAACACCAAGTGATTTAGTATAAATAGTGCGAATTGCGCTCTCTTCGCCATCAGTAAAGAAAATAAATTCAAAGCGATAACATACGAGAAAGAGAGCAACCTACGCTAAACAACTTAACGATATATTTAAAACGTAAAGACAACATAACGGAAAAAAATTACAAGTGACACTCAAATCGTAGAAGAAAAGAAATACATTTAGATATAAACTATAGTGAAAAGTGTTAACAATCCAAAGCAGATACACAAATAAACAACAGGCACAATGGTAGCAATTGGTATTGACTTGGGTACAACCTACTCCTGCGTTGGTGTCTTCCAGCACGGCAAAGTGGAAATCATTGCCAACGATCAGGGCAACCGCACAACTCCCAGTTATGTGGCATTCACAGACACCGAACGTATCATTGGCGATGCCGCCAAAAATCAAGTGGCAATGAATCCAAAGAATACCGTCTTCGATGCAAAACCACTGGCCATTCAAAGTGGTCAGCGACAGTGGCAAGCCAAAGCTTTGTGTTGAATTCAAAGGAGAGCAAAAACGTTTCGCCCCCGAGGAAATCAGTTCAATGGTCTTGACGAAAATGAAGGAAACAGCAGAGGCATATTTGGGCCAAACAGTCACTGACGCAGTTATAACAGTGCCAGCCTACTTCAACGACTCGCAGCGTCAAGCAACTAAAGACGCTGGTCACATCGCTGGCCTCAATGTCTTGAGAATCATCAATGAACCCACTGCTGCTGCCTTGGCGTACGGTCTGGACAAAAATCTGAAAGGGGAACGTAATGTCCTGATCTTTGATCTTGGTGGTGGTACCTTCGATGTATCCATTCTAACCATCGACGAGGGTTCCCTATTCGAGGTGCGTGCAACAGCTGGCGACACTCATTTGGGTGGTGAAGATTTCGACAACCGACTGGTCACCCACTTGGCCGAGGAATTCAAGCGCAAGTACAAAAAGGACCTGAGATCGAATCCTCGAGCACTACGTCGTCTTAGAACAGCAGCGGAACGAGCCAAACGCACCTTGTCATCCAGTTCAGAGGCCACCATTGAAATCGATGCCTTGTTTGAGGGCCAGGATTACTACACTAAGATAAGTCGCGCTAGATTCGAAGAACTGTGCGCTGATCTATTCCGTCAGACACTACGGCCAGTGGAGAAAGCCCTGAACGACGCCAAAATGGATAAAAACGAGATACATGATATCGTTTTGGTTGGTGGTTCTACAAGAATTCCCAAAGTGCAAAATCTGCTTCAACAATTCTTCTGCGGCAAGAGTCTCAATTTGTCCATCAATCCAGATGAGGCTGTCGCTTATGGTGCCGCGATACAGGCAGCTATACTGAGTGGCGACAAGAGCAGTGCTATTCAAGATGTCCTTTTGGTAGATGTTGCACCTCTATCGCTTGGCATTGAAACAGCCGGTGGGGTAATGGCCAAGATTATCGAACGCAACTGTCGCATTCCCTGCAAACAAACGCAGACATTCTCCACGTACTCAGACAACCAGACAGGCGTGACCATTCAAGTATTTGAAGGCGAACGCGTGATGACCAAAGACAACAACAGCTTGGGCACATTCGACTTGTCGGGAATTCCTCCAGCTCCACGTGGTGTACCACAAGTTGAAGTCACTTTCGATTTGGATGCTAATGGTATACTCAACGTTTCAGCAAAGGAGATGAGTTCGGGCAATGCCAAAAACATCACTATTAAAAACGACAAAGGACGATTGTCGCAGGCCGACATCGATAGAATGGTCAATGAGGCCGAAAAGTATGCCGAAGAGGATGAAAAACAGAAGAGTAAGATAGCAGCCCGCAACAATGTAGAGAGCTACGTATTCGGCGTTAAGCAGGCTCTAGACCAAGCCGGCGACAAGATTCCAGTCCAAGAGAAGAGTGAAGCCCTGCGAGCATGCGACGAAACTATCAAATGGCTTGATGCCAATACTTTGGCAGACAAGGAAGAGTATGAAGACAAAATAAATTCCCTCACTAAACTATGCACACCACTAATGACTAAACTACACAACTGTGGCGGTACCAGCGCTGCAGGATGTGGTCAACAAGCTGGAGGATTTGGAGCGGGTCGATCTGGTCCCACGGTAGAAGAAGTAGACTAAATTTATGTAATATTCAATGTTTAGACATAAATTATACCATTGTAGTTTTTATTTCATTGAAAAAATAATTAGTGTCATAATTTATTTAGTCGGACGAAAAGAAGTATTTTAGTTTAAGTAGAATAACAAATTGTTTTATAAATATAAATATATTAAATAAACTCAATCAATAAATGATTGTTTTATATTAAAACATTTAAAATTGTTGTGGTTATTGATTTTAAATTTCTTTGGGCGAGTTTTAACGACTACACTAATGGCTGACCTGAGTAATAACTGAGGCAGGGAACATTTGGGTAAAGCGAACCATAGACTTATGATTCATAAGCATGAGGTTGGTCGATAACTTTTTTATCTGACTGCTGAAGTTGAAAAAATAGCAAAACATTTTGTGAACATAATGGTGATGCGATCTTCTTCGATTACATTCGTATTTGGTATCAAGAAGGCAGGGACGTTCGGTGGAGCTTTTAGCAGGGTGTTGTCCACATTTAAAAAAATTGTCTATTGTCAGTTTATTCCAGAACCACGACGAGGACGCGATAGATAAGATCCCATTTGCAAGTTTTTTTTATATTTTTTTGTGTTTTTTATATATCGTCACCTGAAATGCAGAAGGCCGTAACTTACATTTTCAAAATTGTTCAGGTGAAGCAAAAAACAAAATAAATTTATTCACATTTGTTCGTAAATCTTTTAAGAATTTCGTTAATAATGTCGGTGTTTTTAGTGGGAGAAGGCTAAAAATTTGCGAGGACGTGTAGTTTGGTATTATGTACCAATTTCAATCAAAAAGTTAATTTTGAAAATGTGGTTAGTTACGGCCTTTTGCATTTCAGGTGACGATATATATTTTTTTTGGTATTTTTTTTAATTATTACTTATTGAAAAAAAAAATATTTTTTTCTATTTTACTTTTTTCAGCAAGGGATCAAATTTTTATTTTTTTTGTGATAATTTCTTGTTTTTTCATTTTATTTAAATTGAAATTTTTTTTATTTATAAACCAATTCAACACGTCGTGTTGTTTGAATGAAAACTTCAATCACATCATCGTAGAAATTTTTTGTAGTTTTTAAAAATTTTAAAAAAGACTTTTGTATAGAAATTAAGCCTAACTCTGATAACTTTTCCTCTAACATTTGGTTTCTGGAATAAGTCTTAATTATCTTAACTGCTGATAAAGATCTCTCAACAGAACTTGTTGATACTGGAATTGTTAAAATTAACATGCCTAATTTAAATACTTCAGGAAAAGTATCCGACAAATCAAAATTAATTAAATTACTTGGAATGTCAAAAACAGCAATGTCATAGAAATACGAATGGGCATAACACAAGAAGAAATCGTTTTTTAATTTAATGAAATCAAAAAAATTTCCATAATAATTTTTTAAGCTTTCAATATATTTTGATAACTACAAATTTTACATTTTGTAAAGATTTAAATCTAGTTTTCATTTGTTCAAACCATAGATTAATACTTATAGTAGATCTAATAGTTCTCCCACCAAATTTATGACATTTGGCCTGGTGTGATATTTACGTTTGATGTTGAAAAGAATTGCTTTACTAATACCAGATAGAGGCAATGGTTCAAAACATAGAGTAATCTCAGACTAGAGAGAATATTTTGCTCATCTGACGTTTCCTTTCACACTCTTCGTGATGCGGTCGGTGTGATAGAGAGATGTTTGACGAAAAGTGATATACACCAGGTGGAATTACAATAACTTTAATTTTTCATGTCGTTTTGGTGAAAAACTGTGAAATTTTAATGTGTTTAAACTTTTTTATTGACTGTTATTGTTAGCATACATTTGTGTTGTATTTAACACAATAATTTTAACACACAAAACGAAATGCCGTTGTTGTTATTTTGTTCGTTGTTTTGAACCATTGCCTCTATCTGGTATTAGTTAAAGCAATTCTTTTTAACATCAAACGTAAATATCACACCAGGCCAAATGTCATAAATTTGTTGGGAGAACTAGTAGATCTACTAAAAGTATTCATCTATGATTAAAACTGTCATTAGCCCAGTAACATTTTACGAGAATTTGGTGGAACTGAAGCACTCAAGCACACTATGTATTACTCTATATCTCTATACCTAGGAAACTGCCTACCATGTTTTTTTATGTATCCTGCCCTGAGTAAGGTGAAACTGTAAATGTCGAAACTCCTAAACACTTCAACCCATAGAGTAAGTTATAAAGAGTTTGCATGTATGTTTCAGTTCCACCAAATTCTCGTCGAAAATCACTGGGTTATCGACAGTTTTGATCATAGAGTAATGACATATAGAGCTGCCACTGTTCTCATTTGACATTTCCTTTCACACTATTCGTAGTGCGGTCGGTGCGATAGGGAGTTATTTGACGTAAATTGACTTACACCAAGTGGAATTTCAAAAATTCTTGACTTAAATTTTTCATGTCGTTTTGATGAAAAACTGTGAAATGTAAACGTATTTTGGGGTTTTTTTGACATATTTTGTTGTTAGAATACATTTGTTGTGTATTTACACAACAATTTTAACGCATAAATTGAAATGCCGTTGCTTATTAATTGTTGCATGGTTTGAGCCATTGCCTCTATCTGGTATTATTAAAGCAATACTTTCCAACATCCAACATCCCATATGCAATACACCAAATGTCAACAATTAACTGAGAGAGTTGGCGTCTGTATAAGTCAGTACTCTATGATTTTGATACAGCTTTAATGTAAATGAAAATTAATGACAAAGGTTGTATTCTTCAAATCAAAACTAAAATGGAACACAACAAATTTATTGCATATAAAGTTATTTTATAGGTCATAAGTGACAATAAAATCAAATTAAAAGTCAGTTTTTTCAATTCGCCTATCGCTAATTCTCCTTCAAATTGTATCCTGAAAACGGTTTGAAGTGATATGGACAAACTTTTATGTACAGGATTTTATTACACATGACATTTTAACAGCTCAGAGATATAGTTATATAGTTGACACTTGTCAGGCATATGTGTTCCACAGTGAAATTTTTGGTCTGTATAAAACCAAAGATGATGTTACCAACAGTATTTATGAGCTCTATTTCAGTATTTTTTCTTAGTTTATTTGCTGATAAGAATTGTAACTATTTATTGATTTATCGATTTTTTTCCTACATTAAATTTTAACGAAATCGCACCAGCCTATTATATGAAGTATGTATAACAATTAAAACTGATGTAGTGTTGCCAGATTTATATTTTACCGCATTCATATGTATTACAGTTTAAAGTTGTCTTCGGTTGTGGGATTTGCTAAGTAGCAATTTAATATGGTGATTTCAACCAACTTAAGTAACAAAAATAGTCATTTCCCCCACCATAAGAGTGGTGAAAATGAAATATCGAAGTACCACACATGTATGGCCTAGTTGTTGAGTAGTTAAGGCATAACAGTAAACTTGTGTCGAACTCGTTACTAGTTCTCGAACTCGTTCATTTAAGGTGCCCGGTCGTAACAATAACGAACATACTCGCCGTATCGAACATGAGCATTATGTTCGTGAGGGTGATGTCTGGTCACCCTAAATGAACTAGGCAGTTCATGAACTACCCAACTCTGCATAACAGATAAAACAAGATGTACGTGACGTTACGCTTATGTCAAAAAGAGTAGAATGTGTGTATTGTTGCAGAAAAAGACAACAAATAAAATTAGTCGCGTTTAAATTTAGTACATAATAAAAAAAACTAAATTAGCTATAAAAGATTCTTGAGTTAATGGCAGCTTTAAGATTTACTAAAGATTTCTTAAGTATCGTATTCATTAATACTGTATTAACTAATGAACGGAAAATTGACTGACACCCTTTGCCTAATGTATTCTCGCAGTGCCTGCGTTGTAAATACAAGACAACCAATAACCGCTGAACCGAATTAAAAAATTTTTATTTAAATTTGTCAAAGATTTTTTTTGGAAAATTGTAAACATTAATGAAAAGAAATATTCAATCAATAGAATAGTTAATACTTTCTGTCGTATTGAATTTGGAAGAGGTTTAACAATTTATACCAAATTGGGTTAAACTTTACGGTCGTCGAATATAAAACCGGATAATGGGTTGTGGCTTGAACGCTTTGATTTTATATGCATCACTGTGTAAACCAAAGTTTACTTTAGTTCGTAAAATTTAAAAATCGCAACGAAGATGGACAGTTTTTATTTGGCGGCTTTGCGTTACGATGTGACTCTATAAAAGTTGCAAATGTACACCAAACAATTCTATGTGCTTCCATTGCATATATTAGGGTGATCAGTTCGGTTTTTAGAAACCGGCTACTCGGTTTTTTTCACTCATAAAAACCGTCGGTTTTTTTTAAATCCCTGTTTTTCGAATATCGAATAATCCGGTTATTTTTTGTCGAATCTCGGTTTTTTGGCGTTCGACATTTTTTATTTAATTTTATTCATAATTGTGTTAAATGTGTACTCGTACATGTTTTTTTCCAGTGTTTCGGCCGAACAACCTAATTGTTAGTTTTATAAATCTGGCAACTATTACAAACATCTGTTTTTTCATGTTTTCCTTTCCATTCACATTCTTACAAATAAATTGATACATGCCAAACTGCAAAATTTAAAAGCAGAGCTCTATTTTTTTATTAAAGTTAAAATAATGAATAAATTGTTTGACCTAACATTGAGCAGGTAAGTTTTTTGGTTTATAATGAAATATTGTGCTGTCTTACAACGGTGTTCAACTCTTTTGGATGTAGATGTCTTCTGTATGGAAATATTTTGATCGTGACGGAAAGGATTGCAGGTTGCAGGGGTTCCTCGACCTCTGCTCTACTGAACCATTTGGGGAGTGTAAATAAAATTGACGCAACAACCAAAGCAGACCACAACGTAAATGAAGAGGCGGGTAGATCCGTTAAACCAGTTGAAAATTGTTCTATGCTTAAATACGTTTCCAGAAAAGAAACTATTGGTGAGATTTTTTCCCGCTGTGTTGCTCAGGATGGACTTTCTGTGCGTGCACTAAAAAATCTAGAGTGGTGCTGGCTTATTTACAATCAAAACAATTCGAGATGCCGGCTTCTGAGACTAGAATATGGGAGAAAATATGT
Source organism: Phaonia tiefii (assembly GCA_963931995.1). Taxonomy (NCBI): domain Eukaryota; kingdom Metazoa; phylum Arthropoda; class Insecta; order Diptera; family Muscidae; genus Phaonia; species Phaonia tiefii. The sequence continues at coordinate 199,210,288 of OZ008367.1, forward strand.
GATTTCTATCTATCCAAAAAAGGCGAGTTAAAGAAAAAATTGATTTACTTAAAACAAAAAAACCAGCGCTTCTCTATTGTGGTCGATGAATGGTCGGATATATCTTACATAAAATACATAAATGTTACTGTGCGAACACTTGATCCCGAAAGCAAATTGTTTGAAGTTTTTAACCTCGGTTTGGAGGAGATGAAACAAGTCATCAAACGAAAGTTGGAAGAATTTGGCTTAGATATGCAGCATGACATAGTTGCATCGACCCATGATGGTGCAGCGGTCATGCCGAAATACGGCCGAAGTATTGATTCAGAGTCGCAGCTCTGCATAAATCACCTCATTCATCTCTGTGTTGTTGAGAGCTTTTACAAATAGAACTGCAATGTGGTCAACAATAACGAAATTGGCAGTGAAGAGGATACTAACGACGATGAAGAATATGATAACGATAATGCTACAAATAATTATTTCGACTTTGCAGATGGATACATGGCTTTAAATGATAATGTAAGCTCTATTATAAAACGTGTTAGAAAATGCGTTTCAATGTTTAATAAGTCGGCTGAAAAGCAAAAGAAATTACAAATGTTTGTAAAAGACCAATTTAATAAGGAACTTAAACTTATCCATGATGTTAAGCACCGCTGGAATTCTATGGCCAATATGGTTTCTCAATTTTTAAACTTGCACAAATGTGTGAATCATACTTTATTGGACTTCGGACTGACACCATTTAGTGAAAATGATATCGCAACTTTGTATGTGCTTAGTGACACCCTTAAACCTTTGGAAATGTCTATACAAAAACTTTCTGCAAACTCTTCGACTTTAGCTGATGCTGAAGGTATTTTTAAATTTTTACTTAAACACTTTGCAACAATTCAAAACCAATTATCCGTTAATTTATATAATATTCTAAAAAGGCGTATATCAGAAAGACGTGTTCAAACACTGAATACTCTCATTTTGTATTTAACTACGAGTAAACTCCCAATTAGTAACGTATTTCTAAAATATTCAAGTACAAATTAAAGCAAAGAGTTGGCATCCATTTTGTATTCACGATTATTTACTGAATAACATAATTCGTTTACAGATTCAAATGACGAAATGATCGTTGATGCCAATGAAGGTACTATAGAAACAGAACTAAATAACGCTATAAAAAACGTTCAAAATCCTAAAACTACCATTAAAAAATCTACCAAAAATTTTATTTTGGAAGATTTTTTATATATGGATAAGAGTGGCAAAAGGACTGAAAACCTTGACAGATTATTAAACGCCTTGTGCACAATAAGCCCAACTAGTACATTGGGTGAAAGGGCATTTTCAATGTCAAGTTTTCTAAAAACCAAAGAAAAAAAATAGGTATACCCCCAAGCACTTAAATTGTATCTTATTCCTTAAATGTTACTTTAGGGAAAACTAAAGATTAAATTAAATATATTTATATATAATCAAGTATTTACAAATGAATTGTTATGTTTTGTTTGTCTTTGTTAAAATATCAAACTGATCTCAGTAATGTTTTGCATTGTAATTATAATTAAACTAAAAGTTTACTTTTTATAAGTATTATTGAATTGTTTTCTGTTATTTTTTAATAAAATTTTTTTGTCAAAAATTGTGTTTTAGTTTGTTATTTGGCATATATTTGAAAACCGGATTATCCGGTTTTTTCTGAATTTCAAAAAAGGCACCCAGTTTTTTTTAAATACCATTTTTCGAATAATTCGAAACCCGGTTTTCGCAAAAACCCGAATAATTGATCACTCTAGCATATATACTTGAATATGACACGTGTGAAATGTGAAAAAATGAATTTAATTGTTTTGCAGTTTTAAATTCTGGTAAATTAAGAAATTTCTTTTTGCAAATACAAATATATGGGAAATTTAATTGAAGATGTCTCTGTAGAAAGTTAAATTTAAAATTAATAAAATTAAAGTTATATTAAAAGGTTTTTTGAGATTCCTTACAAAATGCTCCATACACTGTGTGTAATTTTTGAAGTCATGGAAATTTAACCATATACGGACACCACTACGTGATAAATGACCAAAACAAAGAAGTTCATATGTTCTAGGAAGTCCATATGTTCTAGAAAGTTGTTTATTGAAATCTTAGGTACATTTTTGTAGTTGATTGTTTCCTTGAATCTTGAACGGTTTGCTACCTATGGACCTGAACAGGAGGAAAAAGGTACAAAAAATTTAATCGAAAATTTGACCTTGAAGATGAGATTGTTTGATTTTATATGTTCACAATTGTTGTTCCTTATGAAAAGAGCTACAACTTTCCCTCAGACAGTAAATCAAAATTACAAACGGTTTGCAAGATATTAGCCAGACAAAATGATCACATTTTTGCAAAAATGACACCGAGGCCCAAAATCTTTGGGGGCCCAGTAAATATAAGAGCATGATTTTTGTCAAAACTGGGAGACACGGGCTCTTTTTTTTTGGTTTTTTATCACGTAGTGGCGTGCGTATATGGTTAAATTTCCATGACTTAAAAATTAAACACAGTGACACATGACTTAAAAATTAAACATTTTTTAAGGAATCTCAAAAACATTTTAAAATTTAACTACATTCGGTTTTTATGTGGAAATTAAAAAAAGTTTTTTGATTACATTTTATAATAAAAAATTTGGTTAATATAATATAGCCAAAAACCTGGTTTTTCGAAACGTCGCTTTTCGAAACATCCGAAAACCCGGTTTGTTGGAAAGGCCGGTGATTTTTAAATAAGATTTTGTGCTTCAATAAATTTTAAATGATATTTCCAAACAATTTTTTCAAGGGGTATCGTTGAGACAGCTGTAGTGCGATTCACTAACTTTTAGCGAGCCGATAATCGCTATGTTACTTAACGATTTTTGTCGCTTGCAGTAACGATTGTGTGATTCACTAACTCATACTTAGCGATAGTAAACAGCTGACATTTTGTGTTTACTGAAATTTATATAAAGTGGCAGCTCTGCCCATGTAAATGTCAAAATATTCGAAAAGCAAAAGAGGAATCGAAAAAAAACAAACAAATTTCTGTTTTAAAATTGAATTTGTTAGTATATAAACTGTGACCAAACATATCCTAAATATTCGAAAGCCATTTTTAAACGAAACAGTAATTAAAAAATTACAAAATTTCAAAAAACAACCCCAATTGTAAAAGAAGGAAAAATTTGTTTGTTTTGTAGAACTTAACAACACAAAAATAGTTATCGTTAATTTTGCGATAGTCGAATCGCTAACTTCAACAGCTGTTTTAGCGATAACGAATATCGTTATCAAACTGGCTGCAGAATACTAAAATCGTTAATTTTATCGTTAAGTGAACTTAACGATTCGATTATCGTTAAAACAGCTTACTAAATCGCACTACTGATCAAGTTAGTACTTGGAGAACAAATAGAGAAGAGGCTTTCAAAGAAGAAAAGGTGATAGGTGACTGGGTTGCGTGGTGTGATTTTCAATCTTTTGCAGCCGCGTGTCAAACCAAAAGTACAAAACACATCAACTAGGAGTAAATTTTGCCAATTAAATCGATTAAAAAAATGGATATTCAGTGAAAAAACTCAAAATGTAATGAAGTGTTAGACTAAAATTATTTGTGTAGATCCCAATTAACACGCAAATTGTTAAAATTAAAGATTTCTCTCATTCCACTATCACTCTCTATATGTTTTCCAAGTATCTCGCGGTCTTCGTTTAGTAAAGGGTTTTTCAATAAGAGCACTACAAAAGTTTTTTTAAATAAACCAAAACCGGTTTTAGATACCAATGAAATTCTTTATTCCTATGAAAGTACGTTCGATGCCATTATGTATGGAACTCGATTTCTTTTGCATGGCCACCACGGGCACGCTTGCAGAAGTCCAGACGCTGAACCCAATTTTCGACGGTTTTCAAGCATAAATCGGCCGATACTATTGCAATTTCACGTTCGATATTCGTACGAAGTTCATCAATCGTCGCTGCCTTGTTGGCATAGACCATAGACTTGACGTAGCCCCACAGGAAATAACCTAACGGCGTCAAATCGCACGACCGAGGCGGCCAATCGACTGGGCCATTTCGTGAGACAACACGTTCAGCAAACTTGGTTTCCAATAAATTGATTGTGGCATTCGCTGTGTGGCTTGTGGTGCCGTCCTGTTGGAACCACATGTCCTCCAAGTCCATATTATCCAATTGGGGCCAAAAATATTCGGTTATCATTGAACAGTAGCGATTCGCATTCACAGTAATGTACCGGTCTTGATCATCACGGAAGAAGTACGGCCCAATGACGACGCCGGCCCATAAACCGCACCAAACCGTAATTTTTTCGGGATGCAATGATGACTCATGGATTACGTGTGGATTGCTGTCTGAGCAATAACGCATATTTTGCTTATTGACGAAGGCATTCAGCCAGAAATGAGCCTCATCGCTGAAGATGATTTTCCGATGAAAATCCGAATCATTTTCAAGTTCTTGCTCAGCTAAATTCACGAACATACGACGCTTATGGTGGTCAAGCGGCTTCAGTTCTTGCGGAAATTTGATCTTGTAAGGATGTAGGCCAAGAGCTTTTCGCAAAATTCGCCACAACGACGTCACAGAGATGCCCAACGCTTGAGAGCGACGTGTGAGAGACACATTTGGGCTTTCTTGAACTGAAGCCTCAGCGGCAGCAATATTCTCGACACTACGGGCACTTCTTTGTCTCACTGGCACGGGAACATTTTGTACTGTGCCTGTGGATTCAAATTTGTCCACTAGGCGCTCAATTGGTGATCTGGTAGGACGATTATGACGACCATAAATAGGACGTAGCGGTCTTAAAGTTGAGGCCACTGACTCCAAATTTCGGTAGTAAATTTTAATAATTTCGACTCGTTGTTGGCTCGTATATCTTTCCATGATGAAATGGCAAACCTTACTGAAGAGAAATGTCAAAAGAGCGGGAAAAAATATGGCGTCGTTTGCTGTCCCTATCGATTTACTTTTGTAGCGTCTCTGTTGAGAAACCCGTTAATTGCGAAAACTTATTACAAAAATTTGGAAAGTTATCCTGAGACCGCTCGCAAACTTCGAGGAATTTTCAGTCGAGAAAGTGCACCTAATGTGTCAACCATTCGAAAAGTGGTCAAAAACTTTGATGAAACTGGGTCGATTATGGAGCGTTAACGTACCGGTCGGTCTCTAGAAAACAGTGCTGCTGTAAACGAGTGTGTCGCCGAAAACCCGAAATCATCAATTCGTCATCATTCTCAACAACTTCAAATTTCACGATGCACTACGTAGCGAATTTTGACATTTGAATGTGGCGTACAAAATTCAGCTTACTCAGGAGCTCAAACCAGCAGACCATGGAGAGCGCCGGCAATTCAATGGATAATGGAGGAAAGTGAAGTCAATGCCAATTTTTCAAAAAAATCATATTCTCCGATGAAGCGCATTTCCATCTGCATGGCTTCGTAACTACACCAAATTGTCGAATTTGGGCCTCAGAAATCCTCGTGCACTACATTAGAAGCAAATGCACCCACAACGAGCAACTGTCTGGTGCGGATTTTGGTCAGGCGGCGTGAAAATTGGCTTTACTTTTTTGAACGTGAGGCCGAAATTGCAGTGACTGTGAACGGCATTCGTTAAAGGAACATGATAACAGAGTTGTTGTGGCCTCAACTGGACGACATGTGGTTTCAGCAAGATGGCACCACCTGCCACACCACGCATGAAACAATAGATTTATTGCAGCATCGATTTCCAGCACAAATTATCACAAGAAATTCTGATGTCAACTGACCACCAAGATCATGCGATTTAACGCAGTGCGATTTCTTTCTTTGGAACTTTGTGAAATCTCGGGTTAATGCGAATAAACCAGAAACAATTCCTGAGCTGAATCCGAGATCCAACGCGTGATCGGTGAAATACAGCCACATCTCTGTGAAAAAGTCATGGAAAATTTCATTAGAAGAGTAAAGACCTATCATCCGAGCCGTGGGGGCTATATGACGGATAGTTTATTCTATACTTAATCGGTACATATCTTCTTTACAATCTAATTAAAAAAATCACAATTATCTCAAAAAATACGTGGTTTTATTTTAAAATTAAAAAGTGCATTCTGACTGAGACACCCTTTATAAAGGCAACATGGAAAAGAAGCCTTATTCAAATAGTAGTATATAAGAATTCGAACAGAAGAGAAAAAATAACGTAGGTCAAATTAAAAAAAATAATAAAATTATATAGAATGAATCAAGATTTTCATTTACTCTTTTATAAAATAGTATGATCAATATGGAAACACAAAACGGCCATTAACAACATTGCCGATCTGCGACCGGGCCAAAAGAGAGATCAAAAAGGTTGCTGTTAAAGAAATCTTCAGCGATAAGGACATTATTGCTGAATTGAGCGTGGGAGTGGGGTTGTATCGTGTTCAACTTATAACACAGTGCGACAAATGACCAGAAACCAAAAAATTATGAAAGCCCATTGGAGGGGTATCAGAAAACCCCACTCGGTTTTGGCCCTGATAATCACAATTTTTTTTTAGTCCACAGAAGATTTCAGCTGTAATTCTGATTATACTTCAATATATTCTAAACCGTTACATATTTTTCATTACAACCTTCTAAAAAATTCGAGCTCTTTCATCGATGCATAATGTGACCTAACATATATTTTGTAAAAAATACACCGTTACTTCGTCAAATGACGGGACGTCAAACCAACTATGATATTTTTGGATTTCTTGTAATTTTCCAGTATAGAAAGAATTTATACAATATGAAATACAAACCTGAAAATTCCTCTGAACATTTGGGAAAAAACAAACACTTGTGTTGCATTTATATTTATTTCGTGCATGCTGAAAAATATCGGCCCCAGCAACCATGTATATGTTTGCAATCATTGTTTTCGTGAATTGAAGATCTGCTGCTTTTTGTTTCTTTACTGTCTGTCACGTTTTTGTTTTCAGCAGTTTTCAACAAAAAGATCCATTTGGGTCACAAATACATACATTATAACCTATTAATCATTGTATCCCAAACATATTATATTGAACAGCAAACTCAATGTGTTTGGGCACAAATATAATATATTGGCGACAAGCTACAAACACGTTAAATGTGCACCCAAACAGCAGAAAAAATCAAATTTTTCAGCATGTGGGGGTGTATTATTTAAATATTATACTTCTGTGATATGAAAAAAAATTGAGTTATTCCCATTATTTACAGCACTGTGGCAGATAGAGGGTTTTTCATTTTGAATATTGAAAATTGATTCAAATTTTGGTTTATAGAGGCCTTTGCTCAAAAGAAAATACATAATTTTTTTTTTTAAATTATAGTTACGATCGAAATAAATTGCTTTATATGAATCAAAAACATAAGGAAATTAAGGAACAATTTAGAAACAAATTATTTATGGAATGTTAAAGGGTAGTGTGAAGAAATATTGGGCTTAACTTTAATTGGTTTTTTGATTTACATTTTTACTTAACTGAGCAGTCGGTGGTGCAATGGTTAGTGTGCGCGGCTCTTGTACATGAGAACGTGGGTTCGATCCCTGCTCAGACCACCTTACATTTCTTTCGACGGCGGTCACCTCGCTTAGTGATGGCGACACTATCGAGTACTTAGCCATGAAAATGCTTCCCAAAAAACCGTTCCCAATCAGGTCCCAATCAGTGAGTGTAAAACTAGAAAGCGCACATCTCACTGATTGTGAGAAGCTCTCCCCAATCCCTTCATGCCCTTACATATTGGCTCTAAGGCTGTAGTATTTTTTCAATTGGATAGTGATAAGATACCAATGTATTTCAATTGTTATTCAACGAAAATTAAATGAGGTTTATTTATCATTTAACAAAATAATTAAGAAAATTTCGATTATCCTATTAGTTTCAATTGCAAATATTGACAATGCATTCGACAGAAGGTGGTTTCAGTTGTGAGAACCACAGCCGTCGGCATATATGACAATTGGTTAAGGGGCCCTTAGACCTGTGGATAAGTTGCAGCGACTTTAAGTTGACATCAACTTATTCATGGTGTAAGGCGAAGTTGGTGGTTTGCACAAACTAGTTGATGTAAAATCAAAGCCATTTTGACTTTTTGAAGTTGATATCAACTTATCCAGCAGTGTAAGGGGAAGTTGCATCAACTTTCATATGCATTTCGGTGAGAAACGTTCATGAGGCAACATTATCGGCTAAATGTAAATAAATGAACCAAAAAATATATAAATTAAACAGGATCCAAAAAATATATACTAAATAAATGTGATTTATAGTGTTATTTATAAATATTTTAAGAAAATAAAAATTGTGTTTTTTCTTAAAATTGGTGATATTTTCGCAGTGCGCTCACCACCTTTGTGAAGCCAAAATGAAGTTGCCTCAACTAGTTTGAGAGTGTAAGGGCAAAATCGAAGTTGATGTCTAGTTACCGAAGTTGATGTGAACTTGAAGTCGAGCAACTTATCCACAGGTCTAAGGGCCCCTTAACGAATCAGAAGAACAATCTGTATTAAGGAGTTTAGTTTCAACAAGGGAGTTAGCAGGATTCTAACAGTTTTAAAGAACATATCAAAGCTGTTAGTAAATTTGTTTATACAAGGTGGCGCAAAAGTAAACTTCCGATGTTTTTTGGCTGTAATTAAAAAAAAAATGAAAAACTTTGATTCTTCTTGTGGATTATTTTTATTTGGTCTTTTAATTTTTTTTACATCAAGTCGAGAATATGATGTCATGTAAATGGCCGCCGCCACAGTTGATTGCCATTTGAGCCCTTTTTATGGCATTTTCCATCACCTTGGCCAAAACTTCCGGCGATACGTCCTCACATTCTTGATGGATATTGTCTTTAGGAGCTGCAAGAGTCTGAGGCTTGTTGACATAAACCCGCGACTTCAAAAAGCCCCACAAAAAGAAGTCTGGAGCGGTCAAATCAGGCGATCTTGCTGGCTAGTGCAAATCGCCAAAACGGGAGATTAGGGGCCCGGGAAATGCATCCTTCAGCATATCGGTTGTGGCACGTGCAGTGTGTGCCGTTGCACCGTCGTGTTGGAACCACATGTTTTCCAATCCCAATTCTTCAAGTTGCGGCAAAAAGAACTCGTTGATCATTGCTCTGTAGCGCTCACCATTCACAGTAACCGTTTGGCCCGCGACGTCTTCGAAGAAAAAAGGTCCGATGACTCCTCCAGCGAAAACAGCACATCATACAGTGACTTTGAGCGGGTGTAATGGCTCTTCGTGGGTTACACGCGGATTTTCAGTGCCCCAGAAGCGTAAATTTTGCTTATTTACGTACCCGCTATGATGGAAATGGGCCTCAACACTCACGATTATTTTTGATGAAAAATCATCTTCCTCTTGGTGGTGATTAAGGATGGCTTGAGCGTATGTTAGACGCGATTGGCGGTCAGCAGCTAACAGCTGATGCACCGTCTGGACTTTGTATGGAAACATCTTCAAATCTTGTACCAAAATTCGCTGAAAAGACCGTCGACTGATACCCATTTGCGTTGCACGTCCTCTGGTCGATGTCGACGCCGCATCCATGACATCCTCGGCTACAGCAGCAATATTCTCTGCAGAACGGCTACTCCGGGGTCTGCCAAGCCTGGCAGCATCTCGTGTTGTGCCAGTCTCTTCGAGGCGAGCGGCTAAAAACGGCGTTGGACGGCCAGGAAATCTGCGACGAAATTCACGTTGTGCCAAAGTCACCGACCGATTATTGGTCAAATAAATAGTCAGCAATATTCCGCGTTCTGGAGCAGTGTAGCGTAACATTGTCTATTAACGTGTATTTCGCATGTGTTTACTACACAAATGTCAAAACAGAACTGACATTAGGGGCCAATCGCAAAATTTATAGCAATTTCTGATAGGAGGATTACTTTTGCGCCACCTTGTATGACAACAAATTGACACATAGATTTTATAAAATCTTAAAAAAGATTCTCATTTCTAATAAGCGCTGAAAATTTGTTTACTTTATAGAAACACAATCGACCTACCGGTGGCCAAAACTCCCAGAAAAATTACAGAACTGGTTAAGGAAAAGGAAGTGAAAAAATTAAATGTTCAGATAAAGGAAATGTAGGAGCAAAGAATACATGATTTGAAAATTGAAGAAATTTAAATGGCGAGCCTACTGCACAGAAAAATAAGAGTCTAAGGACCATTATCACAATGACTGGTTAGAGCTAACTAACAGTTATAATTTCAAAATTCCATATAAACTGACAGGTAAAACTTTTAGTTAGTTTTAACTGTGGTATAAGTTGAGCTGGTGATATTAGGGGTAAAATATAGATTTGTATAAAAAGCATAAATTAAAGAGATAATAAAGTACAGTGACATAATGAGACGTACTTAGAGGCAATTAATTAAACGAGGTGTGGGGTAGGAACCTTTTAGGGATTAAGTTCCGGGAACCAGTTCCCTCAGGATCTACATAACGCTAGTGCTAAATGTGAGATAAATTACTGACCGTGCACATCTCTGCCCTGCTTACTAAGAAAGACTCAACTCCAAAATATAAAAAAGAAAAATATTTTCTTTAAGCTCAAGTTAGCAATATTTTGCACCTTCCGTCATGGTTGGAAATTGAGGCAAAACTATATAAATGTTATTAATTTCATTATAAAAAACAACGGGTTTCTTATTACAAATGAAGCTCCAACCAGAATTCAGAAATCTGCTTCTCCTGAAAAATTTAGGAAAGTGGACTTGAGTTCTTCTTGATAAGCACGGCAGATTTTGTCATTAGCTCCATTGTTCACATGCTGTGTGGCATGTAGCGCCGTAGTTATTAGTGGAACCCCATGTTTCCTAGATTCATCTCGTGTATTGAAAGAAAAATAACTCGAAATCATCGAACGATACCGGGCGCAATTGACGCTGACGTTTGAAGAAAGTTGATCCGATGAATCCGCCATCCCAAAGAGTGTGATTTGCTAAATCCTGCTGTATTACTTTTGGTTGCTCATCAGACCAAATGGGGCACTTTTGGTTATTAGCCGTATGAAAGGCTTCCAGTGGTTAAAGCCTCCTATGGATTTAAAAAATTTATTATTTTTCGTATGGATGCACCGTTTCCGCGTTAAAGCTTTTTTTTATTTGAGCGATTTTCATTTGGCGATTTTCAATGGCGTTTTAGAGATTTTGTATTTGAAAATTTTTAGTTTTAGCGATTTGTTTAAAAAAAAAATCCAATGAGTGTTCGAACTCACGGGCGATGTGTTAACACCTTTTTGCTACACGGTACCTGTTCGATTTCTATGAACGGACACATTAGTAAATGATACATTGGAAAATAAAAAACAGCGTTCAATCATATGATGACGTTATTCTCAAATAAACCAAAGAATGCAAAGCAACAGACACTTGTATATACATACATACATACATTGCTATATTCGTACATACGCTATACAAGTTCACAAAATTTTCATTGCTCTCTTGCTATCTCATTTTTATATACGTATAACCACGTCATTATTCTCTTTGCTCTGAGAGTGCTCCGCACCCACATTTTATTTGACTTCCCTTTTACAATAATAAAAAACCAATCCGTAAAAACCATAGTTTTTGACTATAGATTCTTCATATATGACCACGCCCCTTTGTCCAATCCCGCCCATATTTGCAGCAGATCTTAGAATATGTAAACCTAACCAACACACCCAATTTTATTCAAATACCGTTAACAGGAGCAGAAATAATGGATTATTAATTTGTGATTTGTATGGGAGGTACCACGCCCCTGTATCCAATCCCGCCCATATTTTGATAGTTAATTTTTGTCGTCGCCATTAGTTTGCCTGCGAAGTTTCAGCTCGATTGCATAACGGGAAAAGGGTTAAAAATCAATCCAAAATTTTTTCGGCATACATGCATACAGACAGGTGAAGTTAATATAAAGAATTTAAAAAGGCGTTCAATCATATGATGACGTTTCATTTAAAAACCAAACACACAACACCACACATACTTTGTACGAAGTAGCTGACGTATACGTGTGTCACATAACCACATGTTTGCCATATCAACAGCAACGAAACAGCCAAACACACAACATCACATATACTTTATACGAAGTAGCTGACGTATTAGTGTGTCACCATAACGTCGACTGCGCAAGCCTTGCAAATGAAATTTTGCGTGGCTATGCTTTATATCTCCGTTCAACAACAGCAACAGACACATGTACATACATACATTATTATGTTAATACATACGCTATAGACACAATTTCGTTTGCCTCACCCCTCCCACACCACACTTTCATTGCTCGTTTGCTCGCTCATTTTTGTTGAACACGTCATTATTCTGCGAAAGAAGTCGCAGAAAATCTGGTTTTAGCAGCAACATAAAATCTGGTTTTACCAGCAGCAGAAAACCTGTCTGTGTGTTGTTTGCATGTGTTGACTTGTATAGATTTAGTCCCTATACGCCGCTATAGATGTTAACACATCAAAAAGTGATGCGATTGTTATTTTAGCGATTTTGTTATATTGGCGATTTTTTGGAAAAAATGTTTTCCATACGAATTGGATCACTTTATGGAAAGTCATTAGAAACCCTCAAAAAATAGTTATCTTTTCGATCAAAAATGGGGATGGGTTACCAAGGATAACCCATTGCATACAAAACACGAACCCTGGTTACAAATAATAATAATTTTGTTTATATTTAAATATAAAACACACAATTTTAATAAAAAAATATTTTTGTACTTTTTTTTCTATAAAATTTATAATGGGTTAAAGCATCACCAAGTGGTTGTGACAGCCATCAAATTCAAGTAATTAGTTGAGCATACCAATATATTATTTGGTACAACCGAATTAGCTTTTAAATTTTTCATTGATCCAACTGATAGAATATTCACCACTTCAGGAAAATTTGATTGCTAGAACTAAAACTCGATTGACAGATCACATTTATTTCTTGATACCGTGGCTTTAAATAAATATTTCAGTTCTTGCAACCAAAAATTAATTACAAATCATTTGATATGCACAAGATTTGGTGATACTGGACAGAATTATTGGTAATCACAACTGAATAATGTGATATTCCAATGAACCGCCAAATTCCTCAAGTCCAAAGGAATTGCCAAAACTCTGAAGCATGGCGGAGGAAGTGTGATTTCTCTGGAAGCGGTGTTGGCCCCCTCCTGTCTTTTACGGCATTATGAACCGTGTCATGTACAAAATCATTTTAGAGTCTGTAATGATTCCGTACGCAGAGTGTAACATGCCACTTCGATTCGTGTTTGAACACGACAATGATCCGAACACATACTTCGAAATTGGTCACAGACTATTTAATGATGAAAAAGGTGTCAGTCCTTGATTGGCCGGCACAATCATCAGACTTGAATCCAATTGAAAATGGTTTTTTATTCCTCAAACGCAAAGTTGGTGGAAGATATTTTAGCAACTGCGAAGATCTAAAAAAAACCCTAAAATACAAATGGAAATCTATTCCGATAGAAACCATAACCAACCTCATGGAATCCATGCCGAAAGGTGTCTATTGTTTTCGTCACATATTTTATCGTTATCATATTTTTTTTATTTTGCAAATATTTATGCTGCCAATAATGGAACAAATGAAATACTGCCTTTTATTTTTTTTTTAATTTTTATATTTTTAAAATACGAGAGCGGATCAATAAGTCCGTGAATTTTCGAACGTCCCTCGTAGTTATTTTTGGATATATAAACTCTACTCTACCTATTAATACTGTAATATCTAATCAATAATATCGAATCAACATAATAGACATTGAAGAAAAATAGTTTTGTGTCTGTTATAATTTGTTTATTTTTCCATTCCTAATAAAACTTTGAAATGTTAACATCGTGTTTGATATTTCCTATATTGAAATATAGCTTTAATAGGTTATGGGCCCAGAATTACAAGGATTCTGAGTATATAGGAAAATCTGCGTCAAGGATATTAATCTGAAAAATTTAAATATGGATTTGAGACTCAACTTTCCAAAGCTAGGTACAACTAATTACCATTCGTGGACATTTAATGTTGAAATGTTACTTTTGGAAAGGGAATTATGGAATCACATAACGGATGGAATACCGTCGAATCGCGATGCTGTATGGAAACTTAAGGACGACTAGCAGGTGCCGTTATTGAATTGTCGATTGAAGACTCTCAAAAGATCCATGTTAGGAAGTTAGCGACGGCAAATGCTTATTGGGATGCGCTTAAAACTCAACACCAGAAATCCAATTTAAGTAATCGTGTTAGTCTCCTCCGACAGTTATCTTCAAAGCGTATGTAGGGAGGCCAGTCGATGGAGAACCACATTTCGGAATTTATGGAAATTGGTGGAAAATTGGAAGACTTTGGGGAAGAGTTTCCTGAACATAAAGCGGTATCGGTTTTATTTTAGACCAGAGATTATAAAAAATTTTTGATATTTTCAACTTGGCTGTACTGTACATATCACACACCAAACCGTCAACTCAAAGACAACATTCAATTCTGAAGTAGTCATAAAACAAATGAACAAAATAGAATATAATTTTCACAACAAAGTTCTACACATAGTGGAATTAGTAAAGTGACCGCAAGACGAGTTGTTGTAATTTGGAGACATTTTTGTTGTGTTTTGTAGTTTTGACAGCACCGAGGTAGTGTCAAAATCAACTGATTTCCACTACCTTATTTGTTTAGTCATTCTCTTTTGTTTGACGTTTGTTTTAGTTTGCAAGACTTCAAAGAAAAGGAATGACGAACTGCTGTAGGAAATTGGAATTGACTGCTGTGGCGGAAATTCAAGAACGTCAATCCAAGAACGTCGAATCGCAATTGATTTATTACAATCCGCACTCAAGCTTTCGGTAACCGCTTCCTGTCTGTGGTATGGAACTTGTGCCTGCAATATTCTACTCCATTCAACTCCGTCTATACTCACCTTTGGTTTTTTGCAAATGCAACAACGGTTCCTCATTTTTTCTTTTTATTTAAATCTACTTCTGATTTATTTAATTTTTTTAACTTTAAGATTTTTAAACTTTTTCACTATTTCAAATGCGCGTCTCTTTGATAAGTAAACGTTTAGAATGAAAATAAAAAGAATGCAAAAGAATGAATGTAAATAAACACAAACAATATAAACAAGTTTGACGTTCCAAAAGTGCACTGAATCAAATCAGCTGATCAACAAATAAAAAAATTTAATCAGCTGTTCTTATGCGGCCACTTTATTATTACACTATGGTTCTACAGATGGAAATCAAACAAGCACACATCACACTCAACAAAATAAGAAAGGAAATACCGCAGGAAGAACGTAACTTACTGAGGACAATGAATAGCGAAGAGGCTAAATAATTCATCTCAAGCCAAAAAAACCTCAGAAAGACAAACTCGCAACACAAATACAGACAAACAACAAAAGGAGAATTGACAAACTGAAACTTCAATTTTTAGATAAGTTTGAGATAACATATAACGAGGACTGGCTGATAAATAAGACAGACATACACCTTCCCATTGAATGCAAATGGCTACTCTCACTGGGAGAAAAATTCGCTTTACCGACGACAAACAGAAACCTTTCGACTATTCATATCATCGACGACATCGAACAATGCATCCAGGAGAGTCCAGATAATGACAAGGATAATACTCGGAAAATCCAGAAAAATCTTCAACTTTAAGAGAAATAGGAGAATCAACGGATTGGAAAAATTCATCCTTCAAACGTATAACACAACAAAGGACATTTTAGAGGAACATAAGGACAACTTAATCGTAAAAACCGCAGACAAAGGTAACAAAACGACTATGTGGTTTGCCAAAAATTCACAAGGAGGGCACACCACTCAGACCAATAGCGTCGTCGACTAATGTCCCTTGCTACAACCTGGCTAAACACATCGGGCAAATCCTAAAAGCCCTAATTTCTGACGACTTGAATACAAAGAATTGTATTGACACTATGGGAAAACTCGAGAACATAATTATCGAACCTGACCACATATTGCTATCCTTCGATGCCATTTCATTATTCACCAATATTCCTACGCAATATGCATTGAGGACGATTATGACACAATGGGCAAAACTCGAAAGTAGGACGAAAATTCCAAGATCGAAATTTTTAAGAATATTAGAATTTTGTCTTAAAGACAATAATTATTTCAAATATGACCAGAATCTTTACTCCCAAACGTTTGGAATGCCCATGGGAAATCCGTTGTCCCCAACAATAGCTGATATTGTCGTGGACGACCTTCTAACCCGTGCTATGACGAACCTAAGGGTAGAGGGAAATAAGAAATATTAAATTTATAGTCAAGTATGTGGACGACATCTTTGCAATTGTCAATAAAAATGATGTAGGAAAATTCCTAGCTGAACTTAACAAACAACACGATAAGCTACAATTCACTGTGGAATTGGAAAAAGACAACAAACTCCCCTTCTTGGATATATGCATACACAGACGAAATAATACCATCTTCTTTGATTGGTATACAAAACCAATGTCATCAGGCAGAATCATTAACTACTTTTCTGCACAACCTAAACAAACAAAACTAAACACAGCTTTTGGCCTCATAAGCAAAGTCTTAGATACAACTGACGCACAATTTAAGAACAAAAACATACACAAACTCACTAAAAATTTACAACAAAACAGCTACCCACTAAGACTAATCAAGTCATTAATTAACAAAAAAATCAACCAGAAAAACTTGTACAACACCAAAACTGGCACTAATAACAATGAGGAAAAACGATATTTTAGTACAACTTTCATTAACCATCTAACTGACAACAGATCACTAAAACTATTAATCCCTAACAATAACATAATATTTTCACACAAATCGAACACAACATTGAAGGCAATATTCACGAACGCCAAAGACAAAATCGACAAAAAACAACAATGCAACGTAGTATACGAAATACCATGTAAAGGAGTGGGAAATAACAAATGCGACAAAGTCTACATTGGTACTACAAAAAGAACACTTGGAGTACGACTGGCAGAACACGAAATGGACATTAAAAAGAAAAAAGCGATGACAGGAATATCACAACACGCACTAGACACTGAACACACGCCTGACTTTGATAACACAAAAATATTAGATATAGAAAACAAACACAAAAAACGAATGACGCTAGAAAGTTTACGAATAAGACAAAAAGCAAACAAAACAATGAACAGCAAAGAGGACATAGACAAAATTAGCGCCAATTATAATTTGATCATAGACACTGTACGTTGACTGTGGCTAAAAGTAAGTGTTAAATGCAAAAGTTGAAAATAATAAAAAAACATTGTGAAACATAATTTTGTAGATCCAAATAAACACCTCCCAGAAGAAGCCGGGAAAATCCGGAGAAACGTTGGAGAAAATTGAAATTAACGTTGTTTAATTTTCATTGAAAATTGTTGACCAGTACAGCCAAGTTGAAAATATCATAAAGCGGTATCATTTCTTCCGGGAAGTATGCCTGACGACTACAATTCTGTCGTGTCCGCGTTGGAAATTCGTCCAGAATCTGATCTTACTCTTGAGTTTGTTAAAGAAAAGCTCATACAAGACTCCTTGATTCAGGTTCAGAAAATTGCGCTAAAGTCTAAGAGCAAGAAGACGGGTTACAATCCCAAGTGTTTTTTGTGTGGAAAGCCAGGGCACATCAAAAGGAATGCGTCCTCAGCGTTATCAAAAGACGAAAGATACCCCAAAGTATACATCACATACTGATCGGAATGCTTGCTTTATGGCCTCAGCTAACCGCAACAAAAACTGCTGGTTTGTGGATTCTGCTGCAACGTGTCATATGAGTTGCAATGAAGATTTCTTCACAAAGCTGAACAAAGATTACACTGACGATGTTTTTCTAGCAAATGGAATTAACGTTAAATCCAAGGGCATAGGTGATGGAGAAGTGTATTGCAGAGATAATAAACTTTTGCTGAAGAATGTTCTCTATATGTCAGATTTGGATGGTAATTTGATATCAGTCCCAAAGTTAACCATGCAAGGATTTGATGTCATATTCCAAGGGCAGAAATGTTTAATATCGCAGAAAGTTACAGCTTCTCTGAAACATAATTTGTATATCCTGGATGAGAAACATAAGGCAATGTTGGCAGCTTGTATTCACACGTGGCACAGACGTCTTGGACATCGTGATGATAAAGCTATAAAGTCCGGAGTTAATAAATCATTGTTAACTGGAATACAATTTGGAAGGTGTAACTGCGAAAGCAAGTGTGAAGTGTGCTTAAGAGGAGTAATGACAAGAAAACCATTTCCGAAGGTATCCGAGAGTAGATCGCAGAATGATTTAGGTCTCATTCATAGTGACATATGCGGTCCAATGCAGAATTGTACACCAAGTGGTAATCGTTATATATTGACGCTTATCGATGATAAAAACAGATATTGCACCGTTTACTTCCTGTAAAACAAAAATCAAGCCATGGAGAAAATAAAAGAATTTGTCGCAACAACAGAAACAAAATTTGGAAGACATATAAAATTATTCAGGACAGATCGAGGCGGTGAATTTTGTGGTAAGGAAATCGAGAAGTATTTCAGTAGTAAAGGAATATCACATTAGTTCACAGCTCCCTACACGCCGGAACAGAATGGCGTAGCAGAAAGGAAAAACAGAAGTCTGATGGAGATGGCAAGGTGCATGCTCTTCGATGCTAAAATGGATATAAAGTACTGGCAGAAGCTGTGAATGCTGCAAACTATATACATACAAAAGTGCAACGGAAGTAACACCTTTTGAATGTTTATTTATTTATTTATCTCACAGCTACAATCCTCAATAGGATACAGCCGGTAATGTATTTTTAACAACGTTATAAAATTTATATTATATACATAGTAGACATAACATACAATACTTAATAAAATTAAAATACATTTAACATAAGGAAAAGAGTAGAGTACAATTAAAATAATATGAAGAAAATTTGTAAAATTTAAAAATTAAAAAAAAGAAAAATATTAACATAAAATAATTAAAATGAAACAAAACAGTTAAAAAATATTATAATTAGCTTGTGCTCGTATGTTAGTTATAATAATACAAAATACAAAAATAAAAAATAACTTATAATTAAAACAGTAACAATACTGGAGCTGGGACAGGAACAGGAACATCAGCTGGAGTAGAACAACAGGGGGATGAGCAGGAACAAGAGAAATGGTAAACAGACTCCACAAATTTGAGTGGAATGATTCGCAGGAACTTTAGGATAAAATCATAGGAGATAACATCGTCGCAACAATATGTGTGGAACGATAAACAGGAACATAAAAATAGCATAACGGGAGATAAACAAGAAGAGTAGGGACTTGGAGATCTGGAACATGAAGATGAGGGACATGAATGTCAGCATCTGACCTCAACCACTAATGATCCATCCATCTATTCAGCGTCAGCTGCAATTCATTGTAAAATTCAGGATTTATAATAAGATTGATTAATAGAAGCAGGACTGGTTTATCGGAGGAAAATGGTTGGCAACACAACTGGATAATAGTTCCCGGTTAACTACGAATTAAATGTTGCTTAATTACATTCAAAGAATCTGAAGCGGGTAAGGAATTATAGATCTCATTGTAAATGAGGCAAACGCGTCGAAAAGGATTGTAGTAATCGTAATATAACGGACAGTCGGTAGTTTTATAGGATAGAAATATCGGGTTTGTCTACAGGGAACATTAAAATGTATTTGACTCACCAGAAAATTTGAATCTATACAACCCCTAATGAGTTTTATAATAAACATAGCATTTAATATATATCTGCGTTTTTCAAGTGTAGGAAGATCAATAAGCATCAGTCGATTTTTACAAGGTGGCAAATCATCAATGTTCCAAGCGAGACCACGTAAAGCAAAAAGTAAAAATTGTATTTGAATCGATTCGATGCGGTCTATGTAACAGGCATTATACGGACACCACACAATACAAGCATATTCTAATCCAGGTCTAACGAGAGAGACAAAAAGACGTTTAGTGAGAGCAGCAAATTCTTTCGCCCATCTTTTTATAAAAGCTAACAGTGACCTTTCTTTGCCTATACAAAATGCATCTTTTGATCAAGAAGTACTCCTAAATCCATGACGGAAGACACATTTTCCAATATGTGAGAACCAATAAGGTAATCACAATTCAACGGTGTACTACGGCAAAACGAAAGCTTTTACATTTTCCCTGATTTAGCGCCCTACCATTTACCAAACACCAATTAGTGAAACTACCCAAGTCATTTTGAAGATGGGGGGAATCCTCAGTATTGCATGTAGGCATATAACGGGTTTTTCAATAAGAGCGCTACAAAAGTTTTATTAAATAAAACAAAACCGGTTTTAGATACCAATGAAATTCTTTATTCCTGTGAAAGTACGTTCGATACCATTATGTATGGAACTTGCATGGCCACCACGGGCACGCTTGCAGAAGTCCAGACGCTGAACCCAATTTTCGACGGTTTTCAAGCATAAATCGGCCGATACTGCTGCAATTTCACGTTCGATATTCGTACGAAGTTCATCAATCGTCGCTGGCTTGTTGGCATAGACCATAGACTTAACGTAGCCCCACAGGAAATAATCTAACGGCGTCAAATCGCACGACCGAGGCGGCCAATCGACTGGGCCATTTCGTGAGATAACACGTTCACCAAACTTGGTTTCCAATAAATTGATTGTGGCATTCGCTGTGTGGCTTGTGGCGCCGTCCTGTTGGAACCACATGTCCTCCAAGTCCATATTATCCAATTGAGGCCAAAAATATTCGGTTATCATTGAGTGGTAGCGATTCACATTCACAGTAATGTGCCGGTCTTGATCATCACGGAAGAAGTACGGCCCAATGACGCCGCCGGCCCATAAACCGCACTAAACCGTAATTTTTTCGGGATGCAATGATGACTCATGGATTACGTGTGGATTGCTGTCTGACCAGTAACGCAAATTTTGCTTATTGACGAAGCCATTCAGCCAGAAATGAGCCTCAACGCTGAAGATGATTTTCTGCTCTTAAAGTTGAGGCCACTGACTCCAAATTTCGGTAGTAAATTTTAATAATTTCGACTCGTTGTTGGCTCGTATATCTTTCCATGATGAAATGGCAAAGCTTACTGAAAAGAAATGTCAAAAGAGCGGGAAAAAATATGCCGTCGTTTGCTGTCCCTATCGATTTACTTTTGTAGCGTCTCTGTTGAAAAACCCTTTATAACTTAACATCATCTGCAAACATCAAAATGTTAGAGGATTTAACTATAGACGGTAGATCATTGAAATAAAGAACGAGAAGTAGAGGACCTAAATGACTGCATGGTGAGAAACCAAATTTGAAACATGTTAGAATATTTGGATCGGTTGTTTATGCTCATATTACCAAGAAGAATCGCCGAAAATTAGATCCTGTTCCGAGAAAATGTTTACTTGTGGGGTATAATTTTCTGACATTTGAAGTATCAAGATAAACGAGGTAGATGGTGCTCCAAGAAGTAAAAGTGAGTTAGAAGACGTATAGGAAGATGATGAAGTAATATCTGCGGATGAAGAAGCAATTTTTGAAATCAACATCTAAAGAAGAATTTGAAATTGTTCCAAGAAGATTTTGAAATTGTTCCAAGAAGAATTGCGTCAAGATCAACGAAGGGCAAGACTCTGAAAAGGTATGAAGTTAATATGACAATAACTGAAGCGGAACCTCAAACTTATGACGAAGCCATGGAACATACTGAAAAAGAGAAATGGGTCATTGCAATGAATGATGAAAATCAATCCATGTACAACAACAACACATGGTATCTTGTAGAGCTACCCATAGGGAGAAAATCTGTAAGCACAAAATGGATTTTTAAGATCAAGAAGTTGTTGAGTGGTGAAAAACACTATAAAGCCAGGTTAGTGGCAAGAAGGTTTACTCAAAAATTTGGCGAAGACTACGACCATATATTCGCACCTGTTGTGAAACAAAACACATTGCGAACACTACTGGCAGTTGCATCTCACAAAAATCTATACATATGTTCACCACATTGACGTAAAACAGCTTTTCTGATTGGGAATCTAGAAAAGGAGATCTACATCAATCAGCCAGAAGGGTTTGTGGTGAAGGCAACAGAAAATCTTATTTGCAAATTAAACCGAAGTATTTACGGACTCAAACAATCGACAAGATGCTGGAATCAGCGATTCAATGAAGTATTAATTGAATTCGGATTCAAAAGGGGAAATGCGGATAATTTCTTGTATGTAAAAGAATTACATGAAGAAAAGATATACATTCTCGTTTATGTGGACGCAATAATCGTTGGCGCAAGTAATTCAAAAATAATAAATGAAAGTATATAGCGTCGCATTTTGCGATTTCAGATATGGGACAGATACAATTATATCTTTGGGATGGAAATATCAAGAGATAGAAATGGTATATTTTACATGTAACAAAGAGGCTATATGGACAAAAGGTTGAAGCAGTATGAAATGGAAAACGCAAAACCATCCACTATTCCTTAGGACACGGGATATTTCAAATCATCGGAAGAAAATTATGCTTTTGATAACCATAAGTACCGAATGGCTATTGGATCTCTCCTGTATTTAGCTGGAAACACAAGACCAGACATTTCAGTTTCCATTTTCTCGCGCAAAATTACCAATCCGACAGAGAGAGATTGGAATGAGGTGAAACGAATTTTCCGGTATTTGAAAGGAACAAGAAATCAGAAGATTTGTGTTGGAACAAAAATTATGAATCTATCGGGATATGCTGATGCTGATTGGGCTGGTGATACAAAAGACCGTAAGTCGACAAGTGACTATTTATTTAAACTTGGGACTGCAACAATCAGTTATGCTAGTCGCAAACAAGACATCGTCGCACTTTCTTCAACAGAGGCTGAGTTAGTATCACTTGTGGAAGCAACGCAAAAATGCATATGGTTACAGCAACTCCTACAAGATTTAGGAATAAAGTTGTTGGGTAAACCTATTATTTTTGAAGACAATCAAAGCTGTTTGAAGATATTGGAAGGCGAGAAAATAAATCAACGATCCAAACATATCGATGTCAAGTATTTTTATATTAAAGACGTTAAAAACTCTGGTGACATAGTTTTTGAATACTGTCCTACCGAAATTATGATTGGAGATATGTTAACAAAACCTTTAGGCAACATAAAATTGAAGAAACTTAGAGAGCTTAGTGGACTGTTAATATAGCATTAATCGTTATATTATTGAAAAGGGGTGTTAGATATATGAACAATAACACTCTACTTATTAATACTGTAATATCTAATCAATAATATTGAATCAACATAATAGACATTGAGGAAAAATATTTTTGTGTCTGTTATAATTTGTTTATTTTTTCCATTCATAATAAAACTTTGAAACATTAACATCGTGTTTGATATTTCCTATATTGAAACATACCTTTAATCATAGATAAAGGAATTAACTAAATATCGCACGTGCCGTGGGAAGTTTCTTGTCCAATGGGATATTTTCTAGATGGAGCTGAATGCAATAATTACAACGTTTGATCCCAAACAAAATATACCTTACAAGATGCATTTAGAACAGGTGCTAACAAAAGGTGTTGTAGGCAACATCAACAGGCAGTTTGTTTTGTTTAGTGGGCCGATGCTGTACAAGTCAACACAAACACATAACCAAAATGCATTTGAATTAGAAAGTGGGGAACACAACGACATGAAAAAAAACTAAATTAGTTGTTTGAATAGCACAACATTCTATTTTTGTATTGAAAACATGTCCCACACTGTTGAATAAACGTCAGTGAATGTTATGAGAAACGTCAATGAAAGTTACAAAACGACAACACAGCACCTAGTGGCAGTACTTGAAAACGCCTGTGCGATATCTACTTATTTCCTTTACCTATGCCTTTAATAGTTATATGAAATGCAACACTGCTCCCATCAGGTACCGCCTGTTAATAGACTACTGTCAAATTTTGAGCAAGTTCCGTTATTTACTTTGCGTTTAACAACTGTTCAAAACATACAACCTCGTGAATTTTTTTGAAAATGCAACAAAGTGAATTTCTTGTTCTCGTTAAACATTATTTTTTGCGAAAAAAACCGTCAATCAAACCAAGGAAAAGCTTGGTAAATACTATGGCGACTCTTCACCATCGATTTCCATGGTAAAAATGTGGTTTACTGGCCTTCGTTGTGGTCGCACAAGTAGAAATGATGCTGAACGTTCTGGACGGCCAATTAAGGTCAATACACCCGAAAATGTCGAAAAAATCCACGATATGGTGTTGGCCGATCGAAGAGTAAAAGTGCGTGAGATTGCTGATCCCATAGGCAACTCATATGGCAGTGTGGTTTCGATTTTAAATGATCAGTTGAGTTTAAGGAAACTGTCTGCAAGATGGGTGCCGCGTTTGCTCTCAATTGACCATAAACGTAATCGTGTGACAACTTCAAAGGAATGTTTGGAGTTGTTTAATTGGGCTACCATTTGATACCTCATCCACCATATTCTCCGGATTTAGCTCCCAGTGACTATTTCCAAACCTAAAGTAATGACTCGGTGAAAAGAGATTTAGCTCCAACGATGAAATTATTGATCAAGTATATGAATATTTTATGGACCTCGAAAAATACTATTTTTTGGAAGGGATACAAAAATTGGAGAAACGTTGGACTAAGTAAATTGAGCTAAAAGGGGATTATGTTGAAAAATAATTTTTTTTGCAACAAAAACTGTGTTTCATTCAAAAAGTCACGGACTTTTTGATCCGCCCTCGAATTTTTATTTTAAGAAATTGCTACAATAGTTGCTTAGGTTTTGCACAATACTGTATTTCCACAGTAGGCGCAGACTCCAATAGTAGGCCATTCATTCGTGTAACCAGATTTTGCAAATGAGCTGATGCATGCACTTTCCAGCTCATCACCGCCAGCCTTGAACAGCTAAGCCGGTGGTCCCTCAGCAAGTGCGGATTTGTTGTTCTTAACCCGGGAAATTGCAGTTCTAACCTCGCTTCAAGTATGTAGGTGGGAGTGTGACTTGGCACTTTCGCCTTGTAATTTCTCAGCTCCTACATCTGCATAGAAGTCTCCTGGAACAAGTAAAGCAGAGAAATTAAAAGGGAAGCCACAGTCCATGGCGTTGGTTTGAGTGAGCGCTGTCCTGGGTACAGCTATTATAGTATAATGAGAAGCTTTTTAGACAAATTAGCACACGATCGAAATCTAAACAAATACATACATAGATATTTTACATTCTTCTTCATAATATTCTAGTAGTTTCTATTCTAGTTTATTTGTCCATTGTCAATTAAACGTGGCATTAACCCGTGTCGGAACGCCAGCAGATCTATTCATTTACTGCCATCGTAATGGAACAAAATAATTTTGTTCATCTTTTACAGCATTACAACTTTGAAGGCAAAACGAAGTTTGCTGGGTCCAGCTAGTTTAGTATATATTGTAGTATTAAACCCAATAAAAAGTAAATTTAGAAAAGTCAAAATGAAGGAAAAAAAATAAAATTTTCTTAAATAACTGCTTTTTCTTAAAATAAGTAAATTTTCTCAAAAAAACACAAAGTACGTTTTCTTAAAAAAGATACCTTATCTCAAAGAAGTAAAAAAAAAAAAAAAAAAAAATTACAGCAGACAGTTGTCCGAGGCCTTCGGCCACGGACTGTCCCTGCAGGCTGTGTCAGAGACACGGCCATTAAGTTTAACGTAGAATACGCCATCCGATAAGACAGAAAACATATATAACAATAAATTCATTTGCTTATATTATTTATCATTTATTGTTATATATGTTTTCTGTCTTATCGGATGGCGTATTCTACGTTAAACTTAATGGCCGTGTCTCTAACACAGCCTGCAGGGACAGTCCGTGGCCGAAGGCCTCGGAACACTGTCTGCTGTAATTTTTATATTTACCAACGGCATTTGATTCAAGTCCGTTTAAAAAAAAAAATATTATGTTCAATTTTTTTAAACTTAATTTAATTTATGTATTTTAATTAATATTTTTATTGAAATAAGTTCTGCGAATGTTGAGAGGGCCGCCCTAATATTAAAAAAGGTTTACCTTATCGAGTTTTCGCATTAGCATTCGAGCGTTGTTTGAAAGCTTTACGCTTTACAATTCAAAATTAATGTTACAACAGCTTTATTGAAGCTTTCGCAAAAAGCTTTATTACGTTAGCTTACTGTTTGTTTCACTTTTTACTAGATACATGTTGCCAAGCAACATTAGCTTGCTGTTCGTTTCACTTTTTACTAGATACATGTTCCTAAGCAATGTTGAGCAACCAAAAACACTCAACCAAACACCACACATATGTTTGAGTGTATGTGTTTAAACAATTTTCATTTGAGAAATTAAAATACTAGAAATATATCAACCAATATGAAATGTATATCAAACGAAAGATAACATCTTCTTTTACCTACAAAAAAAATGTTAAAAAAATTCATCTAGCCGTTTCCTCAAATTCAATGAAATAAAGATTACAACAATAAAAACCTGACATGACTCCTCATACCGTAGGGTAAGACGTATTCTACGTCAAAAACCGTTTCCCATTACATCCCATGAAGGGATTGGGGAGAGCTTCTGACAACCAGTGAGCTGTGCGCTTTCTAATTTTTCACTCACTGATTGGGACCTATAGTTTTTACACCGATTCCGAACGGTATTTTGAGAAGCTTTTTCATGGCTAAATACTCGGTAGTGTCGCCGTCACTATGCGAGGTGACCGCCGCCGAAAGAAATGTTTAAGGTGGTCAGAGCAGGGATCGAACCCAGGATCTCATGTACAAGAGGCGCGCACACTACCCATTGCACCACCGACGGCCACATCTCAAAGAAGTACCTTTGCTTAAAAAACGTAATTTTTTTTAAAAAAAGTACCTTTTCTAAAAAAAAGTATTTTTTTTTTAAATAAGTACATTTTCTTAAAAAAGTACATTTTCTTACAACGAGTTGACTTTTCTTAAAAAACTAAATTTTCTTTAAAGACTACCCTTTTTTGTGAAACAAAATAACTTTTCTTAAAAATGTTTCTATTCTTGAAAAAAGGACCAATTCTAAAAAATTCCCATTTCTTAAAAAAATACAATTTCCACAAAAATAACTATTCTTAAAAACAAATATCTTTTATTACAAAAATTCCTTTTGTTAAAAGTATCTTTTCTTAAAAATAAAATAATACCTTTTCTTCTTTATCTGAGATAAGTAGCCTTTCTGAAAATAAGTACATTTTCTTTAAAAATCCTTTTCCTAAAAAGAGTACCACTACTTTAAAAAGTACCTGTTCTTAAAAAAAGTACTTCTTTGTAAAAAAAATTAGTACTCTCATGACTTTTTCTTACAGAAAGTACTTCTTCGTAAAAGTAGTACCTTTTCTTAAAAAAGACATTGGCTTTTAATAAAACAAGTACATTTCTTTAGAAAAGAATCTTACCGGAATGTATAATACATATTCTTACAAAAAGAATCTAAAAATATCCTTTTTCTAACAAAATACATTCAATAAAAAAAAAATTTCTTTAAAAAAGTTTATAATTTTTTTCTTAAAGGTCCATTTAAATTATCGTATTATTCAACGGGCGTCTTAGGCGTGTTGGAACTAATTAGTACATAATATATAGTGGAAGGTGCATCGTTCCAACTGGGTGTCCCCTGGCACCTCATGTAATTTTTGTTATTAAAACTATCGAAATGTCAAAATTCTGGTTCCAAACAATTATCAAACAATTGTTTTCGTACGAAATAACTTGGCGTAACAACTCTGTAATTGAGTTTGCTATGAAATTTTCGCACAGAGCTAAGTACCAAGTAAATGAAAGGTGAGCAAAATTTTCGGTTAATGAAATTTTCGTTATTTTTTATACACGTACTTCTTCTGGAAACGAAAATTTCATAAAAACTTAATACCGGGCTTAACCCTGGCAATTGCAGCACTAACCTCGCTTCAAGAAGGTGTGAGTGGGAATTGACACATTCGCCTTGTAATTTCTCAGCTCCCACATCTGAATAGGAGTCTTCTGGGACAAATAAAGCCAAGAAATGATATATCCATATCGCCAATATACTCTGCACACTTGCGACTAAATTACTAAATTACCAAAAGGGAAGCCACGGTCCATGGCATGGGTTTGAGTGAGTTCTGTCCCTTCATGGGATGTCATAGGAACCTATTTATTTATTTATTCCAATTGCTAACAATGGTAATTATTTTTTCACTTTCGATAAAGTAATGCAAGGCCGTCGGTGGTGCATTGGGTAGTGTGCGCGCCTCTTGTACAGGAGATCCTGGGTTCGATCCCTGATCCGAACACCTTAAAATTTCTTTCGGCGACGGTCACCTCGCTTAGTGACGGCGACACTATCGAGTACATAGCCATGAAAAAGCTTCTCAAAATACCGTTCGGAACCGGTGTAAAACTGTAGGTGCCAATCAGTGAGTATAAAACTATAAAGCGCACAGCTGTTCACTGGTTGTGAGAAGCTCTCCCCAATTCCTTCATGGGATGTAATGGGAAACCATTCATTCATTCATTTCAATGCAAATTAAAGTCTGAAGCAAATTAAAAACTTCCAACACTGGTTTAGAGAACCACTTAGTATATAATTATAATTAAAAATAGAGACAATAGAAATAGAAACAAACAAATTGTTTTATTTTGTATATTTTTACTAAAGGTGTATATTTTATTTTTTTGTACATCAATAAAGAGAGGGAGGGACTTACCCATTCAGACGACACCAATTTTATAAAAATACTTTCATGTATTCAAAAACTGCAGAACCTTAAACATTGCATACTTTGCTTGCAAATTCCACTGAAGTCAAACTTTAACCTCCGAATGCCCACGAAGTACGTTGAATATTGTCAAACAGAATGTGCCCTAATAATCATATAGTCTAATACAATTTGTATATTATATATATATTAAAATATATCACAGTTCATAGGTCATGAACTTTCACAACTCTTTTGCTAACGACGATATTCATAGACGACATTTTTATTCGTGTCGTGTTGGTGATTTTCAAAAGACCTAAAAATATTCCCAACCAAAAGTTCATTAACCAACAGCTAAAGTGATAAAATAATAAATAGAAAGAATATCACTCAGTTCCAATAGTTGTTAACAAATTATTCACTTATCTTATCAGACGTGTATACGATGACACACCCCCAACTGGGAATTTCACTTAAGATGTGAAATCCGTCTAATCAAATTCGGAAGTTATTCGTCCAAACATGGCTAATACCCGTAATTGATTTAAACAGCTTCCGTTATAAAACATATTTGAAACAGAATCTTACATGTTTTTACTATAAAAGCTAAAGTCATCCGAAGCAATTGGCATCAGTCGTAAATTAACGCTCTAAACAAACACTTGTTTAAGCCACAATACCTTTGGGCCAGACCAAAAACACACAAACCTAAACGAAATCAATCAAAAATATCAAGTGAGTACAAAACTGAGTAATTATAATTTTGTAAATTGAAATTGAATACTTTTAACGCTTAAGAGAGAAATCACAAGTGGACGAGTTCAAACATGTGTAATTAGCAAAACGTGTTAACAAATGATAGATTAATAAAAAACTTGCGCCCACTTTCTGTTCGAATGAAGGGATTAGTAATTTTAAATGTTTTTTTTTCGCGTTTTAAAATCACGATCTAAAAATAGCTACGAAATTGTTTTGAAACTTTTGCAGTGTTGCCATAGTTGGGATTTGTTTATCATTAAATGAGAATTTTTGATGGTTATGAAGAAAACCTCGAAGTTCGGACGAATTGAATATTGCCGTACGATATGCCACGAAATGTACACCGAATTTTCGGAAGAAAATACTTGGTTCTTTTAAATTTGTTGTTTTGTCCACAAACTATTTGTTTCGTGATTAGTATATATGTACATTAGGGTGTACTGAAAACAATTGTTTAAGGGCGGTCTCAAACGACGCGTAATAAAGAGGAGATTACGGAAATGTCATACTTGTTTTATTCGAGGGTACTTATCGTCCCCTCCGGCCGTTGATGTTTCGATTCTTAATACATTTTCGGAAAAAGCCTTTCAGAATCAATAAAAAGAAAAGTAGAAAAAAGTCAAATCGCCGAGATACAGAGCTTTCGGAAAAAAATGGAAAACAAAATTCACATAACATCAATTTGCTCAGCCAGATGGCAGGTAACTTAGGCCTCTTAAAGACCTTTCCAACTAGACAAAAAAATCCGACCACTGGCTCAGAAGTTAGCAACTTTACCCTAGTACCCTCCGACCACCAATCCGAAAATTTTGAACCCGCTGCCATTTCGCACCCTTGCATTTTCGGACATGGTCCTGGTGGACTTTACCTCATGAAATGAGCCAAGGTATACGCTGGGGAAATTTGTCCGGAACTTCCTGAATCACCCTGATAGAAAAAAATATTTTAAACTTTAATGTGTTTTAAATTTCAATTGATGTATTTCAAATTTCAGATAGAATTTTTGAATTTTAATTGACGTATTTATATATTTTCAAATTTCAATTGATATTTTCCAAAATTAAATTGATATTTTTAATATTTCAATTGTAAATGTTGTAGAGCTTTCGAAAAAAAACGATTTTGCAAAAATCCGTGTTTCAGTTCTTTTGCAGAGTAAGGAGAGCCATTCGTTTACGATTCGCCTGAAAAATTTTACTTTTAATCATTAATTTATGTCACAAGCATACAGGGTTTTGGAGCAGAACAACTAAGTTATTTCTGAGGCTATTTGGGACGCTGAATTCAAATATGCAAATATCCGTTTTTAAAGATTGGTTCTAGTTTTCGAGGTATTGAATAAAATATTTTTTTTTAAATTTTTGACCATTCGTGTCCATAAATTTAATAAAATGTGATAATTTAGAAATGAAGAGCAGTGGAACTGAGACGTTTGTATTGTTTGGGAACTGTTTCACGCATTAGAGTCCAAGAATAGTCGCTCATCATGTCCTCGTCCCAAAATCCTTGATATCGTCTTTCGATTTTCTCCAAATTTTGGCGTAATCGCTCTCCATTCTCGTCGCTCACCTAAGTTTTCAGGAAAAAGTCGAGATGGAAATGTAGAAAATGAATTTTGAGAGACATTCGAGCTCCAATCTTGCGATGAAATCCGGGGACTTTCGGATACCGAGGAAGTTGTGAACAACATCATGAAATGATGCCGATGCCGAAAAGGTTATTTCTTTAAGAACATGTATAAGTACTTATTTTCAGAAAAGGCTACTTATCTCAAGAAAAGAAAAGAAAAGGTATTATTTTATTTTTGAGAAAAGGTACTTTTAAGAAAAGGAATTTTGGTAAGAAAAGGTATTTTTAAAGAGAATCAATTTTTTTTTGAAGAAAAGGGTTTTTTAAGAAATGGGATTTTTTTTCAATTGGTCCTTTTTTCAAAAATAGTTATATTTTTAAGAGTAGGTTCTTATCTCCAGAAAGGTTATTTTGTTTCACAAAAAAGGTACTCATTAAAGAAAAGGTAGTTTTTTAAGAAAAGGCAATTTGTTGTAAGACAATGGCATATTTACTTTTGTACTTTTTTAAGAAAAGGTACTTATTTAAAAAAAAAATTACTTGTTTTTAAGAAAAGGTACTTTTTGTAAGAAATATACTTTTTTTAAGCAAAGGTATTTCTTTAAGATAAGCAATATTTTTTTTGAAGAAAAGATACTTTGTTTAAGAATATGAATAGGTATTTTTTTTTGAGAAAATTTACTTTTTTATTTCTTTAAGAAAATTTTCTTTTTTTAAACTTCTTTCACTATGGCTTTTCTAGAATTACTTTTAATTGGGTTCAAAACTACAATATATCGTCGGCTTAACCTGCAAACCTGCTAAATCCACTTTTTAAGTAAATTGAGATTTTGATGCCGTATGGTAGACAAAAATACGCCTCGTTGACCAGCATTGTACATTGTACATTGTAGTCATACATGAAGAATACCATAAAATAAACCAACTATATTTTTGGTTTTCCTCTCAAGCTGCAAATATGATATATAAGAAGTTTTTTGTCTCTTCTGTAAAATATGCTGAAAGGGAGTTAGCAGGTTTGCAGGTTAAGCCGATGATATACTAAATATTGGTTACAGGCTCCACCTACAAAACTTCCCAATAAACAAGAAATTTGCCAGCATATGTTAGTCTAGACACAAACCAACGCAAAAGTACCCGATATAGTGGATAATACTGGGTTGTAGCATAATAGTGTTAAAAAA
Organism: Phaonia tiefii; assembly: GCA_963931995.1. Taxonomy (NCBI): domain Eukaryota; kingdom Metazoa; phylum Arthropoda; class Insecta; order Diptera; family Muscidae; genus Phaonia; species Phaonia tiefii. The sequence goes on from OZ008367.1 coordinate 199,242,613, forward strand.
GTTGTTTAATTTTTTTCATTTAGCCCCCAATGCGTAAAATGAGATAGGAACTACGTTCCAAAAATTCTATATGAAATTTGAAATTCATCAGTTGAAATTTAAAAAAATCAATTGAAATTTAAAAGATATCAATTGAAATTTAAAATACATCAATCGACATTTGAAACACATCAATTGCATTTTGAAATACATCAATTGAAATTTTAAAGACCTCAATTGAAATTTGAGACACCAATTGAAATTTAAACTCGAAAACGTGAACGCACCCGTTTTCGAGATAATAATACATTTTTTACATCTATAGGAGGCTGTAACCAATGGATGTCTTTACTACGGCAGACAAGTGCCCACAATTGTTTGCATGGGTTTGTGAATGTGTCAATAGTGGCGTCAGATTCAACGATTGTTTTTAAAAGTCTCACTTCACCTCAATTTATGATAATAGGTATTCTCCGCTGGCTGATATCTATACACTTTATGTATTTTTTTTCATAACTTTGTTTGTCACTTTCTGTTTAAAATAATAGTTTTCCTGTAAAGTCCTCGTGTAACATTCCAATGTACTTAGTTTATCTTTAACTACAAAGCGTCTCGTGAAAAACGAATCGATCGAATACATAACTTTGTAACAAGTGTTTTTGTAACAGAAACTAAATTATCATTACAGTGACTAATATTTGCACACGAATTCTAATATTGTACTTGTTATTAGTTGTAACTTCCATTTCGGATGAATGAGGTTTTTGAAATACTCAAATTGGTTAATACAACTTAATTTCTGTAGTAGCAACTTGTATATAGTAAGATTTATTTTTAGTCTATCAATATCATCGGCAAATAATTCTGATGTATGACAATTATGAATTCTAATCAAAATATAGACTTTAGCATGGAATTTCCAATGCCTGAATTGATTTCCACATAATCTTTTCCCTGTGTGTGCCTTTCCGTGTTTTCGCTAATGGGGTTTTTACGCAACTCACAATGATTGATAACGACACGAAATTCACTTTTTCCATTCAGCAGGTAGTCTGCTATCATTGGCTGTCAGTCCAGTGTTGCCAGTTTAGCACTTTAAACGCAATTCTAGCTTTGTTTTTTGGCTTCTTCACTTTGTTTTTTAAACACGCTACATGCTTTTTTGGGAAATTTTTGCAAAATTTTGACTTTTCGGTTTCCATTTTTAGCATTTTTATCGATAAATTGCATTTTTTTATAATGTATATCTGTTTTTCGGAACTGAGCTCTGAAATGATGCTTTTATTTCCAACTAGGAATTATAACATATATAGAATTATCACGGGTGTCGATATTAAATATGTACGTTAGTTGGCATTTAAAAAATCCACTACTGCAAAAGTATGTTTGTCCAGACTTCTTATTAATTTCATTAATTTTGATGTGCAGATAACATGACTCTAAAAACAAAAATAAATTTGTCGGTTTGTGAATTTTGGCTCAAGTTTAGAACTGGTCAAAATGAAATAGACAATTCAACCGCCTAATTACTTTAATGAGTTTAAAAAACGAAAGCAGCTTTTATTAAAGCGGTTACTTGGTTAACCGCTTTTGAGTTCATATGGTTGGGTATTTCAAATTTTGAATACGGCTCTTTAATTGTAGTCTTGAAATGATTTACATTTTCTACTTTAAGTCTGGTTCCCCTACATGAAATTTTATACAAAAATGTGCCACTTAATCTAAATTATTAATTTTACATATTTAATTGATAAAATACTTTATTTTAAATAAATTTAGTTTTAAAATAAAGATACAATTTGAGTACGTGTTTTAAATTTTAATACACCTAGTATTATCCGATGCCGTTTCTATAAGCCAATTCCAGAAACGAAATTTAAAAAAAAAATATTAACGTACTGAAGCGATAATGGTTGCTAAACCTAACTCGAAACAAGTACAGAATCATAATTCGGGTGAACTGACTTAAACATAGTTATCCTCTGGGTCCGAGTTCGATTAAAATAGGTTCATATTTTTGCTTTGGCAGCCGATCATCCTTTAGTTACCCGTGGCAAGTTTGCGCATATTCAATGACAAAGTGGCATCTGCAAATTTAATTAGGATGTGTTGTGTATTTGGGGAATTTATCATGACTACCAGGTAATTGTCCGCTCAAAATTTATATGGGAGGTTCGATCATGGTTACTACAAACATTTTCAATTACAATAAAAAATATTGCTTAGTACCAAATTTCACTAAGATCGATGTTGGTTTACGGGAGATATCGTTTCGGTCATCTTGAATGCCGCCCATATTTTGTTTGGGAGGCACATAAATAGGTGTAGCAAAATTTACGAAATGAAGCCTAATACAAATTTCACTAAGGTTGGAAGTATTTTACACGATAACCCGGACGACCACCCAGATTTTGTAGGGTAGGATGTAGTGACATCGCCAATTTTCTCCAGCTAAGTACAAATTTTTCAGATTACACTGTGCAACTATGGGTTTCGGGCCCCAACCAAACCAAACAATTGTGAAAGTACTTGGACGTGGTATCACAAAACTCCGCTCGGTTTTGCCCCTATACGCAACAATATTTTTTTACAGGAGGTGGGTCAGGGCTCTATTTCGTAAATCGTAAACAGCTTAAAATATTGCATTACAACCTTTGACAATATTGTAGCTATTTTCCGATTTCACAATTCCCTCTAATATATTTCTAAGAAAAAGTACAACGTTCATCGATTATTTCACGAAACGTCATGAAAAATTGCACATATTTTTTATGTTTTAACATTTCTTGCCTAACGGAAAATACATTGCGGTAGCTGTGTTCAAAAGAAGTGTAGCGTATAAATTTCTTGATAACTTTTCTAAATACACTAATCAACAAATTTTATATTTAGAGCTCCATAGTTGGTGTAGAAATTCTGCGTTTAACCATATTCTTTAAATATTCACCTATATATATTCAATATTAAACAAATTACAAATTGATATCTTCTACAAAGTTGTAGTGCTTAATTTACTTAACAATATTGTCAAATACACTAATGAACAAAAATGACATTTGGGGTTCCAAAATGATTGTACCAACTCAGAATAAAATTTTTTAAATTTTCGCTTATAATTTCTATTCTATTAACACAGGAATGTAATAATGTTCTCCAAAGTTGTACAATTTAAGGCTTTCGACAAACTTGCCTAATACATCAACGTCCTACATTGTCATATATGATCTCAAATGGCCGCATTTACAAAAATATGGTTGTTTTTATCATTTTTGCGCATAATTGTCATATTTTTAAAATAAGATGGTTGAAATAAACTTCATATGCGGATTTGAGCTCTGCGCTAGAATATCCTATTTGCGTTCGGAAATCAAATAACGTCCTTTGCATAACAAAATTTGTTTATATTAGCGGCATTCATGCAAACGTGAAAGCCGAGAACTTTTGCTCAGCGCAAGTTTTCCTCGCACCGTTGCGTGAGGGACCAGGTAAAGTTGCTCAGCGTAGTTGTGCTCAAAACCATAACAGCTGACCAAGATGGATACATAAGGTGGTAGCAGTAGCAATTGCATGTATTAAGTATGTGTACTTTTTCTACTGTTCTAGTGCTATCACCTTATTTACTCATCCTAGTCAGATGACAACGAAATGTCAAAAGTTTACACGTTCTCCATCCCACGTTTGCGCAGCAAATTTGCCTCGAAAACTTTCCACTTTTGAGCAAGTCGCTTTGCATGGGAAATTTGTTTGTTTTGACGTTTGCTGTGCAAGTTTACGATGTTTTCGAGTTTACGAGGTTCTTTCGAGCTTTCATGAAGACCACTATTATTTTTGCACACGTTCACTTGTCTGGAGGTGCTATTATTGTGGAGGCCACAAATTGACTTAAACATACTTATGATACCCAGGGAAACCTTCCCCATTTTTGGTCGAAAATATGAAAAATTTAGAAAAAATTTCTATATCTCGATAACGAAGCGTTCAATCGCAAAAATAACAAATTTTTACGGGTTTCTCACAAAGTGTTCCAATTCACATGAAATAATTTTTTTTTTGCAAAAAATCGTCAAAATACGAAAATCTTTAAAATACAAAATTCCTATATCTCGAAAACGGTGCGTCCAAGCGCAAAAATTTAGCGATTTTTTATTTGAAAAATGTTAGTTTAACGGATTTTAAGTGGTGCCGTATGAGAGACATCCATTGGTTAAAGCCTCCTTTGGATGTAAAAAATGTATTGCTTTTGCGATTGGACTCACCTTTTCTGAGTTATAGCTATTTTTTTTATTTTAGCGATTTACTTATTTTGGCGATTTTTAGATAAAAAAATCCATACGAATTGGACCACTTTATGAAAAACCCTTAGAAAGTCGAAAAAAATTGTTGCATTTCGATTGAACGCCTCGTTTGCGAAATATATACATTAAGGCGGTTTACCAATTTTTAATTAAAAAAAATTTTGTTTTAGCGATTTGTTCAAAAAAATAGTAAAAGACGTAGTAAAGACGTCCACTGGTTAAAAAATGGTAAAAAATGTATTATTTTTGCGATTGGACGCACCGTTTCCGAGATATTCCCCTTCCTTTTTCCCATTTACGTCTAGCGGATTTATGTCCAAAGCAAAGAGTAAAATATAAAAGTAACTCAAACGCTATGAAATGGCCTACTACCGCGTCGTCATCGAGATAACGTAAAGAGAGGGATAGAAACTCTTGTCTATTTCTCTATGATTGTAAATTAACTCCGTGTTACCATGCGTTTAATCGAGATAAGACAATTGAGAATATGTATTTGTGGCCGAATTTACTGTCTTCGGAATATCAGAGACAGTGACGAAAACAATGAAACAGAAAAAAATAATTTTTCAATTCAATTAAAAAATTTGAAAATTCAAACAAAATATTAATTGAAAATCCTGTGATAAAAATATCACATATCAGCTACCATATTTGTAAGTTGTTTATTGAAAAAATATTAGTTTTCAATCGATGCAAAATTTCACACATCTAGGAAAATATTTGTACGTTATTTACCCAAAATATTTTCGTTTTTAGTCGAAGAAGAATTTGACATATTAACAAATTGCATTATATCTCAGTTTTTGTTTTGTCTTCGATCCGAAATATTTTTAGAAATTTTGTTTATTTAAAAAATATGAAACAGCCGCGGTAGGATTCGAACTCACATCCACTGGAAGATTGTTTCGATGTTTGTGACACGGCGTCGTTTCGGGCAGCGTTTACCCCGTTACGCCACCGACTGCCTGCACAAATTTATCTCTAACTGAAGTTATGTGGTTGTTCGAATCGTAGTTACTTCGTTAAATAGTGGGGTATTTCTTATGAATTCTTTTGTTGGTACCATTTATCGATTTTCATTTCAATATTTGAGTAATTTGTCAGTATATCAATGGAAAATGTAATTGAGTGCTGAGATTTTTCACGTTTTTTCTGTGTAATGGCGTAGACAGACGACAGCACTAATTTGCATTAGCAGTCTTAATTCAAATTAACTTGTGAATTATCCCCGTCCCAATGTGTATTAGCTTTGGCGTAAATGCATGAAATCAGAGTGCATTTATACTGCATTTAGGTATTTAAATATGGCAACACCGTCGACAATCAATCAGCTCAAGATGTATCTATACATAGAGGTGATAGCCGGAACACAGTGGAAGTGGAACTTTCTTGTGTTTGTTGTTTGCTTTGTTGATTTTATGTACTGATGCTTGACACCTCTGAAGTGGATGTTATTGCAACAACACCACCTGCTATCACCATGTATTTGATACATCTTGAATCAGCTGTTGTCAAATTGTTTGCTATCGTCAATTGAAAATGGATTCAAAGTCAACAGCTGTTTACTAAATGCAAAAACTGTCGTCTGTCAGGGCAAAATGTTAATTCACATTAGTGAGCTTTTAATGCAAATTAACGCTGCCGTCTGTCTACGCTATAAGTTCAAAACACATGCTAGCAAGCAGCTTGTTGTCTGTGATGTATAAGTATAACCTACTGTTAACTTTTTGCTATGAGTACGGCTGTATGATTTCATCTATTAAATTGTCCTATATTTTGGATGATCAACCATTTTAAATGGATCTCAGACCGAATAGACGACTTAGGGTTATGGGGTATGTTTAAATGGGTTCACCCGATTGAAACTTCTAAACTGGTTTCGCCTGCTGTGGGTTACAACTTGTGTTCATTTTGGTCCATGAATTTGATATGACCGATACTACCTACACCTTCTCCAATTACAATTTAGAAAACATCTATTTAAAGTTAAAAATTACATTTGAAATTTAAAATACATCAGTTGCAATTCAAAAATACCTTTTGTAATTTAAAATACATCAATTGAAGTTTAAAAGACATTAATTGACATATACAATTGAAATATAAAAGTTAAATTGATGGTTTTTAAATAACAAACAGGATTTTAAAATTCGGATTTTAATTCCAAATTTTAATTCTTGATTTTCAAAACTAAATTAATATTTTTTAATTTCAATTGGAAATGGTGCCACACAAACCAATGACAATAATAAATATTATCCCCTTAAAAGGGGGGAAAATACGTGAATATTATCGGAATATAATTAGAATTTTTTTTAAAAATTCCTTTGTTTTCAATACCAAACATTTTCAATACAAAAACGAAACTCAATTGCAAACATAAAATCATTTCTATAAATTTAGTCTTTGAACACGAATCAAATGGGTTAATACATTTTTTGAAAGAAATGTAAAAAACTGTGCTATTGACTCGGCTATTTACGATTCACAAACCGGTTTTCAAAATTTCTCACGTTTTATATGCAAATGATTCAAACTAAATGTCATGTGTTTTTATATCAGAAACAACAACAAGCACAGCTCATGAAAATATTTTAAAAATTTATAAAACAACAACGAAAAGTGAATGGCTTTAAATGGTGCAGAGCTAAGGAACAAGTTTCATTCAACGCGTGTCGTCGGCCAAAATGAAAGCATCTTATATGCATATTTTGAAAAACATTCAACGACGTTGTTACACCCTTTAATATGAATTTGAATGAACTGCAAAGATTCTAAATATTTTCAGTTTAAGAGTTTACAAATAGTAAGAGGAAAAATGTTTGAATACAAACTTTGGTTTAACTGCTCCTTACATTTCTTTCGACGGCGGTCAACTCGCTGAGTGACGGCGACACTATCGAGTACGTCCCAGTCAGTATGTGTAAAACTAGAAAGCGCACAGTTCACTGGTTGTGAGAAATTCTCCCCAATTCCTTCATGGGATGTAATGGGAAACCATTTTATTTTAACTTTGAAAAATTAGCCATACAATTTTGTTTACTGCATTGATTTTATCTCACCGATGGAATCTAGTGATGAACACAATCCTTAAGGATTTTGACAAAACGGGCATCAGGATCATAGCATATGCGGATGACGTGGCGCTCCTGATCAGGGAGGGGTAAGTTTATGCCTACGGTCAGCGAAATCATGGACAGGTCACTAAAACAATTGGCTCATTGTCAACGGACAATGGTCTAGGACCCGACGAAAACAGAACTAGTAATTTTTACGGGAAGATACAAAATTTCGAATTTCTAACTCTCCAAGACTACAGGGAAAGGTACTTAAACTGACGAAAGAAGCAAAATACTTAGGCATTACCCTTGACTTCAAGTTATCCTGGGGAAGGAATGTGGAGGAAAGCGGTAAGAAGGCGTTATGTGCCTTCTATGCCTGTAGGAATATGTTCGGACGCAAATGGGGTTTACAACCGAAAATGATACACTGAATGTATACAGCGATTATAAGACCGATACTCTCCTACGGATGAGTGGTATGGTGGCTAGCGGTAAATAAGAAGTCACACCTCTCACACCTGGCCAAGGTACAGAGACTGACATGCGTCGGCATTACCGGCGCTCTCAGATATGCCTCTCAAGTGGCACTGGAGGCAATGCTGAATCTTCAACCGATCGATATACACATCAAATGAACCGCGGCGAAAGTGGCCCTACGGCTAAGCGAATTGGGAACGCCTGTCAACACTACACACGGGCATGGCTCAGTGCTGGTCAGCTTGGGTACTTTCGAAAATATGAACAAGCCAACGGACTACATGGCACCGAGAAGAATTCAGGACAAACAATTTAAGGTAATTATACCTAGCTGTGAAGACTGGGCGGTAAATAGCGTTGATGAGGCAGTTGAAATCTCAATCTTCACGGATGGATCTAAAATGGAAGCGGGTACGGGATTGGGAATATAACTCGAGCCCCTAAATCTCGGGATTTCCACCAGACTTCCGAACAAATGTACGGTCTTTCAGGCAGAGATGTATGCCATTAACATTGCCGCAAAATAGATTATGGACCGGGATTTATCTACAGCGAAACTCAAAATCTACGTCGACAGCAGGACAGCCCTCAAGGCCTTAGACTCAAGAATCATCAAATCACGCTGTACGATGGACTGCTTCTTATCACTAACCCAAATTCTGGCTCACGAAATCACTTTCTGCTGGGTACCGGGACACAGCAACATTCACGTGCGGGAAGACGATGCGACCCTGGACGTGCAAATTATGTTTGTGGAACTGAGGAACCAAGTTGACGAACTGGAAGTAGCGTTAGCCAAGTCAAGATGGGAATCGGTACAGAACTGTAGGAAAGCTCGATCACTTTAGCCGGCCATTGAAATGACTCTCACAGGAGTCATAATTGGACATTGCGTGATAGGCCACATGGCTGCACGTATGAAACTTCTATATGAAGACTTCTGCTGAAGTTGTTTAGATGAAGAATAATAGAACTCAGTGCAGCACTTGTTTGTTCATGTAGAGGACTACAAGAGTATCGTCTAGCCTTCCTGGGGGGCAGGCTCTTCGAAAACCTCAATGACCTAGCAGACGCTCCAATTAAATCCCTCATCAAATTCACAGAAAAATCTCGCTGGTTCAGCAGAGCACAAGAGGATAACTGAGAAAAAATGTTTGGCGCTGGACTTTCTTCTTTAACTTTTCCTACTTTCTTTCTCTTCTCTTCAACTATTCCTTTCTCCTTGCAATTCTTTATAAGGGAACCACAACGGGCCGAAATTACGGCCCTCGGGTGAACTCTTTATTTGTTTCTAACTCAAATGACGGGCTTCCCTTTCAACTTAACCTAATGCTATGTTTCACTTTTCGGGATAAAGCCCAGAATTCAGTTCATCAGAAATTTTCGTACGCAAGTCTGTCATTGATCTATCTCAAGATGGAAATTTTTATTTCTGAGAGTTACCACCTACCTCTGATTTACTTTGTAAATATTTCATGAATAATTCCTCTTTTATCAAACAAATTTGCAATTGACAATTGGTTGCCCTGGGGAAACCCATTATTATTGCCGTTGTCAATAGGTAGCGATCGTTTGACCATTACCCACAGGGTGGGAGGAAAATAATGGGTACACGCAGAAAAATATCGGCCTCAGCAACTTATTGCAGGAAACATGTACATGTTTGCAAGCATTGTTTTCATGAATTTAATCATTGTGCTCAAACATGTTATTTTGAATAGCAAACATAATGTGTTTAGGCACAAGTATAGTATATTTGCGGAAGTCTATAAACACGTTATATTTGCATCCAAACATTAAAAATACATATATAGATTTTTCAGTGTGTAGTTACCCACTACGATGGGGAATTATCCATCACGATTACCCATTACAAATGGGGAATGGGTAGGCGGCTCCTCCAGTACCCACCTGTGGAGATAAATAATTTATTACTTTTGCGATTGGACGCACCGTTTCCGACTTATAGCCATAGTTTTATTTTAATGATTTTCTTATTTTAACGAGTTTCTTATTTTAACGATATTTTGGGAAAAAATTCTTCAATACGAATTGTTCCACTTATAAAAAAGTCGTAGAAACGCCGAAAAATTTATTAGTTTTTCGACTCGACGATCCGTTGCCGCAATATAAAAATTGTTCTATATCTGTTTTATGCCATCACCGTGGGTAATGGTTAAAGGCCGCCTGCCCATTCCCCATGTTTAATGAGGAATCGTGTTGGATAATTCCTCGTTGTCGTGTGTAGCTATTGAAGATGGGCGCGTGCCTAATTTTGTATGCACGACTCGACACAGGCACGAATATGATATTAACAAACACGCACAGGCACGCACGACAAAATTTTGGCAAAGGCACGACCCGTACGAGCACAAACTTAATAATTACAAATACCCACGCGCACGCAAATAACACGAAAATATAAATAATAAAAAAAATGGTGTCCCATAACATCCCATGAAGGGATTGGAGAGAGCTTCTCACAATCAGTGAGATGTGCGCTTTCTAGTTTTACACTCACTGATTGGGACCTACAGTTTTACACCGGTTCCGAACGGTATTTTGAGAAGCATTTTCATGGCTATATACTCGATAGTGTCGCCATCACAAAGCGAGGTGACCGTCGTCGAAAGAAATGTAAGGTGGTCTGAGCAGGGATCGAACCCACGTTCTCGTGTACAAGAGCCGCGCACACTAGCAATTGCACCACCGACGGTCTGAAAACATTAGGTAAAAGGGTATTGTATGTTTATGGAAATGTGTGCACCACCAAGCATACAGAACCCACTATTGTCTCACCGCACTGAATTTGCAAAAATGTTTGCCAAACTAGCCTCTTTGCATTTACATGTTTTATTAACTTGAATTGGGGTCCTTTTTCAGAACTCCTCTTTGTATGTTTTTTTTTTGAATTTTGATTGACATTTTGGACGACGCGCCGATGCTTAATTTTTTATGGAGTGTATTAGAACGAAGTTCCTTATTGCACGGTGCGCGAATGAAAAAAATTAAACAACTTTTGTTTTAACACTATTATGCACAACCCACTATTATCAACTATATTGTTTACTTTTGCTTAGGTTTGTGTCTAGACTTCCTAGATGTCTCACTTATGTTGGGAAATTTCTTGATTAATGGAAACTTTTCTAGGTGGAGCCTGTAGCCAATATTTAGTATATATTGTGGTTTTGAACCCAATGAAAAGTAAATTTAGAAAGCCAAAGTGAAAGAAGTTAAAAAATAAATTTTTTTTAAATAGGTACATATTTTTTGTTATCATTTTACAAAAGTATCTTTCTTAAAGATCCATTTAAACTACCGTATTTTCTAACAGGGGCCTTCGGCGGATTGGAAGTAACTAGTATATCGTCGGCTTAACCTGCAAACCTGCTAAATCCACTTTTTAAGTAAATTGAGATTTTGATGCCGTATGGTAGAGAAAAATACGCCTCGTTGACCAGCATGCGGTTTTTCTTTAATTTGAGTCTTGAAGTGGGTAAAAAGGTTTGATAATATATGTAATATATATATAATATATAAATAATATAATATAATAATATATATAATATAATATGCTGAAAGGGAGTTAGCAGGTTTGCAGTTTAAGACGACGATATTATAAAGGGTTATCCATTTTGCGGTTTCAAAAGTAAACGTAAATAAAAGACATATAAAATATTTTTTTTCATGATATTTCTTTTTTATTATAAAGTTTGAACGTTGACATTATGTGTGAAACACTACATCATTTAAATGACCACCACGCGAAGTGTTGCAAGCTTTGATTCTTTTGAAGTAATTTTCGACCACTTTTTGACACATATTGGGCGGTATCTCAGTCATAACTTGACGAATGTTGGTTCTTAAGTGCTCAAGAGTTGAAGGTTTATCTGCATAAACACGGTCTTTCGCGTAGCCCCACAAAAAAAAGTTTAATGGTGTCAAATCGCATGATCTTGGTGGCCAGTTGATATCGTCACGAATAGAAATTACGCGGCCGGGAAATGTCTCTTGCAATAAAGCCATATTCGCTCGAGTTGTGTGGCATGTGGCACCGTCTTGTTGAAACCACATATTCTCCAAGTCGTATTCTTCAATAGCAGGCAAAAAAAAGTCGGTTATCATATGACCATAATGCTCCGAATTGACGGTGACAGTCGTTCCATCGTCGTTTTCGAAGAAGTAAGGTCCAATCACACCTTCGGACCAAAGAGCGCACTAAACAGTGACTTTTTCTTGATGTCATGGCCTCTCTTCAATTACTTGAGGATTCTAAGAACTCCAAATACGACAATTTTGTGTATTAACATACCCACCGATTGAGAAATGTGCTTCATAGCTGAAGAACATTTTGTTCGAAAAATCGCCGTCCACCGCCTGTTGTTCAAGCACCCATTCCACGTATCTACGACGTTGTGAATGGTCAGCTGGCTTCAGTTGTTGTGTGAGCTGGACTTTGTATGGATGTAGGTGTAGATCCAAATGCAAAATACGCCATAATGTGCCGTAAGACAGAACGACGAGGAATCGACACATTCGGGTCTTACAGCAGCGATATTTTCAGCGGAACGAGCGAAACGATGATGCACAGGCCTTACAATATCTGTAACCGCTCCAGTCTCTTCAAATTTCTTCACAATTTTGCCAATTGCTTGCGTAGTTGGACGATTATATAAACCATAATCTCCTCTTAAAGCACGATATGTGGCTGTGCCAGAATCACCATTTTTGTAGTAGGTTTTAATAATTTGTATGCGTTGTGTGATAGTTAAGCGATCCATCTCCGTCAATGTCAGACTTTCAACTGAAAAGAAAAAAAATTGATTTAACAACTTAGTTTGACTGATGTCTAATTCCAGCCCTATACTTTTGAAACCACGAAATGGATAACCCTTTATATAGCGAAAGACATTTCGTTCCAACCGGGACACATGATGCGGTTTTTTTTCTTTTAAATTTGTGACGGAAGAAGTCAATCGAATTGTTGAATAATTCACACACATGAAGAGCTGCAGCTTACAGAGGTGCATTCAATTGGTAACATTGCCAATCACGGACGTAAAGATAACAGTCATTTACACTGACAGAAGTGTTTGGTCTAGGCGTGTGTGATAAAGCGATAACGACTAATTTCCCAATATTTAACTGTGTTTAAATTTGAAGACAGTTTTTCGTGTTTTTTTCATGTCACAGAACTCTCGCGGGTAATGGATAAATGTTCATTATCCATTCCCCTCGGCGTTGTGTATGGGCTACACATGGGGAGTAAATACGAACTGAGGTGTAAACACATATAAATTATTTTTCAGCGTGTAATTAACACTCTGAATTTTATTATATACAGGTTACGTAGAACAGGGTGATGAGGGTATTTTAAAGTCGGATTTGACCAGATATAACGTTGGTAGCTGCAGCATTGGCGCGTGTTCACTTTTGACCCTATCCAGTTTGTGTTAAATATGTTCTCCTGCGATATATCTACCTTAATACTCGTTATTGTAATCACAAGCTCGCTTTCTATAGTCAGCGTCAGTTTTGAAGATTATCTAAAAATACCTACACAACTGAGGAATAAAATCATCGTAAATTTCATTTATGTCGGCTGAAGGTTTCAAACATATTTATTATAAAATTTCAATTTCACTCGCATTGACTTCTGTTCCTTCTCAAAAGAGGATGATGGAATATCTGCAGATTACGCCGATAAATGTCAAAAGATGTTACATGCCTAAGGACGAATTCAACATATCCAGATCGATGCAAGCAACCATCTTTTCAATGCCACAAAGAAACCGGTACGCCGGCTGGTTTCAATTACGCATACGCTTACAAATGCTAAGCGTGCAATGGAATTCTTGGAGTTCCACTCCACACTGTCTTGTATTTATTTAATTTTAAGATCCGTTTCACTATTTTCCATGAAATTATTAATTATTAATTACAATTGATAACCAATCAACCCAATAACTTTGAGCTTAATTGTCACAATGAGACAAAGTACTATTTTTTTTGTTGTACTCGTACTCGGTTGCCTTTTGTATTCCAGCTAAATATAGATCTTCCGTGGCAATATTTCCTGATCATGGGTCGGAGACAAAGAATCAATTGTGTACAAATTTTTTCTGGTAATATCAGTTTCTCAGTATTCAATAATAAAGGGGACTTTTTGTCGTAAATGTGTAGAGATCTTAGGGGATTTATACAACTACAGAGTGAAAGTTTTCTTCCGTAAATTGCAACATATTTGAAGTGAAACTGTATGTGTTTAGCTGCATACGTTGTTATGTTTGACACCTTTGTAGCACGTCATACAATTCATTGTTTTAAAATGAAGAGTTAATAGCTCTTCAATTCTATTAGTTAAGACAGCGACACCATTTGAAGTATTGTCGCTTTCATATTGAAATAATTCTGCACAGCTCCAGTAGAGATTGCAAACGGCAAGTAGATATTGGCATACTAACACCTTCTTTTGCCGGAAGAACCTGTGCCGTAGTACCCTATCTAGCTAACGCATCCGCTAAGCAATTGTCTGGAATGTCGCTGTGTTCCGGTACCCAGATGAGACTGATGTCAAAATACTCTGCCATCACCCTAAGTGATGAGTGGCATTCTTTCACCGTCAGGGACGTAGTAAACAACGCTTCCAAGGATTTTATGGCAGCCTGGCTGTCTGTGTAGATACATATTCTCCAGAGGGTTGTGAGACTACTTTTCAGTAGTACAGCAACCTCCAGTATGGCGGTAAATTCCGCCTGAAATACACTACAGTGATCAGGCAGCTTGAAGGAGATATTACATTCAGGTCCGGTGAGTGGACCCCATAGCCTACTTGCTCGTCCAACTTTTATCCATCCGTGAAAAATTTGATACTACTGGTGTCCCCTTCCAGTGACTTTTCCCAGGTATTCCTGTTCGGAGGAGAAGTCTATAGATTTGTCGCTGGTAGAAGGTAGGGGATACATTAGTCCGTTTTTACGGGAATAGAGTTTATCCGGTGTAGTAATTCAGCGTGTCCGGAATGCCCCGATTTCAAAACGCCACAATCTCTGATTCTCACCAGGGATGTAGCGGCTGCCGATTCGGTCATGATATGTTCAGGATAGCACTAAGTGCAGTGCCTGACGTCGTGGGCCATTGCCCCACTAACGCTAATCAGTGCTGATGTTTGAATTTCCATCAAGGAATTCCGTATATATTTCGTTTAGAGGGACCTCCACCAAACTACGGTGCCATAGAGAAGTATTGATCTGACTATTGCCATGGTGATCTTAGAACACAGTCCCCAGCGCGTTCCTATCCCCCCTTTACAGCAGTAAAGAGCAACAGACGCCTTTTTCACCCTCTCCTCCACATTCGGTTTCCAAGACAGTTTTCTGTCGAGAATTATTCCCAGATACTTGACCTTTTCCATCAACTGTAATTGCACCCCATTAACTGACGGCAGTTCGAATGCGGGTATTTTATATTTAAGAGAGAACAAGATAAGCTCGGTTTTAAGTGGGTTAAGTGATAGTCCGTTGTTAGCGGTCCAGTTCGAAATCAGACTAAGTAGGCTGGTTGTACGAATGCTAAGTAAATTGATCATCGGCATAGACAAAGACCTGGCATTCGGCCCTGTCCAATTCAAGAAGCAGTTCATTGACAGAAGTTAACCATAATAGTGGTGACAGAACTCCCCCCTGCGGTGTCCCCCTGTTAATGTTCCTAGTAGAGTTGGGTAGTTCATGAACTACCTAGTTCATTTAGGGTGACCAGACATCACACTCATGAACATAATGCACTTGTTCGATACGGCGAGTATGTTCGTTATTGTTACGACCGTACACCTTAAATGAACGAGTTCGAGAACTAGTGAACGAGTTCCACACAAGTCTAGTTCCTAGCAATTGTAACACCACCCCATTCAGCTTTGACGGATCTATCCACCAGAAGCTTCCCAATTAGGCGTGTCACTAATCTGTCGACTCCTAGATTCTGTAAAGACCTGAGTATCGCCGAAGGTTGAATGTTATTGAAGGCTTCCTCGATGTCCAGGAAGGTCCCCAGAGTGAAGACCTTATTCTCAAGAGAGTTTTCTATTATGCTGACTAGAAGGCATTTCGAAGGCTAATTCCGTTAACCCACGCTAACCCACAAAATTAATAAAAGGAACTGTAAAAACTGAAGTTTTATTTTGAACCTCAATTTAAACTGGTGTACAATTTGATGCAACACTGCTAAGTACCAAAAACTGCAACCATAATAAAGACAAACACAAAAAAAATCAACTATTTGGAAGTCGATCGAAAATGTTACACGGCGTCGCCACCACCACAAAATTTTTGAAGCTCATGCCGCCGCCGATATAGTTGGCTTTCGTCGGTTTAAAATGTGAGCCGATTTGAACGACTGGTCCGATTTGATCCGATTTTAAAGTTGCTTTTAATTGGTCTAAGCACAAAGTTGCCACCTGCAATATCAATTTAATCTCAATTTGTACTTCATACAAGGAATCATTGAATTTGTGATGGGAAGAATCACTTTATTTTGACCTTGCAATCATCTTTCTGGGCTTACGCTTCAACCTACTCATACACATCTTAAACGGCATTTACACCTACCAAGATTATCGTATTTTCGGGATTATCGATGTTTTTTCTTATGGAGTTTGACATTTATAATCCCGAAGAAGCGAATGGTTGTTATAACTACAGTTTTTTCCTTCTTTACTCGAAGACGACTGAGAATGCGAAATTACTGTTGCCATCACTTAACGAGTTACGCCTCACCGAAAGAAGTAAAAGCTGATAAGAGTAGCAATTGACCGAACCTGCGCTCTTATGTTGAAGACAATTTCTTTAAAAATTATGAATTGTTAAAAAAAGCCAGCGCTTTAATGAACTTGACGTCAATTTGAACTAACGTGTTGATAAATAGCATGCGTAATGTTCAAGATTTTTAACTAGAATTACTATTTTTAAGCAACAGATGCTAATTTATAATTAAGATAATGCAATGCGCATAAAGAAAGAACAAAACGTGTAAAGCATTGGCGCACGCGCCTTGACAACGACTTGATTGCGGTACTTTTTCCATCCAGTTTATTTCGCAAAAGCTGATCGAGCGAACTCGCGTTTCCTCCCCCTAGACCTGGCAGATTAATGTAAGTCACAGAGACTTAAGCTGTCATTGTCGAATTCGTTTATAAAAATCATACAAAAGGCTGGGCAAAGTTAATGAATGGTTTATTTAAAGACAGACCACAATCGTTTGTGAACAACACAAAATCTTAACGTATGAAAGTGCATTTTATTTTCACAAGTTTTTAAAAAAAAAACTGTTTAAACTCTATCCGGACAAAAGGTTCAGTTGTGATTTCTTTGTAGAGATTAATTCTAATTAATTATATAAATTAACTAATATTAAATTTATGTTTCTCTGTAGCCTAAAAATGTTCTCTTCAAAAGCTGTTGCCATTATCTTTGCCATCGTTGTCGTTGGCTGTGGTCTCATTGAAGTCACTCAGGCAATGCCATCCATGGCACATTATAGCAAGCGATTTGGTAAGTATGAATATGATGAGTTTCATAGATATGGTAATAACAAATGATGATCAAAAACGATGTACAAGTAGACAGTCAAAATTTCTCTTCACTCAAATGCCAACAAAAACAATGAGTGAAATCTTAGTCATTCTCAGTTCTATCTCTTACTCTCTTTATTGAATTTTTCAATACACGAGCAGCTTTTTGATAGTGATATTGTATATAACTATACAAATTCAAACCATGTTGAAGTAAAATTACATAAACTATGCTAAAAGTATGAAATAATCAAGATATGACGCGTGAGAGAAATGCCTTTGAGTGAATTTCTAGCACTTATTGGTTCTCTTTTACCAGCGTTGCCAAATTGCACACATCTTCTGGTCGTCTAATTGTAGATAGTCTTTGTGATGATCATCTCTGGATATGTGCAAAACTGTGACATATGGCAACACTAATAGGTGAGGAACCCGCGTTATTGTGTGCACAAGTCTCTATATCAGCCATTGTACTACCTAATGCCAAAGAGATTGATGCCACATTTAGATAAATTTGATCATCATTGTGATTTGTTCTCCATAACTATATCTACCTTCTTTTTTATTCGAACAAATCTCAATTACTATATAATTTTTTCTCTTTTTGTTTTTTTCTTTCAGAGACTGGATTTGACATCATTCCAATTTGTTTAAACAATTGTGCACAATGCAAAAAAATGTATGGTGATTATTTCCAAGGTCAAACATGTGCTGAGTCTTGCATGCAATTCAACGGCAAAGCTATACCTGACTGTTTAGACGTTGGTTCCATTGCACCCTTTTTGAATGTTTTGGAATAAATTGTTTTGAATATGCACTGGTTTGAAAGAGAAAACGAATTCGAATACTAAATGGGTTGATATGTTGATTTGATGTGACTGAACAGATGCGAACGCAGATGCAGATGCTTCTGGAATAGCCTTAAGTTATAAGTGATGATGCTGCTGCTTCTTTTATTTGTAGGTCAATGTTGCTGTGTGTAATTTTCTGATTTTCAAGGAAATCAAGACATTTTTTTCTCAGGCTCTTCTCTTTTTTGTAGATCCAAGAAAATGTGTCATTTCCAGCTGTGATTATGTTTTAGTGTTTACGAACTTATTTATGAATTTATTTATTTATTATATTTTAATTATAAATATTAGCATTCACTCAGGCTTTAGTATAAGATTTATGTATTTACGTGTTTTTTTATCAATGTGCCAAATAGCAGTTTCCTCGCATAAATATTGATAAATTTAAGCTTTTTTTTGGAAAATGTAAATTTTTTCATTAAAATAATAAAAAGATTTTCGAGTTTCCGAACATAAGAAATATTAAGTGTTTTATTTTGAAACAATTTCAAAACTGTTTCATACTGTCCTATTTCTAATAGAAATTGAAAACATTCTAAATAAAAACAAGTGACCAGAGCTAAAGGTATGCAGGCGCCAAGATGAAGCGACCCATCTAACATATTAGAGAGGAGCGTGAGCAATGTTGCCAGAGACCGACTAAAAAATTATGCAAAATGTCCTAAAAAATTCTGCCGTTTACAAAATCATTATGCTAATATTTACTTTTCAGTCTTTTTTGTAATACTAACCCCAAAAAACTCACACACCCTCCAAGAAATTGGGTGCTCATCTCGCCTTTAAGCAGCTGTTATAAATACGTTAAGTCCAATACGTCTTGACGGTTGCCGGTTACCGATCAGCTGTTTGAGTTGGTGTTGCATTTTGCATGTGTTAGAGAGAGACAATTAAAATTGACGGTTTACGAAGGTAGACTTCTGCAGGTTGCAGAATCAACCGTCAGCGGTCAAGACCGATCAGCTGTTATTGTTATTGCTTTTACTTCGACATTTTGTGCGCGGCATTCACAATTACACGGCAACCAAAATTTTCTTTTTATTTTTCACTTTTTATTTGATACAATCACTTTTTAACACAAAACTCATGCATGCAAATTATATTTTGTACAAATACTCTTCGATCAGATTTTTTGTTTTGTCTTTCTAACCGTCATAACTAACCGCGCAATATTAAGTTGAACGTAAACCGTCTACCGTCAACCGTCAAAACTAATTGAACCTTTAACCGTTCAGATGAAAAATAAGTATTATTATAACGCATGTACACCGTTGTTTATCGCGGCCAGGTTAGCAATATCATTCGGTGTGTTTTGGTTACACCGCTTGCTTAGATTATCACTTATTTTGTATGGGGAGCTAAGCGATATTAAGCTGCACTTGAAGTTACCGCTTCCATTTCAGTTCTAAGGAGGCATAAAGTTACCAGTCAGAAAAAATCAGCAGAAGAATATAAACATTTGCAAGAATAACTACAAACCATGCGTTAGAGCAAGATGATTATCTGTATTTCCGGTTGAAAAAGGCAGAAAGTTGCCAGTATGAAAAATCAGAAAAACAGTGTTGGATATCGTCATTTTGAGCCAAAGACAAGGAGAAGAATCTACACATATTCAAGAATAACTACAAACCATGCATTAGTACAAGACGATTATATATATTATAGGGGGTTGCATTTTATGTTTCGGGATTAGAGAACAAAAACAAATATTAATCATCGAAAATCACTTTATTGTTTTTCAAAATATTCCCCATGAAGATTTATATTATGCGTTTGAACCAATTGTCAAAAACTTTTGCCACTCTGATTGGTGTCGAAAAACGTTAACCTCTCAGTTTGTTTTTTACGTACGGGAATAAAAAGAATTCATTCGGTGCCAAGTTAGGACTATACGGCGGGTGACCCATCAAATCGATGTTTTGGGTGCTCAAAAATGCAGTTGTTTCAGCCGCTGTGTGAGAGCTCGCATTGTCGTGGTGAAGGGTGATCCGTCTTCGGCGGTTGGTTTTCCTGATATCTTGGAAGATAACTGGCAAACAAATGTTTGTGTACCAAACAAATGTAGTGGTACGGTTGCGACATGTCCGGTTTTTCCGAAAAAACAGGCGACCATTTGCTTGGAAGTGCTTCGGGCGCGAACAACTTTTGTTGGATTTGGCTCATCTTGAAACACCCATACGGTTGACTGCTGTTTACTTTCGGGCTCATACGCGTAAATCCAGGATTCATCACCTGTCACGATGCCATATACGTGTTTCGAAGCACCGCGATCGTATTTTTGGAGCATTTCTTTCGACCTATCGACACGAGCCCTTTTTTGAGCGATTGACAAATTGTGTGCGATCCAACGCGAACAAATTTTTTTGACAGTCAAATGTTTACGCAATATTGAATGTATGCTGGTCCCACTAATGTCTAAGGTTGTCTTAATCTCACGATAGGTCACATGACGATCTTGCAAAATCAGTTTGCGCACAGCATCAATGGTTTTCGGAACAACAGCTGATTTTGGACGACCTTCACGAAATTCGTCTTGGAGTGAACTATGACCACGATTGAATTCACCATACCATCGATAAACACTGGTCCTTGATGGAATTTCATCGCCAAAAATGGAATTGAGTTAATCCACGTCGAAAGTTGTAAAAAATAATCGCACGAAAATGTTCACGATTTAATTCCATGTTTGGGCCGAGATGAATCTTTTAAGTTACTGTGAACAACACAAATAGCGCTTGTATGTCAAAACGTTCTGAGTACGCATAACCTCAAAAATGTCCAACTTTACGATAGAGCTGTCAGTTGCCAGATTGCAACACTAGGGTTGCCAAATCCCGAAACATAAAATTCAACCCTCTAATAAATTATCGCTAGTTCGGTGTTTTGGTTACTAGCAAGCACGCGATAATCGTTAGCTTGTAACGAAATCACGCCTATTGTTCCCTAACCTTTGCTGTTTACACCATCCAATTTGAGATTAAATTGGAATTTCAGTTGGCAACTCCGTGCTTAGACAAACTCCGCGCCGAGACAAACTTATCGATTACGGCGGCACAACAAAAAAATTAAGTTGGCGGATATTGGTTTTGCCAGTTTCGTACAAACTTAGGATATTTTTTAAAAATAACTGAACCTTTAAAATTGGATCAGTGAGTCAAATCGGGCTAGTCGATAAAATCGGCTCACAGTTGAAACTAATAAGAGCCATGTATATCGGCGGCGGATTGAGCTGCAAAAAAGTTTTGCTGGCGGCGACGCGTAAACAATTGACTGTTTGTGTATGTTTTTATTATGGTTGAGTTTTTTTAGCAACTAACAGTGTTGCATCAAAATGTACACCAGTTTAAAATGAGGTTGGTTGGTTGAAAAGGCTGCTAGACAGCACGCTGTCCAGCACACTTAGGCTAAAGAAGCTCATTGTGATACCTGCAGTTTCCTCTATAGCAACTATTGACTAGTCGTCCAGCCAATTTGTCCTTTCAATAAATTTGTCTATAAGACCTACAGGAATATCCTGTAGGGCTACGGTGCTAACTAGATGTGTTCCGAATATCCTACTTCTCAGTCCTGCCAGAGGAAGGCAATCCAAGAGAAGGTGTTTCGTCGATTCCTCGTCCTCTTCCATGCAGCATCTACAGAGAGTGGAGTTTCTATATCCCAATCTTAGGGCGTGTTTTCATACAAGACTATGTCCCGTAACCTGCCTCTCGGCAAGTTAAGTAAATGAGGTTAAAAATTATACTTCAGTTTCTACAGATTAACCGTATTATGGATTTAATTTTGTATAGCCTGTATCTTAATTTCATATAAAACACCAACCTAAAATATTTTAAGAATTTCTACAACAACAACGAAAGCCAAACTATTGATGATTTTTGCTCCAATAAGTATCACATTTTTTAAATAAAACTTAAAAATTATTTTTAAATAAAACTTCAACAATTAATTTACAATTTTGTTGAGATCCATTGTTTTTAACAATTTCTTTTAATCGTCTTAGAATAGAAGTTCTCAAATTTTGGATAATTTCTTTTGGAATCCGTTCCACTTATCCCAGAGAAGAGTGATCAAATCGTCTTTACTTCGTAATTTTCTTAGTCAGATATTACTCTCATAATCAACCCGTAGATTTTCCCTGGAGTTTATATCTGGAGCATCGAGAAGAACTTCTATCGGATTTCGACCATTTTACAAAAGTCAAATAATAAATTTAAAAATTTATAACGAATTTTGTAATTTATCTCTATACGAAAATTTTTGAAATGGTCAACCTATTTCTGATATTTCATGAATTACATTTCTGCTGTAACACCTGTAGAGTCACTTTGTTTGCCAAAGTAGTCGGAATATCAAATGTTCTGTACCAACCATTGGGTTTCGTACGAAATTACTTTGGCATAACAACCCTGTAATTGATTTTGTTCATGAAGTAAATATAAAGGTAACCTGATAAATGTGGTGCAAAAATAGATTTTTCAGATAAATTAAAGGGAAAAACTTCCAATACCAAAGATTGTGTCGTTTGCAAAAAATGTGGTAAAAAACTGCACTAAAATTAAAAAAATTTTAAAAATGTTGAGAAAATTGTGCTAAACGACACTTCGCATAATTGTTTTGTTGTTGTTTTTTTCATGTTTTTCTTTGGTTCAAACCCCAATTAAACAAAGAGTTTTTATCCAATAAATTTTTTCAGTTTAGGAAAATGTAAAATTATATGAAATTGATAATTGAGTGGAATTTGATAATTGAAAATGGAGATGAGTTCATTAGTATAGATATAGTGAAAGGTTATCTCTTATTTGGCGAAAAATTCTGATTATGTATGCTTATCAGACGTACTGTTTTCAACAGTTCGCGTATTTTTTGTTCGTTTTACTGTTAGCGAGAGTACTTTTACATCCATTGTACTTTTTATTCGTTTTTTATGATTTTCTTTGGTTCAAAACCCAATTAAAGAAAGTCGGTTTTAGCCAGAAAAACTGTTTCAGTGTATAAAATGGTACAATTAAGTGAAATTGATAATTAAGTGGAATTTGATATTAAAAATGAAAGGCTTTCTCTTACTTGGCCACATAATCTGACTATTGACAATTTGTGAACGAAAATCTCAAAGAAAGTCGGAAAGTCTGTCGATGTTCTGATTCAAAAGTTGTAGTCCGAAACGTTTGGAACAACTTTGTTGAAGAAAGTTTACCGGTACAACTAACCAAATATAACTTAGTGGCTGTCAAAAGAAGAGTGTCTGGTTCTGTTGGGACTCTTAGGTTAAACTCGGTTGAGAAAATAAAGGTTACACAACGAAGAGTGCAACTTTTTCAGTTTCAGTTTTTTTTAGAGTAAACAAGAAAATTTGAAACAGTGACGTATTTATTTCTCTCTCGATCTACCACCGAATGACGGACCTGCGCAATGCGTAACCTATGATTCTCTCAACCGTGGGGTAAACCCGTCCACTCCGGCCTTGTCTTAACAAATTTTTGACAAAAACTATCACACTGTAATGAGTACAGCACTTTCTTGAGTGGACACTGTATGAATGTTTCAAACTTTCAACGAGAAACGAATGAATTTGTGTTTGAATTCGAACGAATGAGATTTACAGAGAGCAGCAATAATACAGAGAAAATTGTTGGCTACACACTGTACTCAGTATGTGGATTGAGCATAGAGAAACGCATGTCTAGAGAAAATATCTCGCTTAGCAAATTTCGGACTTTGGCCTGGTGTCATACAAACGTTGGATGTTGGAAAGAATTGCTTTAATAATACCAGATAGAGGTAATGGTTCAAACCAACCAACAAGAAAACAACCACGGCATTTCGATTCGGGTGTTAAATTTATTGTGTTAAATACAACAAAAATGTATATATACGAAAAATAAAAAATATTATTCAACCGAAACGAGATGACAAATTTAAGTCAACAGTTCTTGCACAGAGCAATACTAAAGAGCCTCGATTACTCTCTTCGATGCCTCTTCATGACGACGAGGTAGTATGCCATTTCATCGAGTTCGAGTTGCTTGGGTAATTTACTCTTTGGTTGGCATAATCAAGGGGTTTCTATGGCACAGCTGATCGGAAAGGTACTAGGGAAATGATGTAGAATGAGAGACCAAAGAAGACAGGAACTAATTTTAAATAGTGTTTATTAATACTAATGACAACTAAATTATGTTTATGTTGTTTGCATTGAACGAAAATATGCATTCCCTTTGATTTCTGTCTGTTTTATGTCCAACGAAAGTGTGAAATTGATAAAACACAGCAGCAAATAAAACTCTATGAAATGGCCTACTACCTCGTCGTCATGAAGAGGCATCGAAGAGAGTAATGGAAACTCTTAAGTATTATTCTATGGCATAATACGGACAGAAATAAATGGGAATGCGTATTTTCGTTCGATGCAAACATAATTTAGCTGTCATTAATATCAATCAAACACTTTTTAACTTAGTTTGCAGCATGGTCTTCTTTGGTCTCTCATTCTACATTCCCCCTGGTACTTGTTTGCGTGAGTATGTGGAGTGTAAAATCATTTGCAGTCTTTTATACCGAGACGTGGGAAAACTTTTGCAAAATTATGTTTCTTTATTCAAATATTATATCATAATTTAAGAATTTCTGGAATTCCAAAAGTTTGAAATGCATATTGTATATTAATAATAATAATATAATTAATAATAAATAATAATATAGAATGTAAGTTATTATATGTATGTGTATATAATTTTTAATGAATTAATATACAGCTGCGGTCAAAATAATAGTACCAACTCCAACATTTTAGTTCATCGATTCGTATCTAAAAAATATGGGTTTGATTTTAAAATATGGGTTTGATTATAAAAACGTAAAATAAATAAAAAATTACTTAATTTTCCGCAATAGTTTGATTAGTATTAATAACTTTATTAAAAAACTTAAAAAATATTGAGTCAAAAAAATAGCACTTCATACCATTTTATAAAAATGTGTAGTTAAATTCAAAATAAACTCAACTAAACTTCACTTTGGTATTTACCAGAGAATATACAGCTAATTCTGCAATACTTTGTTGCATGTCCTTTGTTTGCAATTGCAGTCCCGCAACGTTTTTCCACTGATTAAATTTTGGTACCTTTCCACAGAAATTGAGTACCACGTTTGATTTACACAATTCCAAAGCTCTTGATTACTTGAGGGTTCCAATATCGATGCTCCCTTCATAATGTCAGTCCACTGATTTTCATTTGGGTTAACTTGCCGAGAGGCAGGTTATCCACAATGATATGAACACTTACGGGACATTGTCTTGTAGGCAAACACGCCCTAAGATTGGGACATAGAAACTCTACTCTCTGTAGATGCTGCATGGAAGAGTACGAGGAAACGACGAAACACCATCTGTTGGATTGCCCTGCTCTGGCAGGACTGAGAAGTAGGATATTCGGTACACATTTAGTTAGCACCGTAGCCCTACGGGATATTCCTGTAGGTCTCATAGACAAATTTATTGAAAGGGTAAATTGGCTAGACGACTAGTCAATAGTTGCTAGTTGTGAAGGAACTGCAGGCATCACAATAGGCTCCTTTAGCCTAAGTGTGCTAGACAGCGTGCTGTCTTGCAGCCTTTTCAACCAACCAACCAAGAAGAAAATAGATTCTTTGGTGCTATTATTTTGAACGCCGATATATATATGTGCATAAAAACAACCAGTTGTCTAATTCTAATGCTCTTAACTGGGCAAAAATACGCACATGCAAACCAGTTCATCAGAAACTATTTTCTGCTAACTATACTCGAATTAGAGTACTACGATATAATTATATTGTCAGACCCAAATGAATACAACGCACACGTTGTGCGTAGCATTCATATGTAACGGGGTTTTCAATAAGAGCGCTACAAAAGTAAAAAAGAAAATAAACCAAATCCGGTTTTAGATACCAATGAAATTCTTTATTCCTGTGAAAGTACGTTCGATGCCATTATGTATGGAACTCGATTTCTTTTGCATGGCCACCACGGGCACGCTTGCAGATGTCCAGACGCTGAACCCAATTTTCGACGGTTTTCAAGCATTAATCGGCCGATACTGCTGCAATTTCACGTTCGATATTCGTACGAAGTTCATCAATCGTCGCTGGCTTATTGGCACAGACCAGTGATGGGCAAATTTTCGGCTCCTAAAATAATCAAAGTGCAAACGAGTGCTAGACAAAGGTCACAACTACTTGCGGGGAAAGGGAAACGACAAAAATTTCTACATCCATCCGTGCATGATGTTCATCGCACAAGAGTTGCGGAGAAACTAACATTGACAACAAATTTTCTTTCAGCAAAGACTGCAATAGGGTTACCGCCTACCTCAATTAATGAATAAAAATTTCAACTGCAAATATCAAATGATAATTATATACAATTATTTGTTTGAAAATTACAAATTTTACATTGACTTTACTTTTAAAAAATGTAACTAAATTTTCTTTTTTTTAAATTAAAATTTTTAAGCTAATTTTAATAGATTTTGCAAATGTTGAAACTGTTCTATATATAAAGCATACAATTATGTGTAAGCGGCAACACTTTTCATTTTCGACGTCGCTCAACCAAGCACTGTGGTCAATAACATGTTTTTAAATCGTAAATTTTCAAATTTTGTTTGTATGAAAAATTTTGTTTAACTTTTGTTAGAGTTTTTCTATATTTTAAATATTTTTATTTGCAGTATTTTCATAATTTAATCATTCCTATATATTCTTCAAGGTTGCAGTATTTGAAATTCCATATTTGAAAGGTAATCTTTATTTGGCAGACATATTTTTATATGAGAATATACCTTTTTTAACCAGTGTATGTTTTCGAGAAATGCAGCGTTGATTCATTATAATAAAGAAAACACTTTACCACGTGTCTCATTAAATTTTCTTTGAAAATAAATTGTTTTTACGATGGCATCAGAAAGTAATTTTAATGAAAACCTTTCAAAAAGAAAATCGGGAAATTTTAATAGTGAGTGGAGTCATAATTATTTGTGTCAGTTAAGTGGAGGAGAATTTGCAAAGCGTTCAACATAAAACGACACTATGAACAATTCCATAAAGACTATGACAAAGTATGTACGTTGGTGAATAAAGAAAAGAGCTGTTTAAAAAATTATGCGTTTCTGACCGAACTACATCAAAGGTATGTTATTAGGAAAATGTGTTTGGAAAGTTTATCGGTGATGGCGAGTTTATAAAGTCATGCATTTTAGAAGCGGTTGAAACCTGCTGCACGCAGAGGTTCAAAAATATGAAAAAATTTGCTTGTCACGTCGCACCGTTGCTCGAAGAGTAAATGTTATGGCTTAAGATAGCGAAATGCAATTAAAGCAAAAAAAAATCAAAATTCATTTCTATATCATTAGCATTAGAGGAAAGCACTGATATATGTGATACAGTGCAGCTTGCTGTCTTTATTCGTGGTGTGGATTTTGACTTCACAATTACAGAAGAGCTTTTGGATTTGATACCTATGAAGGGCAGGACTACAGGAGAGGACATTTTCAATGCTGTTATTGAGTGTGCGTCAAAAAATGAGTTGAACTGGAGTAACGTTCATAGTGTGGCAACTGATGGTGCGAAATCAATGACGGGACTAAAAAATGGTTTCATAGGCAGGCTGAAACATAAATTTGCTTCCAACGGATATAATGATTTTGTGGCAGTGCATTGCCTCATACAGCAGGAAGCTTTATGTGCCAAAGCAGTACCATTTAAAAATGTCATGGATGTTGTGGTAAACTGCATCAAAATAATTCGCTCCCAAGGACTGAACCATCGACAATTCAAGGAATTTTTGGAATTTACTGGGTCTCACCATTCAGATATTCCATATTTCTCAGAAATTCGTTGGTTGAGCCGTGGAGCTACATTGAAGATGTTTTTTGAATTGAAGACATCTATTTCAGATTTTCTGGTAACTAACAAAATCCTTTGTGATAAATATGTTACTAATTATTTTCATTTTTTACTAAAGGAATCGAAAAATAAGCCTTTACCTATATTATATGATCCTGATTGGATGGCCGACTTGGCTTTTCTTACAGATATTACGGAGCATTTAAACATCTTAAATTTGACGTTACAAGGAAAAGATAACTTGATTTATAATATGAGTGATGAGATTAAAGGTTTCCAAATGAAACTTGAATTGTGGTACGAGCAGATAACAGAAAACAACTTGCATTTTTTCCCACGCTTAAGGAAAATATCTGAAAATCAAATTGAAGATTTTACAAAATATAACAGGGAAATTCACAATTTACTTACTCAATTCAAGGAGCGGTTTGTGGTTTTGGATTCCCTTCAAACTCAATTTGATATTTTTTAGCTCCTTTCAGAGCAAATATTCGTAGTGCGCCAATTGACCTTCAAATGGAGTTAATCGAACTTCAATGTTCTTCCAAATTAAAATTAGAACTTTTAGAAATAAGTGATACAATTGCTTTTTATAAATGTCTTGACAGCAGTAAATATCCCGCTTTGCGTAATTTTGCAGCAAAAATTGTATCTATGTTTGGCAGTACTTATATTTGCGAACAATTTTTTTCAAAAATTAATATTAATAAGTGCAATATAAGGAATAGAATGTCCGATATTACCTTATGCTCTATAATGCGTATTGCTACGGCAAATTCTATTCAGCCAAATATAGACGCTATCGTTACCATAGAAAGTGAACCAGTGGAAAATTTAACATTGGTTGAATACTTTGTTTTAATTCTTCATAAAGTTACTACTACACCTGATTATGCTCCTAAAATAAAATTTGAAGTATCAATATCTTTATGATTTGTTGAAAATAACCCTTGTCGGGATTGATAAAATGACTGAAGTTTAGAAAATATATTGTAAATCTATCTATGAGATTTATTTTTAATTATTTAACTTAAAGCATTGATAATTGTAAAAAATATTGGCAATTATGCCAACAATTTAAATAAATGATAATACAAGATACATATTTTTATTGAAAATTGATTGAACATTATTCAAATTTGTCACTTAAATGTTTTGATAATTACTTCTTTAATTTCTTTTATTTGTATGTTAATAATACTATGATTGGAAAATATACGGAAATTTCTTAAATTCCACTATATGTATTATTTAAATTTTATTTTTTGTATTATGAGAATTTGGTGTTTATTCCACTGTACTTGTGGGCAAAGCATGTTGTCATGCATGAGAAATATGAGAGTAGAATAAGTAGAGAGAGAGAGTAGAGAGAAATATGAAATATGACAGTAAAGAATTTCATTCTGCTCTTGTGTTCCTTCCCTTCATGCTGGCTCTTGACTGTCCCCTTCGTCTAGCACTCAAGTGCAAACGGCTAGCTCGTAAGTGCAAAAGGCTCCTGCGAGCCAAATTGCCCATCACTGGCATGGACTTGACGTAGCCCCACAGGAAATAATCTAACGGCGTCAAATCGCACGACCGAGGCGGCCAATCGACTGGGCCATTTCGTGAGATAATACGTTCACCAAACTTGGTTTCCTATAGATTGATTGTGGCATTCGCTGTGTGGCTTGTGGCGCCGTCCTGTTGGAACCACATGTCCTCCAAGTCCATATTATCCAATTGGGGCCAAAAATATTCGGTTATCATTGAACGGTAGCGATTCGCATTCACAGTAATGTGCCGGTCTTGATCATCACGGAAGAAGTACGGCCCAATGACGCCGCCGGCCCATAAACCGCACCAAACCGTAATTTTTTCGGGATGCAATGATGACTCATGGATTACGTGTGGATTGCTGTTTGACCAATAACGCATATTTTGCTTATTGACGAAGCCATTCAGCCAGAAATGAGCCTCATCGCTGAAGATGATTTTCCGATGAAAATCCGAATCATTTTCAAGTTGTTGCTCAGCCCAATTCACGAACATACGACGCATATGGTGGTCAAGCGGCTTCAGTTCTTGTGTCAATTTGATCTTGTAAGGATGTAGGCCAAGATCTTTTCGCAAAATTCGCCCCAACGACGTCACAGAGATGCCCAATGCTTGAGAACGACGTGCGAGAGACATATTTGGGCTTTCTTGAACTGAAGCCTCAGCGGCAGCAATATTCTCGACACTACGGGCACTTCTTTCTCTCACTGACACAGGAACATTTTGTACTGTGCCTGTGGATTCAAATTTTTCCACTAGACGCTCAATTGTTGATCTGGTAGGACGTAGCGCTCTTAAAGTTGAGGCCACTGACTCCAAATTTCGTTTGTAAATTTTAATAATTTCGACTCGTTGTTGGCTCGTATATCTTTCCATGATGAAATGACAAACCTTACTGAAGAGAAATGTCAAAAGAGCGGAAAAAATATGGCTTCGTTTGCTGTCTCTATCGATTTACTTTTGTAGCGTCTCTGTTGAAAAACCCTTCGTTCATTTCATCACACACATTCATTTAATTCATTTCTTAGTCAGTCGTTTTTCGCAAGAATCTCTCAAACGCCGTCGTTTTGATTACTTTAACGTAGATCTCTATTACATACATACTAGACAACTACAAGCGCTTGATTGTTGAACATATTCCCCATTTTCAAAAGCAATCATTCTTGGAATAAGAAAAGCTTAGTTACTAAATTCCGTTGAATTTTGATAATACAGTCTAGTGTGCTCCAGGTGAACTAATTATTGCAAAACCGGTTCACTTTACCCCGTAAATTCACTTCATCCAGTACAAGATAAAATAAGCAAATTCTGTTTATTTTATGACTAAACAATTATAGTTTTTTACAAAGCAACAAAGATATTGTTCATGTTTGTTTCTCTCTTACACACAGGGAAAAGTTTAGTTGAAAATCAATTCAGGCATTGGAAATTTCATGATAAAAATCTATATTTTGATTAGAATTCATAATTATCATACATCAGAATCATTTGTCGATGTTATTGATAAATTATATGCAAAACATTTAAATAAATAAATATAAATATTAAACAAATAAATATTCACAACATTTATTTCCTATGCAGGCTTTCATCGAAAACCATTGCATAGATATGGTTGCGTCAAAATGGAAGCATCAGCAGACGGTACCCTGTAGTGATGTGCGGTTCCGCGTATTTTAATAACCGGTTCTGTCGAGTCGAGTCCCAAAGGGGCTTAAGTGAAATATCTTATTATATGAATATAAAATTTGATAAAAATACACATTTTCTGTTGAGTCCGGTTCCGAGAAGAACCGGGTATTTGTTCCGGTTCTCAGAAAATTCCTGTCACAAAGAGGCTTAAGTGAAATATCTTATAAGAATATAAAATTTGATAAAAATACAATTTTTCGTACCCTCACCCAAAGGTTAACACTTTTGGTACCATTGGAAACGAGTCCTCTTAGTCAGGAACCGTTTCACGGTTCTTTTCAACCCGTTTTTCAGTTCCTGTAGAATCTTCTTTTGGAGCCGTTATCGGTTCTTTTGAACCCGTTTTTTTGTTCAGAAAGAACCGTTTTCGGTTCATTTGGATTCGTCTTTCGGTTCTTGTAAGCCCCGGTCCGGTCGATTCCAGTAAAGATCCGAATCTTGCGATCCAGTTCCTCGATTCTGTGCACGTAAGTACGATTGCCACCAGATTAGCGTACAGGATGCTAATCTAATGGCAATCGTACTTTCTTTTTTGAAACAACAATGACCATAGGAATCCGCCGTCGGATGTGTAGATAAATGACGTGCATGGCCTGGAACACGCAGTGGATCATATGACAAATAGCCGTGTAGAGGTTTTCCATAAATCCTGTCCGGAGCGCTCACCACCCCGGAAAGCCAACCAAACATGGAGTTAAAACAGCTCAGAAGGGAAAGTAGAAAGCTTCTCAAGAATGCCAAAAAGGAAGGAACCCCGCAATGCTGGGAAAGATATAGAGCGGCTCCGAAGACTATCAAAGGACTGTCAAGAAAGGCGAAAAAGAAGTCCTGGACGATTTTTGTGATGAACTTGAAATTATCAGCGAAGCACTCAAGGTATGGAGAGAAGTCAAAGTGGTCTTTATCCCCAAAGCGGAGAAAATAAACTACAGTACGGCAAAAGATTATAGACCAATCAGTCTCTCATCGTTTCTACTGAAAACCATGGAAAGAGCCTTCAACATTGTGAATATAGCATCCATACTAAACACACTTGAGGGCATAGGCTCACATCCTGGCATAACGAAGTGGACAGGAAATAAGTCTAAAAGCAGAATCAGCAGAATCATTAACTCATAATGGGCAACAGTTCAGCAAGAAAATGAATAACAAGAGGAACTCCGTAAGGGGAACATAATCCTTAAGGATTTTGGCAAAACGGTCATTAAGATCATAGCATATGCGGATGACGTGGTGCTCCTGATCAGGGGTAAATTTATGCTTACTGTCAGCGAAATCATGGAAAGGTCACTAAAACAATTGCCTCGTTGCGCAACAGATAATGGACTAGGAGTCAACCCAACGAAAACAGAACTAGTCCTTTTCACGTGAAGATACAAAATTCCGAATTTCTAACTCACAAAACTACAAAGAAAGTTACTTAAGCTGTTGAAAGAAGCAAAGTACTTAGGCATTACCGTTGATTCCAAGCTATCCTGGAAAAGGAATATGGAGGAAAGGTTATGCGCCTTCTATGCCTGTAAGTAAATGTTCGGACGTAAATGGGGTTTACAACCGAAAATGATACTTTTATAAGACCGGTACTCTACTAAAACCATCAGCAGCAAAAGTCACATGCTGCTCGCGTATGCTGATGATATAGATATCATTGGGCGCACAATTAGAGAAGTTACTGCGGTTTTTTCGAGAATTGAGAAGGAGTCAGCAAAAGTGGGTCTGACGGTGAATGAGGACAAGACAAAATTAATGGTTTCAACGAACAGGGCCTCCACGCGATTAGACCAAAGCGTGAACGTTGATAACCGTTATAACTTCGAGGTAGTGGACGAATTTATATACCTCGGATCTGCCGTGAACAAAAACAACAACGTCAGCCTTGAGATCAAATGGAGAATTGTACTTGCGAATAGATGTTATTTTGGGCTAAGCAAGCACTTTAGAGATAAAGCCCTCTCTCGAGTAACAAAAGTCCAGCTGTACCAGACTCTCATTCAACCTGTCTTGCTTTATGGCGCAGAATCCTGGGTCCTATCGCAAGCAGACGAAACATCTGTAGGAGTCTTCGAGAGAAAAATACTCCGAAAAATTTATGGCCCTATAGTGCACAACGGCGAGTATCGGCGACGCATGAATCATGAGCTGTATGAGCTTTATCCTGACATTGACATAGTTAAGCGGATCAAGATAACGCGATTGCGCTGGCTAGGCCATGTCAGTAGAATGGATGAAGATGAACCAGCGCGAAGACTTTTCGAAACCGAACTCGAAGGAAGACGAAAAATAGGAAGACCAAGACTCCGCTGGAGGGATCAGGTTGACGAATCCCTGCGTACACTTGGTATTGCCAACTGGAGAGATAAAGCAAAAGATCGAACTGGTTGGCGAAATATGTTATCTTCGTTTTGTAAGGTCCCTGACCCCCTGGGGTTGTCCGAGACCGGATAAGTAAGTAAGTACTCTACTACGGATCAGTGGTATGGTGGGAAGGGTTAAATAAGAATTCACACCTCTCACACCTGGCCAAGGTGCAGAGAGACGGCATTACCGGCACCCTTAGATCTGCCCCTCAAGTAGCACTGGAGGCAATGCTGAATCTTCAACCGATTGATATACACATAAAATGGACCGCGGCGAAAGTGATCCTACGGCTAAGGGAATCGGGAATGCCTGTCAACACTACACACGGGCATGGATCAGTCCTGGTCAGCATGGATACTTTCGAAAATATGAACAAGCCAACGGACTACATGGCTCCGAGAATAATTCAGCACAAATAATTTAAGGTAATTATACCTAGCTGTGAAGACTGGGCGGTAAATAGCGTTGATGAGGCAGTTGAAATCTCAATCTGCACGGATGGATCTAAAGTGGAAGCGGGTACGGGATCGGGAACATAGTCCGAACCCCTAAATCTCAGGATTTCCACCAGAAATCTACGTCGACATCAGGACATCCCTCAAGGCCTTAGACTCAAGAATCATTAAATCACGTTGTACTATGGACTGCTTCTTATCCCTAACCCAAATTCTGGCGCACGAAATCATGCTCTGCTTGGTACCGGGACATAGTAACAGAACGCGCTCCTGTGTGCGGGATGACGCTGCGACCCTGGAAGTGCATACTCCGTTTGTGGAACTGAGGAGCCAAGTCGACGAACTGGGAGTGCCGTTAGCCAAGTCGAGATGGGAATCGATACAGAACTGTATGATAGCTCGATCTCTTTGGCCGGCCATTGATGGAACACGTACCAAACGTCTGCTTTCCAGAGTATATTCTAGCCTACCTGAGTGGCAGGCTGTTTGAAAACCTCAATGATCTAGCAGACGGTCCAATTAAATTAAACC
The DNA here is from genome assembly GCA_963931995.1 of Phaonia tiefii. Taxonomy (NCBI): domain Eukaryota; kingdom Metazoa; phylum Arthropoda; class Insecta; order Diptera; family Muscidae; genus Phaonia; species Phaonia tiefii. The sequence continues at coordinate 199,277,296 of OZ008367.1, forward strand.
ACTCGTCAAATTCATAGAAATTAGCAGAGCACAAGAGGACAACTGAGAACAATTTTTGCGTTAGACTATCTCCTTTAACTTACCCTCTCTCCTACATTGTTTCTCTTCTCTTCATCCATTCCTTTCTTCTTTCTCTTTTCAATTCTTTATAAGGGAACCACAATCGGCCGAAATTACGGCCTCGGGTGAACTCGTTAATTGTTTCCTAACTCCCTTTCAATCCAACCTAAAGGTAAAAAATTATTAGTTTTGCATTTGGAAGCACCGTTTCCGAGTTATAGCTATTTTTGTAGTTTAGCGCTTTAAAAAAAGAGTCGTCAATATGAATTGGACCACTTTATGAAAAACCCTTAGTTGGTTGGTTGGTTGAGAAGGCTGCAAGGCAGCACGCAGTCTAGCACACTTAGGCTAAAGATGCCCGTTGTGATACCTGCAGTTTCCTCCATAGCAACTATTGACTAGTCGTCTAGCCAATTTGCCCTTTCAATAAATTCGTCTATATGACCTACAGGAATATCCCGTAGGGCTACGGTGCTAACTAAATGTGTTCCGAATATCCTACTTCTCAGTTCTGTCACAGCAGGGCAATGCAAGAAAAGGTGTTTCGTCGTTTCCTCGTCCTCTTCCATGCAGCATCTACAGAGAGTGGAGTTTCTATGTCCCAATCTTAGGGCGTGTTTTCCTACAAGACAATGTCCCGTAAGTGTTCCTATCATTGTCGATAACCTGCCTGTCGGCAAGTTAAGTAGTTGCCTAGTCCTCTTCCTGTCCACCTGTGGCCAGATGACCCTGGCTTGTTTGCAAGTTGAAGTAAGTCTCCACTTGTCCTTGAACATATTATCGGCCCACTGCCTGATCAGCAAACGGCAGGTAGAGATTGGCATACTAACAACTTCTTTTGCCGGAAGAACCTGTGCCGTAGTGCCCTGTCGATACGGCCATGATATCAGCTGCCGATACGGCCATGATATCAGGAGTACATATGTTCAGGATAGCACTGAGTGCAGTACCTGACGTCGTGACCATTGCCCCACTCAAGCTAATCAGTGCTGATCTTTGAATTTTCATCAACGAATTCAGAATATACTTCTTTTGGAGGGACCTCCACCAAACTACGATGCCATAGAGAAGTATTGGTCTGACTATTGCCCTATAAATCCACATGGTGATCTTAGGAGACAGTCTCCAGCACTTTCCTGTCGCCTCTTTACAGCAGTAAAGAGCAACAGACGCCTTTTCACCCTCTCCACCACATTCGGTTTCCAAGACAGTTTTCTGTCGAGAATTATTCCCAGGTATTTGACCTTTTCCGTCAACTGTAATTCATAATGGTTTGTTTATGGCATCAGTAAATGGTTGTGACAGCCATTAAATTCAAGTAATTAGTTGAGCATATTTTATTTGGTACAATCGAATTAGTTTCTACATTTTTCGTTGATGCAACAAATAGAATATTCACCACTACAGGATAATTTGATTGCTAGAACTAAAACTCAATTAACAGATCACATTTATTTCTTGTTCCAGTGGCTTCAACTAAATATTTCAGTTCTTGCATAGAGTAATACTTAAAAGCCTCTATTACTCTCTTTGCTGCCTCTTCATGCCGACGAGGTAGTAGGCCATCTCATCGGGTTCGATTTGCAGCTGTATTTTACAAATTTTACACTTTGGTTGGACATAAAAAGGGAATGCGTATTTTCAAAGGAAATGCGTATTTTCGTTCAATGCAAACAACATAAAGCATAATTTAGCTGCCATTAGTATCAATAAACACTATTTAAACTTAGTTCCTGTCTTCTTTGGTCTCTCATTCTACATCATTTCCCTAGTACCTTTTCGATCAGCTGTGCCATAGAAACCCCCCTGGTTCTTGCAACCAAAACTGAATTACAAATCCATTGATGTTGAAAACATTTGGTGATAAGGAACACAAATATTGGTAATCACAACTGAATAATGTGATAGTCCATGGAACCGTACAATTTTAGTTGGCTGTACATTTAGTTGTGACAACGAATCTCTTTTCTGTGTGTAGGATGGCGATCGGTTGTGCACTGGCATTAACCGAGGCTGCATTTCTTGCATTTCTTATAAAATACTATTTTTGATGTGTTAACATCTATAGCGGCGTATAGGGACTAAATCTATCAAAGTCAGATTTTAGGCTGCTGATAAAACCAGATTTTATGCTGCTGCTAAAACCAGATTTTCTGCGACTGCGAAAGACAATAATGACGTGTTAAACAAAAATGAGGGAGCAAGAGAGCAATGAAAGAGTGGTGTGGCAGGGGTGAGGCAAACGAAATTGTGTCTATAGCGTATGTATTAACATAATAATGTATGTATGTACATGTGTCTATTGCTGTTATTGAACGGAGATATAAAGCATAGTCACGCAAAATTTCATTTGCGCAGTCGACGTTATGGTGACACACTAATACGTCAGCTACTTCGTACAATGTATGTGTGATGTTGTGTGTTTGGCTGTTTCGTTGCTGTTGATATGACAAACATGCGGTTAAGTGACACACGTATACGTCAGCTACTTCGTACAAAGTATGTGTGATGTTGTGTGTTTGGTTGTTTCGTAGTTGTTGCTATGGCCAAACAAAGCGAGTCATTTGATGTTCAGCATTGCCCGGTGTATACAAAAAAACTATTATTTTTTATTTTCCAATGTAACATTTACGAATGTGTTCATAGAAATCGAACAGGTACCGTGTAGCAAAAAGGTGTTAACACATCATCCGTGAGTTCGAACACTCAAAGATTTTTTTGACGTTCGCGGTCGCTTTTGCGTTTACCTTCACTATAGGGACTTTTAGAATACAACTCTAAATATTTTAAAAATTTTCTCAAAGGATTCAAATCAAGCAGCGTTTTCCAAACGCGCTCGAGAACAGATATATATATGAGCCGAAAAAATTCAGCCGTCAAAAAATCCTGCCGACGACGTCGTCAATTTGGGGTCGGATTTTAACCCTATTCGCCCTCTGTGCAGTGTTGTGCAAGACGTCACATAATCATTAAGAGCTTTCAGCGTCTTGTGTGATTGCAGTTGCTAACATTTTGCAATTGCACAAGATTTGTGCAGATCGTGAGCGCACTTGTGTATGACACTTTTATACCACCGGTTGCACAGTGTGAAAGTATCAGATGTGTGGCAACGCCACCTGTTTAATTAAAAAACGCAAGTAAAAACAAACAAAATAAGTTGTGGGGTTTGACCAGTGCAAGAAATCAAAACTTGAGCAATTGACATCGTGTACATGTTGTTGTTGGAGTGCGGAAAAAAGCCAAGACATTTTGCAATTGAAAAGATACTGAGCCACGAATTGTGTTGTGATTCACTTTGTTTTGTTTTAACTAAGTTCGCCTGAAATTATGCTGTACATTTATTGAGAACATATAAATAACAACTGAATTTTGAATCGCCCTGTACTCATAAATTAATATTGTGATAAAACCAGTGTTGCCAGAAGCTGCCAAAATAAACATTTCAAAAAAGTGCTAAAATTTAAACAATCAAACATTTTAGTACTGCGACACTTTACGGCCTATATTCGATACAAAAAAACACAATTTAGTAAACCATACATATTCGAATACCCTCACCCATAGGGATGGGAGTATATATTATTTGATGCGGAAAAAATTGTAACGCATAGAAGAAGTTTTGCGACTTTTGAGCCATGACCGTCTGTGTGTATAGCTGCTTGGCTGGTCAACATGGTAACTGCCGTTAACCTTTAACGACCACAATGAAATTTTGTCATTGCCTATTATTTAACCAGATTGATAATGTGTGTTCTGATCAGGTTTTAACATTTTATTGCTAAACTGATTTACTGACTGTGAAAATGATCCGAACAAACTGACATGATACCCCATACACAAAAAATTATTTTGTCTGCACCGTCTGCGTTTTGATTAGGAGGGTGTAATTGAATATCTCCGGTACCAGTAGCGCGAAGAAATGATCTCTCCATATTCACAACATGCTCTTCACATCTGCAATGAGATTTCCGTTATTGTCTTTACAGAAAGGTGCTTTTGACTTTTTGGTAGAATTTTCGGACTTCGTTCTTCCTTCTGTATGTCATAAATTTCGCACTCTCGCGCTTTCTTCACTGCCGTTTCTTATACCTAAAGAGACGGTTTACCTCCTTTCTTTTTTTTATACCGCACAAGGCGTTACAATTGACTGAATCATTGCCATACGTGCAGAGTTCATTTCATCATTTGCAATGCGACACTCTTCATCGTACCATGGTTTATTGCGAAGCGGTTTTTCGAAACCAAGTACGGTTGTTGCGGCAGTTTTTATAGAGTCGAAAATGGGTTTCCACTGCGCTTCAAGATCATCAAAAGAAGGGGCGAGTTCTGTGCCATAGGTTGCGAGAGTTTTCTTGGGTAGGCCCTGGCTACATTTGGTAATTGCAGCTTTCCGATGTCTAGCTTCCTCTGCGCCGATTTTCACGATTTTCGCTCTACTTAATATTGGACGACACATTGCTGCTACCAGGTAATGATCAGAATCGATGTTAGCTCTTATATACAGTGTAGGACAAAACTAAAGCACACATTTTTTGTTTTTAGAATTTAGTTCAATATTTATTTTTTTTTATTAATTTACTAAGTCTATAATCTCAAGACATTACAAAAAAAAAGAAACAAGTAAATTCTTCATTTATAAAAATTAACAATATTCATAAACCTTCCGCGACATTACTAAGGCACAAGTCCAATAACGTGATGAAAATGTGTAAATTTTCTAATATTTTGTTGGGTATCTGTTATTTTTTAGAACTGCTGCACATCTGCGTGGCATAGACGCAACTAATTTAGTCACAACATCAACTGAAATCATTTTCCATGCGACTTCTGCTTGTTGGAAAATCTCATCCAAATTTTTGCAGTTACCACGGTTTATTTTGCGATCTACTATTTCCCGTTGATTTTGTATGGGATTTAGATCGGGTGATTGGGCTGGTCACTTTAAGACGTTGATCTTGTTATCAACATATCATTCTTTCACACACTTAGCCGTTCGTTATCCTGCTGATATATCCACTTAAGTGGCATTTCCTCTTCCGCATGTGGCACCATAACATTTTGAAGAATACCTTTGTATATGAAACGATCTATTATGCCGTTTATCTTATGAATTGGCCCAATTCCATGACGCGAAAAACATCCCCAGGCCATTACGTTTCCCCCTCCTTTGTTTCTCGGTACCTTTAGAATGGGGTGGATTCAGACGTTTTCGTCTTGGTCTGCGCACTAGCTTCAATTCGTCGGAACCCTTCAAAATAAATTTCGATTCGTCAGAAAAAAGCACGGTTTACCAGCGAGAAGTAGTCCAGTTAATATGGGTCTTTGCAAATTCGAGCCTGGCCTGTCTATTCTTTGGAGAAATAAATGGTTTTTTGCACATCTGTATGTTGCTAAGCCACCTTCCACATCACATCTTTGAATGGATCTTTGTGAAATATTAAAGTTAGACCTCGCTATAGACCTTGCTGATGCAAATGGATCTCTTTTTTTACGATACAAATTATTGATTGGTCCTCATGTTTGGCTGTTTTTCGCGGTCTACCACCTCCATGTATGGTATTCAGCGAACCGGATGAACGAAATCGACTTCTAATTCGGGAAATAACGCTATGATGAATACCAATTTTTCTCCGATGCTTATTACAGATTGTCCTTAACTGAAATTACCAACTATTTGTTCTTTTTGATTCGCAGAATATTTATTACGGGCCATTTTGAATGTTACTATGAACAAAAAACACGCGTCTATGTTGAATGGTCATCAACGACTGGCAGACACGTGCAAACTTTTTCTAAAGTCTCTTATAATGATCTCCAAATAATGGTTTCCTTGTTTAACAGCACTTTTTGTTAGTAATTTCTAACAATCAATAAAAACTCTCAGCAACCAAGACAACGCACAGAGGGACTTTGCCGGCAAAAATACCCTTTTTCGAGTGCCAAATATCAAAAATGTAATGATGCAGTTTTGTAGAGAATTGTTTAATTAAGAGAAATAAATCATTAGTTTTTTTTTTAACAAATTTTGTTTTTGTTCAAAAAAAACGCGGCAAAGTCAACAAAATGAAACTCTGCAGTAACCTGCCTCAGATTTTCATGCATTTCAATGGGCTGGAAACATAACTTCTTTTTGTCGTATCGATTTGGAATATGTATACATATTTGAAAAATATGGTATTTCTACATTAAGTTTTAAGAAAAAATAATTGAATAACAATAACAGATTAAAATATATTCATGCTTTTATGATGACACTCAAAAAACTAAGTGTTTTTAGTTTTTCTTGGACTAAAAAAAGGTGGTCTTTATCGATCGTTGTGGTCTGGTTGCTAAAATGTGAAAGGTGGGAGTGTATTCTTTTGATTTCATAAATAAAATTCCCATAATATTTTATACTGTTAAACAAAGTTATAAATTTTATAAAAAAAGTGCCACGAAATTTCGTTACAAAAATGGATGAAAACACCATATAAAATGGTGTATACTTTTAGGCATATGTGTTTTAATGCTGTTGATAATAGAAACGTTAGTTAAGTTTTTTTTACAGCGGTTGTGTTTTATATATCATATCCCTAAAAGTATGCACTGAGAAATGCTGAAAAATTAATAAATTTCGATAATTTTATAGTACAAATTTGACTTTTATTTGGAATGATTGGTTAATTAAAAAAAAACGGTAAACTATGGCCCCCTAATTTTTTTTGCAAATATTCAGCTAACATATTAGGCTTTAGTTATTTATATAGATGTAAGTGCTGATTTACATCTATCACAAACTACAAAGAATTATATCTGTGTTTTCGAAAATTTTGAAAAATGAAAATTTGTATATGGGCGTTGGGCGTGGCACTTAAATTTTTAATATAATTGAGGACTCAAATGCAAGCACTGGCAGTAATTTTTATTGACATAGATATGAAAATGAGGAAAATACGATGATTTTTTATTTTATGTTATATGGTAGGTAGGCGTGGTTGTAGGCGGATTTGATCAAAAACTTGTTTTTTTCTAATTTAGCAATATGAGAGCTGTGTGCGAAATTTCAAAGCCCTAGCTCGATTCCTTCACTTTTTGCCGCGGCTTGTATGAAGGAATCCCACTGTGCAACGTGCTTTAGTTTTGCAGCTTCGATTTTAGACACATTGTTATATTTCTGTAAATAAAAATGATTTTAACTAAAAACAAAAAAAATTCTTTAATATTATTAAATTAAATATATTAAGTGCATTGTCTTCCTAAAATAATCAGTAGATGGGTGATTCCTTGGAAATAACGTTTTCTTTGTCCATCACGTTTATTTCCATGTAATTAAGGGACGGCAAATAAATAATCGCGTAATTTCAATACTTTTATGGTACACAAGATTTTCCACAACAATATTCTCACCTGCGTCGCGCTTATTCGATAGAAACATACAGAAACTAATGAAAATATCAGAACCGTGGCGTGTCCATTTCATAAAAATCAAGGTTTATACTATACTCACTCCCTCATTTCGCAGGATGGATTGTTATTTTTTTATGGTCATTGAAATTGCCTAGATAGAGGATATTTTCATGTATTTACCGAGCGTAAATCTCGTATTTAGGCCCGACTAACAAGATCTAAACTTTGTCCACGCATTTTTGCCTAATATCGTACATTTACGTTTTACCGCTGTGGCGCCATGTTGGATGGGTATAAAGGCGCCCTCGCTGTGAGAACTCGACCATTGTATATCAAATGTTATGTTTACATCAATGGCTGACAGATTTATCCACATTGAATCGATTGGAGTGAAGTGTTTTCTTTACGAAGGGTAAGTCACAAAATTAGCAGTCAATACCATGGTACCGCTTTTTTATTGCGCAATATAATACTCGCCCTCCTAGTGACGAAATTTGTTCGATATTTAGTCATCGAAATGTGATTTTCAAAGGAAATTATCTCACGTCAATTTGGCATAGAATGAAGTCAATTTAAATATGAAATGTCAATACCGTGTCGTGGCAATTCTGAAAATTATAGTATAAAATATATTGATAAATGTTTTAAATTGTTGTAGTACAATAGATGTTGGTATACACTATAGTAGTATATATAAACAAAAACTGTAAAAAAAAAATCACATCCGAGGTATGTTAAAAACTAATAATTTCACCATCCGAAAAAACGTTATTTCCAAGGAATCACCCAGATATGAATTAAGTAATTTTTTTAAATTTTTACATAACTAAGTGCTACCAAGCTGAAGTCTGTGCTTAACTTTTGTCGAACACTGTATAAGTACGTTATAATTCCTGATTGAAAATAATCAGTATTTCAGAGTTCAATGCCGAAAACAGCCAACATTAAGAAAAATTGCAATTTACCTACAAAAAATGCCAAAAATGAAGCAAGAAACGTCAAAAGTTAGCAAAAATTGCTCAAAAAAGTGCTAAAAAGCATTTAGCATGTTTTTCCAGAAAAAAGTGCAGAAGCAACAAAAAAAGAAGCTAGAATTGCCCTTAAAGTGCTAAACTTTCAACACTGGATAAAACTCTGTGGTTTAATAACATGATTGACAAACTTTTCGATGAAATTTGTGTGCCTATTACACAGGGTGATTCAGGATGTTCCGGACAAATTTCTCCAGCGTATTCCTTGGCTCATTTCATGAAGAAAAGTCCACTAGGACCATGTCCGAAAATGAAAGGGTGCGAAATGGCAGCGGGTTCAAAATTTTCTGATTGGTGGTCGGAGGGTGGTTGGGTAAAGTTGCTAACTTCTGAGCCAGTGGTCGGACTTTTTTTGTTTTTGGGCTTGTTGGCAAGCTCTTTAAGAGGCCTTTCAGAATCAATAAAAAAAGTAGAAAAAAGTCAAATCGCCGAGATACAGAGCTTTCGGAAAAAGGGGGAAAAAATTCACATAACCTCAATTTGCTCAGCCAGATGGCAGATAACTTATGTCAGTGTTGAAAGATAGCCATTCCAAAATGACCTAAACGAAGTCCAGAGGTCTTACCGTTCCAAAGTTATGACCATTTTACTGAAATGCAAAAATGTTTGTTTTTGTTTTTGGAAGCGAAATAACAGCACACATTTATTTGTTTTTGCAAATTAAGACGTTTAAGATTTTATTTTCCAGTCCATTCATCAGTGCCTAAAAAAGTAAGTAGTATTTCTAGGTATTCATTGATAGAATTTTGTCATTCAACAAGTGTCTACGAACGCGAAAAGTACAAGTGATTTTTGTCCGGTATTTTAAAAGTGAATCCGACCACTGGCCCAGAAATTAGCAACTTTACCCTACTACCCTCCGACCCCCCAATCTGAAGATTTTGAACCCGATGCCATTTCGCGCCCTTGCATTTTCGGACTTGGTCATAGTGGACTTTTCTTCATGAAATGAGACAAGGAATACGCTGGAGAATTTGTCCGGAACTTCCGGAATCACCCTGTATGTATGAACACAATCGGAGGATAACGTAGGCGTTGCACATTTGTACACATGCATTCTTATGGAAGAAAACCCAGAGCTGGCGTTTCACGACAAATACATACTTGTATTATTTTTATATTTTATTTTACTGACATTATTTGCCCGAATGAAATAAATATCAACATATTTTTAAATTTATACGAGTTTTATTTATATTTAATTTGTCTTACAGAAAAAAATACATAAATGATGTTTTACCGTTGATTTTTTGTTTTATAAAATTCTTGTTATATATTAAACAAACAAAAATATAAGTAAATATTAATATGATGATACAATGAAAAAAAAACTTAATCAATTTTTACTATTTAAAAATAATATGTACACAAAGTTATATAAAATTAAACAAAAATACAAAATTTACATGGACGTAAATGAAACAAATATACGAGTAAAATAATAAAGAAGACGATAATCAAATAAAATAATATATAAAAAATAAAAGAAAATATCAATAAATTACAATGCAAATGCAATTAAATGAAATGGAATTGAAAACTTTAAATGCAATAAAATCCAAAGCGAAAAAAAAACAATTATTAACAACAAATAAAAGTGAATTGCTAGAGGAATACAAGTGACTTAGAATAGAAATGAGTACTGAATAGAATAGTAAAAGGGAGAAAAGAGAGAGAGAGGGAGAGATATCGTTATTAAACATCTTTACTCGATAGTACAGAGAGAAAAAGAGAACAATGGAGACATAGTCGTTGTGGAGAATCTACTTTGAACAAATGATACTTGAGTATTTTGTAAGAGAGCAGGAACCGATATACGTGGAGGTTAGGGAGAAATGCTGAAAGACTTCCAGTATTCTGGGTTTTACTTCTTGCGGAAGTTTAGTAAAGTATCTGGGATTTCGTTGATATAATTCTGGAAAAAACAAAACAATTATTAAAATTCAATTTTATATTTTCACTTCAAAATTCAATTAAATTTCAAATTTCAATTCAAATTTCTTTTAAAAAATCAAACATTCTACAAGGTGGCGCAAAAGTAATCCTCCTATCAGAAAATGCTATAAATTTTGCGATTGGCCCCTAATGTCAGTTCTGTTTTGACATTTGTGTAGTAAACACATGCGAAATACACGTTAATAAACAATGTTACGCTACACTGCTCCAGAACGCGGAATATTGCTGACTATTTATTTGACCAATAATCGGTCGGTGACTTTGGCACAACGTGAATTTCGTCGCAGATTTCCTGGCCGTCCAACGCCTACTGGTGAAACACTGCGACGTTTAGCCGCTCACCTCGAAGAGACGAGATGCTGCCAGGCGTGGCAGACCCCGGAGTAGCCGTTCTGCAGAGAATATTGCTGCTGTAGCCGAGGATGTCATGGATGCGCCGTCGACATCGACCAGACGACGTGCCATGCAAATGGGTATCAGTCGACGGTCTTTACAGCGAATTTTGGTACAAGATTTGAAGATGTTTGTTAGCTGCTGACCGCCAATCGCGTCTAACATACGCTCAAGCCATCCTTAATCACCACCAAGAGGAAGATGATTTTTCATCAAAAATAATCATGAGCGATGAGGCCCATTTCCATCTTAGCGGGTACGTAAATAAGCAAAATTTACGCTTCTGGGGTACTGAAAATCCGCGTGTAACCGCGTGTCACTGTATGGAATGCTGTTTTCGCTGGAGGAGTCATCGGACCTTTTTTCTTCGAAGACGTCGCGGGCCAAACGGTTACTGTGAATGGTGAGCGCTACAGAGCAATGATCAACGAGTTCTTTTTGCCGCAACTTGATGAATTGGCATTGGAAAACATGTGGTTCCAACAGGACGGTGCAACGGCACACACTGCATGTGCCACAACCGATATGCTGAAGGATGCATTTCAAGGGCGCCTAATCTCCCGTTTTGGCGATTTGACCTGGCCAGCAAGATCGCCTGATTTGACCGCTCCAGACTTCTTTTTGTGGGGCTTTTTGAAGTCGCGGGTTTATGTAAACAAGCCTCAGACTCTTGCAGCTCGTAAAGACAATATCCGTCCAGAATGTGAGGACGTATCGCCGGAAGTTTTGGCCAAAGTGATGGAAAATGCCATAAAAAGGGCTCAAATGACAACCAACTGTGGCGGCGGCCATTTACATGACATCATATTCTCGACTTGATGTAAAAAAAATTAAAAGACCAAATAATAAAAATAATCCACAAGAAGAATCAAAGTATTCCATTTTTTTTTTAAATTACAGCCAAAAAACATCAGAAGTTTACTTTTGCGCCACCTTGTATCATGACAAAATAAGCAGTAGGAATTGAAGGCTTTTTGTTTTTATTTCAGGAGCCGACCTTGTCAAATTCAGTCGATCGAAATTGTCAAGATGTATTTATTTCAGGTTATATCAGGAGGAATTGTTGTAATTTTCGGCAACAACCACAAGGACAAGAACAAATTTCGTCTGCTATTTTAACGCTACCACCTGTACTAGATACATCTTCGAATTAGTATAAACAACGTTTGACAAGGTCGGACCACAACGACAAGAAAAAATTGAAATCAGCTGTTCTAACGCTTCCACCTGTAATATATACATCTTGCATTCTACTTACAAAAACTGGTGAAGCTATATCTGGACTAGCATAATCGGCCCATTTTGTCAAGTCAATGGAGGGTATGATACCGCTCTTACAAGGAACACGAGGATTACTAAAATCAAAGGGGAATACAAATTATTTAAATTGCCACAAACACCTTTACAGTCCATTCTACTTACATTTCATGATCCGGCAAAACCATAGGATATATTTGTACTGTATCAATCAAATCCGTATTGTCACATATCAAACGTGACAGCTTAGCTTTACGGATTTCCTGCAGCTGTTCGGGTGAAAATGATGATGGCTGGTTGGGTAGTTCATACCAGAAACGATCGCCACGCCTTATATAACTCATTTGGGTAGCAATGACACATGCAAAAGTGGGACCCAACATGGAGCCAGGCAAAGATTTTTCGGAAACACCACCAGACCATAAATCGATATCAGCAGGATGTCTGAAATTGAAACAATACAGTGTTCCATTACATTTTTGTTCATTTTTAAATTTCCTCTTCAACTTACTCAAATATACTTTGATATCTCAATATCGTATCATTGGGCATGGAACCAAACATCTCATCCCATGTATTGGAGGTGGGCAAACCGCAGAATTTACGGAATTCCATGTAGCCGGGTATACCGAATTCACGACCACGTTGCATGTTAAATGACACCAAGTCCATACCGAATCTTGCACCTTCTTTCTTAAACAAATGATTGGTTACCTCTTGCGTAATGGAATCGTCCATAGCTTGGGCCACTTGATTCATCAAACCCATAAAGTATTCATCTAAAACACCCGCTCTATACAAGTCATATGGACGTCTTATCAAATCTGACAATCTCTTGGAGGCAATGAACTTATGAGCCTTTGACCAACGTTCAACTGCGGTTGGCAAGAGCGAGTGGCCAAATCGGAATGCAGCACCAGCAAATGAGTCAATAATACCCGGATTCACCTTAGAGTCATAACCATCCCAGTAGCCATCCTTTTGTAGAACCAAACCGAATTTCTCCATTACCTCTTTACCCAACAATATGGGTAAGAACTCATTGAATGTTACATGTTGCACTATGGCAACGTTGATTCTTCTCGCCTCCTGGAACAAAGTCTCATCATCCCAGTGTTTATTGATTTGAGACATACCGGTGGCCAAACGATTGTGTTCCCGGGCCATTAAGGTGTGCATACAGGTCAGAACCAATTGTTCATTGACACGAATTTCTCCGCCCTCAAAGCAGAACATGCTCTTGTTGGGTCTAGTGCAACCTTCATCGGGGATATCAAGTTTAAGAGGTAACAAATCTTTTAACCCGTATTCTTGGAAAACAGGGTTCATGCGCAGTAATCCACCATAGCCGGTACGCAATTTGCGAGAGAATTTTTCGTTTACACCATAGACGGTATTGGCATCGATAACACCAGTCAGAGTGTTGAATTGTTGACGAGATCCTGGAGGGGATATATAAAATAGAACAATTATATATAAAAATATTACACTGGAAATTAAACAAAATATTTCCCTAAACGTCAATTTATAAAGAATTTCGAATTGCGCCGAATGGAATCGTATTTGGTGACCCAGAACTAGTTCAAGTTAAAACAAACAATCGCATCCAAAAAACGAAAGTATGAAGTTCCAGTTGGAGAAACCGGATAAATCATGGCGACTGCTAGACAGCCATTAAGTCTGAGTGCCGTTTGAATTATATCCTCATTCGGAATTGGGTACAGTGAGACTGTCTGAATCGTTTTAAAAAACGTCGGTACAACTAAAAATTTTGCAAATAAAAAATGTCGAAAAATTTAAAACGTTTTAGTTTTAGCGATTTATAAAAAAAATGATGCCATATGACAGACCACTGGATCGAAAAAATAAATAATTTTTCCACAATTCTAAGAATTTTTCATAAAGTGATTTATTTGAAAAATTTTAGTTTTAGCGATTTTTGTAAAAAATAAGTGACGTCGTATTAAACTTCCGTATTACAGTTTCCTATGGAGGTTAACAAATTAATATTTTTGCGATTGGATGCACCGTTTCCGAGTTATAGCCTTTTTTTTAATTTATCGATTTTCTTATTTTGGCGATTTTTTGAATAAAAAGTCTTCCGTACGAATTGGACACTTTATTTCAAACATGTATTATTTTTGCGATTTAATGCACAGTTTACGAGTTATATCTATTTTGTTACTCTACCTATTTTCTCATAGAGAAATACTAAAGAGAAGCCATGAGTGTTTCAGTTCCACCAAATTCTCGTCGAAAGCCAATTGGGCTAACAACAATTTTGATAAAAAATTAATGAACATTTTTGTGTTCTTCAAATCTAAACTAATTTATTGCATAAAAAGTTATTTTGCAAGTCATAGGTGCCGATAAAATCAAACTGAAAGTCAGGTTTTTCAATTCGCCTATTGCTCATTCCTTTTCAAATGCTATCCTGTATTAAATTTGCGGGTAGGAGACGTTATAAGGACCATGATTTAAGGATATGTACCTGGAATGTGCGAACGCTATACAGGACGGGTGCCACTTTCCAACTGACGGATGTCCTCGGAAAATATAAAGCTGAAATGCGATGGACAGGATATGGTTGCACCAGAACGAAAAACTTCGATATTTACTACAGCTGCCATGAGCGAAAGCACGAATTTGGGTGCGGATTTATAGTTGGCAAGAGACTGCAACACCTAGTTTCAAGGTTCAATCCAGTGAGTGAACTCATATCCACAATTCACATCAGAGTGAACTCATATCCACAATTCACAAAGAAACATTTTATGAGCGACTGGAGGAAGTATATGCACGCTGCCCTGACCACGACATTTAGATTATTCTAGGCGATTTTAATGCCAAATTAGGAAAGGAAAGTGTCTTTCGACCAACCATCGGTAATCACAGTCTATAATGGAATAAGACTGATAGACTTCCCGCTGCAAAGAACATGGTAGTTAGTAGCACACGATTCCAGCATAAGGACATTCATAAGGCGACCTGGATATCTCCTGATCAGCGGACGAAGAACCAGATTGATCACTTGGTAATAGATGGCAGGAACTCGTCTAATGTAATGGATGTACGTGTGATTCGTGGTTCCAATATCGACTCGGATCATTACCTGATGGCTGCGAAAGTTCGCACAAGACCGAGCAGGGCGAAAAACGTACGAAGCCGAACACAGGGAAAGCGGGATATTGACAAGCTACAAATACCGGAGATATCAATGTCCTCTCGACAGAAGCTCTCTCTCTCCTGCTAGAGCAGAATACCCCCCCTCCCGAAGACCCAGATGCGCAGTGGAAGCACATCTCCCATTCTTTGGAAACCGCTGCAAGGACTGAACTTGGGTATCAAAAACAGTCAGTTACAACGCGCGCTGCGAGTGAGCGGTACAAGAGGCTGAGAAGGGAGGAACACCAACTATTTAGGCGGAAAAAATGGAATGGCAGTGGGAACAGAGAGAGAGAGTGAAAAAACCGAAATGTGCAGGATGAATGGTGAATAGCGAAAGTTTTTCCAGAGGGTAAGAAGATTGAATAACGGGCCTAATAAGGACGACAATGGGAATATGGTGACTGTGACCATGACCCTCCTGCAAGGACGAGAATGGGAATATGGTGACTGAGAAGCAGTGTGAGCTCAAATTGGGGAGAGACCAATTTTCAATACTACTCCACTCGGATTCTTCCACTGAAGATCAGGAGGTAATGATAGTGGAAGATAGTGTATATTGTACCCCACCCCCCTCGAACCAAGACGAGATTAGAACGGCGATCTCCCGCCCTAAAAATAATAAAGCCGCTTGTGCGGATGGCCTACCCGCCGAACTTTTTAAGGCAGGTGGCGAAGGACTGCTAGCCCACATGCATCAACTTATATGCGGTATATGGCTGGGAGAATCTAAGCCCTACGATTGGAGTCTCAGTGTATTATGCACTGTATTCAAAAAGGGTGATCCGTGTGTCTGTTCCAACTATCGCGGTATCAGTCTGTTATCCATCGCGTATAAGGTCTTGTCGAGCGTATTATGTGAAAGACTAAAGCCAATTATTGAAAACCTGATTGGACCTTATCAGTGTGGTTTTAGACCAGGCAAGTGTACGACTGACCAAATATTCATGCTACGCCAGATCCTGGAAAAGACCTACGAAAAGCAAATCGATACATACCACCTCTTTGTCGATTACAAAGCTGTTTTCGATAGCCCCATACGGGGAAAACTGTACAATTTTGAAGTGGTAGATGAATTTGTCTACCTTGGATCCGCCGTGAAGAAGGACAACAACGTCAGCCTGGAGAAAGATAGGAAAGTTGTGTCTGGAAATAGATGCTATTTTGGGCTCAGCAATCAGTTTAGGAACAAAGCCCTCTCTCGACGGACAAAAGTCCAGCTATATCAGACTCTCATTTTACCTGTCTTGACATATGGTTCCGAAACTTGGGTCATATCGCAAGCGGATGAAAAACACCTGGGAGTTTTCGAGAGAAAAATCTCCGTAGAATATATGGTCCTGTTAGAGAAAACGGCTAGCACCGACGTCGATGGAACGCAGAGCTATATAGTCTATATTCTGACGTGGATATAGCTAGGCGGATCAAATTAGGCCAATTGCGTTGGCTAGGCCATGTTATCAGAATGAATGAAGATGAGCCAGCGCGAAAGGTTTTCGCTAACATACCCGATGGAAGCAGAAAAAGAGGACGACCAAGACTCCGCTGGAAAGACTAGGCAGAAGAATCCCTCCGTATCCTTGGTGTTACCAACTGGCGAGAAAAGGCGAAGGATAGAGCCAGTTGGAAGAATATGTTGAAATTTCTTTAATTTGTTTGTTTAATTAATGTGTGTAAGACGTCTGACCTCATGAGGTTGTAAAATAGTCAATAAAAGTAAGGAGACCATACACCTGTTTCATCGAAACCCTGGATTTTCTTATTTTGGAATTTTTCAAACAAAAAAAATTCTACCATGTCGAATTGGACCTTTTTATGGAAACGAAACATGGGGCAAATTTATTATATGACAACTATAATTTGTAGTTTAATTTGAATTACATCTACAAATGCAAATTCAAAAAAATTTAAATACCATTGGCAATTGTACTTATTTTCAAAGAATTTCCTTCATATCTGGCAGTTTTGGGTTTCAAATATTTTATACAGTACAGGTTTAAGAATTTTAAAGTCCTACGAGGCAATACCTATCGAAGCCACAAACCTCTACATATAAAATATTTTAAAACCAGAATTGCCAGCAGTCAAACAAATTCAAAAATATTAAAAACATTCCCATATTTCATTACAATTGGCATCCGTTTCCACAACCTGCTCTTTTATTGCCTGAGCAAATGCAAATTAAAAACTTTTTAATTGTCATTGCGAACAATGGTAATTCTTTTGCATTTGCAATAGATAAAGTAATGCAAATTAAAAAACCCCATGTATGATGGAAACCCATTAAAAATTACCATACGTAGGCGTCGAAAATTTTTACACGTATTTTTTATGGAAGAAGAACTTGAGCTGGCGTTTGACGTCGCTTCTGGCATAGACGACAAACATTTGAATTCTTTTTACTTCCCTGTCGTCAGGAAGGCAAATTGTTGCCAGCTTAATAAAAAAAATAATATGTCTTAAAAACGTTTTCTACATATTTTTCTGACAATTAAAATTAAATTATTTCAAATTTCGGAATTGTAAATTTATATTTTATAGGGTAAAAAAGAACAGTCGATGCAGATGTTGCCCTTCCGGCCTGAATATCATAGATGGTGAAATTCAAAGGTAATTGTGATTTGAAAGTCAAGGGACATTTTCTAGACGGAGCAGCAATGGTGGAAATGGATAAATTTCCCTGAAAACAAAAACTATTGGAAACACTAACCATCTTTTTTGCTTTTTGTATTGTCAATAAATATCAAAAGCGATGTGCCTTTCAATTATCTTTATATTGTTTTCAAATTCAAACAGAAGAAGCTCTTTCGATATACGAGGGCGGATCAATAAGTCCGTGACTTTTCGAAATTCCCTAGTAGTTATATGAAATGCAACACTGCTCCCACCTGTACCAGACTACCACCTGTTAATAGACTACTCTCAAATTTTGAGCAAGTTCCGTCATTTACTTTCCGTTTAACTGCTGTTCAAAACATACAACCTCGTGCATTTTTGTAAATATGCGAAAAAGTGAATTTCTTGTTCTCGTTAAACAGTATTTGTTGCGAAAAAAAACCGTCAATCAAATTAAGGAAAAGCTTGATAACTACCATGGGGACTCTGCACCATCGATTTCAATGGTGAAAAAGTGGTTTACCGACTTTCGTTGTGGTCGCACAAATACAAATGACGCTGAACGTTCTGGACGGCCAATTTAAGTAGGTCAATACACCCGAAAATGTCGATAAAATCCACGATATGGTGTTGGCCGATCAAAGAGTAAAAGTGCGTGAGATTGTCGATGCCATAGGCATTTCATATGACAGTGTGATTTCGATTTTAAATGATCAGTTGGGTTAAAGAAAGCTGTTCGCAAGATGGGTGCCGCGTTTGCTCTCAATTGACCTTAAACGTAATCGTGTGACAACTTCAAAGGATTGTTTGGGGTTGTTTAATTGGGCAACGAATTGGTACCTCATCCGCCATATTCTCCGGATTTAGCCCCCAGTGGCTATTTCCTATTTTCAAACCTAAAGAAATGGCTTGGTGGAAAGAGATATAGCTCCAACGATGAAATTATTGATCAAACAAAGGTCTATTATATGGACCTCGAAAAATCCTATGTTTTGGAAGGGATACAAAAATTGGACGAACGTTGGACTAAGTGTATTGAGCTAAAAGGATATTATGTTGAAAAATAATTTATTTTTGCAAAAAAGCTATGTTTCATTCAAAAAGTCACGGACTTATTGATCCGCCATTATCCGAGTGAAAAATGGTCGCCATCTGGTGAAAATGGTGCATAATTTAATTCTTCTTCTTTGGTAATAGGCAATCGTGGTGGTTAATTCCCCAATGTCGTGGGTAACTAAAAAAAAACCGTTTTCCATTACATCCCATGAAGGGATTGGGAAGAGCTTCTCGCAACCAGTGAGCTGTGCGATTTCCGATTTTTCACTCACTGATTGGGACCTACAGTTTTTACACCGATTCCGAACGGTATTTTGAGAAGCTGTTTCATGGCTAAATACTCGATAGTGTCGCCGTCACTAAGCGAGGTGACCGCCGTCGAAAGAAATTTAAGGTGGTCAGAGCAGGGATCGAACCCAGGATCTCATGTACAAGAGGATCGCACACTACCCATTGCACCACCGACGGTGGGTAACTACAGATTATTTTACCCATACCCTGTGGGTAATGGGCAATCGTGATGGGTGATTCCCCATTGCCGTGGGTAGCTACCCAATATTTTCCCCATACCCTGTGGATAATGGATAAACGATCATTACGCATTCACAACGGCTATGTGTACGGGTTACACATGGGGGGTTTGTTAATACGATCTCCGGTTTGAATCCATATTAATTTTTTGGTCTCTTCTTAGTTTCTTCAAAAATAACGTTAAACTTTAAAAATACGGTACTGAATAGAATGACATAAGTATGTACATAAGCCAGTTTCAATTTTATAAACACATATATATGTACGCTCAGACGCTATGGGTGAGGGTATACAATATTGATATTAAGTATAACACTTCATGAAATATTTACATGCCTTTACACCCTGTCGTAACATACAACATACGATTGGTAGCAAATACCACAACCAGTAAGAAGCTCATAGTGAGTGTTATACCCATATAACACTACAGGTCTGTCTGCTTACTTTCCCAGTAAAAAATCCAGTAACTATCATAGAGCATTATCACCTAGAGCTGCTATCTTTCTCATCCGCCGTTTCATTTCACACTCTTCATGGTGCGATAGAGAGATATTTGACGTAAATTGATTGGAGTTACAAGAATTGTTGACTTACAATTTTCATGTCGTTTTGATGATAAACTGAAATTTAAACGTATTTTGGACTTTTTTGTTACACCAAAAATCTAACGCACAAAACGAAATGCCGTTGGTGTTTTCTTGTTGATTGGTTTGAACCAAGAACAACAGGCAACGGCCATATGCAACCACACCCAACTTCGTAAATTTACTGAAACAAATCGCTACTCCAGATATGATTACTCTATGGTAACTGGTTGTGAGAGAGTTTAATAGATTTTACCATAGAGTAATATACGTAGAGTCTGCAACAGCTGTTTTTCTTTGACCGGAAACCAAGAAAAGTCGCTGTAAAAGTTGGAGCACAGAGTTATGAAAATTTTCCAACCCATAGAGACTGAGAAAAATCGTTATTTTAATAAATTTGTTGGTTAATTGAAACCTCTATAAATAATTTTACTCTAACACTTTATTACCTCGATTTAGTTATCACAAAAATACTCCCAGTTGATGAGTTTTGTACATTTGGTTCAGTGCACAAAGGCAAATGTGTGAAAAACGAATTGAGCAACCCTACATACTTCAAGTCATCTATCGCTATTTCTGTATCTTACTTTATTTACATTTTCTTTCAACTCTAAGGTTGATCAGCTGTGGGATATAACCTCCCTGGTGGCACCGTTTCCATGTAATAGTAATTTTTTTGTTTGAGTTTTTTGTACTATTCGATCTTTAAGTTGCTATGTTCTTTAATAATTTTCCGGTTCAAGATCAGTAACTAATGGGTTTTCCAATAGGTACTTGAAAACTTTGAATTTAATTTGTGAACCTTGTTTTTGGTAAACTCAACATTTTCATCATGGTAATGTACACGAACGAACAATGTATGAAAATTATAAAAATATACTACCGAAATTCGGAATCGGTGACCGTAACTTTAAGAGCATTAACTCCAATTTTCGGTCGTTATTCTCGCCCTAGTAGACAATCAATAACAAGATTAGTGCAAAAATTTGAATCTACATACATATTCATTGTGTGATGCTACCGTGCCAATGAGACAACGGGTTGGTCCAAGTGACGAAAATATCGCTGCCGTTCAGGCATCCATAGTAAACGATCCAAATCAGTTGATTCCGCGGCGTTCTCAAGAACAGGGCATCGCCAAGACCACTTTCTAGCGAATTTTGTGTAACGATCTTGGTTTACACCCATACAAGATCAAGCTGACTCCAGAATTGAAGCCGATGGACCATTGGACGCGACGTACGTTCTCCGATTGGGCTCTGGAGAAGATGCGCCAAGATGGAATTCCATCGCAAAATCATCTTCAGTGACTAAGCTCATTTTTGGCTCAATGGGTTCGGTAATAAGCAAAATATGCGTTATTGGTTTGGTGAAAATTCACATGTGATGAATTTCATTTAAAAATCGAGATAAAACTGAAATTTTGAACCCGACCACCTCAGATATGGATGAAATTTTGTTCATAGCTAAATTTGATCAATACAAACATTTTTAGAAATGACTGTTTTACGATTTTTTGGGCGTGGCACAGTGGGAAAGTTTTCGAAAAAACGCGAAAATGGTCGAAAAGAGCTCCATTTAAACTACAATAACTAAGAATCGGCTGAACCGATTTCCATGATTTCCATTTCTAAAAATGAGGGTTTGTTTGTATTGATCAAATTTAGCTATGAACAAAATTTCATCGATATCTGAGGGGGTCGGGTTCAATGCATCTCGATTTTTACATGAAATTCATCATGTGCTTCATGAATCACCACTTCATCCACAAAAAATAACTGTTTGGTGCGGTTCGTCGACAATAACGATCGTCACGTTACTGCGAATGGCTATCGTTATCGCGCCATGATTGCCGATTATTTTTGGCCCGAATTGGAAAACATGGACTTGGACGACATGTGGTTTCAACAGGACGTTGCCACAAGCCACATAGTACACGTCGATTTATTGAAGAGTAAGTTTCGTGAGCGTGTTACTGAAATGAACCAGTCAATTGGCCGCCTCGTTCTAGAATTTTTTCTTTCTTTTTTCCAACATGCCGACGACGTTGGAAGAACTCAGAGCCAACATTGAACGCGAAATAGCGGCCGTTACGGCCGAAATGTGTGGCCGAGTCATCGACAATTGGGTCCAACGAATCGACCGCTGCCGACGTGCCCGCGGTGGCCATATGAACGAAATCGAGTTCCATTCATAAATGTTTTTATTGTATTTCAAGTCGATCATAAAGTTTTGGAAATATCTCAAATGGTTTGCGTTTTATTTTAAAAAAAGTCCTTATTGGAAAACCCTTTATTAAATAGTACTTTTCACGTGAAAAGTATATTTTAATAGCAAATTTCAAAATGATATACATACTGTGAAATTGAATATTATGGTGGATGGTTGGGAATATAGCTATTCCATGGGCCTTGGTGGGCATTTCATTTCATGGGCATGGTGAAATAGCTACTCGTATATTCCCAACCATCCACCATTATAATCAATTTCACAGTATAAGTATATCTTTTTGAAATTTTGCTATTAAAATGTAGCTTTTTGTATGAAAAGGGTACTTTTTAATAGTTAATGATCTTCAACTGGAAAATTAGTAAAGAATTTTGAAAAAACTCTCGAACTCTGGTTTAAATGAGAGGTCGAGTTTTAGATGGCAAAACAAGCATCATACATAATTTACAATACATTGTCATTAACCAAACGTAAATTAAAATGCATTATCATCGATCAAACGTCCACAACCAGCATTTAAATGTGTTTAACGCATGGTTTACGTCCAGTCACTTACCGCTTATTCACCTGTACACCAAGTACCGAGTCGTACAACAGATTCCCCGTGGGTGAGGGTATGGTGAGTTAATATTCAATATAACACTTTATGAAATCATGCCTTTACACAATTCAACACACCCTGTCTTGTCAAACAAGATGTGAATGATAGCAAATACCACAACCAGTATGAAGCTCATAATAACTGTTATACAAATATACAACTATTTTTCTGAATGAAAATTTCGGACTGGAAATATTTTGTGATCATTTTATGAAATAGTAGTACACGGTTTAAATATTTCATGAAATTTGGTCATTTATCTCAATACGACAAATTTTGTTGGTTTCACCCTGCAACTATTTCATAAATAATTCCTCTACGGACTCCATTTTATTTTCGACGCATGTGGTGTTACTTTTGTTTGTTAAACTGATCAAAATGTCAATATTCCAGTCCCAAACTATTATTTTCGTATAAAATTACTTAGGCATAACAACCCTGTAGTAATACTAACCCTGTAGTAGTACTGTACTCGCCGAGTCCTAATCAAACGAAAAGTGAACGAAAAAAATTATTAAAAACTGAATACAGAGCTTAACAGACGAAAATGTAGCTGACATTATAGACATTTCTCACGTCAAAATGGGTACATTAATTTTCTTATAGAAACGTGTTTCAAAGAAATATCTAACACGGATATTTTATAGAATATTTGTTTTGAAACCAAAGTCTATAACTGGCTCTTTTTGATATGTTAGTGTTTTTGTTTGCGTTTTTTCTGACAATTGCTACTACATTCTGACAAACTTAGCCAAGGAGCGATACTCAGTTGAACAACGCGTATAAGCGATCCAAACGGTTTATAAAAATGGTCGTTTTGCATGAAGTGGATTTTGTGTATTGCGCGATTTTATCGGTCAACATCTGAGGCAACAATCAGGATTTTGGTTCAGAAATTCTAAGAAACAATCAAAACACCTTCGTCTACACCCTGGATAATCTGTCGTTTTTTGTTGTTTGGATGCAAATATAACATGTCTTTGGAGGTTGTCGCAAATATAATATACTGGTGCCCAAACGCATTGTGTTTGCTATTCAATATTACATGTTTGAGACACAATAATTAATATGTTATAACATATGTGTTTGCGACCCAAATATATTTGTGTTTGTGCTATCAATACAGCCGTGTTTGTTGCACTGTTTATGCTCTCAGAGCAAGAGAATAAAAGAGGGGCAACGAGTGTGTATATCTTGTGTGTATCTGTATTTTCGCATTATTCTCTCAGTGAGTGATTCATTAATATTCCTGAATGTGCGTGCAAATTGCAGATGAGGTGGCATGTCATAATGTCAATTGACATAATGTCCATGGACAGAATGTCACTTAAAAAGACACTTTTAAAAGTGCCATAATGTCCAAAACTACGATGACATTAAGTCCATGGACATTATGACACTTTCCAAAGTGGCATAATGTCCACAATATTACATTTATGCCAAATCTTCAGAAAGTACCGCTATTTTCCATATTTTTGTTAAATTGTGAAGGGCCGATGTTATTAGAAAAATATTCAAGTTGTAAAAGGTGTCGTAATGTCCATGGACATAATAACACTTTTAAAATGGACATTATGTCAATTGACATTATGACACGCCACCGCAGATGAAGTCAGTGTTTCTTATTTTGGCTGATGTATTACGTTTTAATTTCATGTATTCAGTCGTCAATGGTTCATCGGACAAAGGATATCAAAAGCGCTTGATCAGTGAAAAAGAATAAACAAACGGTCGGACGGTTAAATGGTTTGTGATGTTGCTTAGGTTTTGTGTATGGGTATGTGTGTGCTATCAAAGTGAGAAACGATTTTGAGGAAAGAAACTGAAAAGGACAACAACGTGAAGCCCAATTTCTGCCCCAGCTTCTACTGAAAAAATCGAAATGGCGGACCATTTGTGAAATATAATAACAAAAAACAACACAAGTATTAAATACACGCTTGGCTTGCATGAACTACAGTTGTATATAAGTATATTATTTGTGTACCAACTCATACTGATAACCAAGACATAGTTGAAACCTTATGAAAACAAAAACGTGAGAGACAACAAAAAAGGAGAAGCAAGAGTGCAGCAGATTCTCATTTCATAAAAAAAAGTAATGCATTCAATGCAAGTAAATGCAAAAAGGGTAATTTTAAATATTTTAATTTTTTGTATTAATAATTAATAATATATATAATTATTTGATAATGATTATTGATAATAATAATTATTTGATAATGATAATGATTTGATATATTGATAAAATTAATTATAATAAATAAAGAAAGAAAGAATAATTGGTTTCTAAATATTATTACGTTTGGGAGAAAATCCGCATATGTTTCAACGTAAGTAAAGGGTCCGCCATCTAACGTTTTTTTTCAACTAGTGCTTATTTCGTGAATGGTAACACTTAGCTCATGTCTGATTCGACAGATAATTAGATTTATCCTTTCGCTGAACGAATATGGTTGTGTATACGCTTGAACAACGCTGGGAAATATTTCGACATTACTTTGAAAATCATGGTAATGTTGCAGAATGTGTGCTACACTCGATGTTTTGCACCCTGTTTTTGAAGATCGCATTATCAGCCGCAGAGCGGATGTCGTTTGGCCACCTCGGGGCTGCGATTTGACACCGTTGGACTATTATTTATGGGGTGCCGTCAAAGATAAGTGTTACGCCGACAACCCAGAGACAATTGACGCTTTAAAGGACAATATTCGTGAAGCCATTGGTGAAATACAGCTGCACACAATCGATAATGTCCTTAAAAATTGGACCGATGGTGTAGGCTACTGCGTGGCCAGCCGTGGCAGCCATTTGAATGAAATTATTTTCCATTATTAACCGGAAGGATAGTATGTACTTTCAAATAAAAAAAGAAATTTGAGAAAATATTCAGTAGTTTTTTTTATAGCATTTTCAAAAAAAAAAGTTATTTGGCGGACCCGTTATATGGAGGTTTGGGGGAAACACACCGATACTTCCACGTAAGTTTATGGATTTTTGGGATGGAGCATGCATATGTTTCCACGTAAAAGCATACATATTTGTCAGTAACTATACTAATGTTTGCATTTAAATACACGTGAGTTTGGGACTTGCAAATATATAAATGTTTGAAGTGTGTTCCAAACATATACATGGTTCCTGCAGAATATGTTTCGGAGAATATGTTACAGAGGCCGTTTTTTTCAGCTTGTATGTATAGGTCGTGTGGCCGAAAATATTGCTGCTTTCATACAAAGTGTGGAACAGGACATCACAACCTCAATTCGTTGGCGTGCACAGCAATTGAACCTTTCCTACAGCACCGTTCAGCGGATTTTGACAAAAGATACATATATTTTTACACGCATCCAAAGTTCAATTGACATAGGAACTGAAAACTTGAGACCATTTGAAGCGCCGTATATTTACCAATAGGATGATTGCACAGCAGGCAGTTGATGCTAACTTTTCAAAGAAAACATTATCATGGACAATGAGTCACATTTTCACCTAAAACCATACTACAAAACTGCCGCATTTGGGGTACTGAAAATCCACATGTCATTCAAGACAGAACTATAGACCTACAACGAGTGTCACTGTTTGGTGTTTGTTTTGGGATGGAGGACTCATCGGACCGTACTTCTTCGAAAATGATGCCTGTGAAGATGAACAGTGATACAAACTGTTTATGCCCTGAAATATATGACATGGACTTGGACAATATGTGCTTTCAACTTGTCACACAACTCACGAAACAAGGGTCCTACTCCGAACGAAGTTCCCAGGAGGGATTATATTACGCTTCAACGAGGCCAAATGCTCTCGAGATCTTGCGATTTGCCACAATTGGACTTCTTTCTCTGGGGCTATGAGAAAATAAACCCGAAACGATTCCAGACCTGAAGAACGAAATGATACGTGTTATAATTGATATACTGGCCGAACTATACAAAAAGTCATAGAAAATTTTGATACGCGCATCTTGGGTTGCCGTAGGAATCGTTGTAGGCATTTATTTGATATTAATATAAAAAATTATGAAATAAAAAAAAATCATTTTGACAAATTTGTGTGTATTTATTTATAAAAGAAAATCTGCGGTCACTTTGAATCACCCTATATGTATATGTAGGGGGTTTTAAAATCTTTTAATATTGAATATTTTCATAGAAACTGTAGCTGCTAATACAAATGAAAAATTTGCCAACTTAACCCTTTTTCTCTAAACTGAAATTTTTGTCTGGAGTTTGGTCTCCGACTCCAGCAATTTTAACATCAACGACTCCGCTCCAACTCCAGCATTGTGAACATATGTACATGACTCCACTCCGATTCCAATATTAAATAATACCTCTTGTCTATACTGACAGAAAACCGCTTCATTGCATGGATCCGACCATTTGGTTGTTGCTTCATTGAAAAATTTCTTACATGATTTCTTTGACAATTTCTCGTTTCGTTGCAACAATTTATTTTTCGTTCCTTGAACAATTGGGAGAAAAACGGGCGAAAAAAAATAAAAGTATGTAAGTGAATGAGATTTAGACTATTGATATTTGGATTATATCTTACTTTTCCCACAGTTTATTTTTATTATATAACGAGTTTTTCAATAAGAGCGCTACAAAAGTAAAAAAAAAATAAAACAAAACCGGTTTTAGATACCAATGAAATTCTTTATTCCTGTGAAAGTACGTTCGATGCCATTATGTATGGAACTCGATTTCTTTTACATGGCCACCACGGGCACGCTTGCAGAAGTCCAGACGCTGAACCCAATTTTCGACGGTTTTCAAGCATAAATCGGCCGATACTGCTGCAATTTCACGTTCGATATTCGTACGAAGTTCGTCAATCGTCGCTGGCTTGTTGGTATAGACCATAGACTTGACGTAGTCCCGCAAGAAATAATCTAACGGCGTCAAATCGCACGACCGAGGCGGCCAATCGACTGGGCCATTTCGTGAGATAACACTTTCACCAAACTTGGTTTCCAATAAATTGATTGTGGCATTCGCTGTGTGGCTTGTGGCGCCGTCCTGTTGGAACCACATGTCCTCCAAGTCCATATTATCCAATTGGGGCCAAAAATATTCGGTTATCATAGAACGGTAGCGGTTCGCATTCACAGTAATGTGCCGGTGTTGATCATCACGGAAGAAGTACGGCCCAATGACGCCGCCGGCCCATAAACCGCACCAAACCGTAATTTTTTCGGGATGCAATGATGACTCATGGATTACGTGTGGATTGCTGTCTGGCCAATAACGCATATTTTGCTTATAGACGAAGCCATTCAGCCAGAAAAGAGCCTCATCGCTGAAGATGATTTTCCGATGACGTAGCGCTCTTAAATTTGAGGCCACTGACTCCAAATTTCGCTAGTAAATTTTAATAATTTCGACTCGTTGTTGGCTCGTATATCTTTCTCTGATGAAATGGCAAACCATACTGAAGATAAATGTCAAAAGGGCGGGAAAAAATATGGCGTCGTTTGCTGTCCCTATCGATTTACTTTTGTAGCGTCTCTGTTGAAAAACCCTCTATTTGTTTTGGGTGTTTGCTAATATTGGTAGCTGACGAAACAATTTCGTTGCTGCAACGAATGAGTTCTTAACGGAACGAAACTAATTTTTATGAAGATCCAGAGAGAAATGGAATGAATAGAGAAAATGAGCGAGTGGTGGGTCACGTACACATTTTGAATCAGTTCCTTCCAACAACCGACAGTGGTAGGCGTGTTTCTTCGGCGCAATGATTTAGTTAAATTTCTAAAGTGTTAACAAGGTAATAAGTTAACGTAATAATAAACTTTCGATAATAATTTGGTGCTAGTTAAAAAACCTCTTCATTGGGAAAAATAAATTGTGCGAATTAATGTATATTTGTAAATGGAGTACAAAGAAACTCGAGAAGCAAACAAAATGCAAAGAGCAACATAAAAGCAAAGAAACTTCAAAACTTCAAAAATAATTAAAAACAAAACCCGTAAAAAACGGCGAAAATTATATTTTTACATTTTAAAGTTTTTGATCATGAAGGTGGAATTTTTTGAATAGTTCACGAGCTACAACTTTGCCGAAGACACCCAAGAAAAATCTTGAACAGTTTTCGAGATGTAGGCATTACCAAAAGTGTTCTCTTATCAAAAATTCATTTCTAAGCCTAAAACTTCAAACGCCAATAAAAAAAAATCTTAGTCAATCAGACCAAACCCAGCTATGGGTTTTCTTCTCTCATCAATAGCTTTCAGATTTTGTTGGTCTCAAGCGTATAAACTTTTGAGTGTCTCACTGTGTAATCAGGGAGTTTCTATGGCACAGCTGATCGAAAAGGTACTAGGGAAATGATGTAGAATGACAGACCAAAGAAGACATAGCGATTATGGACCATGCAGGAAAATAGTGTTTGATTGATACTAATGACAGCTAAATTATGTTTTATGTTGTTTGCATCGAACGAAAATACGCATTCCCTTTTATATCTGTCCGTACGAGTATTATGTCCAACCAAAGAGTAAATTACAAAAGCAACTCAAACTCGATGAAATGGCATACCACCTCGTCGTCATCAAGAGAACACGAAGAGAGGCATAGGGGCTCTTTTATATTTCGCTATGTGATAATTCAGTGAGTGAAAACTGGAAAGCGCACAGCTCAGTGATTGTGAGAAGTTTCTTCCCGGTCCCTTCATGGGATGTAATGGGAAACCATTTATTTATGTGACAATTCGATAAACAATCGAAGATGAAAAAACGATAGACAAGTATGCGGACAGTTGAAGCCGAGATAAATATGAAACAAAGTGTTTCAAGTAAAATAAAACCTAAACAAATTGATTAACATAAAGCAAGTTGATCAGTTAAAGAAAAAGGGTCAATGACGAGGTAAAAAACGGAAAAGCTACTTCACAAGGTAGAAAGTGTTCGTCGCCTCAACAACTTTTGTCATCGAAAGTGAACTAACGTACAGTTTCATTCCCGCTACGAAAATGTGTTCATCAAAGCTATGATTGTTGCGGTTACGAATATGTTTCATTGCAGCAACGTATTTGTTTCATTTCTTTGTGAATTTGATTCGTTGCCGCAACGAGTTTGTTTCGTTGGTGAAATTAACTTTTTTCTTTGGTAAAATTAACTTGTTTCATTGCCGCAATGAATTTGTTTCATTGATGCAGTTAATTTGTTTCATTGCTGCAATGAATTTGTTTCATTGCCGCAATGAATTTGTTTCGTTGCTGCAGTTAATTTGTTTGATTGCTGCGATGAATTTGTTCCATTGTTGCAATGAATTTGTTTCATTATTGCAACGAACTTTTTTCGTTTTCGTATTGAATATGTTTCATTGCTACAATGATTTCGTTACGAATTATCATTAAAAACAAAAAACTCGATATAGTTTTTTTGTGATCTATACTGTATCGTACACACACACATAAAAATGTGTATCTACATCAGGGGGGTTCTATGCCACAGCTGATCAACCTTAGAGTTGGCGAAACATGCAGGATAAAGTAACAAAGAGAAATAGGAAGTATGTAGGGTTGATCAATGCGTTTTTCTCACATTTGTCTTTGTGCATTGAACCAAAGCTCATCAACTGGGAGTATTTTTGTGATAATTAAATCGAGGAAAAAAGGGATAACAAGTGAAATAATGGAAAATGTAATGAAGTGTTAGAGTAAAACTGTTTATAGAGATTACAATTGAAACACAAATTTATTAAAATAAAGATTTTTCTCATTCTGCGTGGGTTGCCCAGTTTGTATAACTCTGTGCTCCAACTTTTCTTGGTTTCCGGTCCAAGAAAAACAGCTGTTGCAAACTCTTAGTATATTAATCTATGATCTACATGGTATAGTCGTTTGAATAGCTGATTTTATTTTTTTCATGTAAATTTTCGCTTTAGTTGCTTTTTATACTCCTTTGCATTCTTGTGTTGGCATGCATTTATTTAGAGTTTGACAACTGGAGCGAATATAACAGAAACAAAATGCCTGTTGTTGCTACCTACAACAACGAGTGCTGCTATTACCATGTAGATATTATTGTACCATGCCTATTTGCACCTTCTATTGCATTTTTCGCTATCGATGCGTCACTTTTGCGAAGTTTTAAGTTTGAAAGTTTCTTTGCTGTTGTGTTGTTCCTTGCTTTCTGTTTGTTTGCCGAGTTTCTTTGGACTCTATTGACAAATACACAAGAGTCCACAACCGTAGATAAATATACAAGATAACGTAAAGGAGGGATAGAGCCTTTACGTTCAGTGTTACCATGTTCGCATAGTTTGTGCCGTTTTGGCACAATTTTTTTGTATTTAGCACTTGTTTTTTTAAAAATTATGCCAAATGCCGTTTAGCACAATTTCCCCAACATTTTTCCAAATTTTTTCAACTAAAGTCTAATTTTTTAGCTCAATTATTTTGCAAACGGCATAATTTTTCGTACGAAAATTTTCTTAATATAATTTTTCTGAAAAATCTATTGCTTTAAAATTTACCGGTATCTTGTGGTATAATTTCACATTTCCTACATACCTATGTAAGCGTATTTTCGGCAAAGCGACGGTTTTACAAAATAGTGTACACTGTTTCTTATGCATTATCCCACATTGAAACGTCTAATATTTATTGTGTCAACTTGTTTGCATTGAATACCCACAATACAACTATGAGTCCTGCGCGATGTAGACGATTCTAAAAGTAATTATCCAAATCTTGGAAAATTCTATTCCAAGATTGAAAGAAGTTATTAAAAACAATGGATTTTTTCAAAGATTTATTTAACAAAATTGATATTTATTGGATGTTGTAGAAATGCAAAAAATATTTTTATGTTATTTTTTTTAATGAAATTAATATTCATGCTTTACCAAAATACAATTTTAATATTACTTCTTTTTATGTTGAAGAGTTAAGGTAAAACTATCCCGTCTAACCTTCGCTTTTTGCGCGATTTTCCCGCTTTTTGCGACATTATCCCGCTTTTTGCGCGAATATCACGCATTTTAGGTGTCGCTGCCCGACTTGTTTTTTTTTTTTATCATTGTGTCCCGCTATTTGGTCGACACCAGTTGGTCAGGTTAGGTATAACAACTGTTAACATTTTCAAATGCAGATAAGCACCCATTTTTTAGAGTGAACTTGTGTTTTCTGGATACAGAATTAAAGGGTTTTTCAACAGAGACGCTACAAATGTAAATCGATAGGGACAGCAAACGACGCCATATTTTTGCCGGTCTTTTGACATTTCTCTTCAGCAAGGTTTGCCATTTCATCATGGAAAGATATACGAGCCAACAATGAGTCGAAATTATTAAAATTTACTACCGAAATTTGGAGTCAGTGGCCTCAACTTTAAGAGGCCAACTTTAAGTGACCTCAACAATCAGCGATGGGGCTCATTTCTGGCTGAATGGCTTCGTCAATAACAAAATATGTGTTATTGGTCAGACAGCAATCCACACGTAATTCATGAGTCATCATTGCATCCCGAAAAAATTACGGTTTGGTGCGGTTTATGGGCCGGCGGCGTCATTGGGCCGATGATCAAGCCCGGCACATTACTGTGAATGCGAATCGCTACCGTTCAATGATAACCGAATATTTTTGGCCCCAATTGGATAATATGGACTTGGAGGACATGTGGTTCCAACAGGACGGCGCCACAAGCCACACAGCGAATGCCACAATCAGTTTATTGGAAACCAAGTTTGGTGAACCTGTTATCTCACGAAATGGCCCAGTCGATTGGCCGCCTCGGTCGTGCGATTTGACGCCGTTAGATTATTTCTTGTGGGGCTACATCAAGTCTATGGTCTATGCCAACAAGCCAGCGACGATTGATGAACTTCGTACGAATATCGAACGTGAAATTGCAGCAGTATCGGCCGATTTATGCTTGCAAACCGTCGAAAATTGGGTTCAGCGTCTGGACTTCTGCAAGCGTGCCCGTGGTGGCCATGTAAAAGAAATTGAGTTCCATACATAATGGCATCGAACGTACTTTCACAGGAATAAAGAATTTCATTGGTATCTAAAACCGGTTTTGTTTTATTTAGAAAAACTTTTGTAGCGCTCTTATTGAAAAACCCGTTATAAAAAGAATAAAATGCCAAGTTTAGCATAATGTTTTCCCAACATGCACAATTTTTGAGGACATTTGGCATAATTTTTTAGTCGCTCTTTGGCAACACTGATAAGGTTCTCTCTGTGATGACGAGGTAGCAGGGCATTTCAACATGCTCGAGTTGCTGTTGAATTTCACTCTTTGGTTGGACATAAAACGGACAGAAATAAATGCGCATTTTCGTTCGATGCAACCAACATAAAATATGGTTTGCTTCTGGTTGCTTATCGTCTATCCACTCTGTTTTCTATCAATTTCCTACTACATAGTCGATCACCTGAGTCAGGGACAACACACATCCACACAATTTATTTTTACCAATGATTAAAAATTGCACGAAATTATTTTCGGAAGTTTATTATTTATTTAACTAATTTACAATTTTCTAAATTTATTCAAGCTCAAGACCTTTTTAATATAAAGCTTATTTATTAGCTTTATAGCTTATTTATTAGCTTTATATTATTTTCAAAAAAGTTGAGCACAAAAAATGTTTCAATGATACCAGGGCTGTCTGTATAGCTATTTCGGATCTTGCCAAGATCATAAAGCAACTATGGTATAGAGAAGAAAATTTACTCATGGAGTGGAATGCCAATGGAATGTTTCTCTGCTTTCTCTCTTCGCTGAATATTTCAATACACGACCAGTTTTCTGATAATGTTTATAACTCTAGAAATACCAACCATATATAAATAAAATTATATAAAGTATTTAAAAAGTATGAAATAATCCAGTTATGACGCGGGAGAGAAATATGTTTGAGTGAATCGCGTCGACTTTTTTGGTTCTCTTTTACTAGGGTTGCCAAATTGCGCCGGTTTTTTCTTCTCTACTTGTACATCCTTTTTGCCAAGATCTTCATCTGCAGATATTTTTGGTATGTTTTCAGTGAATTCATCAAAAATATATTTATATAGAAACACTCATCATTTTAATGAGAATTCCTTTATACATACGTTCGAAGAATACCAAGCACTAGCATTGGAACACTTTCATGTACAACTCTTTTTATTATGTCGAAAAACCATTGGTTTTAAACAGACATGATTAGTTTTTGTTTTGTCATTACAAAACAACAAAACAGAGGGTTGCCATCAACAATATTATTGTTTAAAGCTCGCGGTGCTTTACGTCCACTTTAATCATTTCTCTCTCGGTCTGTTTTTTAAACTTACAAAATTCTAAATTATTTATTTTGATTATTCCCCGTTTTCTTCCAAAATTCAAATTAAATATAATTGTTGCAGGAATGAAAAATAATTATTGCAGCAACGAAACGAGAAATTGAAACGTAAAACATTAACAAATAATATATAGAAAGGGGAGAGAAACCCCGACGACGACAACTGCAATTAGTTACAATGTTAACAAGACGGTCACTGGGTGAGAACGCTAAGGCGCTGATGAGAAGAGTCACAAACTTCGAAACGATCGTCCGGCAATGAGAGTTCTGCCGACTGATTACATTGGAAGAAATAATTTCCATATCTACATAGCTCATATTAAATGGAAAAATACTCTCCGTTCGGAACCGGTGTAAAACTGTAGGTCCCAATCAGTGAGTATAAAACTAGAAAGCGCACAGCTCACTGGTTGGAGAAGCTCTCCCCGATTCCTTCATGGGAAACCATTTATTTTTTTTATTCTCCTAAGAAATTAACGAATATGTTTCATCCATGCGACGAAACGTTTTTCTTTCAGTGGTTCTAACCATTGTAGCACTGATGGCCTAATGGTTCGTAAATAAAAAAAACTAAGTTTTAGTCAATAATATGCGGGTATAAATATCGGGTTCGTACTTTTGAAAATTAATTAGCACGCTACCAAAACAAAGTCATATGTAAATTGAAATCACAGTGAAAATCAGAACATATAAATCGCACGTGAAAGTGAGAACAACGTATACAATTTTTTATAATTTTTACCCAAATCGTTTAGGTAAAACAGAAAAAACGTGAGTGGCCTCAAACCAGCTACGATATTACCTCAAAATGCAATTTTTATTTCCAAAATCTCCATTACCACTCGTAGCAACAAAAACTTACCTCTAAACCATGGAGTCGATTAAAATTATGGCACATTTCATTAATTCCAATACGCGATGACCTTCCAGTAACCCTGCTGTTAATCATGCATCGGCATACAAGTACAAGTAGGTACTCTTATGACGGATGGCAAAAACCAAAAAAATTTATGACAAAGGCGTCAACAGACACACACAGTTAATAGCCATAAAAACGCCTACCCCAAACGCTCAGACTCCCCCAGCCCCACGATCATACACAGCGTGAACGTTGTCAATCATTTCGATGCTGTGGCACATAAACGTTAACTTCGTAATCCAATAACTTATATATTTTAGAGTTTTGGCAATTTTGATATCAAGTGACCAGCACCACACGATTTTGTGTAAAAGCGTCAACTACTGCTGCATGAGAGCGGACAGACAATCCCTTACAATGCTAAAACGTTTTCAATATGCAAACTGTCAAACGCCCCTCCCTTTAACAAAATTATTAAAAACAACTTTTTGACAAGTTATGTATTCAGTAGGTACTTACCCAAACGACAGCCAGGTCTGGGTGAAGGGAAACCTCGCACGAAATCAATACACTTAACATTGAACAGCCGATAGAAGTAGTCGTCATCGGGTATACGGATTTCATTACAATATGGATGTTTCAAGTGCATAGGGCGCTTGCAGCATTCCTCGGGATCGTTGCGATTGATGGGATCTACGAAGAGGGCAAAAACTCAAATAGTTGATGTTCATACGACCATTTCATGGCATTACAACTCACCCAAAGGAGTGCCGGTTAGGGTAAAATCGTGATCCATAAATTGACCCCAGGCAATGACCATAACAGTGCCAGCATGATCATGGTAACCATCGTCGGGATGCATAGTACGTGAGACCACACGCGAGAAGGGTAAATCACGACCGGTAACCGAAATACGTGGCGCATTGATGCCATCGGAGTAGAGAGGACCAATTAAACGTTGGAATGGCGACATGGCAGCGCCCCATGTAGGATGTTCAATATTGTTGCAAAGCCCGTCGAATCGTCTGTACTTACCTGGACGACACTCGACGCCCGAAAAGAATGGTGGACAAATTTCGCGTATAAGTGTTTTTGAGGTGTCAATGGTGGGGAGACCCTTTTCGATTTCCTCGTATGAAAGGCCATAACTGGAAAGAAAAGAAAGGAGATAAACTAAATTCTGTAGTTTCATATTGAAAATTGGGAAAATTGATTAATGGATACTGAAATTGAAACAACGATGAATGCCTACGAAATTGACAGTACATTGTTAACCATGAGTTTGGGAAACACTGTAAATGTAAACCATTATTCACATATAGAGTCTAAACATAATCAAACACGCTACAGACGACGACATTTTTTCTAAAGGGTTTTTCAACAGAGACGCTACAAAAGTAAATCGATAGCGACAGCAAACGCCGCCATATTTTTTCCCCCTCTTTTGACATTTCTCTTCAGGAAGGTTTGCCATTTCATCATGGAAAGATATACGAGCCAACAACGAGTCGAAATTATTACAATTTACTACCGAAATTTGGAGTCAGTGGCCTCAACTTTAAGAGGCCAACTCATTTCTGGCTGAATGACTTCGTCAATAAGCAAAATATGCGTTATTGGCCAGACAGCAATCCACACGTAATCCATGAGTCATCATTGCATCCCGAAAAAATTACGGTTTGGTGCGGTTTATGGGCCGGCGGCGTCATTGGGCCGTACTTCTTCCGTGATGATCAACACCGGCACATTACTGTGAATGCGAACCGCTACCGTTCAGTGATAACCGAATATTTTTGGCGCCAATTGGATAATATGGACTTGGAGGACATGTGGTTCCAACAGGACGGCGCCAGAAGCCACACAGCGAATGCCACAATCAATTTATTGGAAACCAAGTTTGGTGAACGTGTTATCTCACGAAATGGCCCAGTCGATTGGCCGCCTCGGTCGTGCGATTTGACGCCGTTAGATTATTTCCTGTGGGGCTACGTCAAGTCTATGGCCTATGCCAACAAGCCAGCGACGATTGATGAACTTCGTACGAATATCGAACTTGAAATTGCAGCAGTATCGGCCGATTTATGCTTGAAGTCCGTCGAAAATTGGGTTCAGCGTCTGGACTTCTGCAAGCGTGCCCGTGGTGGCCATGCAAAAGAATTCGAATTCCATACATAATGGCATCGAACGAACTTTCACAGGAATAAAGAATTTCATTGGTATCTAAAACCGGTTTTGTTTTATTTAAGAAAAACTTTTGTAGCGCTCTTATTGAAAAACCCGTTACATAGGTTTCTTATGACAGGGAAATATCGTCACGATGACTCGCCGCTAGAATATCGCACATGCCTTGGGAAATTTCTTGTTCAATGGGATATTTTCTAGATGGAGCTGAAAGTAATAATTATAACAATTGATCCCAAATAAAATATACCTTGCGAGGTGTATTTAGAACAGGTGATAGCAGTAGGTGTTGTCGGCAACTTCAAGAGACATTGTGTTTTGTTTGTGGGCCGATGTTGTACAAACCAACACAAACGAATACCAACAATAACAGTACACCAAAAAAGCACATTGCCAAAATACATTTGAATTTAAAAGTGGGGAACACAACGACATGAAAAACACTAAATTAGTTGTTCGAATAGCACAACCTGGAAAATTATTCTATTATTGTATTGAAAAAATGTCCCACACTGTTGAATAAACGTCAGTGAATGTTATGAGAAACGCCAATGAGAGTTACAAAACGACAACACAGCACCTAGTGGCAGTACTTGACAATGCCTGTGCGATATCTACTTATTTCCTTTATCTATGGTTTCTAATTTCTTGGCGGTACTCTCACGAAATCTCTCAGTTGAGAGAATGAAGTTGCCACATGTTCATGAAAATCATAAGAGAAACCAGCATACATACATACATATACGATGGGACATGTGAATGAAAAGAAAATTAAAGAAAAGGGTTAAAAATAATTTATTGTTAAACACAATACAATAAAAGTGAATACATTTTTAAATGCAGTAAAACAATTTAATTCGTATTCAACTATAATATTATTTTTCCAAACTTTCAAATTCCAGAAAAGAGCTGCAAGTATATACGACGCAAAGAGAAAAAAATCAACCGAAGTCGCCAGACGCTCTCTCTCTCATTTCGTTTACACGCTAGAGATTTTATCCGTCGTCGTCTGAAGCGTGTCTGGTTCTGTTTGGACTCATAAGAGGAAGCACACCGCTATAGCAAAATAAGTATGGTAGAAGCAGTAGGAATTGCAGCCATGTGTTTTTAAACCAAGAGCCGATATTGTCACACTCATCTGATCGAAATTGCTAAGATTTATTAGCAGGGGGCATTATAACGAGAGGCATTGTTGTAATTGTCGGCAACAACCACAAGGACAATAAAACGTTAAGGGTAGTATTCTAAAAGTCCCGAAAGTGAACGTAAACGCAAAAGCCAACGCGAATGCCAAATTCAAAAAATGGTAGTTTATATATCACTTCGCCCTTGCGCTTGTTTACGAGTGCTGTCACTGACATATGCGGTGTATAGAGTTGCCAAACTCAAATAAACAATTATAGATCAGAAAAAGTTATTATGCTCAGAATGAAAAAGATTAAAAAATTTTGCTCTATTTCAGTAGATCAACAGATTTTAAGATTGCTATTATGTATATATAATACTGCAAATACCAATAATATTCACATAAATTGTGTAAAAAACCTATGTATGTTATTTTGGGGTTCAATGTCCAATAAATTTGCCCATCTATATTAAATTAGTTGTATTTTCAAAAACACGTGCCATTTGGCAGTATGTATTGATTGTAATGTATTGGTTCTTTTGTTAATTATTGTCAACATCAGCTGATGTCTATAATTTTTTTAAATATAATTATAATAGTTTTGCAACGCATTATTTATTTGAACGTTCCATTTCTAATTTTATTATTGTAAATAAGAATTTCAGTGCTTAAACATCATAATTTTGAATTATTTAAAAAAAAAGTTTGGGCTCTATCCGTCGAATGCATTTCAGCCAAAATTTCCAACTATTTATTATCAATGAAATGTAAAATACTTCCATCTGCCTATCCTCGATCGACATTTTTCTTTAAATTTATTTGTAATTTCTTCAACTAACGCGAAGAACTGTGGCGTGTTCAATTTGACAGCTGAAGTGATCAAAAACGTTGCGATGCGTTTTATAAACTACCCATTAAATAACGTAAATCAACGCAGGTAGTCACCGAACAGCTGTAACGTTTTATAAACTACCAAAACGACAAAAGTAACGCGAACGCAATGAAAAAAAAACATTTATTGCTCGGTTGCCGCAACAATACTTTGATTTGTATCAATTTATTAATCGCGACCATTCATATACATAGTTCTCCCAAATAAACAGTTATATCGCAAATGTGTATCATCTTGTTGCAAACTAGTACTCGTTGAGAGGTCGTCGCCATCTTGTTGCAAACTAGTACTCGTTGAGAGGTCGTCGCCGTTCTTTACAGTTACCATCTTACGTCTATCTGTCGCATAATTCGGGATGACTTAAAGTTGACGTCGCACAAAATTCAATTAACGCAACGAATTTCACTCATAGACAAGTCACGTCGCTAGGATTTTGGGAATTTCGTGGCATTAGGAAGATTTAAATAGTCCACCCGTTAAGCCCGGTATTCGGTTTTTATGAAATTTAGGATACCATGTGTTCCTCAGGGCAGTCATTTAGGGCCTCTTCTTTTTAACTTATTTTTAAATGACCTGCCGTCTGTTATAAATCATTCAAAGATTCTAATGTATGCAGATGATGTCAAATTGTATTTGTCTATGAAGTCTGTGAATGAATGTCATTTACTGCAGGAGGATTTGATAAGTTTTGTTAAATGGTGTGATTGTAATTTTATGCTTCTTAACTTGAGTAAATGTAAAAAACGGTCGTTTAACAGAAGGATGTGTTGGGAAACTTTTTACAAGATTGGTGATAATGTGTTGGATAATGTGTCTCAGTTTTGCTACTTAGGTGTGACTCTTGATAGTAAACTTACTTTTTCGTCACATATTGATAATTGTATAGGTAGGGCATCTTGTTTGTTAGGATTTCTAAAACGTTGGTCCAGGAAATTTGATGATCCTTATTTGTCAAAGCGACTAAATACTAGCCTTGTAAGGCCGATTCTTGAGTACGGTTCAATAGTTTGGCTTCCACATTATAGGTGCTATATTGATAGAATCGAATCTGTTCAGAAGCAGTTTTTACTTTTTGCTTTACGCAATCTTGGTTGGAGTTCATCTTCGAACCTACCTCCCTATATTCATATATTACAGCTCATTGATTTACCTACTTTAGAGCGTCGTAGGGCAATGTTGTCTGTATATTTTATGGTTAAACTAATCAGTGGAGAAATTAATTCAGCATATTTGGTCT
This sequence comes from Phaonia tiefii, assembly GCA_963931995.1. NCBI lineage: Eukaryota > Metazoa > Arthropoda > Insecta > Diptera > Muscidae > Phaonia > Phaonia tiefii. The sequence continues at coordinate 199,317,756 of OZ008367.1, forward strand.
CTTCACCAAACTTTAATGTTCCTCTTAGAGCTTCTAGACAATATGTTCCATTTTATCTACCCGCGTTCAGACATAACTACGAATCCTTTAATCCAGTTTTTACTCTTAATGAGTTCCACCACCTATTCTCTCTATCGGATTCGATGGAAGTAATTAAACGAGCGATTATTTTTTTTAATGACTGTTATTGCTTAGAATTGCCAGATTTAAGATTTCATTCGAGAAATCATATCAACGAATTTTGGTTCCGAACTAAATTTCCTGCTTCATATGTCCTGTTTCATCTGTTCCTGCTTCATTCCCATCTTGATCTCCAACTTCATCTGTCTGTCCTGCTACATATGTTCCTGCTCCATCTGTTCCGGCTTTATCTGTTCCTGTATCATCTGTTCTTGCTTCATCTGTTCTTGCTCCAACTAAATCATCAGTTTCTCCTTCATATGTCCTGCTGCAGGTGTTCCTGCTTCATTGTCATCCTGCTGTATCTGTTCCTGCTTCATCTGTTCCTGCTTCATCTGTTCCTGCTTCATCTGTGCGTGTGACACTGTTCTTGCTTTATCTGTTCCTGCTTCACCCGTTTCATCAGATCCTGCTTATTCTGTCCTTATTCATCTGTTCCTGCTAATTCTGTTTCTGTATCATCTGTTCCCGCTTCATTTGTTCCTGCTTCATCAGTTCCTACTTCATATGTCCTGCTATATCTATTCCTGCTCCATCTGTTCCTGCGTTATCTGTTCATGTGTCATCTGTTCTTGCTTCACCTGTTCCTGTTTCTCCTGCATCATATTCCTGCTTCATATGATCTTCTTCATCTGTTCCTGCTTAATCTGTTTCCGTGTCATCTGTTCCTGCTTTATCTGCTCCTGCCTCATCAGTTCCTGCTTCCTTAGTCCTGCTACAACTGTTCCAGCTCCATCTGTTCTTGCTTTATCTGTTCCTGTGTCATATGTTTTTACTTCATCTGTTCCTGCTCCACATACTTCACCAGTTCCTACTCTTTCTATCCTGCTGCATCTGTTGCAACTTTATTTGTTACTGTTTTTTTTTGCATTCCTATTCCATTCATATCATTCTTATCTTCATAGTAGTCTTTTTGTACTTATCTAATAATTCTCTTAATATCGTCCATGTTCAATCTATTATCTCCTGCATGCATTTATTACTATTTGTTTTTTAATTTTGTTCCTGATTACTGTTTTAATTTAATTAATATACTTTAGTTTTTTATTTAGTTTGTAATTGAAGATATGTAAAATTATATTTTTCCAGCTGTGTTTTGCTGAGTAAATAAATAAATAAGAAGTACGTGTATAAAAAATAACGAAAATTTCATGAACCGAAAATTTGCGAAAATTTCATAGGTAAAATCAATTGCAGGGTTGTTCCGCCAAAGTTATTTTGAACGAAAACAAATTTTGGTTAATTGTTTGCCACCGAAATTTTGACATTTCAATAATACTCGTAATAACAACCAGAAGTAACACCACGTGTTTTAAAAATAAAATGAAGTGCGCAGAGGAATTATATATTAAATATTTCCATGATAAATCAGAGATAGGTGTGGTAACTCTCTACAGCAAAAATTTCCGTCTGGAGATAAATGACAAAATTTCTTACGATAATTTCGCCAGAACTGAATACGCGTCTTTAGCTGAATTTATAAAATCTACTTTAAAATGGCAGGCCTGTTTTTTAATAAATGCGGTAAACGAAATATGAGCTACTGGATTCGGGTTTCGTTTCTCATAAACGATTTTTGAGTTTAGAAACTGTTGTAACTTAATTAATTCCGTTCCTTTAAATAATTATAGTATTTATCACAAAGGAAATTATGTTTGAATCCACAAATGTCGGTTGCCACAATTATAATGCCGAAACGAATTTCATTTATCCGAATTTTCGTTTGTGCGTAAGGAAAAATGCTCTGCATGCATTATTTGATCAGAACATTGGTGGATACTTATTTAACGGCTGTCCACTAAATTTAGTTCAATTTATTAAATCAACTTTGAAATGAAAATACTAACTAGTTTGGATATAGTATAATTTGTGGCAGACGAAATGTGAGTTAGTGAAATTGATTTTCGTTTCAGATAAACGATTTTTGAGTTCAGAGTTTGTTGCAGTTCATTTCGCTTCTCTTAAGCAATTTTACTTATTTATCATAAAGGAAATTATATGTTTGATGCAACAAATGCTCGGTTGCTGCAGTTACATTCCCCTAACACAGTTCATTTATATGAGTTTTCGTTTGGGCTTAACGAAAAAGTTTCTTGGCGTGCATTATCTGATCTGAACAAATGTTTGACAATTATTTTGCCCCTCATTGTTTTGTTGGCCAACTATTGATGGGTGTTATTGCAAAAATGTCTTTCTTATTAGTTCAGTTTAGTTTTTCCACTTCAAAATGACAATGCTATATTGGAATTAATATAATTAATCTCATTATATTTCTTGGCCCCAAAAACAAGTTTATATTTTGTTGGTTTCGGTTCAGTAATCACAATTTGTTTGCTTTACAACACAGCAATTTGTTTAAATAGTTAAAAACTTTGATTTTATACATTTTGGGTATTTTTTATTTTTGTTTTTGTTTTTGTTAATAACTCTAGTATTCCATTTAAGTCCATTATGCGTTGCTATTTGGCATCGAAATAACTTCCATGCTGCGTTTTTTGGAGCAATTTAACATTTGCTCTACTAATCGTTAAATTGTTGGCAAAAAAAAAAAATAAACGCCAGCAAAAATATTGCAACATTTCTCTCTGAATAAGAAGTGGCAAAAAATATTTCTGCAAGATGACAGGTTTTTTTCATCTGCGTTCAAATTTAAAGCAATTTTAGACAAAATATGCAATTATCTCCGTTTGTTTGGTGACTAAAATGCATTTAAAATAGTTTTATGAACAGAAAGGAAATCATTTAAGATTGGTGACAATTCACAATCGTACTTGTTTTAAAAGTCCACACAGCAAAGTGGCTAATTTGTTAAAACAAATTAAACAAAAAATAATTTAATTAATTTAAAGAAAAATGTGTCTTAAATTATGATTTTCAAAGTAGATGAAGGGCAGATAGTTGCTGTTGACAGTATGTGTTAAATACAGAGACAGATTTAGAATGCATGAGGCCATGAGCGTATACAAAATAGTGAGCCCCTCAAAAAATAATCGCAGATATTTCTGTAATATTTTGTGAACAGGGTTCGTATTTTTTACCTCCAACGGAGGCCTTAACCAATGGATGTCTTTAAAACGGCATCACTTTTGATTTTAATAAAAAAAACTTAATTTTAGCAATTTTTTTTTAAAAGTGATGCCATATTGAAGACATCCATTGGTTAAATCCTCCGTTGGAGGTAAAAATTTATTATTTTTGCGATTCGACGTACCGTTTCCGAGTTATAGCCAATTTTTATATTTTGGCCATTTTCTTATTTTGACGATTTGATAAAAAAAATCTTCCACACGATATTGGACCAGTTTTTGAAATACCCTTAGCAACCCACAAAATTTGTTATTTTTTCGATTGTACGCTCCGTGTCCGACATCTAAACATGAGGGCATTTTAGCGATTTTTTGTTTGAAAAATTTAAGTTTTATTAAAACAAAAGTGATGCCATATTGAAGACATCCAATGGTTAAGGCCTCTTATAGATCTTAGGGAGGTAAAATTTGTATTATTGTTTCGATTGGACGAACCGTTTCCGAGGTATAGCCACTTTTTTATTTTAGCGATTTTCTTATTTTAGCGATTTTTTTCTTGGACTTGGACCCACTTTATGCAACACCCTTGGTTGGTTGGTTGAAAAGGCTGCAAGACAGCGCGATGTCTAGCACACTTAGGTTAAAGAAGCCCATTGTGATACCTGCAGTTTCCTCTATAGCAACTATTGACTAGTCGTCTAGCCAATTTGCCCTTTCAATGAATTTGTCTATAAGACCTACAGGAATATCCTGTAGGGCTACGGTGCTAACTAAATGTCTTCCGAATATCCTACTTCTCAGTCCTGCCAGAGCAGGGCAATCCAAGAGAAGTTGTTTCGTCGTTTCCTCGTCCTCTTCCATGCAGCATCTACAGAGAGTAGAGTTTCTATGTCCCAATCTTAGGGCGTGTTTTCCTACAAGACAATGTCCCGTAAGTGTTCCTATCATTGAGGATAACCTGCCTCTCGGCAAGTTAAGTAGTTGCCTAGTCCTCTCGCTATCCACCTGTGGCCAGAGCACCCTGGCTTGTTTGCAAGTTGAAGTAAGTCTCCACTTGTCCTTGAACATAATACTATCGGCCCCCTGCCTGATCTGCAAACAGCATGTAGAGATTGGCATACTAACACCTTCTTTTGCCGGAAGAACCTGTGCCGTAGTACCCTGTCTAGCTAATGTATCCGCTTCGCAATTGCCTGGAATGTCGCTGCGTCCCGGTACCCAGATGAGCCTGATGTCAAAATACTCTGCCATCAGCCTAAGTGATGAGTGCTATTCTTTCACAGTCAGGGACGTAGCAAACATGGCTTCCAGGGATTTTATGGCAGCCTGGCTGTCTGTGTGGACACATATTCTCCGGAGGGTTGTGACACTACTTTTCAGTAGTTCAGCAACCTCCAGTATGGCGGTAATTTCCGCCTGAAATACACTATAGTGATCAGGCAGCTTGAAGGAGATATTTACATTTAGGCCCGGTGAATGGACTCCGTAGCCTACTTGCTCGTCCAACTTTGATCAATCCGTGACAAGTCTGATACTACTGGTGTCCCCTTCCAGTGACTTTCCCAGGTATTTCTGTTCGGAATAGAAGTCCTTAGATTTGTCGCTGGTAGAAGGTAGGGGATACAGTAGTTCGTTTTTACGGGAATAGAGTTGATCCGGTGTAGTAATTCAGCGTGTCCGGAATGCACCGATATCAAAACATCACAATCTCTGATTCTCACCAGGGAAGTAGCGGCTGCCGATTCGGCAATGATATTAGGAGTACAGATGTTCAGACGTCGTGCCCATTGCCCCACTAACGCCAATCAGTGCTGATCTTTGAATTTTCATCAAAGATTTCGGAATATATTTCTTTTGGAGGGACCTCCACCAAACTACGATGTCAAATGCCATGTAAATCCATATGGTGATCGTAGGAGACAGTCCCCAGCGCGTTCCTATCGCCCTTTACAGTAGTAAAGAGCAACAGACGCCTTTTTCACCCTCTCCACCACATTCGGTTTCCAAGACAGTTTTCTGTCGAGAATTATTCATTAACTGACGGCAGTTCAAATGCGGGTATTTTATATTTCCGAGAGAACAAGATAAACTCGGTTTTAAGTGGGTTAAGTGATAGTCCGTTGTTAGCGGTCCAGTTCGAAATCAGACTAAGTAGGCTGGTTGTACGAATGCTAAGTAAATTGAGGTTTCTACCCGTACAGATGATAGCAATATCATCGGCATAGGCAAAGACCTGGCATTCGGCTCTGTATAGTTCAAGAAGCAGTTCATTAACAGAAGTTAACCATAATAGTGGAGACAGAACTCCTCCCTGCGGTGTCCCCCTGTTAACGTTCCTAGCAATTGTAACACCACCCCATTCAGCTTTGACGTATCTATCCACCAGAAGCTTCCCAATTAGGCGTGCCACTAAGCTGTCGACTCCTAGATTCTGTAACGACCTAAGAATCGCCGAAGGTTGAATGTTATTGAAGGCTCCCTCGATGTCCAGGAAGGTCCCCAGAGCGAAGACCTTATTCTCAAGAGTGTTTTCTATCATGCTGACTACAGAGTGGAGAGCCGTCTCAGTGACCTGCCCTTGATATAGGCATGCTGAGAACTCGAGATTACTTCGAACATGAATGCCCAGTAACTTTTCAAAAAACCCTTAGAAACGAGCAAAAATTAAAGTATGACCCAGGTAATGGCTATCGGAACCCTCCTTTAGTTAGCTAGAGTGAGAAGGCGAAACGAATGAGCAGACTGATTAGTTATGCCATCAGTGATGCGTCTCAGGTTGAATAGGTGACTCTGTCACTGTAGCCCTTCGGAGTCGCGGACATATTCTTTTGTCGTTTGAAGGCGGATGAGCCAACACTACTAGTCAGCGGTAGATCAGGGGTAGGGGTACGAAAATCCAGTCTCAACACACTGCATTCTGGACAGCGTCTGAAACATATTGGGCGGCTGAAACACGATAATCCTGGCAGTGGGTTATGTGCGGAACCACGGTGGGCTGGGCTTGCCTCCGCCACCGTGGGACCACCATTACGGATGCCACTTGGGACTACAATTAACGGATGCCACTTGGAATGTTGGAACACTATGCAGATTCGGTGCCACTATCCAACTGGCAGATGTCCTCTTGGATTATAAGGCTGACATTACTGCTACCCAGGAGATACGATGGGCAGGTCATGGCTGTACATGGAAGGAGAACTGTGACATATACTAAAGTTGCCATGAGGAGGAGTATGAAAATTCATGTTCTCCGATGAAGCGCATTTCCATCTGAATGGCTTCGTGAATACACAAAATTGTCGAATTTGGGGCGCAGAAAATCCTCATGCAATCCATGAGAAAAAAATGCACCTACATACAACGAGCAACTGTGTGGTGCGGATTTTGGCCAGGCGGCGTGATTGGGACTTATTTTTTTTGGAGATGTGGCCGAAATTGCAGTGAATGTGTACGGCATTCGTTACAGGAACATGATAACGGAGTTCTTGTGGCCTCAACTGGACGGCATGGATCTGCACAACATGTGGTTGCAGCAGGACGCAGCTATCTGCCACACCGCGCATGAAACAATCGGTTTTTTGCAGCAACGATTTCCAAAACAAATTATTTCAAGAATTTCTGATGTCAACTGACCACCAAGATCAGGCGATTTATAGCCATGCGATTTAACGCCGTGCGATTTCTTTCTTTGGAGTTTTGTGAAATCTCGGACAATTCCTGAGCTCAAATTCAACATCCAACACGTAATCGGTGAGAGACAGCCACATCTCTGTGAAAAAGTCATGGAAAATTTCATGGAAAGAGTATTGGCTTATCATCAGAGCCATGGGGGCCATTTGGCGGATATTTTACTCAATACTTAATCGGAACATGTCTTCTTTACAATCCAATAAAAAATAAAAAAAAAATCATAACTATCAAAAATACGTGTTTTTCTTTTAAAATGAAAAAGTGCATTCTTATTGAAACACCCTTTAAAATTATATTTCCACAAAGTATGCAGTATACACACATTTGAGAAATTCCAATGCTTCTGAAGTAGTGATGCTAATCGGGACACGATTAGGTTAATCCCGGGAATTTCAAATTTCCAATTTCGGAATTTCTTTACTTTTCTTTATTAATTAATGCATAGACGCTGAAAAAAAGCGCCCAAGCAAAATAATGGAGGAACCATGTAGGTGTTTGCCAGCATTGTTTCCTGAATGGAAGATCTGCTTCTGTTTGTTTCTTTATTGTCTTGTTTCAGCAGTTTATTGTTTTATTCTTTAATTGTTTTTTGTTTCTTTATTGTTTTTTCAGCAGTTTTCAACAATCAAAGTCATATTAGGATCACTAAAAAATATATTATATCCTATTAATCATTGTGTCTCCAACACGTAATATTGACTAGCAAACACAATGTGTTTGAACACAAGTATACTATATTTGCGACAAGCTACAACACGTTATATTTGCAGCCAAACAACAACTAAAGACAGATATTTCAGCGTGTAACGCGAAAATAACTGATCTCTCAGCTAAATAGGAATTACTATTTTCTGCAATCATTTTATGTTCGCATTTCGTAAATTAATGAATTTAAAAATGGCTCTATAAGTATAAAACAGTTTAAGAAAATATTCCTATTTTTGTGTTTGGGTGCATACGATACTTTTCGAGAATTTGTATACTGAAGGATTTGCTTAGATGTTATAAACAAAGTTCGTTGATTGTACGATATAATGAATTTCATAGATTTTATTAAATTTTCGTTTCATACCCAGAGAAAACTAAAAATCAATTTCAATTAAAAAATTTGTTTATTTGATAAATTTTTTAATTGATTTTGCTCTAATCACAAAAATGATAATATTAATTTAAAAAAATAAAAAAAAACTTAAATTAAAAAATTTGTAAAGTTGATTAAAACATTTATTGATTTTTTTCAAAAATATTGATTAAGTGTGTAATCAAGTTAATTAAACAAATTATTGGTTTTTTTCGCGATTTTTGATTAAATTTTGAATGAATAAGTGACGATTTATCCGACCTTTCGTATTGTATTCAAAAATTAAATTGTCCGAGCGTTTGGTCGTGTTTCTTAATTATTTATATATATATCCAAAGGGTAGCGAAATATCGAAAAATATAATTAATTAATAAACACGACCAAACGCTCGGAAAATTTAATGTTTGAATTAAATTTTGAATTGAATCAATTAAAACCGTTATTGCTTTTTTCAGAATGAAACCCCCATCCTCTGCGACAACGCTAAAAGAAACTAAATGTTCTATTTTTAAATCAATTTTATTCCAGGTTTCGCAGATACACATGTACTTATATCTATTAGAAATTACATTTTTTAGAATTTGGATTCATAATCGGAACTAATGTCCGATTTTTTTAAACTATTATTATATATTAAACATTTAATGTTTAAACGATTTGTATTAAATACAAAAAGAAAAATAGATACATCTGGTGGTTCTGGAGAAACATTTAATTTATCACTCCATTGGTGCATTCCATCTCAGCTTTGTTGGAGAAATGTATTGCTTTTTTCCAATTTAGGGCACTCTTGTTTTACACGTTCATAATGTCTAAGAAGGTGAGTCTTACAGCCAAAGTCACGATGTCGAACGTTAACGTTCGCTTTCTTTCTATGCGACAAACAGCTGATTTGGGAGTCACTAACAAGCGAACGAAAACATATACAATTCAGTACAAAATCGGACCCCACTTACACCCTCTCCTACAAAATCCAAGCGAACGAAGCCAGTCACTCACTTTCGCTTCAAAAAGCGTGTCACTATCTTTCGACTTGTTGTTCGCATGGTTTTACGTGTGTTTGTGTGGTTGCTGTTCAATGCAATAACATTAACTTGACTTTCGCCATTTAATTTCGGAGCGAGAGAGAAGAGTACGAAGAATCAATATCTGTAGGTGCCGCAAAGTTGGCGTCTTTGTGCTGAAATGGAAATATATTTTAATAACAAATTTATTATAATGACATTATTTTCTGTCCATTGTGTTTCTTCCATTGAATTCTATATAAATTTTTTTTGTTTCAAGCTTTTATTTGATTTCCAGCTATGCGACAACCAAAAGACAAGTGACTGGTTTTGACATATTCGTTCGCCTAGCCGACAGCGAAAATAGTTAGTGGCTTCCGATTTTGCAAACACACAACCACACAATAACATTTAAAGCCAGGGATAAGCACGAAAGTGAGTGACTGGCTTTCGTTCGCTTCGGTTTTCTATCGAGATCGTGACTTTGGCTGTTAAAGTTTCTTTTTACGTGAAATTTTTGAAAAAAGTTTTCGTGTAAACAATTGTATGTGGCGTGGCGTAAGGCGGCAAATTGTGCGTTTTCAAGTGCATAAAGAATGTTTGGGGACAGCAACATTTTTCATTGCAAACAAAACACTCAACGCAAGCACTCATTTCCAATAAAATTTATTCAAACACACTTGCCAATTAAATACAATTACATAAACCGCAGTTTTAATCACGAAACAAGACAATTTAACTCTATTATTCTTTAAGATCACAAAATAAAATCTTTCAATCGACAATAAACGAATTACAAATAACAACAGTGTTGTATATCAAAGACTAGAGCCGTACGAAAAGTGACGACGACGGCTGGTGACTCAGCCGCCACACATATTGCCTCCCAACGGCGCTGTAAAATGCAACTTTCTGTTAAATACTTTATCACAATTATTGTTTACAACAATTTTGTTTACAAAAATTGTTTATATTCAGGTTTGTTAAGAACATATCATACATATCAATATTAATTTAGAAAGATTCACAGCAAAAATTCGATAATGCACTCAAAAATTTAACATTTTTAGCGCCGTATATTTGCGCCTCGGCAACTCCAAGTTCTGTTGTAAACTCAAAAAATAAATTGTAAATATGATTAAAAATGTAATTGATTCAATTAATTTTTAATTGAATTTTTTGAAAGCTTCGATCATATTTTTAATTGAAATTTACAAGCCAATATTTGTTCCTGTGTAGGAAACGTTGTTGTTGGTCCAATGAAATGTTTGAAATGAAAATTAATGATGAAATTCATATTCGTGAAGAATTTCATAATATTTACATCTATAAATTTCCGAAAAAGGTTTTTGCAATTTTTATAAACCTTACTAAAGATTGATTAAGCGAAGAAGGTCTTGTACAACTGTAAATTATAAATCTTTTTTTATTGCTGTTTGTTTGCTTCTACGTATTCCGTAGAATTTCAAATCAAATAATCTAAAAACGCATTTCCAATCCTGACACATGTTCCCATCTACAAATACAGCTATTTGGGGCAAAACAATTGCGTCTTAATCTTGAGAATTCATGGCTCAATTCGTTTAATTTTTTTTTTTATAACGAAAGATCTATCAATAAATATATGAAGATCAAAAGGGCAAAAGTACACGACGCCGTGGATTTTTAAAAATATCTGTTTCACATCAAAACAAACACAACACATAATCGGTTTGACATTGAATAATTAATATTTTGTTTAGATTCAGATTTATATTTCACACTTATCTGCCGATTTCAATTCTTGAAATATTTTTCTTCATAATATTCAGTTATTTTATTCACCAAAGCTCCGTCGGTTTGACACAAATATTTCAACAACATTTTCGCTAATATGAACTTTATGCAAACTTGTACTGCAATCGTTATGTTCCTGGTCGCCTTGGTTGGTGGCGTTTGTATTCCCGAATGTCCACGAGATTATAAGCAAGTATGTGGTCGCCATGCGGATGGAACTTATCACACATATGTCAATGAGTGTAGACTGGCATTTGCCGCCTGTCAGAGCGGCCGTGGTAAGTTAATGCAGAATTAGAAAATTCTGACTGTTAATAACATTTGAATCCTTTCATTGCAGCCATTTCTCAAGCCTATAGAGGACCTTGCAAAAAATAAATTGTAACAAATATTTGGAATTTGTAAACAAATGAACTTTCCATTAAATTAAAGTGAGATCATTTTAGGAACTCAACTTGATATGATTAGTTTGAAATTATTTTTAAATACTGGTGACTGGATTTTGTAATATATTGTTATAATTGATATTGAAGTGATTTCGAAGTCTGTCAAAGGAATCTGAAGGAAATTTCCAAAAATAGCTATCTGAGCGCTGCTCTTGTACATGAGAACGTGGGTTCGATCCCTGCTCTAACCACCTTACGTTTCTTTCGACGACGGTCATCTCGATTATTGACGGCGACACTATCGAGTACTTAGCCATGAAAATGCTTCTCAAAATACCGTTCGGAACCGGTGTAAAACTGTTGGAAAGCTCTCCCCTATCCCTTCATGGAATGTAATGGGACACTATTTATTCCGAATACAATATAGAGTTATAAATGCTATATACGGAAAGCCCCATAGGCATGGGGGTATATATCATTTGTTAAAAAAAAAGTCTAACGCACAGTACGAGTCATATTAGACCCAAGGTATCATCGGACCAAATTAATTTTGGGACATAGTAATATGTTTGTGCCTTGACTGTCTGTCTGTCTGCATGGCTGGCAGGTCAATTCGATAACTGCCGTAAACCTTTACTCATCTCAGTGAAATTTTGACAAGGACTTTGTCTAAACTTAGATTGCGATAGGAAATGGGCGTTATGATCAGACCCCTTCTAACACTCATATTTAAATTTCATGCGCTTACTTTTTTTTAATGTTTAACCCAGTTTTCTACTTAATTGAAATTAAATAAAATTGTTGCAGCACCGAAAAGAAAAATTGTCAAAGAAATTATGTATGAAATTTTTCGTTGCATCAACTACCAAATTGTCGGATATAAGAGACTTTTCAGTGTAGAAACGTAAAAATATTAGCGAAAATGTTTCATCCATGCGACTCCCCACCATCCTCCTATGGCGCATTTACACTAATATAAGCCCACTGTGGCTCTTCTGATTCTATCCATAGTATTTGACTCGAAACGAAGTTCTTTATCGAGAATCACATCAACACTCTCCGAACTAATAGTGGTAGCCATAAATTAAGCTGTTGCGACCGAATTGCAGTTTCCACAATGGACTTGAGGTTGTCACGACTGACTTTTGGTTCCCACAACTGACATTCGTTTGAAGTAATCTCTAATACGTGGTGACAACCTCTAATGCGATTGTCACAAACTCTAGTTCGGAAGTGATGACATCTAATGTGTTTGTAACAACCTCTAAATTTGGTTACAGCTAATTCAAATATTATTTTCGTGGGTGTATATGTCTGGCACCAGTCTTTAGGCAATTGTCTCCACCACATAGAGACAATGGCTGAATATGCGGATTCTTCTGCTTCCTGGTAATAAGTATGAGCTGGATTTTCTCTGGATTTGTACCCAGTCCTTCTGCTTGGTCTACTTCGAGAGTCTCCTGATTAAGTTTTGGAGCACGTCTTAAAGATGAGCGACTGATTAGCGTAAAAGCTTATGAAATAATATGCAACTATTTTCCTGCTTTCGGAATGAATTCCTCCATGAATTCTCTCTATCTAATGGGAATATAAGTTAGCTATAAGATGCAGCTCGTATAAAGTTTCAGTAGCAAGGCAGCCAAAATTTCTAGTCCACTGTGTAACCTCACTTTGTAGTGCATTTTAAAAATCTCGGTCCTTGTAACATTATGCAGGAACCATGTATATGTTTGGAACATCCCTGTACTAACGTGTAAGCATTGTTTTCTTGAATTGAAGATCTGCTGCTTTTATTGTCTGTCACGTTTCTGTTTTCAACAAATTTCTATAATTGGGTCACAAAAATAAATATTAAATATTAACATATTAATTATTTTGTCTCTAACCTGTAATATTGAGTAGCAAACACAGTATGTTTGGATACAAATATACAATATTTGTGAGAAATTACAAATATGTTATATTTGCGCCCAAACAAACAAAAGACAGATTTTTCAGAGTGCACTGCTGCTATGGTGATTTGAAGGGTTGAAATCTTCCTCTTACCCATTGTAGGGTTTGTCCTGTTACCACGTTTTCCGCAACTTACGAAATAAGGTGGTTGCTCGCTGAGTCCGACCTTGTGTCCTCGTACAGGTTTCCTGGATACTATATAGTCGAGAGGAGTTTGCGCAGTCTCGAAGTCTCATGCGTGTATTCAGTGCCTTCGCAGAAATGTTTCCAAGACGTTCTCGTTGAAAATCTATTTATATTCCGTAAGACTAATTTTGTGGACATTCCAGTCTCGCTCCTTCCTTGAGGACTGTACCCTATTAAAAAGAATTCTGAAAGACTTTCCTAGGAGTTGCAGATAAGTGTGCGATATGTTTGCTGTTTCAGCATATATGGTTGCTTGGTTGGTTGAATAGGCTGCAAGACAGCACGCTGTCTAGCACACTTAGGCTAAAGAAGCCCATTGTGATACCTGCAGTTTCCTCCATAGCAACTATTGACTGTGCTAACTAAATGTGTTCCGAATATCCTATTTTTCAGTCCTGTCAGAGCAGGGAAATCCAAGAAAAGGTGTTTCGTCTTCCTCTTCCATGCAGCATCTACAGAGGGTGAAGTTTCTATGTCCCAATCTTAGGGCGTGTTTTCCTACAAGACAATGTCCCGTAAGTGTTCCTATCATTGTGGATACTCTGCCTCTCGGAAAGTTAAGAAGTTGCCTAGTCCTCTTCCTGTCCACCTGTGGCCAGATGACCCTGCTTGTTTGCAAGTTGATGTAAGTCTCCACTTGTCCTTGAGCATATTATCGGCCCACTGCCTGATCTGCATACGGCAGGAAGAGATTGGCATCCTAACACCTTTTTTTTGCCGGAAGAACCTGTGCCGTACTACCCTGTCTAGCTAACGCATCCGCTACGCAATTGCCTGGAATGTCGCTATGTCCCGGTACCCAGATAAGCCTGATGTCAATATTCTCTGCCATCACCCTAAGTGATGAGTGGCATTCTTTCACCGTCAGGGACGTACCTAACATGGCTTCCAGGGATTTTATGGCAGCTTAGCTGTCTGTGTAGATACATATTCTCCGGAGGGTTGTGACACTAATTTTCAGTAGTTCAGCAACCTCCAGTATGGCGGTAATTTCCGCCTGAAATACACTACAGTGATCAGGCAGCTTGAAGGAGATATTTACATTTAGGTCCGGTGAATGGACCTCATAGCCTAGTTGCTCGTCCAACTTTAATCCATCCGTGAAAAATCTGGTACTACTGGTGTCTCCTTCCAGTGACTTTTCCCAGGTATTCCTGTTTGGAATAGAAGCCCTTAGATTTGTCGCTGGTAGAAGGTAGGGGATACAGTAGTCCGTTTTCAAGGGAATAGAGTTGATCCGGTGTAGTAATTCAGCGTGTCCGGAATGCCCCGATATCAAAACGGCACAATCTCTAATTCTCACCAGGGATGTAGCGGCTGCCGATACGGCCCTGATTTCAGGAGCACAGATGTTCAGGCTAGCACTGAGTGCAGTACCTGACGCCGTGCCCATTGCCCAACTAACGCTAATCAGTGCTGATATTTGCATTTTCATCAAGGAATTCAAAATATATTTCTTTTTTAGAGTCCTCCACCAAACTACGATGCCATAGAGAAGTATTGGTCTGACTATTGCCTTATAAATCCACATGGTGATGTTAGGAGACAGTCCCCAGCGCTTTCCTATCGCCCCTTTACAGCAGTAAAGAGCAACAGGCGCCATTTTCACCCTCTCCTCCATATTGGGTTTCCAAGACAGTTTTCTGTCGAGAATTATTCCCAGTTACTTGACCTTTTCCATCAACTGTAATTGCACCCCATTAACTGACGGCAGTTCAATTGCGGGTATTTTATATTTTCGAGAGAACAAGATAAACTCGGTTTTAACTGGGTTAAGTGATAGTCCGTTGTTAGCGGTCCAGTTCGAAATCAGACTAAGTAGGCTGGTTGTACGAATGGTAAGTAAATTGAGATTTCCACCCATACATATGATAGCAAAATCATCGTCATAAGCAAAGACCTGGCATTCGGTCCTGTGCAATTCAAGAAGCAGTTCATTGACAGAAGTTAACCATAATAGTGGAGACAGAACTCCCCCTGCGGGGTCCCCCTGTTAACGTTCGTAGTAATTGTAACACCAACCCATTCAGCTTTGACGGATCTATCCACCAGAAGCTTCCCAATTAGGCGTGTCCCTAAACTGTCGACTCCTAGATTCTGTAACGACCTAAGAATCGCCGAAGGTTGAATGTTATTGAAGGCTTCCTCAATGACCAGGAAGGTCCCCAGAGCTAAGACCTTAAGTCTCAGTTGCTCTGCCCTTGAAATAGGCATGCTGAGAACTCGATAGCAGATTCTGTTGAAGATTACTTCGAACATGAATGTCCAGTAACCTTTCAAATGTCTTAAGAACAAAGGATGATAGACTGATTGGTCTAAAGTCCTTTTTTTGACATAAGAGCATTTGCCCGAATGACTCCCAGCATAAGGGCAGCCCCTGAAGATTGCCTCCAACCAACTACAATATAGGTATAGTGCCTCCTGTAGTTGCGCGGGAATTATCCCGTCAGGTCCGGCTGATTTATAGGGCTTTCAGAATATTCAGCATATATATGCTGATGTACTTTAGCTACACTGCAAAAAACATTTTGTTGTTATGACAGTACATTTGCTATTGTAACAGTCAGCAGGACGATAATTATTTTGTTTTATCAATAGAAAACTTTATTGAGTGTAATGCTTTTTTGGTCAATTACAAACAAAAATTAAAACAATAAAAACTACAATTAGTTGATTGGTATTCAAATTGCATTTATTTGTAAAATACTCAGGGTAATTCTATCCGCATTTACTCCTTGCACTGGCCGCTATAAAGTTCCTTAATGGCTAAAATGTAAGATATATTCATTAAGGACTCTAGCAAAACTCAATTGCATTAAAATATTTGATTATCTTTTGCCGATTTACTTACGTTGCCCCAGATTGCAAGCTTCAGTTCCCATGACACAAGGGTTGGAAAATGTTTTGGTCTTTCCATCGGGATACTGTCCACATTTTGGATCAAGATTTCGGCCACACGGAATTAGACAATCTTTTTGACCGCTTACAAAGCCGAGCACAACTGCAGCCATCAATACAAGTAGCAAAAGGAAACGCATTTCGAATGAGATTTTAATGAACAATATCTGTCTAACAGCAACTAAAGAATACAGAAGTCTATAGCTGATGTCATAAAGTACAAGGCTTTATATATTCAGCTTTTTGGCTAAATTACACTAGTCCACACGATATTTTTTCCGGAACTTCCACTATACTTTTTCCAAGGTAGTTTGGTTCATCAAAATATAATAATTTGAATTTTAATTGCTTGCAATTTTTGGAGAATATACATTTAGTTAGTTATACTCCTCGAGAACTAAAGCACATATCTTTTGTCAAATACTCTTACGGAATCCGTGATAAAACCATTCTTTAGATGTAGAAAGGAAACATTACGTTACGTCCAACCAAAATCCCAGAAAATATAACTTCTTTTGGGGAATGTAACTAATTGTTGATTACGAACATTTGTTGAATCGAATTTATCATTTCCTTTGTGGCAAATAAAGTTAATCGTTTACGAGAAACACAAAAACGTTTTGAAACTTTTTATGTTAACTCCAAACAAAAAAGCCTTTAGGAGAATAGAAAAACTTTCCCAATAACTTTTTATTTTTTGTTTAACGCAAACTATAATTCGTTTAATTCCAAATTCAAAAAAAAAGCATTAAGGGGAAACCAAAATCTGTCCGACAAATAGTTTTTTCGTTTAACATAAACGAATATGGCTTACGTCGAAGAATACCTTCCATATTGGAAGTATTTTATAGAATTTTAAATTCAAATTTATTTTAGTAGTTAGTAAACTACTATTTAGTAACTACAAGAGGTATCCATGACACAGCTGATCGACTATGTATGTAGTAGGAAATAGATAGAAAAGAAAGTGGATAGGCGAGAGAGCGGTGAGCAACCAGAAGCAAACCATGCGGCAAACTAAGTTTAAGCAGGGGGATTCTCAAAGACGATTTACAATTAGACGACCAGAAGATGTGCGCAACTTGGCAACCCTGGTAAAAGAGAACCAAAAAGTACTAGGAGATCACTCAAACGCATTTCTCTCTCGAGTCATATCTTGCTTATTTCAAACTTTTTGCATAGTTTATGTAATTTTACTTCAACATGGTTGGAATTTGTATAGTTATATACAATAACACTATCAAAAAGCTGCTCGTGTATTGAAATATTCAATGAAGAGAGTAAGAGAGAGAGAGAGTAGAGAAGTACTAGGGTTTCACTCGTTTTGTTTGTTGGCATTTGAGTGAAGAGAAATTTTGGCTGTCTACTTGTACATCGTTTTTAGGATTCTATGGCACAGCTGATAGAAAAGGTACTAGGCCGATGATGGACAATGAGAGAGCAAAGAAGACAGGAACTAATTTTAAATATTGTTTGTTGATACTAATGACAGCTAAATTATGTTTTATGTTGTTTGCATTGAACGAAAATACGCATTCCCTTTGATTTCTGTCCTTTTCATGTCCAACGAAAGTGTAAAATTGGTAAAATACAGCAGCAAATAAAACTGTATGAAATGGCCTACTACCTCGTCGTCATGAAGAGGCATCGAAGAGAGTAATGGAAACTCTTAACTATTACTCTATGGTTTAAATAGTGTTTGATTGATACTAATGACAGCTAAATTATTTCTGCCCATTTCATGTCCAACCAAAAAGTGAAATGAAACAGCAACTCGGACTCGACGCAATGACCTACTACATCGTCGTCATCGAGAGAATGTAAAGAGAGGGATAGGGAATCTTGTATATTTCTCTGTGGTAAATAGTAAATACTATAATCTCTAGGCAGCATCACTACCTGCCCGCGATTTTATCCACTAAGCCACCGCAATCGTGGTGCGAAGACGAGCAACAGCTTATAAGTGCTCTATTACACGATGGCATTTCTTGCCGGCATATTTTTTAGTTCTCTTTTAAAGTTGCTACGTAATTCATCGAGCTGTTACACGTTGAAATTTCACAATATGGAATTATTGAATTATCAAGCCATGAAATACCAAAATCAAGACAAAAACGGAAAATGCCGAAAGAAAATCCCCCAAAACACAATGCCAAGGCATTTCAGGGCATTTGTTCCTCCTCTCTTACTTCCCTACACTTCTTGCCCGACGAATGTACAATTCACGAATTTTCTTGCGGGGATAAATTCATCGTGTAATAGTGCTCTAATAAGGAATTGCTCGATCCGTTTTGTTGCAAGAACAAAGAATCAATTCCAAAGACAGTGCACCCATAGAAAAATAAGCGAATTAGCCGTGACCGAATTTGGAGATTATCACAACCACATTAGATGTCATCTCATACGAACAAGAGTTTGTCACAATCGCATTAGAGGTTGCCACAACTTATTAAAGGTAGTTTCAACCGAATTTCAGTTGAGGGGCCTGAATTCAGTCGTGACAACTTCAATTCGTTGGTGGCAACTGCAATTTGATGGCAACAGCCAAGTTTATGCTGTCTACCATAGAGTAAGTAATAGCTAAGAGGTCCCATCCCTCTCTTAGCATTATCCTGCGGTCGTTGGGGAAATAGGAAATTTCATCGAGTTTGAGTTGCTGTGTTGTATGTTACTCTTCGGTTGGGTATAAAAAGGACAGGAAACACAGAGAATGCGTATTTTGGTTCGATGTTGCCAAAATACAACATAATTTAGCGGTCATTAGTATCAATCAAGCTCTATTTAAACTTAGTTTGCTGCATGGAACGTTTCATTGCTTAACTCTCTTACTCTGTTTTCCCTCAATTACCGACTTCATAGTCGATCAGCTGTGGCAAGGATACCACCTGAACCAACAACCTCTTTTCACACAATTATGTCTGTGACTGTATAGTGTATGTGTGTTACTTCCCAGTAGGCCGAACCTTGAAGACATCATCAAAACAACCATGTTGTCTTGAAAAACGTACTGAGGACCTTCCTAACAAATCGTCAAAGAAATATTCATACAAATGTCGCAGAAATCGTTGGCGACGAGGTAAGCAACATTCGAATGATATTGTCGTTCACGAGAAAGTAAACGATACTGTACATAGTTGACGACAACGTAACCGACAATTTCGGCTATATGCAATTTTTGTATATTACTTTTACATTTGACTCCAGTTTTGGTAAATAATTCAGCAGCTTTATTCAATTCGTTAAATTCGAATAATAATAGTGGTCTTCATGAAAGCTCGAAAGAACCTCGTAAACTCGAAAACATCGTAAACTTGCTCAGCAAACGTCATAACAAACAAATTTCCCATACAAAGCGACTTGCTCAAAAGTTGAAAGTTTTCGAGGCAAATTTGCTGCGCAAACGTGGGATGGAGAAACGTGTAAACTTTTGACATTTCGTTGTCATCTGACTAGGATGGATAAATAAGGTGATAGCACTAGAACAGTACAAAAAGTACACAGACATAATACATGCAATTGCTACTGCTACCACCTTATGTATCCATCTTGGTCAGCTGATATGGTTTTGACCACAACTACGCTGAGCAACTTTACCTGGTGCCTCATGCAACGGTGCGAGGGAAACTTGCGCTGAGCAAAAGTTCTCGGCTTTCACGTTTGCATAAATGCCGCTAATATATTTTATAAAGTAAAGTAAAGGGTTTTCCAATTTGAGTGATATGGTATCTAAGTGACGTCTCGGCCATTTGTAGTATTCAGTAATGTTTAAAATTTCATCATGGAGAGATATACGCAAGAACAACGTTGCATTTTTTTTTATCAAAATAATCGTTCTCCAATTGTAACTTTTCGTGCACTTTTGCATTTTCGAAATAATCGTTCACCTGTGCTCACTATTCGTCGTATTGTTGCAAATTACGAGCGCACATTTTCTATACATAATGTACAAGTGCCAATAAGACAAAGAACCGCTCGAAGTAATGAAAATATTGCAGCCGTTCAGGCAAGTGGTGCTGAAGACCACAATTCTTTGAAATGAAGCTGGTAACACCGTCACTGTCAATAGAGAGCGGTATAGATCGATGATAACCACCTTTTTATAGCCGAAATTGGAAGAAGTTGATCTTGACAATATCTGGTTCCAACAAAATGGGGTACGTGCCACACTGAACGTGCAACAACCGAATTGATGCGAGAAAAGTTCGATTATTTCAAGAAACTGTGATATTGAATGGCCTCCAAGAAGTTGTGATTTAACACCATTGGACCATTTCTTGTGGGATTATTTGAAGTCATTGGTCTTTAGCAATACCACCACAATGTCTTCAAGCTTTACAAGTCAATAGTGAACGTGTTATTCATGACATACGACTTGATTTATTGGGAAAAGTGCTCGAAAATTAGATTCATCGAATTCGTTCCTGCAAAAGAAGACGTGGAGGCTATTTGAAAGATGTTTTATTCAGAACTTAGTTGTATCGATTGTACTTCACTGTACATAAAAAAACATTTGAATTTGCTTAACAATTTGTGTGTTTTTTTTACGGAAATCATGTCAGTCAAACCTGAAACTCCTTTATTTGGTTGTTTAAATAAAAAAATACTTAAAAATACTAATTCAATTATTACGAATGCGAGTATGTAAAAAAAATAAATAAAATAAAATTATGATAAAATAAAAATAATAAAATAATTAAGGATGGTCTCTATCGGTCTGAGGTTCACATTCAACTGAATTGTTCTGCTTTCACTTGTTTATTTATTATTTGTCTGTTTTATGTGTCTGCGGCCGCAGACAATACAATACCTGTTTTTTCTATTTTTTACTCCCAAAAATGGAACGCATTTTCAAGAGAACTTGTCAACCTTCTTTCATTGACGACAAGGTACAAGACATCGTCGCCCATAATGTCGTTGAAGACAATGTCACCACAGGTACTGTGGCCTGATGGGTTGTTTCTTTCAAAGACGCGAGAAACAATGCATGAGAGTGATAACCTTTCAAAATGTGCTTGTGCATATATTTTTCGTTTGCAATAAATAGTATTTATTTGCAGTGAAAGAAAATTAGGAACATTTTGTAGTAGACGAAACTTCGTTTACAATAACAACTTCGTTTACAATAGAATTGAGCACTCGATAAAAACATTTTTATTTACGGGAAAGTATCCAGTTTCGCAGTCAATTATGAGACTTATGCTTAGTTTCACAGTTGAAAATTATTCATTTAAAGGGACATTAAATGCCCGATGTCTGTTATTCAATATGACAATTTTCCGAGAGCTTTCAAATTGAGCTTTTAAATGACGAGTGTGAAACTCAACCTTAGCGTACGAACACAATCGGTGCCATAACGTAGGCGTTGAAAATTTGTACATTCATTCTTATGGAAGAAGAACAAGAATTGGCGTTTAATGTCATTTCTGGCGTGGGCCACACAAATTAGAATTCTTTTTATTTCTCTGGCGTCAAGAAGGCACAATGTTGCCAGTTTAATACAAAAATTAGTACACGCTAAAAAAAATCTGTTTTTTTGTTGTTGTTTGGATGCAAAAATAACGTGTTTGTACCTTGTCGCAAATATAGTATACTTGTATCCAAACACGTTGTGTTTGCCTTTCAATGTAACATGTTTGGGACACAATGATTAATAGGTTATAACATATAAATTTGTCATCCAAATGTGAGTTTGTTTGTTGAAAACCGCTAAAATCAAAAGCAAAAAGGTAGCACATCTTCAATTCTTGGAAACAATGCAACAATGCAAACATGTACATGTCACCTGCTGGGACTATTATTTTCCAGTTTTTTCTATTTTTCTGACAATTAAAATTAAAATATTTTGAAACTTTCTAAGAAATATGAACGGAAATGGTAAATTCATGTTCCATAGTGTCACAAATTATAGTCGAAGTGATTTGTGTCCTTCCGACCTGTAAAAAATACTAATTTTAGAATAATTGCTGAGATTTGTATGTATGAGTCAATGACCAAACATAGAAAAGTAAATAGAGGTGACAAATTCTGACGCCAAGTGACTGTGTTTATCGACAACGTTTATTGAGTTGACGCCAACGTTATCGCCCTGATTGTGGTTATACACTTAGTGGAAAGCGACATATTTTTTGGGCCAAAATAATAAAAAATTTTGCGCCAAACGAGGTCTAAACGTTTGATTTTGTTTGCGCGTATTGCTGTTTTTGTCAATGGCTTTACGGGATCAGGAACAATTTACTTTACCTTTCCAATAACAAACTATTTTGCATCAAATTCATTTTGACATTATTACTAAAGATCTTATATAGGACAAATTAATTATATGACAATTATAATTTGTGTTTAATTAAAATTACCTCTACAAATTCAAATTCAAAAAAAAAAAATGTAAATAAAATTGGCAATTGTACTTGTTTTCAAAGCATTTCCTTCATACGATATCTGGCAGTTTTGGGTTTCAAATATTTTATAGGTACAGTTTTATGCATTTGAAAGTACTACGAGCATAGATAAATAAAAAACCAAAGATGGTGAAAGATAAGTGGTGGATTTGAAAGTAAGGGGAAATTTTCCAAATGGTGCCGGAGTGGTAGATATGGGCACATTTCCCTGGAAACAAAAACTATTGAAAAAACTATATAAGCATGCTTTTTTGTATTGTCAAGAAATATCAAAAGCGATATGCTTTTCTATTAGTTATATTATATTTTCAAATTCAAACAACAGAATCAAAATAAAAATTGTGTTTGAGAGCTTTTTCGACGCATCCAAGTGAAAAATGGTCGTACGGAAACAGCCTGTGCCCTCTGGTGAAAATGGTGATTAAGCAAATGAGTCATATATGGTTTTTATTTATCAATGCTACGGGCCAATCCTTATCGAAGTCACAAACCTCTCCATATAAAATAATTTGAAAACAGAATTGCCAGCGGTCAAACATATTCAAAATATCGGAAACGTTACCATATTTCATTAGAATTGTCATCCGATTCCACAACCCGCATTTGCACTGCTTGAGCAAATGGAAATTCAAAATTTGTTAATTGTCATTGCGAACAATAGCAGTTCTTTTGCATTTGCATTAAATAATGTAATGCAAATTAAAATCCAATGCAAATTAAACAATTCCATCACTGCTAAAGATACAACAATGTTTTTTCATAGTTTTTTGATGTGTTAACATCTATAGGCACGGGTAGGGCAATCTATAAAAGTGAACACATGGAAACAACACACGGCGTTAGCATGACACACGTGGTTGTTGTACAACAATAGTCTCTGCCTGAAAATAAGTATGATGATATTGATGTAGCGGCAGCCAACAAACAAGCAGGTCGTCGTCACCCTAGAGTATTGAATAGTATAGAGAACTCATGGAACGAATTGTACGACTCAAAAGCAGTGGCGACATATGGCTAATGATTCAAAACGTATTACTGTATTTTTGTCACAGCTTGGTCCATGCATAATTTTGATGTGGAACATTGATGCCTTTTGAAATATTTATGCGTTTTGTATTGTTTTATGTAATAACATTGTCGAAATGATGCATTTTTATTGAAATATTCTATAAAGAGAATAAGACTCGTTTATGCTCTTTTACTCAGATTCTCTACATGAGAGCGAAAAAAGAGTGCAATAAGTTCCCTATACTATTCAATACTTTATGTCGTCGCTCTATTTATGACAAAATAAAAACCATTATTTCAGTGAGATAAATACTGCTTTATTTATTTTAACAATATTACATCTAATCTTAAAGTGTATGTAAGAAAAAAGCAAGGACAATAACAAAAGAGCCCTCAGCACAAAAACTATTATTTTTCTTATTTTCCAATGTAACATTTACTAATGTGTTCTTAGAAATCGAACAGGTACCGAACACTCGTTGATTTTTTTTAACAAGATCTGTGATTTAATTCTCAAGAAATATCGAAAATAAAATATATGTAAATGTTTTTTTCTATTACATCCCATGGACAGGCAATCACTGGAGCGGTGCTCTTTTGGTTTTACACTCTTTGATTACACTCTCCTAGATAGATAGTGTCGCCGTCACTTAGTGAAGTCTCAGTCGTTAAAAGAAATATTAGGTGGTTTGAACAGGGACTGAACCCAGATTCTCATATCATTGCACCACCGATGGTATATAATATAATATAAAATAAATGTACATTTTCAACTAAATTTTTAGGAAAATGTATAGTGGAAGTTTAGGATGAATTTTTTTTTCTTAATCTTGTTGCTTAGTGTTGTTTGATAAGCACTGTGCTAACAAGTTAAATAAATAAATGAGTTAATACTTAAATAAACCGGAATATATTGGATGCTATTTATCATTACTTATCGTTGAATAATATTATTTTTATTATTATTATTTTTTAAAATCTTGTTTGTGGAATAGGAATATCGCTTTTGATTTCCAAACAGAAGCGACAAGCGACGGCAAGTGAAACGATTTAAATTCTGTTTAATAAGCAGCGTATTTGAGCCTTTGCTTGTTTAAAAATTGACTTAATTTTTATGGGGATTTTCGATCAGCTTTAGTGACCGACTCTATAAAATATTTACTTTTTATTTCATGTGTACTTTATTATTGCAATCTAGTTTACAAATAATATTCAGCATTACTTATGTTAATTGTGTAGAATAAGGTAGAAATAATTCAATGATCACCCAATACGTTACCGTTCCATTTAAGATTTTTATCGAAAAACGTTAACGGGTGTCTCCGTTAGATTGCACTTTTTAAATTTAGTGTAATTTTTTGTGCAAGTGGCAACTTTGACATTTGGCAGCTGTCACATATGTTTATTCCGATTATTAACAACGGAGCCAAGATTCATTGACTCAGGTTATATCAGCTGATTTCATTGTTTTCATTTTGTTTCGTGCCTAATATGTCAAAGTTTGTTTACATTTCTGTTTTTGTTTACATTATTAGTTTAATCACAAAGTTTCAAAGAATTCGTAATGAATTAGATAGATTTATTTGCGAAAACAATTTGTTAAATATAAAAGGGCTTTACACAAACCGGATTGAATCTTCCTTCTGAGCACTAAATTTAACACAATTGAAATGAAATTGCAATTTTCACTTTGTGTTTCCATCAGCTGACTTTGACATATTAGGCACTATAATTTCATCAACAGCTGCTGCTACAACCTGAATGAATAAATCTTTGAGAAACTGGGTCGGTTATGGACAGTTAGACTCCTGTCAACGTACCGGTCGATCTCTTGAAAACATTGCTGCTGTAAAAGAGAGTTTCGTCGAAAACCCGAAAATATCAATTCGTCATCGTTCTCAACAACACAAAATTTTACGAAGCACTGCTCAGAGAATTTTGACAAAAGACCTCCACCTTCATGCATACAAAATTCAGGTTACTCAGGAGCTCAAACCATTAGACCTTGGAAAGCGGCGGCAGTTTGTTCAATGGTTAATGGCGCAAAGTGAAGCCAATACCATTTAAAAAAAAAAGTCATCTTCCCCGATGAAGCGCATTTCCATCTGAATGGCTTCGTGAATACGCAAAATTGTCGAATTTGGGGCTCAGAAAAACCTCATGCAATCCATGATAAACAAATGCACCCACAACGAGTGGGATTTTGTGCGGATTTTGTCAAGGCGGCGTGATTCGGCCTTACTTTTTTGTAGTGCAGTGACAGTGAACAGCATTCTGGTGACCTCAACGGGATGGAACTGGACGCCATGTGGTTTCAGCAAGACGGCTCCACCTGCCACACCGCGCACGAAACAATCGATTTATTGCAGCAACGATGTTCAGAACAAATAATCTCAAGAAATTCTGATGTCAACTGGCCACCAAGATCATGAGATTTAACGCCGTTCGATTTCTTTCTTTGGGGTTTTGTGAAACCTCGGGTTTATGCGACTAAACCAGAAAGAATTCCTCAACTCAAATCCGAGATGAAACGCGTCATCGGTGAGATACAGCCACATCTCTGTGAGAAAATCATGGAAAATTGCATGAAAAGGGTAATGGCCTGTCATCAGAGCCATTTTGACAGGTATTTTATTCTATACTTAATCGAAACATGTCTTCTTTAGAATCCAGTAAAAAAATCTCAACTTACATCCCATGAAGGGACAGGGGAGAGCTTCTCACAATCACTGAGCTGTGCGCTTTCCAGTTTTCACTCACTGATTGGGACCTACAGTTTTACACCGATTCCGAACGGTATTTTGATAAGGTTTTTCATGGCTGTATACTCGATAGTGTCGCCATCACTATGCGAGGTGACCGCCGCCGAAAGAAATTTTAAGGTGGTCAGAGGAGGGTTTGAACCCAGGATCTCATGTACAAGAGGCGCGTACACTACCATTGTACCACGGAAGCACGGCGAACCGAGTATTTCTCAGCAAAAAGTTCCTAAGATCATTCAGCTTAACTGCCAGAATGTCTGTTAGATCCAACATGAAGTAAGATCCTAGATATTGCATCCTACTCATACCAAATATGTCCCACAACTTTTGTAATAATTATGAGCTGAGATTCCAAGTCTAGACGTCACACACACACACTGCTACGCGGTAGAAATATCTTACCTAGGAATGGATATCAAGTTTATTGTACGATTTAGGTCATAACGTTACCATACTTGTCTGATGACCTGTCTGTGAGCTTTGGTTTTAAGTATGAACTTGCATACAGAAAGGGCCATATATGGAAAAAGAGGGAGTCGCCGAGAGGACCCTGCGCACTCTGGATGTCTCAGCCACATTTCAATGCCTTCGCTGAAATGTTTCCAAGACTTCCACTTTGAAGATCCTAAGTCTTTCTTATATTATTTAAGTGTAATTTTGTTCACACTCTCTAGGTCTCACACCATCCTTAAGGACTTTGCCCTAGTAAACAACGTGTTGCAAAACTTTCTCAGGATTTGCAGATCCTTGTTCAGCCACGGAGATTTTGTTTTACCCCGGTAGTAACCGGTAGGACATGCGGAATCGAACTTTGTACTTTACTCGGTCCAGTGTTTTTTCGAACGTTTCGGATGGTCGGAATACGAATGCGACACCAACCAACTTTCCATCAACTGAAATGAGTCCTGTGATGCAATGGTAATATAAAGGATCTCTTGTCTAACTATTATAATAAATGTGGGCTAATTGCCCCGGTTACAAACATAAAGGTTAGTGGACAAAACACATTCTAAAAGTGTCTCTTCACTTGTATTTATATTTTGAACAGAATGCAATTCTTAAAATTTAACAGAATGCAAGGAGCAACACGATAGCAAAGAAAGTGACATTTCGATAGCAGAAAACTACCCCGAAATATGTAACTGAACATTTGTGGGTGTGTGTAGGCGCGTGAGGGTATAAATCGCAACAAAATATTCGTGTTTTTGTGTTTTAACCATAATTCGGTCGCGCCTGTTTCGTTTTTATTTGGATTCAGAAAAAAACGGAAGACATACACACATTTGTACGGGCAGTCGAAGTCAATTAAAACGAAGAAGTCAAAGAAACAAAGTGTTTCAAGTACGACGAACATAAAAAATAATAATTCAACGTCCAATCCAATCGAAATTTTAACAAATTTTGTCAAAATAAATAAAGGAGCAGTTGAAGAAATTGCATACAGAGTGATCACTGGCTTAATGACGGAGATTTGGCGCTATAATTAAATGACAGGACCCTCAACACAACAACAATTGCATGATTTAAGAAAACAATGATGGGGTTCTAGAGCTTAAGGGAGTAGTGCTTATGTTCATGGTAAGTACAAACATAGATATGTATGTACATATTTTAATAAGAAATCTTAAAAATAAATTCCTTATATTTGTTTTTAATTGCAGGACCTGAATACGACGGCCACAATAACATTCAACCCCTCGATTACCACAATCTTCTCCAGACGAGTGTTCCATCATGGAATGAATATAATCTATTTAGCAAATTGTGACCACTTTCGAAACAAAATTTCAAAAAAATTGTTATTCAAACACCTCCAATGTAATACTAACAATTTAACTAACAATATATTTATGAACAACTGTCAATAAATAATTTCAAACATACTTCAATACATTCATTGCAGCAATGAAACAAATTCATAGCAGCAATGAACAAATTCATGGCAGCAGTGAAGTAAATTCATTGCAAGAACGGTACTTATTCATTGCAACAGTGAAACAAATTCATTGCAGCAGAGAAACAAATTCATTGCAGAAACGAAACAAATTCGTTGCAATAATAAAGAAAATGCATTGCAGCAACAACCACACCTTCATCATAGTAACGTACAATTTGCAGTTGATG
The DNA here is from genome assembly GCA_963931995.1 of Phaonia tiefii. Classification (NCBI taxonomy): domain Eukaryota; kingdom Metazoa; phylum Arthropoda; class Insecta; order Diptera; family Muscidae; genus Phaonia; species Phaonia tiefii. The sequence goes on from OZ008367.1 coordinate 199,346,228, forward strand.
AACACTATTTCATAGCGGGAATGACACTGTACGTTAGCTCACTTTCGATGACAAAAGTTGTTGGGGTGATGAACAATTTCATCCCGGTGACGATGCTTTTCCGTTCAGTGTGTGAGCAGTCTAGCCTGAATTTCTTCTTTAACAGTGAGATTTTTGAGATCAGTATGTAATTGTTTGTTACTAGCAAACCATTCTCCGAAGAGTTTTTGATTAAAACCGCGGTAGAATTTCCAAATTAGGGTTCGAGGCTGTTCGCCATAGATGAATTCCATATGTCTATATCGGCTTGAGGAAACATTGGTAAATCCGTAGTTTCACCAAGGTTCAAAGTTTCAGAAAATTTCACCAAACAATCGGTGTTGCCATATCAACAACTCAATAAAGCAGTGTTCAGGCTGGGGGTATGCATAAAACAGCTGATAGACTGTGAAGTAGAAAATTGATAGAAAACAGAGTAGATACATGAGAAAGCGATAAACAACCAGAAGCAAAGCATGCAGCACACTAAGTTGAAATAGTGGTTGATTGATACTAATGACAGCTAAATTATGTTTTATATTGGTTGCATCGAACGAAAATACCCATTTTCTTTTTATTTCTGTCCGTTTTATGCCCAACTAAAGAGTAACATGCAACAAATGCAAACCAATAAACTTGTTTTTTAATTCCTGCTAAACTAAGCCCTCGACGACTTTGTATGGGGCGCCGTTTAAAATCGCTTAATATCGCTTAGCTCTCCATACAAACTGGTCGAAAAATTAGTTTAGCAGGGAATAAAAAACCAGGTTCAATATCAAAATTCCGGTCCAAAACAAATATCCAACAATTGTTTTCGTATGAATTAGCTTTGGCGTAACAACAACCATGCAATAGAATTTGTCTGCGAAATTTCCGCGAAGAGCTAAGTACCAAGCAGTTGAAAATTGAAAAGTGAGCGAAATTTTCGTATCGTGCAATGTTTGTTATTTTTTTATACACGCACTTCTTATGGCAATGAGAATTTCATGAAAACTGAATAACGGGCTTTAGTACAAAAATTTTCATGTGTTGAGAAACGTTTTTCTGACAATTAAAATTAAAATATTTTTAAGAAATATGAACGAAATTGTTGATTTCGTATTCCATAGGGTGACAAATTACAATGAACCCAAGTTTTGTCCTTCCGGTCAATAAAATGCCAATGAGTGTTCGAATTACATACATTGTAAAATAAATAAATTAGAAAAGTTCGTTCTATAAATAGAACTTTCAAAAACTTCTGCATCAGTGCGTGTAAGTAGGAAAGCAATGTGTAAGTAGCGACAACAATCGCTCTGCACACAATCAATAAATGTCTTCGGTTAGTGACTTGTGTAAATACACGCCGCAGTGGCTTAACGGGCTAGACGCTGCTGAAGTTGATGCTTCACAAACATCGAAACGATCGTCCAGCGAATGTGAGTTCGAATCCCACCCGCGGCATTTACATTTTTTTCACTAACCGGAGAAAACATGATCTCTACAGCCTTAAAGGAAATTACAAAAAAAGAATAGTTTTTGTGCTGAAGGCTCTTTTGCTATTGCACTTTGTTTTTTCTTACATATACTTAAACATTAGATCTAATATTGTTAAAATAAATAAAGCAGTATTTATCTCACTCATAGAATAACACATACTATAGAAGAACTTATTCTCTCATCTGACGTTTCATTTCACACTCTCTCGGTAGGTCTGTGGAAATGTTTACATACACCAGGTGGAGTTACAAAATATGTTCACTTAACTATTTCCTGTCGTTTTGGTGTAGAACTGAAAAATTTAAATGTATTTTGCACTTTTTTGTTGACTTTTAACGTTGGTATTCATTTGTATTGTATTTAACACAACTAGTTTGCCACAAAAACACGAAATTCGGGTGTAGTTCCTTTGTGGATCGCTGTATACTATTGCCACCATCTGGTATTATTGAACCCATATTTTCCACCCTCCACTGTGTAATTTCCATCGTACCTATGACGTTTAATTTATTGAGCGAATAAAACCTTCTACGTATGTGTTATTCTATGATCTCACTGAAATAATTGTTTTTGTTTTGTCATAAACAGAGAGACGATAAAAAGTATTGAATAGTATAGAGAACTTATTCCACTCTTTTTCCGCTCTCATGTAGAAAGTGTGAGTATTTATGAATATTTTAATATAAACGCACCATTTCGACAATGTTATTACATAAAGCATAAATGTTTCAAAAGGCATCACTGTTCCATATCAAAATTATGAATTGACCAAGTTATGGCAAAAAGTGAGTAATACGTTTTGATTCATTCGTCAGATGTCGCCAGTGCTTTTGAGTCATACAATTTGTTCCATGAGTTCTCTATACTATTCAATACTCTTTGACGACGACGATCTGCTTGGTTGTTCGCAGCCGCTACATCAATACCATCATACTTAATTTCAGGCAGAGACTATTGGTGTACAACGTTTTATAATTTACCAAACCGACAAAAATTATACAAAGGAATACCATAATTGTATTACATTTCAGATAGAGATAACTGACTGCCAAACCTGCTTTATATATTCTGACAGTTACAGTCGGTGGTGCAAAGATAGTGTGCACGGCGCTTGTTCATGAGAACTGGGGTTCGATCTATGCTCTGACCACCTCAAATATCTTTCGCCGGCGGTCACTCGCTTAGGGACAGCGGCGCTATCGAGTACGTTGTCATGAAAAACCTTCGCAAAACACAGTTCGGAACCGGTGTAAAACTGAAAGTTCCCATCAGTGAATGAAAAACTAGAAACCGCGCATAGCTCGCTGGTTATGAGAATAGGAAGCAATTTTCTTACCAATGGCTTTCACAAAATCTTACAGTATTATTCCAGATTCTCTTTTGAGGGGCTCAATATTTTTCTGTACCTAGGGCCTCAAGCAATCTAAATCCGGGCCACCATAAGATGCTTTTTCGATACAATCAAATCAGAGGTTGTAGATGTATGTCTTAATACATCTAGAGAGATTTGGATGTTGCCTGTGTTCTAGATTCTTTGTAGCAGTGCTATTATTTATTGCCTCTAACGGATGTGGCTGCATTGAAAAAGGAATATGTTTGAGATATCCTTGTGGTACTAATTTAATATATGATACTATTGTCTTCCTCTTGACATAAATCCCTCATGATTTAGTTTCGCTATTCATTGACCCAAATGCCCCTAAGACCTGATTTATGGGGCGTAGCATATTCAAAAGATGTTATAGCCTGAAACCATCCTGACGAACCTTTATTGCATAGAGTTCATCGAAACCCCAAGGTTATAGACCTGCAAACCCCGTCGCAACCTTTGTTATAGGACAAAAAAGTAATGATGCAGATGTAGTCAATATCTGTCGTTGAGTCCGCTCATGTCTTCTTCCCCCGACTTTCACACTCTAATTAAACAAGATTGTTGTTCTCATTTGGCATACAAAACGAAAATACGGTTGGTTGCTATGAAAAATCATAGAATAATGTCAGCTAGAGCCGCCATCTTTCTCATCTGACGTTTGATTTCACACTCTTCGTGGTGAAGTCGGTGCAATAGAGAGATATTTGACGTAAATTGACTTAAGCCAGGTGGAGCTACATGAATGGTTGACTTAATTTATCATGTCATTTTGGTTGAGAAATGTGAAATTTAGACGTATGTTGAACTTACTTTGTTATCTTTTATTGTTGGTATATATTTGCGGTGTATTTACACAAAAATGTTAATGCACAAAACGAAACGCCATTACTGTTTGAACCATTGCCTATATCTGTTATTATTAAAGCAATGCTTTTCAACATACAACGTTCATATGCAACCACGCCAAACTTCGTAAAGTTACTGAGAGCAGTGGCTACTCTAGATATATGATTACTCTATGTGAAAAGTTATGAATAACGAAAAAGCTTTCAACTGATAACATGTATTGAACAAATATTGAAGTCAAATTTTGAGTTGTATTTGTGATTTTGTTTTTTTTTATTTAATATTTTTGTATAAACTTCTAGTCTTTTTGTTAATCTATAAATCATTAGGAAATATTGGAATCTGCTACAGTCTTAAACTTTCTAGAGATTATTAAACAAATCATCAGCAAAAATTTCATTCAAAATGCGTTTTTTCTTGTTAATTCTATCAACAATGTTGGTATTTTTCTTGGCTTTCGTCAGTGGTGATAAACCGAAATGCTTTAAGCCATGCTCCAGAGACCTTGATTGGGTATGTGGTCAATATCCCGCAGGAAATACTAGATCATTTAGCAATCCATGTGCATTGGATAATTCTGCGTGTGAGATTGGACAACGTGAGTATATTAAGTCTAGCCGAGCTAGAGCATGTGATATAAAACAGTAATTAATTCCATTTTTTTGCTTTCAATTTCAGCTATTAAGGCTCTGCATAGAGGACAATGTATGGATTAGAAGCTTAGTAATCAATTCTGTTAATACATTTTTTAGAACGGAAAATAAATGAAAGTTGTAGTGTTTTTTTGCAAACAAGTGTTGAGGTTATTCGAAATATAGTGAAGATACTTTTTTCAAAAGTGAAATAATTTGGTGCAGTGTTATAAGGCCATTGGCACTAAAGCCATATGGCCTTATTTATCATCACATTGTGATTTATTACCAGATAAGAAGTCCAATATCACCGTATGTGTTTAACCAGTGTAACACGCAACCAATTGTTATAGTTACGTATTGGCAAAAAAAATTTTTTGTATCTCCTTTTTTATTGCAATCTATCAAATACATAACAATAGGCAACTAGCTTACAATATTCAAACATTTTCAAAAAATATATAAAATTTGAATTTGTTGCAGTCTTGTCATGATGAGAAACAACCAGTGCTGGTCCTCGTTGTAGGTGGGTTTTATATCATCGAGTGCTGACTAGATGCGTGAGTTTGAATCTTTTAAGTCTTTTGCTTTGTGATGTCACTTCTAGAAGATTTCGTGCTAAGACATTAGTATGCGAATACAGTCTTAGAGCGTATCGTTCGTTGATTTTGTCGATCTCCTGTTGAACAGTATTTGCTTGGAAGTCTCTGTGAAGGATTTCGTTTCTCACGTTTCGTTTCGCTGTAGACATTTTGATTGAAATGTTTGTATAATTTCGATGCTTGTTTTTGACGCCGAGACCCACAGTTTTGCATCGTAGGTCCATACTGGTTTGATAATTGCCATGTACAGTAGTAGGTTATTGTCCAATAGAAGTTTAGAATTTCGGCAAATGAGCCAGTGCATAATCGTTAGTTTAATACCAAGTTGTTTCCTGTTTATCAGTATGTGCTTCTGCCATGTTAGACGTCTATCTTAGTGAATGCCAAGATAATTAGCACTGTCCGGTTGGGGTATTGCTGTAGTTGCCATTAGTACCTGTGGGTATGTTCCAGCTCTCAGCGAGAAAGTTCCATGCACTGACTTGGTTGCGTTGACCTTGAGTTTCGACGACTGACGCTAATCCTGAATTTTATTCAAGTGGATTTGGAGGTTTTGTGTTGCCGTTGTTGGGTCATGGTGTGTTGACAATATTACTGTGTCATCTGCGAATGTAGCCGTTACGGTGTTGTTGCAAGTGGGAAGGTCCGCAGTAAACAGAGTATACACACTGAAAGAAAAACGCTTCGCCGCATGGATGAAGCATTTTCGTTAATGTGTTTACGTTGCTATAGTGAAAAGTGTCGTATATCCGACAATTTAGTAGTCGCTGCAACGAAAAATTTCATACTTGACTTCTTTGACAATTTGTCATTGTAACAACTGCAACAACTTACTTTTCGTTCCTGCAAAAATTTTTATTTAGTTTGAATTTTTTAGAAAAATAGGTTAAAAATTATAAAAAAATCTACTAATATTTTTGTTTATCTCTTACTTTTTATAGTTTATATTTACTGTTCTTTAATAATTGTTCGGTTCAAGATCAATAACTATTTGAAAATACTTTTTCTATGAAAAAGTATATTTTAATAGAAAATATTAAAAAAGGAAATATGTGAAATTGATTATTATGGTGGATGGTTGGGAATATATGTAGTTATTTCAATTCACACCAAGGCACATCAGCAACTCCCTTCTCCACAAGTATTTTAGTATATCATCACCCATTATAGTGATAAAAAAAACTCAACTTAGCGAGAATTGTCTCGAAACAACAAATACTTTGCCATAACCATTAATGTTCACAACAAATTTATTGCAGCAATGAAACAAATTCATTGTAGCAACAACCATACCTTCACCACAGTAACGAAAAATTTGCAGTTGATGAACACATTTTCGTAGCGGGTGTGAAACTGTACGTTAGTTCACTTTCGATGACAAAAGTTGTTGGGGTGATGAACATTTTCATCCATGTGACGATGCTTTTCCGTTCAGTGCATCAATGGTACGAGAATACTTCCTTGTGGAATGCCAGATTTAATTTCAAATAAATTCGTTTGACTACTATTGACGTTACCATAAACGTCTGTACACTCTAAGTAGGATCGTAGTAGTTCATAATAGGGGAAGGGTATATTTTTCTTCCACTTGTAGAGTAGGCCTTCATGCCAAATCTTGTCAAATGCTTGGCTGAAGTCTAAGAACGCCGCTGAACAATATTTTTTCTCCTCAAAAGCTGTCCTTATTGTTTTAACCGTCCTGTTCACCTATTCAATTGTTGCGTGTTTGTCCCTGACCCTGATTTTCTCAACTATTTTGCCCAACACGAATTCAAGTTCTCGATCGGTTTACCAACCTTTGGAATCATAATCACTTCGGCCACTTTGAGCTGCGCCGGAAAGTAGCCGACTCTGAAAATAGCATTTATTATGTTCCTGAAATGTGTTATAAATGTATCCCGGAGTTCTTTGAGGATGTTTGCCGTAATCAGATCTAAAGCTGGCGCCTTTTTCCTGTTTGGTAGACTTTCTATTATTTCTTCATAACAGGTTGTACTTTTGATTGGTAAGTCCATTTGAGCAGGTGATGTGAGAAATTCATCGACCTCAGAGATGTAATTTGTTAACGCGTTGGGCTGAGAAACGTATGAGAGGTTTTTCCGCCTTTTCCTTATCAGATCTGGACCACGTTCCGTTAGTTGATTTTATGGTAGGTATTCTTTCCGTTGTAGTGTTGAAATTGTTGCTGGCGTTCCAGAGGTTATAAAGAGTGTTTTTGCGATGGTGAAAGATTAGAAACGAAGAAGTCAAATTTGTTATTCTTTTCCCTTGATAAGGCTTTCCGTAATTTTTTCCTAACCCCGTTGAGTCTAGTTTTGTCTGCTGGGAATCTAGTTGTTTGCCAGGTTTAATTTTCCGACCCGTTAGATTATGGCCGGCATGACGTTTTGTCTTGGGAGTAGCTTCCCAAGCGGGCTTGTTGGATATGCGCAGTGAACACATGTATTCCGTCTTCTTTTTTTAATGATACAGCTAGATTGATGAGCCTATTACATCTTTCCTTAAAGTACTTCCAAACGGTATTCTCGGTGTACAAAATAATCGGTGATTCTACGTGTCTGACTTAACTAGCCGAGAGGCAGGTTATCCACAATGATAGGAACACTTACGGGACATTGCCTTGTAGGAAAACACGCCCTAAGATTGGGCCATCGAAACTCCACTCTCTGTAGATGTTGCATGGAAGAGGACGAGGAAACGACAAAACACCTTCTCTTGGATTGCCCTGCTCTGTTAGGACTGAGGAGTGGGATATTCGGAACACATTTAATTAGCACCGTAGCCCTACAGGATATTCCTGTAGGTCTTATAGACAAATTCATTGAAAGGGCGAATTGGCCAGACGACTAGTCAATAGTTGCTATAGAGGAAACTGTAGGTATCACAATGGGCTCCTTTAGGCTAAGTGCGCTAGACAGCGTGCTGTCTTGCAGCCTTTCAACCAACCAACCAACGTGTCTGACTGATGATCGTAGAACGGTGATTATTGGAGAGTGGTCTAAGGAAACTTCAAGGCATGTGTAAATATCGCATTTGTTTCTGTCCACATTTTTCAGGATAAAAAAATCTATGACATCGGGGTTTTTTTGAAAGATCAGAGGGCCAATAAGTTGGTTCTCCTGTTGACAAATGAGTAAGTTGATCCTCTTTCATGGCCTTGTGTAATTCTCTACCTCTTGTATTGTTCATTCGTGAGCCACATACTTGGTGCTTAGCATTGAAGTCACTTCCCACCAAATGTGTTGAACCAAGCTTTTAAAATACGAGACAAACTGATCTTTGTTCGTTGAGCACGATGGAGGGCAGTAAATGGCCCCGAGTACAATTGTACCATTATTGCCTACCACTTGTATCGCCGTGGACTGTATCTTCTTTGCCCTGTAGTTATCTAGTAGTGTATGTCTTATATCCTGTCTAATAAGAATGACGGTACCCACCTCGAGCAGTGTTCGCTGGATAATTTGTACAGTACATTTAAAATTTTGGAATTTTAATAACATGTTTTCTAGTAAGATGCATCTCAGATATGACCATGACATCTATATTGTGATTGGTCAAAAAAGTTTGTAGTTCAAGAACGTGATGGCTAACACCATAATCATTGTAGACAGCAATATTAAGATTGTGTTTCATTTTGTGAAAAGAAATGACTTGTATTGTCTAGCGTTGAAAAGGTATAGCTCGGATGGTTGGCTTCATTTCACTTCGTCGGTGAAAAAAATTCCATATGGCATTTTTCGCAATGAGTTGAGCAATAAAGCCATATGGCTTTATTGTCTATGACCTTACAACACTGCACCAAATAATTTTTAACAAAATAAGAATTAGAAGAGTTCCAACAAGTACCAGTCTTGAAATTGGGTTGACAACATTAAGTATTAAGATCAGGTAATTTAAATGGCAACCCAGGGGGTCCGATGGATGGTCATATCTAAATCGATTCAGTAAGTACCATGTTTAAAGTACGAGTATTCGCATGGATTAAGCACAATTTTTGATGATTTTGTGTATTACGCCGCCGAAATGATTTCTTTTAATCTTTTTTTCCAAGTTGTAAATTGATTGTATTGTTGTTTGTAGCAGTGCCACTACTAATGGGCTCTAATTATTGTGACTTTGAATGGGCAGCTTTTCGAGTTTCACCCTGTGCTACTTATTGACACTTGATATTACGCTGGTTTCAAAAGTACCACTACTGATTCGTATGAAGTTCATTACGATGCTAGTGGTTACAGATAAGACTAAGCTCTGTTAATATGATCGTTTTAAGGTTACTGTGTAACGCATGTCTCTCTCGTTGCTTTGTTTCACATCAATGGAAAGTTTCGGAAATCACAATGATTTTCAAACCGGGGAAATCTCCCAAACATGTACCCTCATACCGTCCAATCAGTTTAAAATAAATAAATGAATTCCCGCTACATTCCAAGAAGGGATTATGGAGAGCTTCTCACAACCAGTGAGATGTGCGCGTTCTAGTTTTTTAAACTCACTGTTTACTACCAATTATCGATAAAGTCCTGGAGTCTCTGTTTCTGAACAGATTGTTGCAATTATCTGTTGGAACGAAGTTCCTTATCGCACGTTGCGGGATGAAAAAAAATTATACATCTTTTGTTGTAACACTATTATCCCCACCATTATCAACTATATTGTTTACATTTGCTTTGGTTTGTGTCTAGACTAACTAGATGTCTCATATATTTTGGGAAATTTCCTGTCTAATGGGAGGTTTTCTAGGTGGAGCCTGTAACCAATATTTAGTATATAAAGGGTTTTTCAACAGAGACGCTACAAAAGTAAATCGATAGGGACAGCAAACGACACCATATTTTTTCCCGCTCTTTTGACATTTCTCTTCAGTAAGGTTTGCCATTTCATCATGGAAAGATATACTAGCCAACAACGAGTCGAAATTATTAAAATTTACTACCGAAATTTGGAGTCAGTGGCCTCAACTTTAAGAGCGCTACGTCCAATTTATGGTCGTCATAATTGAGCGTCTAGTGGAAAAATATGAATCCACAGGCACAGTACAAAATGTTCTCGTGCCAGTGAGACAAAGAAGTGCCCGACGTAATTCATTAGTCATCATTGCATCCCGCAAAAAATTACGGTTTGGTGCGGTTTATCTGCCGGCGGCGTCATTGGGCCGTACTTCTGCCATAATGATCAAGACCGGCACATTACTGTGAATGCGAATCGCTACCGTTCAATGATAACCGAATATTTTTGGCCCCAATTGGATAATATGGACTTGGAGGACAGGTAGTGCCAACAGCACGGCGCCACAAGCCACACAGCGAATGCCACAATCAATTTATTGGAAACCAAGTTTGGTGAACGTGTTATCTCACGAAATGGCCCAGTCGATTGGCCGCCTCGGTCCTGCGATTTGACGCCGTTAGATTATTTCCTGTGGGGCTACGTTAAGTCTATGGTCTATGCCAACAAGCCAGCGACGATTGATGAACGTACTTTCACAGGAATAAAGAATTTCATTGGTATCTAAAACCGGTTTTGTTTTATTTAAAAAAAACTTTTGTAGCACTCTTATTGAAAAACCCTTTATTGTAGTTTTGATCCCAATAAAAAGTAAATTTAGAAAAGGCAAAGCGAAAGAAGTTTACAAAAAGAAATTTTTCTTAAATAAGTGACATTTCTTAAAAAAAAGTAAATTTTATCAAAAAAAAATTATCTTTTGCTATTCTTAAAAAAGTGCATTTTCTTAAAAAATACCCTATTTTAAAGAAGTACCTTTGCTTAAAGAAAGTAAATTTTCTTACAAAAAGTACCTTTTCTTAAAAAAGTATTTTCTTAAAAAAGTATTTTTTCTTAAAAAAGTAAATTTTCTTACAAAAAGTACCTTTTCTTAAAAATGTAAAATTTCTTATAACAAATTGCCTTTTCTTAAAACACTAAATTTTCGTTAAAGAATACCTTCTTTTGTGAAACAAAATAAATTGTCTCCAGATAAGTACCTACTCTTAAATATGTACTTATTCTTGAAAAAAGGCCCAATTCTAAACAAATTCCCATTTCTTAAAAAAAAATCTTTGTCCGTTTTATGTCCAACGAAAGTGAAAAATTGGTAAAATACTGTAGCAAATAAAACTCTATGAAATGGCCTACTACCTCGTCGTCATGAAGAGGCATCGCAGAGAGTAATGGTAACTCTTAGGTATTACTCTATGCTCGATCTCGAGGACATGGCCTTCTACCTCGTCGTCATGAAGAGAACACGAAGAGAGGCATAGAAACTCTTTTCTATTGCTCTGTGACGTTATGCACCTTTTTTCAGTGTAGAAATAAAAACATTATATCTATTATAATTCAATATTATCCAGTTTTATTTTCATGATTCAACAAATTTAAAATGATTGGTTTTTTGCATACAATTACTGCCTGCAACGTCCACGATATAGTTGTCTGATAGCTAAAATGGAAAATTTGACAATACATTTTAACTGAAAATAAATTCTAAATTTATCGCTTTAGTCTACTTACAAACACGCTTTTCACATGCTTCTGATTGCATGGCACATGAATTGGGAAAGGTTTGCGTCCTGCCATTGGGATATCTACCGCACACTTCATCTAGATTAAACGGACATGCCCTGGCACATTGACCATTGACAAAGGCCGCCAAGAATGCCAATACAGAGGCGAAAATTAACAGGAAGCGCATTTTAAAGAAACAGTTTAAAGTTCACAAGGTGAATTTAGATGAACAATATCTTAACTCGAAGACTGCAAAAATGTTTAAGAATAGACAAGTTTCAAAGCCTTTATATATAGTTCGAATGTATCGTACATAGAGTAATGTCATATAGAGCAGCTATTATTCTCATCTGACATATCTTTTCACACTATTCGTGGTAGGTCGATGCGATAGAGGGTTATTTGACGTAAATTGACTTCCACTAGGTGGAATTGCGTGTTTATCTAAATTTTTCATGTTATGATGAAAAACTGAAATTTAAACGTATTTTGGACTTTTGTGTTATATTTATATTATAGTGTATTTACACTAAAGTTTTAACGCACAAAACGAAATGCTGTTGCTGGTATATTTTTGGTTGGTTTCAGCCATTGCCTCTATATGGTATTATTAAAGCAATAATTTCCAACATCCAACCGCCCGTCTGCAACACACCAAATGCCATCAATTTACTGAGAGAATTAGCTACTCTATACGTCATAACTCTATGGTATCGTACATACAAGCAATTGAAAAATACACAATTATTTACTTATAATTGTCAAGAAAGACTTATTGCGACCAACAAAACCTGAAGTGATTTCGGTGTTATCAGTGACAGAATTTGCATGATGATTTATTTGGGGTCTAATGAAATAAAAATAAAATTAAGTGGTGACTTCTAGTATTAAACAATAAATATTAAAACAAAACAAAACTTCTAAAACAATTGTATGTGCTGCTTAAGATTTACCCTCCGACGAGAAAGACATTCTACTTTATAAGGCAATGAGTTTGTCTCATTCGACTGAATTTTCGAGCTATACGTTTAGGGATGAGAATAGACAAAAAAGGGTATGTGAAGTCGAAATTATAGAGTCACAGCTACACAAATTTGCCAGAGCCCGAGACGACATTTTAATGACGACTCAAACCAAGTTTTAATAAACTCAAATGCTATAAAAAGGTCAAAAACGAAAACCGCGTGTTAAAATTTATAAATGATGATGACCTTAAATTCGGCCTGGCTGGAACTTATATACACACCACCATGGATCCCATTAAAAAATTACATGAGGTGTCAGGGGACACCCGGTTGGAACGAAGTTCCTTTCGCTATATACTATGTACTAGTTAGTTCCAACCCACCTAAGGCGTCCGTTGAAAAATACGATAATTTAAATGCATCTTAAGAAAAGAAATTTGTTTGTAAAATGTTAAATTTTTTTTAAGAAATGTATTTTGTAGAATGTTGTTTTTAAAAAAAAAATTATATTTTTAGTTCCTTTTTGTAAGAATAAGTATTATATTTTCCCGAAAAGACCCTTTTTTTAAAGAGAGGTAAATTATTTATTAAAAGCTAATGTTTTTTTAAGAAAAGGTACTATTTTTAAGAAGAAGTACATTCTTTAAGAGAAAGCCATAAGAGTATGCATTTTTTTTTTTACAAATAAGTACTTTTTTTAAGAACAAGTACTTTTTAATGACGTGGTACTGTTTTTGGGAAAAGGTTATTTGTTTAAGAAATGCACTAATTTTCAGAAAGGCTACTTATCTCAAGAAAGAAAAAGAAAAGGTATTATTTTATTTTTAAGAAAAGGTATTTTTGTAAGGTATTTGTTTAAGACAAGGTAATTTTTTGAAGAAAATGTATTTTTTAAGAAATGAGAATTTTTTTAAAATTGGTCTCTTTTTCAAGAATAGGTAAATTTTTAAGGGTAGGTACTTATCTCAAAAAAATTATTTTGTTTCACAGAAAAGGTACTCTTTAAAAAAATTTAGTTTTTTAAGAAATGTAAATTTTAAGTAAAGGCACTTGTTTAAAAAACATGACTTTTTTCAAGAGAAGGTACTTTTTGTAAAAAATTTAAAGCAAAGGTTCTTCCAAGATATATCTATTACAGGTGGAAGCGTTAGAACAGCTGATTTCAATTTTCCCTTGGCGTTGTGTTTAATGTAATGTTGTTTATACTAATTCCAACATGTATCTAGTACAGGTGGTAGCGTTAAAATAGCAGACGAAATTTTTTCTTGTCCTTGTGATTGTTCCCGAAAATTACATCAATTTCTCCTGATATAACCTGAAATAAATATATCCTGACAATTTCAATTGACTGCATTTGACAAGGTCGGCTCCTGAAATAAAAACAAAATGCCTTCAATTCCTACTACTTCTACCTTACTTATTTTGCCATGGGTTCTTCTTTCAGATAAGGTATTTTTTTAAGCAAATGTACTTTGTTTAACAATATGAATAGATATTTTTTGTGATAAAATGTACTTTTTTAAGAAAAGGCACTTTTTTAAGAAAATTTTATTTTTTTAAACTTCTTTCAATTTGGCTTTCCTAAATTTACTTTTTATTGGGTTCAAAACTAGAATATATATCGGGTTTTTCAATAAGAGCGCTACAAAAGTTTTTTTTAAATAAAACAAAACGGGTTTTAGATACCAATGAAATTCTTTATTCCTGTGAAAGTACGTTCGATGCCATTATGTATGGAACTCGATTTCTTTTGCATGGCCACCACGGGCACGCTTGCAGAAGTCCAGACGCTGAACCCAATTTTCGACGGTTTTCAAGCAAAAATCGGCCGATACTGCTGCAATTTCACGTTCGATATTCGTACGAAGTTCATCAATCGTCGCTGGCTTGTTGGCATACACCCCACAGGAAATAATCTAACAGCGTCAAATCGCACGACCGAGGCGGCCAATCGACTGGGCCATTTCGTGAGATAACACGTTCACCAAACTTGGTTTCCAATAAATTGATTGTGGCATTCGCTGTGTGGCTTGTGGCGCCGTCCTGTTGGAACCACATGTCCTCCAAGTCCATATTATCCAATTGGGGCCAAAAATATTCGGTTATCATTGAACGGTAGCGATTCGCATTCACAGTAATGTGCCGGTCTTGATCAACACGGAAGAAGTACGGCCCAATGACGCCGCCGGCCCATAAACCGCACCAAACCGTAATGCAATGATGACTCATGGATTACGTGTGGATTGCTGTCTGACTAATAACGCATATTTTGCTTATTGACGAAGCCATTCAGCCAGAAATGAGCCGACCATAAATTGGACGTAGCGCTCTTAAAGTTGAGGCCACTGACTCCAAATTTCGGTAGTAAATTTTAATAATTTCGACTCGTTGTTGGCTCGTATATCTTTCCATGATGAAATGGCAAACCTTACCGAAGAGAAATGTCAAAAGAGAGGGAAAAAATATGGCGTCGTTTGATGTCCCTACCGATTTACTTTTGTAGCGTCTCTGTTGAAAAACCCTTTACTAGATATTGGTTCTAGGCTCCACGTAGAAAACTTCACATTAAACAAAAAAATTTCAAAACATATGTTAGTCTGGACACAAACCAAAGCAAAAGTACCCAATATAGTTGATAACACTGTGTGTAATTTTTGAAGTCATGGAAATATAACCATATACGGACACCACTACGTGATACAAGACAAAAAAAAGACCCGTGTCTTCCAGTTTTGCCCAAAGTCAGGCAATTTTTTTATGGTCCCCCAAAGATTTGGGGCCTCGGTGTTATTTTTGCAAAAAAAAGTTATCATATTGTCAGGCTCATATCTTGCAAACTGTTCGGAATTTTGATTTACTTTCTGAGGGAAGGTAGTAGCTCTTGTCATAGAAAACAAAAATTGTGAACATATAAAATCAAAAAAAAGTGATTTGTGCGCTGCGTCCCTTGTTGCGTGTGCTGAGCTTATTGCTTTGCCTGTGCTGGTGCGGTCGGTGAGATAGCATAGTATCTCAATGTTGAAGTAAGCGGTGTTAAGAATCATTCCTAGGACGTTTATATGTTCCAGAAAGTTGTTTATTAAGGTCTTAGTTACATTTCCGTAGTTGATTGTTTCCTTGAATTTTAAACGGTTTGCTACCTATGGACCTGAACAAAGGAAAAAGGTATAGGTAATTTTTTTAAGTTTTTTTTTCGATTTTGACCTTCAAGATGAAGTTTTTTGATTTTATATGTTTACAATTTTTAGTCTTTATGACCAGAGCTACAACTTTCCCTCAGAGAGTGAAATTCAGAACGATTTCCAAGATATGCGCCTGATAAAATGATCCCTTTTTTGCAAAAATGACACCGAGGCCCTAAATCTTTGGAGGCCCATAAAAAAATTGCCTGACTTTGGGCAAAACTGGGAGGCACTACAATTAGAATAGTGCTTTGTATAAATATAACTTTCAAAACTTCGGCATCAGTGCGTGTAAGTAAGAAAGCAATGTGTGTGTAAGTAGCGACAAACAATCACTCTGCACAATATAATAAATATCTTCGATTAGTGACTAGTGTGAATACACACCGCAGTGGCTTAACGGGCTAAAGGCTGCTGAAGATGATGCTTCACAAACATCGAAACGATTGTCCAGCGAATGTGAGTTCGAATCCCACCCGCGGCATTTACATTTTTTTCACCAATCGGAGAAAACATGATCTCTTACAGCCTTAAAGGAAATTACAACTTTGAAAATAACGAGGATATAAGACAACAAAATAGGGTCTTTTATTTTGGTATTTTATCACGTAGTGGTGTCTGTATATGGTTATATTTTTATTTTTTATTTTTTTTGCACTGTGTAATACTGGGTTGGATCATAATAGTGTTTGTTAAAAACAAGTTGTTTAATTTTTTTTCATTTAGCCCCCATCCGGCAACGTGCGATAACGGATGGGAAACACTTATCTTTAGTTGTAAAAGTATTACAACATTTTTTAATTGCAGAATTTTCAAGTATTGAATTATACATAAATTTGGTAATATTATTCCAGCTGAAGACCTTGCTGTATTTAAAATTAAGCTTTTATATAGCTTCACTTTATTTTCAAAAAAGTTGGCCACAAATTTTCGATGATACCAGGGCTGTACACGCTGAAAATTCACTTTTGTGTTGTTTGGATGCAAATATAAGGTGCTTGTAGCTTGACGCAAATATAGTATACTTGTGTCCAAACACATTATGTTTGTTATTCAATCTTACATTTTGCACACAATCACTAACATGTTACAATGAGATTTTGTGACCCACATGTGGCATTTTTTGTTCAAAATTTCTGGAAACACAAACATGACACACAATATTGAACCAATGTGCAGCGGGTTTTTAATCCATGTACACCATGATTGCACGTAAGTATATGCATGTTCTGAACATATATATATACTGTATATGTATACAGTAAAATAGCCTATAGCAATAGGCTCTGGCAACTATGAAATTTAGCAGCTGTCACATATGTTTATTCCTATTATTAAAAATGGAGCGCTTTATGAAAGAACAACGCGTTATAATTGTAAAAACTTATTACCAACATTTTTAATTTTTTCTGGTACCGCTTGCAAACTTCGAAGAATTTTCAGTTGTGAAAGTGCACCTAACGGCCAATAATTCGAAGACTGGTAAAAAACATTTTAAGAAACTGGGTCGGTTATGGACAGTAGGACTCCTGTGCGTCAATGTACCGGTCGGTCTCTTGAAAACATTGCTGCTGTACACGAGAGTGTCCCCGAAACCGAAAACATGAATTCGGCATCGTTCTCAAAACCATCAAATTTCACGAAGCACTACGTAGCGAATTTTGACAAAAGACCTCCACCTTCATGCAGACAAAATTCAGCTTACTCAGGAGCTGAAACCAGCCGACCATAAAAATCGTCGGAAATTCGTTCAAAGGGTAATGAAGCAAAGTGAAGTCAATGCAAATTTTTCAGAAACATTCACCTTCTCCGATGAAGCGCATTTCCATCTGAATGACTTATTTTTTCGTAAAATTTTCACTACAAAAACAATTTTTTTTTCGAAATATTTCCGGTTTTTGGATATAGTTTTGATCATTTGCGCACTAAAGAATTCTCAATGCAATTATAGTTCTCATTACATATAGCCTGATGGGTCTCAAAAAATCCTCATGCAATCCAGGAGAAACAAATGCACCCACAACGAGCAACTGTCTGGTGCGGATTTTATTCAGGCGGCGTGATTGGGCCTTACTTTTTTTGAAGATGAGGCCGAAATTGCAGTGGCTGTGAACGGCATTCGTTACAGGAACATGATAACGGAGGTGTTGTGGCCTCAACTG
The DNA here is from genome assembly GCA_963931995.1 of Phaonia tiefii. Taxonomy (NCBI): domain Eukaryota; kingdom Metazoa; phylum Arthropoda; class Insecta; order Diptera; family Muscidae; genus Phaonia; species Phaonia tiefii. Next base: position 199,363,987 of record OZ008367.1, read on the forward strand.
GACGGCATGGATCTGGACGATATGTGGATTCAGCAAGACGGCGCCACCTGCTACACCGCGCATGAAACAACCGATTTATTGCAGCGATGATTTCCAGAACATTATTTCAAGAAATTCTAATGTCAACTGACCACCAAGATCATGAGATTTGAGGTTGTGCGATTTTTCTCTTTGGGGTTTCTCGGGTTTATGAGAATAAACCAGAAACAATTCCTGAGCTCAAATCGGAGATCCAACGCGTCATCGGTAAGATACAGCCACATCTCTGTGAAAAAATCATGGAAATTTCCAAGAAAAGAGTAAAGGCCTGTCATCAGAGCCGTGAGAGGCATTTGATGGATATTTTATTCCATACTTAATCGGAACATGTCTTCTTTACAATCCAATAAAAAAATCACAACTATCTCAAAAACTACGTGTTTCTATTTTAAAATGAAAAAGTGCATTCTTATAATTTTTTCGTTTTATTCCTATGAGGAGCAAAGGGCCGTAACAGTGGACTTCCAATTTACTCTATTTAATGCACAATATTTTATTTCATTCCAGCTTAAGTTTAGGAGCGCTGCTTTCAATTCAATTTGCCGTCTCCAGGTGTGTGATGGGCGGCCCCTGCTTCGGGTTCCAGTCGATGGCTTGTCTGGCAACATCATCCGTAGGGTTTCTCAGACATTGGCCTATCCATCCCCATTTACGTCCTCTGATTTCAATATGGACTGGTGGCTGTTGTGTTAATGTCCACAGATCGTTGTTTATAATTGTCCTGAGCCAGAATATGCGAAGAATTTTGCGAAGGCATTTGTTCATGAAAAAAAAATGGTGTCCCATAACATCCCACGATGGGATGGGGGAGAGTTTCTCACAATCAGTGAGATGTGCGCTTTCTAGTTTTACACTCACTGATTGGGACCTACAGTTTTACACCGGTCCCGAACGGTATTTGGAGAAGCATTTTCATGGCTAAGTACTCGATAGTGGCGCCATCACTAAGCGAGGTGACCGCCGTCGAAAGAAATGTAAGGTGGTCTGAGCAGGGATCGAACTCACGTTCTCATGTATAAGAGCCGCGCACACTTACCATTGCACCACCGACGGCCACTCATTTGTTCATGAACACCTGCAAATTCTGGATATCTCGTGATTCAGCATTCCCCGATTCGCATCCATATACATAGTAGACCAGATTTTACATTGAAGTTGAATACGCTTAGTTTTGCCCTTCACGAGATAGAGTTTGAGAAAGTTTCCGAAGAAACGGATCCGTCTCGAGTTCGTAATGGATTCATATGGCACACTGGGTCGCAGATGCATACCTCAGTTGATAAAACACAAAGGCTTACAACAAATACTAAAACGATTCAAATTTAGCTGACAGCGAATTTTATTATTTGTAAATATTAATTGTAATGCAAGTGAAACACTTCAGTGGATTAGAGGTAGAATATATAGAGTACATTACATTAAATATATTTTAAATATCAGAACGAATACGCAAAAATTTCGTCTCGAATCAATTTTTTTTTACAAAAACGAACCCAAAACGAATTCGAATATAAAGTCCGTTGCGAGTTCGAGACGAATCCGAAAAAGTAGAAAAACCGAGTCGCGTTTTCGAGAGGAATTTCACATATGTATATTTTTTCATTCGTTATGAAGCCGTAATGGATGTCCGTTTCGGATATAATGTCCGAAGAAACGGATCCGTCTCGAATATGTAACGAATTAATGTGGCACACTGGGCTGTTGGATTCTCAACCTGGTAGTAGTGGCAAAAGGTAATTTTTTCATAAACTTTGGCAACATATGGGCAAATAAAGGTCTTCTCTATGACCGGTGGAAATGTTGTTAAAATTGCTTCACCACTTCCATGGGAAATAAAGTTTTCGTAATCATTCACGATAAGCATGGTTGGTTTGTGTATACAACCCATACCTATAACTTCAAAGCCTCATCTGATAAAGTTCCAATACTGTAGGGTATCGCATAGCCTATACATACATTCAGTTGTATCAGGTGATTAATGCAGCTCGAGAGACCAAAGTAGCATCCGGCTCAAATGTGGACATCAATCAAGAATAAACTTTGTTTATTTACATATACGAGTACTTATGAATAAATCAAATTTCTATAAATAATCAAATTTCTAGCTAAATAAACACAGAATTATTGATTGATTTTACTTAGAATTTTACACTTATGATGCAGTCGAATGATAATCTTCGTTACTCAATATTAAATATCTAAAATCATTGGGAATTGGTATAAAAGCTTTGAAATTCATATGCGATTCTTGAGTCTCACTTTGTTAGCAGCCAAAGTTGCATCATTAGCATTTTGGTTTTAAAATTTGTAGTTTAGTTTGATTTCGTCCAAGTTGAAGAAGGCATTTGTACAATGCCTTTGGTGGGCGGTAGGGAATGGTTTATTTCAATTAGGAGGTATTCACGACACATTTGCCGCAAGGAGTGATGATAAGTGCGATCAGTACCGAAATTATGTAACTTAACCACAAAAATCGGTATTTAAATAGACGAAATTCTGAAATTTTGTATTGAAATTATTTGAATTTTAACAATTTTACTAAAAAGTGCAGATCAAAACCAGTCTCTAAATTGTTGACAACCCAATAGCAACAGCAGATATAAATTGGCGAGTGCTTAACGAACGCCTCATTAGTCTTTGTCAACCGACTGCAGGTATTGCTTCACCAATGACAATGATTGGACCAAAATTAAATGAAACAGCAAACACACAAAATGATTTCGATTGCTACAACTAAGACTGTGGCAAAAACTTAAGTAATAGCTGACAGCAACAGTCATTCGGAAGAAAATGACTGCGGCGGTGAAAGTTTTAGCAAATATCAAATGAAATTGTCCTTTGTGGTAAGCCGTGTAGTAAAATTGTTAGCGCGAAAAATATTTTCAATATTTTCATAAATTTCAATGGGCCAACAGCATATTAGTGTTGGCGACAATATTTTTCTCTATTTCTAAGATTTTTTTACACTGAAAATCTGCGATAGAAAATTATAGATTTGTTTGATGAAGTCATACGTTAAAACGGAGATCAAAACGCAACTTTTTATACCCTCCACTGTAAGTGATAGAGGGTATATATCAGTGTGTCATTCTGATTGTAACATATAGAAATAAGGCTTTGCGACCACATAAAGTAAATATATTCTTGATCCTTATAACAACCGGGGTCGATATAGCCATGTCCGTCTGTCCGTCTGTTGAAAACATTCTCACGACTTCAATCGGCGATAACGCGGTTTGGTTTTTGGCCAGAATGTTCCATGTATTCCTGAGCAGTTTGGTATTGAAAATCAGCGAAATTGGTCCATTGGAAAAAATTGTATGATTGGAAACGTAAAAAAACTCATAAAATTTTCACATTAATTTTTGTAGTTTTATACTAAACTACTCCTTTTGCTGTGTGGTGAATTTCCATGTTGAAAATATTTGTTGTTCTTTATAATAGGTAAGTACTTTAGAATGTTTAGATGTACTCTCATGTGTTCATACATTTATATGAATTTTGTCAGACTTCAACTAAGGTCGCTGTGGCCTGATGGGTAAAAGGTTGCGCGTTGGAGTCTGAGGGTTGTTGGTTCAACTCTCTTCCCAGCTTGTTTTTTTTTTTTTTTAACAGTTCTTCAAAAAATGCTTTTTTATTTTTAAAAAATGCTTTTTTATTTTACTTGTGAACAAGTAACTTATTTTTATTTTTTTTAAAAAAGTAAATTTTCTTAAAAGAAAGTACATTTCTTAAGTACATTTCAAAGTACATTAAGTAAATTTCAAAGTACATTTCTTAAGTACATTTCATTAAGTACATTCCTTAAGTACATTTCTTAAGTACATTTCTTAAGTACATTTCTTCTTAAGTACATTTCATAAGTACTTAAGAAATGTACATTTCTTAAGTACATTTCAAAGTACATTAAGTACATTAAGTACATTTCAAAGTACAGTTTCTTAAGTACATTTTCAATGTGAGTATTTGAGCATTGTGAGCAATGCATTTGTGAGCATTGTGAGCATTTGTGAGCATCCTGCATTTGTGAACAAGTAACTTATTTTTATTTTTTTTTAAAAAGTAAATTTTCTTAAAAAAGGTCCTTTTTAAAATTTAATATTTTGCTGGTTAACACTATGGTGGAGGGTATCAAAGATTCGGCACAGCCGAATTTAACACTTTTACTTGTTCGTTTTAACAACGTTTTTTTTAACTGTAATTTGACGGAATAACTTTAATTACTTATTCCCAAACTACATAAATACGCCTATAAATAGCATCTACGAAACTACCAAAAATGTGTTAATTTGCACAATGTTGTCATTATTTGAAATCTCAAATTATGCTTTCAGTAATGATTTCAGTCATTACAATGACTATTGCTTTTGCTATCCACAAATTTGACTCGGCTATCGCAGTCATTAGTCATTCGTCTTTGAATTACTGTTGCTGTCGGCTACAATTTGTCTTGTGTTTTTGCCGCAGTTTCTATTCATTTATGCTCAGTTTCACAGTTGGCCATTCCCCACTGAAATGAAACTTGAATATACGATGATTGTCTTTTAAATTTCATTTAATAAGAAAAAGGGATGGGGGAGAGCTTCTTATAACCAGGGGTCTGAGCAGGGATCGGGCCCACGACTCTTGTATAAGAGCCAGACACACTACCATTGAACCACTGATGGCCGACAAGTGTGGAACTCGCCCTTAATGTTGTTCAAAACATTTTCGTAGCCACATTACATAACGTATTGTTACGGATAAGTAAAAGCTTTTGCTTGCTGTTAATGACTCTACTAACAGTATGTAAATAACAGGCGGTTAGTGCTGCGCCTGAAAGTATGCATTATAACAACGTACCAGCTCGCTAAACCAGTAGCATGAATTCAACTCAGTAAAGATAATTCTCCCGTGTTCGAGATTGTTCTACAAAGATAAGCAACAACAACAACATCTAGAAGGTTCTTGAATTCGCTAGATATACCTTCACTTGAGTATGGTGAGTTGGTATAAATAGCGGAGGTCTTCGGAATGGAGAGTTCAGTTTGTGATTAAACCCCGTAAAGTAAGCAACGCGAATTGATAGTAAAATACAAGACTTTTTAAGTGTTATAAATAAAGTAAACTGTTGTACTATATAAGTAAAATAAACGGAAGTGAAACCGTTGTAATTATCGTAATTTAAAACGAACCTTGTTTTATTATTGGCAATAAAACAACGCAAAAAGGACGAATAAGGAAATTCGTAACAGTATTTTAGACCTGAATGTTATTTAACATTTTCAAACTGTTGCCTAAACTCGGGTGTCCAAAACCGAAACCAAAAAACCGGTTAACCGGGGTTTATACTACGTCTGCCGGTTTTTTAAAACGTAAATTTTGAACAAACCGAAAACCGTTTACATGAGGTATTTGAAATAGAACCGGCTTTTGCTCAAATTGTTTTAAATATTCTTAAATAATTTAAAAATTCAATAAAAAAAAGATATGATTTTAACATTTTAATGAAATTTTCATATTAGAAACATTATTTCTACTTCAAAGATAATTCTAAATATGATTTTCAAACAATTTCTTTTTCAAATATCAGAGTGCTGTTTTCAATATGAATTAAATGAGATTTTCATATATTTTTTTTTAAACTTAATAATTTAAATAAGTATTTTAATAAAATTTTTTAAATTTAATATGAGTTTCTTCAATATATGCAAATCTTTTTCAAGTTAAATATGATGTTCAAATTTAAATGAGTTGAATACAATTTTTAAATTTTGGTATGAAATGTATGTACAGGTATGAAATGTTGACATTTAGACACGAATATGAATAAAAATGTCGACAAATTTCGGTTTCGTCGAGGTTTAACAAAAAAAAAACAGCAGACAGTTGTCCGAGGCCTTCGGCCACGGACTGTCCCTGCAGACTGTGTCAGAGACACGGCCATTAAGTTTAACGTAGAATACGCCATCCGATAAGACAGAAAACATATATAACAATAAATGATAAATAACATACGCAAATGAATTTATCTATTTGATAGTTACTTTTGATAATATATGTATATAATATATTATTTATAATTATATATCCATGTTAAATTCAAATTCACATTTAACATTTTGTTTCACTTAAATACATAAGTAAATATACGAAATTTCAATATTTCATCAATCAAAACAACAGCCGAAGGTTTGTGTCCACACTGAAACAGCAGCATAGTTTGTGTTCACGCTACAAACTCAAACACTCAACCAAACACCACACATATGTTTGAGTGTATGTGTTTAAACAATTTTCATTTGAGAAATTTAAATATTAGGAAGATATCAACCAATATGAAATGTATATCAAACGAAAGATAACATCTTAATTTACCTACAAAAAAATTTTTAAAAAAAGTTATCTCGCCGTTTCCTCATAATCAATGAAATAAAGATTACAACAATAACAATCTGACATGACTCCCTATACCGTAAGGTAAGACGTATTCTACGCCAATGCAAGAAGAAAATAGGAACTAGACGAAAAAAGCTGTCTGCTATTGTGTTGTAATTATCGACTTTTCAGCGTGTGTTGCTATTTAGGGATCTTCAATGGATACTAATTCGCATATTTGATATTGTACACTTAACTCAATTGCCTATTATTCCAAGAACAGACACGCATTTTTCTCATTAGAAAGATGTTCCTGACCTTGTAAGCTTGTAGTATGAAGTTCCCAAACATTAACTACAATTATTCGATAACATTTCGTACATCCAACAATTTGGTTGTTGCTGCAACGAAAAATGTCACACATGAGTTCTATGACAAGTTTGCTTGCTCCAACAACTTTACGTTGAACTTCTCATACATTAACTAAAACTTTACGTTGCTCCAACAACTTTACTTTGGTCCAGCAATTAATTTATCGTTCCTGCAGCAATTATATTTCATGTGAAACTTGAAAAACCAGTAAGTAAGTAAAGTATATGGGATCTAAACTACTTTATTTCTATTATTTATTTATTTTGGAATATGTTCCATTGTTGCAATGAAAGATGTTCATTGCACGCCCAACCTCAACGTTCATCACAGCGACAAAACATTTGCAGTAAATTAACAAATTTTCGTAGCATGAATGAAACTGAGCAGTGGCTCAAATTCGTTTACAAAGGTTGTTGAAGCGACGAATATTTTCATTCCTGTGGCGACGCTTTTCCGTTTCGTTGTCTATCTTTAAATTGAATCGACATAATGTCATAAATATTTTTGAATTTTTTCCATTACTTTTTTAAAATGATAAAGATCTAATGAGGGCAGCCACTGATGACGACCAATTGGGGTAATTTTATCACAATTTCAATAGTGCTGTCGAGATCTTTCGTAATCTTGTCGGATATTCTTTTTGAAAGACTGTAGAGTGAGGCTCGCTCATATAGACCCGTAGCTTCAAATCATATCAAACACAGAAGTATGAAGCGGTCAACTTGGTCGATCGTGACAGCTACTGGAAATCTCCAAAACGAGACATTAGGCGACCCGGAAACGTATACTTCAAAATTTCCATAGACGCAAGAGCTGTGTGTGCAGTTGCACCAAACTGTTTGGTGTTTCCTGCATCAATTCATCAATATACGGCAACAAACTGTAGTTAAACATTGTTCTTTATCGTGCACCAGTCACAATAACTGTACTCGCCGCAGCGTCCCTAAAAAATAATGTCCAATGGCACCTCTGGCGTAAATTGCGCACTATGCAGGGAGTTTGAGCGGATGCAATGGGTCTTCGTGAATTACACGTGGAATCTTATTGTCTCAGAAACGCAAATATTATTTCGGGTACCCAAAGTGGTAGCAACTCACTCAAACGCATTTCTCTCTCGCTCCATATCTTGACTATTTCATACTTTTTCCACAGTTTATGTAATTTTACTTCAACATGGTTGGAATTTGTATAGTTATATACAACAACACTATCAAAAACCTGCTCGTGTATTGAAATATTCAATGAAGAGAGTACGAGAGAGAACAGAGAATGACTAGGGCTTCACTCGTTGTGTTTGTTGGCATTTGAGTGAAAACAAATTTTTACTGTCTACTTGTACATCGTTTTGGCTGCGCATGAAAAGTAAGTTTGTTTTCAACTTGCAACTTGATTGAAATGGTGGTACCATTATGTTCTGCATTTCTTGTTTCTCAAATTGTTTTTGGTGTGCTAACATCTATAGGCGCGGGTAGGAACATAATTCACAAAGTGAATACATCCAAACACAGTTTGTCCGACTGAGATCACACAGATTGTCAAGCTGCGATCACACAGATTGTCCGACTGCGATCACACATTGTTAGCCGCTAAAATCCTCCGAAACCGCTGGACCGATTTGTATGAAATTTTGTGTGCATATCGGGTTGGTCTCAGAATTGCCCAACATCTGTTTATCATTCTAAAATTTGACCCATCACTACATAGAACACCGATTTGTCCGACTGCGAAACACAGGTTGGCAGACTGCGAAAAAAATCACACACTGATGTAGCGGCAGCGATGCGGTCGGTGAGATAGAGAGATGTTTGACGAAAAGTGACATACACCAGGTGGAATTACAAAACCTTCTTGCTTTAATTTTTGATGTCGTTTTTATGAAAAACTGAAATTTAAATGTGTTTTAAACTTTTTTTATTGACTGTTGTCAATAATTTTATATTGTGTTGTATTTAGCACAACAATTTTAACACACAAAACGAAATGCCGTTGTTGTTATTTTGTTCGTTGTTTTGAACTATTGCCTCTATCTGGTATTAGTAAAGCAATTCTTTTCAACATCGAACGTAAATATCACACAAGGCTAAATATCATAAATTTGGTGAGAGAACTATTAGATCTACTAAAAGTATTAGTCTATGAGTTGTCTTGTGTGGGGCGGAGCAGTCTCAATAGAAAAATGAGATAGCAAGAGAGCAACTAAAATTGTGTGAACTTGTGTAGCGTATGTACGAACATGACAATGTATGTATATACACGAGTCTGTTGCTTTGCGTTCTCTTTGATTTAGTGGGAATAAAACAAAAAGTATTAAGCAAGAGAATAATGACACATGTGCTTGCACTGGTCTTTAAATAATTTATGATTGAACGGTTTTTTTTATTTTCCAATGTAACATTTACTAATGTGTTCACCGAAATCGAACAGGTACCGTGTAACAAAAAGGTGTTAACACATCGCCCGTGAGTTCGAACACTCATTGGATTTTACGATTTTGTTTACTTTTATTCGTGCTATACAGGGTGATTCAGGAAGTTCCGGACAAATTTCTCCAGCGTATTCCTTGGCTCATTTCATGAAGAAAAGTCCACTAGGACCATGTCCGAAAATGCAAGGGTGCGAAATGGCAGCGGGTTCACCATTTTCGGATTGATGGTCGGGGGTAGTAGGGTAAAGTTGCTAACTTCTGAGCCTGTGGTCGGATTTTACCGTTCCAAAGATATGACCATTTTACTGAAATGCAAAAATGTTTGTTTTTGGGAGCGAAATATCAGCACACATTTATTTGTTTTTGTAAATTAACACGTTTAAGATTTTGCTTTACTAATTTGTTTCTAATTTTTCGACCTTTATATTAATTATTCAAGCTTAAGGTCACTTGTAATTTTTTAAAACTTTTTTATAAAATCAGAAGTGACCTTAAGCTTGAATAATTAGTCAAGAATAATTTTATTTTACTGAAATTTTCGGCAGAAGAATGGTCATAACTTTGGAACGGTAAGACCTCTGGTTTTCGTTTAGGTCATTTTGGAAAGGTAAGAGGTATGGCTATCTTTCAACACAAAAAAAAAATACAAGTTGCCTGCCATCTGGCTGAGCAAATTCAGGTTATGTGCATTTTTTTCCATTTTAACGTAGAATACTTTATACGGTAAGGTAGGGGTGTTGATCTGGAGCACAAAATTTTGAGAAAATGTTTGTCAACTTTCACCCACTTTTACTTAAATATTAAAACATATTTTAGCAATTTTTATATGTTACTCAGTTTTGGTAATATGTTTTGTTTCGAATTACATTAAAAAAATTATATGTCTATATATAAAAGTTTTATGTAGTTAAGGAAATAAATATTTAAGAGCATGACATTTTAGACTTTTTTTGTACATGCCGCTGTTGTTGTTGGTTTGTAAATGCCGCTGTTGTTTTTGTTGTTGTTGTGAAATCAAATGATTTTGGCTTTGCTGTGCGTTTTCGTTTTGTTGGATCGGTCGGTTATTAGTTCGTTTGGAGGGGAACATAAAATGAAGGGAGGGGAGCGTGGACACTTGTGTGTGCTTGAAAGTTTACAGATCTTTGCTGTCGTTTGTTTACTTCTGCGAGCAGCGTGTAAATGTGTGTGTATGTACATTAATACAAAGGATTGGCGATGTATACGCTCACTATATCAATATATAATATATCAAAAATTATATTTAATTCATATATTTTAATTGCAAAAGTACTAACGTATTCTACGTCTGACCTATGCGCCCGTGTTATCTAACACAGGCTTGTTATTTTTTTAAAGACCGCTTAAAGACCTCTTAAAGACCTTTGCAACAAGCCCAAAAACAAAAAAAACGACCACTGGCTAAGAAGTTAGCAACTTTACCCTACTACCCTCCGACCACTAATCCGAAAATTTTGAACCCGCTGCCATTTCGCACCCTTGCACTTTCGGACATGGTCCTAATGGACTTTTCTTCATGAAATGAGCCAAGGAATACGCTGGAGAAATTTGTCCGGAACTTCCTGAATCACCCTGTATAATGTATGTCCGTATGTATAATAGACATTTGTGCTGAATTTGATTGTGAAAAATCACAGACAAAACAAAATGTCTATTGTTATGTTTGTTGTCGTAGTAACACCACCTCTTCAATTTTTCGTTGTATTTCAGTCAAAACGAGAAAAAGCCAATGTGGAAACCAAAGTTTTGGTTGGGATTTCTAAGCAATTTTTTCAGCGTGAAAAAGTTAGAAGTCTATCATCAAATGCGTTGAAGAGACGTACCTGTAATGGTCCATTGCGTGGTACATCATCTGGTCGACGTTGACGGGTCATCCGTGTCATCTTCAACCCCATGGACTATTTTCTCATCGGAACGAACACAACGAAGCCTTCTGGCACCGCTTCTGTCACGTGGTGTTCCAGTCCTTTCAAGTCGAGCGGCTAAGCCCCCAGGAAATCTGATCCGAAATATACGTTGTCCCAAATTAATGAGGAATAATTCCGTAAAAAAATTACAAGTTTTCTACGATCATCAGAGGTATAGCGTTCCATGACGTGTTGATGTGAACTCTTTATATATGGCCTGGTCTACGGAAAGGTACCTATGGTCGGAAAGATGGCTTTTTGGTTTTGAACTAATTTTGTAGAAAATTTAATTTCATTTATTTTGCTTCAAATTATACTTGAAGCATGAAAAAAATTTGGGTTCGCAATGGGGAAGTTTGCTGAGAGGTAGAGAGTGGAGGGCAACAAGAAACAGCAAGTGGTGGAAGCGGAAACACGAACGCAATGCGCGAACGCGACTTTTAATCTTTAACAGCTGATTTCTCGAAAAGTTGTTTTTCTGACCATATGGAGTCCAGGTCACATATCGCACCCTAACTACAAAAGAGTCATAACTCAAAATTTTCAGATTTTAATTTTTTGCTTGAAAACAATAACCAAGGACCATTTCTATCCGCTGTAAAAATCTGACGTCGTTTACTCTTCCCTTTCGTCAAAAAAGTCCCTTATGAATATGTCTATAATTCAGTATTTTCATACATAATTCTAGTTAACAACATCAGTTTTTTGGCTCTACTGAAAATTTGAAAATTTTGAGTTATGACTCTTTTGTAGATAGGGTGCGATATGTTTACTTCACAAGTTTCAAACCATTACTGATGTCATTGCTACTACCGATAGGATGATACATTTTGGGGTACTCTGTTCTTAGCACAGCACCACAAAGGGTCGAGCCATACACGACCAGAGTTGTGGTTTTTAATTTGCATTGGATTTTAATTTGCATAACTTTATCTACTGCCAATACAAAAGAATCACAATTGTTCGCAATGTTAATTAAAAAATGTCGAATTTCCGTTTGCTCAGGCAATGCAAATGTAGGTTGTGGAATCGGATGCCAATTGTAATGGAATATGGGAATGCTTTTAGTTCTTTTGAATTTCTTTGACTGCTGGCAATTCTGGTTTTAAAATATTTTATATGTAGAGGTTTGTGGCTTCGATTGGTGTTGCCGCGTACTACTTTCAAATTCATAATCTTGTGCATATAAAATATTTGAAAACTAAAACTGCCAAATGAGAAGGAAATGCTTTGAAAATAATTACAAATTAATTTGTCCCATGTAGAGAAGAGATTCGTTGTCACAACTAAATTTACAGTCAACTAAAATTTGGCGGTTCTTTGGACTATCACATTATTCAGTTGTGATTACCAATAACTGTGGTCCGTGTCACCAAATGTTGTGCATATCAATTGATTTGTAATTCAGTTTTGATTGCAAGAACTGAAATATTTAGTTGAAGCCACGCAACAAGAAATAAATGTGATCTGTCAATCGAGTCTTAGTTCTAGCAATCAATTTATCCTGTAGTGGTGAATATTCTATTAGTTGGATCAACGAAAAATTCAAAAACAAATTCGGTCGTACCAAATAATATATTGGTATGCTTAACTAATTACTTGAATTTGATGGCTGCCACAAAGATTTTGTGATTTTACAGAAAAAAAGTAATAAAAAATAATTTTTTATTAAAATTGTGTATTTTATATTTATATATTAACAAAATTATTATTATTTATAACGCTTTCGCATTTCGTGTCCATTTTTGAGCGAAAATATGAAAATATATCTATATCTCGAAAACGGAGCGTCCAATCGAAAAATAACAAAATTTTCCAGGTTTCCCACAAAGTGTTCCCATTCGCATAAAATATTTTTTTTTAAAAAAATCGCCAATATAAGAAAATTGCTAAAATAAAAAAAATGCCTATAACTAGGAAACGGTGCGTCCACCCGCAAAAGCAATACATTTTTTACCTCCATAGGAGACATTAACCAATGGATGGCTCTGTACACACCGTTTCGCAGATATAGATATATATTTTTTATTTTAGCGATTTTCTTATTTTGGCGATTTTTTGAAAAAATAAACAATTTCATGCGAATTGGAAGACTTTGTGAGAAACCCTTAGGAACCGGTAAAAAATAGTTATTTTTTCGATTGGACGCTTCGTTTTCCAGATACAGACAGTTTTTCTAAATTTGTAATTTGTAATTTGGTTGTCCGAGAGTATGGTGTCGTTCTAAAGCTTTCAAGTGATTTGGCATCTGAATGTTAACGTAGGCCTGCAACAATTGACTTACTCACTTCATGATTAGTACGAGTCGAAAGGACATGTTGGAACGTGATTATTATGATTTTATAATTTTAATTTCCCTTAAAACTATTCACTCTTTACGCTTTTGTAGAAGCGTTTCATAATTCGTCGATAAATCCGTCATTATAAACGTGTTAATTCTATTAATGATACCTTTGAAATTTTTTATGTTTTTGTCTTCAGCTTTTTTGATTTCCTGGCCCAAACATAAAAACACACTAATCGCCCACCAAGTCTACATTAAACTGTTGCAACTCTTCGCAATACTAATAATCGGCAATAAACGGCGAACAAGTGTTACGAGACAACATACAAGAAACCCACCTGGAAACCTGGAAATCTCTTATTAGATTTCTGCCTTAAACACTTCATAAACCGAATGGAAGTGTCTTGTCTTGACTCGTGTAAGAGTCAACATCCTCTTTGCCACAATCGAAGACAAAAACAAAACAAAAAAACAGGGTAAACAAATATTATGTAACTAATTTGTTGCACTTTGGACGCCAGTTGCATCCAAGACAAAGATGCACCATCTCCACCACCACCACCACCACCAGCACCACCGACGGCTACGTATCGTCTGACTTCGACGCCAAACATGAGAAACCCATTGTATACCTGATATTAGAGTGCAATAATGGAAGATGTTCATGGTAGAGGGTTTCCGTGCAGCTTCGTTATGTAGGTAAGTAAGTTGTTTGCCAAAATTTATTTTCGTTGAGGTTTTTATTTTTTTCTGTTTTGGCCAAACCAGCAGAAGATGGAACTTGTATTTTGTGGGTTAGCTACGTGCCACAGTGGGGGAAATTTCGGGTATAATCAAAGACAATTTTGTAATTTAATTTTGGTATTTAAATAAAGAGAAATTCTGACCCAACAGCATCAAACTTTTTGGAAGATTTACCAATAGTGCTTTATTTCTGTTAGTGCTTTATTCCTGTTAGAAAGTCATCCAACTCCAAGTGGAAAAGCCTGTTGCATTGTGTATGCGATCGAAATGCTTGACATATCCATGGCAGCAGACGTTTTAAAAATTTTTGTACAATCACCTCCAAAATTTGTGTGAAAATTTAATATATATACAAAATCATTAAATAACTATTGATACAATAAAATTACTTTACATTTTTGGCTTAACTAACATTAACAATTGCAGTATATCAAAATAACTTTATAGTGCCAACTAACAGTTTGTTTTGTATATTGCAGTTTGAATGTATAACAGTTTGAAGCTTAATGTTAAGTATGCCTAAAAGTATACTGCAGCTGAGAGTTGAAAGACTACCATCTACCAACTCACCACGAACGTTTGATGACATTCATCAAGAAATTTCGAGACAAGTTGAAAAAGAGATCGAGTTGCTGCGAGAAGGATTCGGAAAGCTCGAAATTATGTTTGGTGATTGTGTACTCAGGGGTCTTGATGATACAGCTGAATGACTGACTATGAAGTTGGGAAATCATAGCGAAGAATTTGAATGAAGGAATGAGCGGTATACAGGGGGACCCACTGATATACAGGGGGACTCACTGAACCACTTAACATGTTTTTTTTGATATAACTTTCTTATTTTGTATAGTTTTCTCTTTTTATTTTTCAGTATTAGAAAGAAACTACGTTCTGGGGATTCGATTATATACGATTGAAGAACGAGCAAAAATTTACTAGTTTTATTTTGCTAGCTAAGATTCAATAATTCAAATCCAAAGAACATTTCGAAATTTTGTTAACACCAGAAATGCACCATCACGAAATCAATCAAGCTCGTTTTCAATCATCGGGATTTGTTAGTGACTTATTTCGGAGTGGAAGACCGCTTGAAGCACGAAGCCAAGATAATATGGAACGAGTTGGGGAGAGCGTAAATGCGAAGCCTGAAACCCAAATGTCCAGAATTAATGAAGAAGAAATTTGTTTCAGTGCAGCTTTACTCTTTTTGGGGATCAAATTACAAATTTGGACTTAGGATTAGTCTATAGTAAATATTTGTATATACTGGTCGTTGAAAAGAATCGTTAAGGAAAATATAACTTTTTCATGTGGAAGGTATTTCCCGGAATTCCAAGATTTTTCGACTGTGATTTACTTAGGTGGTGCAAGTTAATAGAAAAATGTTTAAAATTTCTAACTTGATTTTTCTATAGTTTGCCGCACCTTGTTTGAAAATGGAGGCATTTCTTCGGAACCAAAGTAAACATTTACAAACATGTTTAAGGACAACTTGTGTATGTTTTTGCAGCACATGCTCCACTGTGTGATCTACCATAGGTATTCCTGCACGTACAAGTCTAGCGCAAAACCAGCCACCATCATCCTAATGAAATGAAGAGTGTTCGCTTGATGCTGTGCAAATGATGATTGTTTCTTCATTACGTTATTGTTGTAAGTGGTTTCTCTTCTTAGTTCACTTTCACTAGTTTTGTAGGCAGGACAGGAAATATTCGCAAATGTATTAGATAAATTTCCTAGTAATTCACGATTGCTTTATTATGACTCGTATTGTTATAGACTTTAAATTCCGTTTATATTTCAATACGACACATCACTTTTTCCATCCTGTTCTCTTTGCGAGTACATCAACAGATCACCTTGGTTCAATTCACGTTAGCACGAACGATCGACAAACCGAGTAATTTATCTGTTTATATAATCTGGAAGTCATAATTCAAACCGAACGGAATCATGTGAAACATGTCTTGAAAGTTTAGCTTCTCTTTTTGTAAATATGTGCATGAGGATTATTGGTTTATTGGCAATCAGATAGATCATTCGATCTGTAAATATCGTAAGTATTTAGTGAAAATGTTGTCTTCTTTTTAAAATGTTCGCAAATTCAGGCAAATATCACTGTCAAGATTTCATCGGCAGCTAATGAGACTTTATTAAAGGAAATCATAATAAAAGATTTTAATCGACCACATGCAATAGTAGATATAATTTTTTTTAAGATTGTATTGTTTGATTTGGAATATAAATATTGTCGTACTGAACGAGGTACACATTAGAAAATAAACCAACAGCGGCAGAATTGGAATATCTTCTTAAAGAGTTACGCTATCGCTGATTCACTGACTCTGTCACACTTTTTTGTCACACTTTTTTAACACTTATAATATAGACACACAAAAAAAAAACGAAAAAAAAACGAAAAAAACGGGAAAACACGAAAAAAAAAACGAAAAAAACATGTTTCGAAGGGCGCCATAGGTGCGTTCCAAAATACTCTAGCTTTTTACAACCATATACCCTCACCTAGCAGTTTCTAGCATGTTCTGTAATTAGCAAAGTCATCAACCATGTGTTTCCTGATTATATTGGCTGCCTAAAAGCAGACTTTTACTTCTACGTTATTAGCAATATAATTTGACGAAATGGTTTTCAGAACAGTTGGCGGTTAAATTATAATCCTGCATTTGCAACAGAATTGTTACGAATAAAATCTTTGCTTATGCTTCATGCCTATATTAGTGTGGACGTTGAATTAATGTTAATGTACAAGCTTTACTTATTTGGCTTAACTAACATTTATTTTCAATGTAAATAACAGTTTCAGCTTGATAATGTAGATTTTACCCCGAAAGTATGCAATTGACATAAACCAAAAAGATAATATCGCAATAAAGAAGTTGCTACAATGCGCCAGATCGCAATACTATTTGGTATAGTAATACGAGATGATTCTGTAAGCGACTAATAGATGTCCATGCTCGAGAAGCATCTAGACACTTCCAGAGAACTTTTATCCATAATGTGATTCGTCTTTTATACGATGACTTACGACCCTGGGACACGAGTCACGACTTACAATGTTTCATGGTGAGGAGGAAAGAGAAGAAAGAGGGGTAGCATAAGAGTCACGAATTGGAAATTCAGGGCGCATTTTGATATTTCTCTTTCACCTCTTTCGTGTTTTGACATGGCGGTCAAACCACCGAGTAATATTATCCAGAGGTCCAGTAGTTACTTTTTGTACTAACGAGTTCCGAGACCTACGTGGAAAACATATAGAGAATGACAGCAATCTTTAAGTAGCGTTCACAATGGCAGCAACGAATTTGTAATTCAAGCCTTCTCGTTCCCACTCACAGTATTGCATATAATGCCCTCTCATGTTTTTCGTGAAATTGAAATTTAAATTTGTCATAGAAGTAGGTTCTACTTCTACTTCAAATTGGAATTTGTTCGAATCAGTTTATTACTGACCGCTAGGGGCGCTTTACTTCGAATTTTGTTTTAAAACTTGAAAGTATGAATGAAAATGTAAACATTTTGTATCAAAACAAACATTTTAATAAATAATATTATCTGTAGAATCTGCCAATAACAATAATTTGACATATAATTATAATTTTTTATTACCAAGAATACAACACTGTCGCTGGCTTTCGAACAAATCAGCTGATGCAAATGTGAAATGTGTAGTTGTTTGTAGTAAGTGTAGCTCGCGCCAATTTTATTAATAAACAAAAGAAAAAAGTTTAAAAAAAGCTGACATTTTCAGGTTTATCGAAACCGTCCAAGGCCATGACATATTATGGAACATAAGTTTCTAAACATTTCTATAGAAAAATTTGAGAAGATTTCTATAGAAAAATTTGAAAACATTTCTATAGAACAATTTTAAAACATTTCTAAAGAAAATTTTTAAAACTTTCCTAAAGAAAAATTTTAAAACATTTCTATAGAAAAATTTGACAACTTTTCTATAGAAAAATTTTAAAACATTTCTATAGAAAAATTTTAAAACTTTTCTAAAGAAAAATTTGAAAACATTTCGACAGAAAAATTTGACAACTTTTCTATAGAAAAATTTTAAAACTCTTCTATAGAGAAATTTGAAAAGTTTTCTATAGAAAAATTTTAAAACATTTCTATAAAATTTTACAATTTTTAAAACATTTCTATAGAAAAATTTTAAAACTTTTCTAAAAAAAAATTTTAAAACATTTCTATAGAAAAATTTGACAACTTTTCTATAGAAAAATTTTAAAACATTTCTATAGAAAAATTTTAAAACTTTTCTAAAGAAAAATTTTAAAACATTTCTATAGTTTAAAACATTTCTATAGAAAAATTTTAAAACTTTTCTAAAGAAAAATTTGAAAACATTTCGATAGAAAAATTTGACAACTTTTCTATAGAAAAATTTTAAAACTCTTCTATAGAGAAATTTGAAAAGTTTTCTATAGAAAAATTTTAAAACATTTCTATAAAATTTTACAATTTTTAAAACATTTCTATAGAAAAATTTTAAAACTTTTCTAAAGAAAAATTTTAAAACATTTCTATAGAAAAATTTGACAACTTTTCTATAGAAAAATTTTAAAACATTTCTATAGAAAAATTTGACAACTTTCCTATAGAAAAATTTTAAAACTCTTCTATAGAGAAATTTGAAAAGTTTTCTAAAGAAAAACACTTAATACTTTTTGCTCCGGGTAGTGGTACAAATCTGAGGTCCGTGTCTCACATTTAATTTTTCTATTTTTTACTGTTTGCTTTTTCGTTTGTATTGTAATTCTCCATGGTTTTCAATCCCCAAATATGTATACTGCTGTATAATGTAAACAATGTTGCCAGTCGGCTGTTTTTTCGAACTTATTCGAACAAATTTGTTGCTATCATTGTGAACGAGCCTTTAATTTTAACAATTTGCATGTTAATTGGGATCTACACAAATAACTTTACTCTAACACTTCATTACATGCCGATTTTATATATTTTGATTAGAATTATTAACTATCATACTCGTAGTAGTATATCAGATTTATTTGTCGATGTTATTGAGAAATTAAAGATAGGTCTTATTAACTAGAAGTTATTACTACAGAAATTAAGTTGTATTACCCAATTCGAGTATTTCTAAAACCTCATTCATCGGAAATGGAAGATACAACTCAAAAAAAGTACAATATTAGAATTCGTGTTCAAATATTAGTCACTGTAGTCATAATTCAGTTTCTGTTGTAGAAACACTTGTGACAAAGATATGTATATTCCATTTTTCATTAGAGGCCTTTGCTGTAAAATAAAAACTTGTATTTGAATGTTACACGAGGACTTTCAACAAAAAATATTATTTTAAACAGAAAGTGAGAAACAAACTTGTGATACAAATAGAGTATATGAATATCATGTCATACACCGAATAATATGGTGAGTATACTCGTACTTATTCACATTTTACGTCGTATAGACCCAGAGTCTTTAGAACGAAGTTCCTTATCGCAAGTTGCCGAATGGGGGCTAAATGAAATTAAACAACCTTTTTTAACACTACTATGCTACAAGCTAGTATTATCAACTATATTGGGTACTTTTGCTTTGGTTTGTGTCCAGACTAAAATATGATGGGAAATTTCTTGTTTAAATAGAAGTTTTCTAGGTGGAGCCTGTAACTAATATTTAGTATACAGGGTGGTTCAGTCACGACTGAACAAATTTCTCCAGCGTATTCCTTGGCTCATTTCATGAAAATATGTCCATCTACGACCACCCCGAAAATGCAAGGGGGCGGATTGGCAGCGGTGTGAAAATTTTCGGATTGGTTGTCGGAGGGTACTAAGGTAAAATTGCTAAGTTCTGAACCAGTGGTCGAATTTTTGTTTTTGGGCTTGTTGGAAAGGAGACCTTTCGGAGACCTTTCGGAATCATTTAAAAAGTTAGGAAAAAGTGAAACCTTTTTTTTAAAATACCCTATCTTAAAGAAGTACATTCGCTTAAAAATAGTAAATTTTCTTACAAAAAGTACCTTTCTTACCTTCCAATTTCTTAAAAAATTTCAACAAATTGCATTTTCTTAAAAAAATCCTTTTCCTAAAAGTACAGTTTCTTAAAAATAAAATACCTTTTCTTTTCTTTTCTTGAGATTAGTAGCCTTTCTGAAAGTAAGTATATTTTTTTAAAAAATAACCTTTTCCTAAAAAGAGTACTACTTCTTTAAAAAGTACATGTTCTTAAAAAAAGTACTTCTTTGTGAAAAAATCATACTTTTTTCATACGGAAAGTACTTATTTTTCAAAATAGTACCTTTTCTTAAAACAAGCATTAGGTTTTAATGGAAAAGTACCACTCTTTAAAAAATTACCGTTTTGTGGGAAATGTAATACATTTCTTACAAAAAAGAGCTAGAAATATACTTTAAAAGAAAATACATTCTATAAAAAAAAGTCTTAAAAAAATTTATCATTTTTCTTAAAGATCCATTTAAATTATCGTGTTTTTCAATGGGCGCCTTAGGCTAACTTGGGAACTAACTTATATATAATACATAGTGAAAGGAGCTTCTTTCCAACCGTGTGTCCCCTGACACCTCATGTGATTTTTTATTATTTTATTGTAGCGTTTTATTTGATTTGGGGATTTTTTAAAAACGTCTTCTATACGATTTGCCCCACTTTGTGAAAAACTCTTAGAAACTTGAAATAATGGAAATTTTTTGGATTGGATGCTCCGTTTCCGAGATACAGACATTTTTTCACACTTTTTCATATTTTCGAAAAAAAGTGGTTGAGTTACCCCGGGTAACCCGCTACCCATTGGCGTGGGTAATGGGTAAATGCCGCATACCCATTCCCCATGTATAATTGGTAATCATGATGGCTAATTCCCCATAGTCGTGGGTAACTACACACAATTTTCCCCATTATCTGTTGGTAAAGTATAAACGTTCGCTACAGATTCCCTACGGCAATTATACTGGGTTACCCTGGCTAACCCATTACCCACAATATTCGAACCTGGGATAGAAGGAAGAAGAGTTTCTTATTCTAAGTCAATTCGTGCTTCGTTTAAGTAATAAATGTACCTGATTGGAGGAAAATGTTCCACCTTATGAGGAAACATGGACTTATGAGAGGGAATAGGTGGACTAAATTTAAAGAAATTTTAACTTTATTTAATGAAACATTTCCTTGATTTAGGGACATATGATTCCCTAAATCTAAGAAAAAGGGTACCTTAAATTGAATTCAAAAATCTTTGGATCCATTCGAAGTTAAATTTTTCTTAGTTTTTTTTTTATCAAGTTAAATTTTTCTTAGTTTTTTTTTCAAACGAAGGAAAATTGAGGAAGTGGAGGGTGGAAAGAGGGAGTAGTGTCTGTTGACATTTGCCTTGAATCTTTGTATGTCACAATTGGTGGGAAATACACTGGCCGGAAGTATATTCCACATACGGACTGTACGGCTGAAGAACGAATTTTCTCTATAGTGTGTAGTGCGGTCAACCGGCCACTCGATAAAAAACGGATAAGAGTTCCTGGAAAGGCGCGTGCTTCGGTTAAATATCCTCACGTCTGGCATAAGTTGACGGATGTCCGAGGAACTCATACCGTGGAAATATCGATAGAACAGCGACACGCAACCCATATTTCGACGATGCTCGAGGGAGACAATAGAGTTGGATTCTCTACTGTCCCCCATCAACACCATCGCTCTCCTCTGGACAGTGTCGAGAAGCTCCAAAGATGCCCTATTAGCACCTGCCCGTATATGGAAGTTATATTCCATCTTTGTCCTGATGTAGGGGGTGCAGTTATTGAGAAGATCAGATGGAGTGAAGTATTTCTTGCACCGCTTTAAAAAGCCCAGACACTTGAATGCATCTTTCGACACTTCAAATACATGTTTTGCCCAACGGACATCACATTGTATTTTCATGCCCAGAACATCAAGAGCGTCTGATTCATCAATATTCACAACGTCCATAGACAATGACGACACACCTGGGTCAGCAATCCGCTTATGCGACAACAAACAACACTGGGTCTTACCCGCATTAAAATCTACTCTATTCATTCGACCCCATTCAACAATGAACACCAGATCCCGGCCGAGTGTCACATTCATCGTCCGGCGTTTGACTTCAATCTCTTGAAGACTTGGCCTACTGTCGAATGAATAAGAATGACAGAGATTACTGTCGTCCGCAAAAGAGTACATTGGATTCACTGTCCGACCAAGGAGATCAATGAAAATATGAAAAAGAGAAGGAGAAAGAACAGAGCCCTGTGGCACACCTGCAGTCAATTTATGCCCCGTCGGATGAGACCCCATCTACAACAACTCGTGTAGTGCGATCTCTGAGAAAACTCGATATAAATCGAGTGAAATTATCACCGACACCAAAAGCAGCGAGCTTTGACAAGAGTGCATCGTGCCATACTCTGTCAAAGGCCTTGGAAATATCAAGAGACACTACCTTACTCTCACCAAGCCGGTGGATGGATCGACTCCACTGTGCCGAAAGGAACGCCATCAGGTCTCCAGTAGATCTCATTCTACGGAAGCCATACTGCCGATCGTTAAGAAGGTTATTGGACTCAAGATATTTTACTAGATGGTGGTTAACCATGCTCTCCATAACCTTCGAGAGCGCAGAACAAATTGCAATTTGGTGGTAATTTGCAGGGTTACTTGCATCACCTTTTTTAGGATTGGCTGGACATTAGCAACCTTCCAACGCGCCGGGAAGACTCCGGCACGGTATGCAAGGTTGAAAAGGTTGTGGTGCGGTGGACACGCCAGCGTCGAAGAGCACCTACTCAAGACTAGTGCAGATATGCCATCCGGGCCCGGGGATTTATTTACGACGAGATTCGCAAGAACCTTTTTAACTCCTCGCGTTCGAAAAAATATCTTGTGCATGGAACAAGATACGTAATTGATCACGGATAGTGGTTGATTGATATCCGGCAAGGAAGAGTTCCTTGCAAACATTTCAGCCAAGAGGTTAGCTTTATCAACCGGTTCAGTGAATGTTATGTCATCTTTAAGAAGAGTTGGGACAGAGGAAGAACTATCCCTTATTCTTCTTGCAAATGACCAAAAGCTCTTACTTTCACTAGGGAAAGAAAGGACTTTAGCACGAATACGCTGTTCGTGAAGAAACTTTTCGCGTCGAAGTACTTTGGCACACTTGGATCTTGCCTGTTTGGGTAGCAGTTCAGTATTAACGTTTTTATTAGAACGTCAGTCTCTGAACGCGCCCTCTTTGGATCTGACAGCATTCTTGCATGTCTCGTTACACTAACATTTTTCCGATGGTTTAACCCAAACAATTTTCGTCGAAATGAATGAATTCATACCAATCAAAATTATCCTTTCGATCATTTCAGCAGCAGCATCTATGTATGTCATTGTCCAGAAAACAAAGCTTCCAGTTAAAATGCTGATAAAAGTTGTTGAGCTCAGCCCAACGTGCCTTTTCGTAGATAAAAATTTTTCTCTTCGGGACTGTGTTTGAAGCGAGACGAAGAGCTGAATACGAAAAGGACGCTGAAGTTTAAGTCCATTTTGAATGAAATTTAGTTCTCTTTTTTTTCAGTGCAGCTCACTGACAGTGATAAGCTCTTCCCGGTCCTTTCACGGGATGTAAAGGGAAACTATTTGCTTTATATTTGTGGAGTATGTGACAACTCTACTTTCGTGCCATTTTCATGTGACTAAATTTAAATCCAATCACGTGTTATACCGCAAATTTCGTGTCACGCATCCATCTCTAGCATTCACATCAAATATCGTTGATTAGTTAACAATAAAATATGAAAACCCAATTTAAGACAAGTTACACGTTCAATCGTGTGATTTAATACATTCAAAGGCCTAAACAACAAAACCGCAATTAAAGACTTTCAAAAAAGTCATAACCAATTTTCGTCGATACAATTAAAGTATTATGTTTCGGGCTGGTGGGTATTGAAACGTCAAATTATCTCTAAGCGCATGTGGGTTGGAAGCTGTTAAAAGCCCCGCTTAAAGAATAAACTAAAATTGGCAATAACATAAATGTAAAAGGCCTAGGAGATAACCATGTGCTCAATTTGAAAACCATGTACATTCAGGTTGTATGTACACACGCACGTTTGGGTACGAAAATCTATTAAAATGTGTAGTAATTGTGATTTACTTACGTTCTGGCCAATTGTATGGAAACATCTAATAACAGTTCGCCTACAGTGGCAATATCTTCGGCTTTCCAGTCACCTTTGGGTTGGGACACATCTGTAAGATTAATAATTAAATTAAATGTCAAATTAAATTTCGTACAATACAAGAAGTTTAATGACTTTACAAAGAAATATTGTTGGAAATTAATATTTATACATTTATACAGGGTGATTCAATTGTACACACAGAGAAGAGTTTCGTTGTCACAACTATATTTACAGCCGACTAAAATATGGCGGTTCCTTGCACCATCACAGTATTCAGTTGTGATCACCAATAATTGTGTTCAGTATCACCAAATGTTGTGCATATCAATTGATTTGTAATTCAGTTTTGGTTGCAAGAACTGAAATATTTAATTGAAGCCACAGCAACAAGAAATAAATGTGATCTGTCAATCGAGTTTTAGTTCTAGCAATCAAATTATCCTGTAGTGGTGAATATTCAATTAGTTGGACGAATGAAAATTTAAAAACAAATTCGGTTGTGCCAAATAATATATTGGTATGCTCAACTACACGCTGAAAAATCGGTATTTTTTGTTGTTTGGATGCAAATATATAACGTATTTGGAACTTTGTCGCAAATATAATATACTTGTGCCCAAACAGATTGTGTTTGCTATTCAATATTACAAGTTTGAGACACAATGATTTATATGTTATAATATATGTGCTTGCGACCCAAATATATCTCTCGAGAGCAAGATAATTAAAGAGTGGCAACGAGAGCGCATGTCTTGTAAGAGTGTATCTCTATTTTTGATTTATTCTCTCAGTCAGCGATTCATCAATATTCCTGAATGTGCCTGCAAATTGCAGATGAAGTCAGTGTTTCTTATTTTGGCTGATGTATTGCGGTTTAATTTCATGTATTGAGTCGTCAATGGTTCATCGGACAGAGGCTATCAAAAGCGCTTCATAAGTGAAAAAGAGAATAAACAAACTCTCGGACGGTTAAATGGTTTGTGATGTTGCTTTGCAAATCCTGGAGAAGACACACGAAAAACAAATCCACACCTATCATCTATTTATCGATTATAAAGCTGCCTTCGATAGTCCGATACGGAAGAAACTCTATGAAGCAATGTCTGAGCTTGGTATTCCTGCAAAACTCATACGCCTTTGCAGGATGACCTTGACGAACACCAAATCCGCAATGAAAGTTGGTAAAGATCTTACCGAACCTTTCGAAAGTAAGCGAGGCCTCATGCAAGGTGACACCCTATCGTGCGATCTCTTTAACATCTTAATGGAGATCATTATGAGAAAAGCTGCAGTCAATATGAATAAAACCATCAGCAGCAAAACTCACATGCTGCTCGCGTATGCTGATAATATAGTTATCATTGGGCGCACAATTAGAGAAGTTACTGCGGTTTTTTCGAGAATTGAGAAGGAGTCAGGAAAAGTGGGTCTAACGGTGAATGGGGACAAGACAAAATGAATGGTTTCAACGAACAGGGCCTCCACGCGATTAGACCAAAGCGTGAACGTTGATAACCGTTATAACTTCGAGGTAGTGGACGAATTTATATACCTCGGATCTGCCGTGAACAAAAACAACAAACTCAAGCTTGAAATCAAGCGGAGAATTGTGCTTGCGAATAGATGTTATTTTGGGCTAAGCAAGCACTTTAGAGATAAAGCCCTCTCTCGAGTAACAAAAGTCCATCTGTACCAGACTCTCATTCAACCTGTCTTGCTTTATGGCGCAGAATCCTGGGTCCTATCGCAAGCAGACGTAACATCTGTAGGAGTCTTCCAGAGAAACATACTCCGAAAAATGTATGGTGCACAACGGCGAGTATCGGCGACGCATGAATCATGAGCTGTATGAGCTTTATCCTGACATTGACATAGTTAAGCGGATCAAGATAACGCGATTGCGCTGGCTAGGCCATGTCAGTAGAATCGATGAAGACGAACCAGCACGAAGGGTTTTCGAAACCGAACTCGAAGGAAGACGAAAAATAGGAAAACCAAGACTCCGCTAGAGGGATCAGGTTGACGAATCCCTGCGTACACTTGGTATTGCCAACTGGAGAAATAAAGCTAAAGATCGAACTGGTTGGCGAAATATTTTATCTTCGTTTTGTAAGGTCCCTGACCCCCCGGGGTTGTCCGAGACCGGATAAGAAAGTAAGTAAGATGTTGCTTTGGTGTTTGTGTATGTGTTTCGCATATATTCATGTGTGCTACAAAAGTGAGAAACGATTTTGAGGCAAGAAATTGGAAAGTGCAACAACGTGAATCTCTTTTCTGCAGTAGCATCTATTGAAAAAATCAGAATGGCCCTTTTTGTTATACGGTACCTGTTCGATTTCTATGAACACATTAGTAAATGTTACTTTGGAAAATAAAAAAAACCGTTCAATTATATGATGACGTTTCATTTAAATAATATTAATACTTGAAATTATTTAAAGGCCAGTGCAAGCACATGTATCATTATTTTCTTGTTTAATACTTTTTGTTTTATTCCCACAAAAAACAAAGAGAATGCAAACAACTGACATATGTACATACAAACATAGTTATGTACGTACATACGCTACACAAGTTCACACAATTTTCGTTGCTATCTTAATACCTCATTTGTACATACGTATAATCACGTCATTATTCTCTTTGTTCTGAGAGTGCTCCGCACCCACATTTTATTTGACGGTCGGACAAATCTGTGTTCTATATCACCCGTATCATTTAGGGGTATAAAAAATAGATGTTGGCCAATTCTGAGACCAACCCGATATGCACAAAAAATTTCATACAAATCGGTCCAGCAGTTTCGGAGGAGTTTAACACCAAACAATCTGTGATCGCAGTCGGACAATCTGTGTGATCGCAGTCGGACAAACTGTGTTTGGATGTGTTCACTTTGTGAGTTAAGTTCCTACTCGTGCCTTTAGATGTTAACACATCAAAAACACAAGTAATGCATCCACGCTTTGCTTGCATGAACAAGACTAGTATATTGTTTGTGTACCATAGTGATAACTAACGCATAGTTGAAACCCTCTGAAAAAAAACGTGAGAGACAACATGGAAAGGAGAAGCAAAAGAGCAGCAGATTCTCATTTCATTAAAAAAAGTAATGCATTCTTTTTACATTTAAATGTAAAAAGGGTAATTTTAAATATTTTAATTTTTTGTATTAATTATTTATTTTAATTATAATTATAATATATAAAGAAAGAAAGAATAATTCGTTTCTAAATATTATTATGTTTGGAAGAAAATACGCATATGTTTCCACGTAAGTATATGTAGCTTTGGGGGAACAAGCGAATGCTTCCACGTAAGTATATGGCTGTTTGGGATGAAGCACGCATATGTTTCCACGTAAAAGCATACAGATTTGTCAGTAACCATTTCTAATCTTTGCATTTAAATACACCTGAGTTTGGGACTTGCAAACGTATAAATGTTTGAAGTAAGTGTGTTCCCAACATACAGGGTGATTCAGGAAGTTCCGGACAAATTTCTCCAGCGTATTCCTTGGCTTATTTCGTGAAGAAAAGTCCACTAGGACCATGTCCGAAAATGCAAGGGTGCGAAATGGCAGCGGGTTCACAATTTTCGGATTGGCGGTCGGAGGGTACTAGGGTAAAGTTGCTAACTTCTGAGCCTTAAACGTGTTAATTTGCAAAAACAAATAAATGTGTGCTGTTATTTCGCTTCCAAAAACAAAGCAAACATTTTTGCATTTCAGTAAAATGGTCAAATCTTTGGAACGGTAAGACCTCTGGGCTTCGTTTAGGTAATTTTGGAAAGGTAAGAGGTATGGCTACCTTTCAACAGAAATAAAAGTCTGAAATTTCCAACAAGCCCAAACACATAAAAATCCGACCACTGGCTCAGAAGTTAGCAACTTTACCCTAATACCCTCCGACCACCAATCCGAAAATTTTGAACCCGCTGCCACTTCGCACCCTTGCTTTTTCGGACATGGTCCTAGTGGACTTTTCTTCATGAAATGAGCCAAGGAATACGCTGGAGAAATTTGTCCGGAACTTCCTGAATCACCCTGTATACATGGTTTCTGCAGAATATGTTTGGGAGAATATGTTACAGTCTGTTTTTTCAGCGTGTTGCCTATATCAGGTATTCAGTGTTGCCAAAGACCGACTTATAAATTATGCCAAATCTCCTTGAAAATTGTGTCGTTTGCGATAACATTGTGCTAAAATTGGTCTTTTAGTGTTTTTTGTAATTATGCGTCCATAACATACACAGTCACTCCAGGAAATGGCTGTTTATCTGCATTTGCAAACTGAAATAACTCTTCAACTTAAATTATTTTTTTCGAAATTATGATTTTATTGGTAAGATCAATAACATGAGATCAACATATATGACTGAAACACAACAGTGTTTATAAGTCTTCCACGACTTGCTTTACAGTAACTCGCTCGATGTACCCAATTGTTCAGTTCATTTCCGATTGATTGGGAGAGTATCCCGTGATCGACAGCGTTGATTTCAGGCTTTAAGACCTCAATAGACTCGGGATTGTTGGCGTAGCACTTGTCTTTTATGGCGACCCAGAGATAATAGTCTGTCGGGGTCAAATCGCAGCTACGAGGAGGCCAAGAGACTTCCGAGTTTCGAATGATTTTGCGGTTTCCTAGCACAGTCTGCAAAAAATCGATAGAACGTTGGTTGTGTGGCACGCAGTGTCGTTCTTTTGAAACCATACGTCATCCATGTAATGGCGGCTTCTTGCTCATTTTCGAAAAAAGGGGCCGACATACCACAAATCGCAGCAAACAGTCACTCGTTGTGGATGCATCGGCTTCTTGTCAACGACGTGTGGGTTTTCCGAGCCCCAAATGCGGCAATTTTGTTTGTTAACGTGACCCCCGGGGTGAAAATGAGCTTCATCCAAAAATATCGTGTTTTGGTAAACATTTTCATCTTCAGCCGATTCAGCGAAGCGAAAACATATCAGATGGTCACGTGGCTTCAGTTCTTTGACTAACTGGACTTTATAAGCCTCCATACCTAGGTCTTTATGCAAAGAAGTGCGAGAAATTTTTAATTGCTGCGAGCGGTGGCGAGTTGATGTTGATTGATGACAGCTACATCGAAAATATTTCTTCCTGAACGCACTGGACGGCCACGTATACGAGTTATTTTGTACTATAAGGACCCGGATTGACAAACTCGCTTTTTCTATCGAATTTATTTCGTAGATTTCTTATAGCTTGAGTTGAAGACTCAGAAGTTTGGAAGAAAGTTTTTAATATTTCCCAATTTTCTTCAAGCTCAAAGCGACTCATTTCTTAAATTTCTTACCTTTAAGAAACAATAAGCGTATTTTGGTTATACCGCTTGGTTATATTATATTCGCTTGTTTTGTATGAAGCACTTAAAGAAGACTTAGCGACGCGAATCATTTTCGCTAAGTTTATACAAAATTTTGTTTATATCTTTTACCATTTTCAACCCTTTTTCACATTTTTGAATAAAATCACTTATCGCTAAATAGCCGTTTTCTTTGCAACTTAGCAAGCGATACTCGCTTGCTTGTAACCAAAACACGACTATTGTTTCAGTTCATAAATGCCAAATTGGCCATCTGCTTCGAAATAACGGGGGCTCAAATTTCAAATTGCACACGTTAATTTTATACAAAAAAAAAAAAACTTAAAAAATATTTTCAGAATTTCTGCAACATTAAAAGCCAAACTGGGTGTGATTTTCGGGTCGAATGAGATTCACGTCCAATAATCTTAAAAATGAAATTATTATTTTGTTTGAGATCCACTGCTTTTAACAATTTGTGCCAATGTTCTTGGAATATAACCCGTTCGTCCCACTTATACTAGATCGTCTCTACTTCGAAATTCTCTATGCCGGGCATTTCTCTCATAAGGAACCAGGAGGAATTGTAGTTGCATTGTGCTATTTTGATGCAAACACGTTGACTCAACAAATATACATAAGACGTTTTTATGTGGGGTAATGTATAAGAAAAAGTGTGCCCCATATTGTAAAGCCGACGCTTCGACGAAAATATGCTAACATAGGTGTGTACGAACCTTAAAATATGGTATTATACCACAAGATTCATGCTGTAAAAATTCTATTTTATAATTATATAATTAAAGCGGGAAAATTTCAATACCAAAAATTGTGCCGGCCGTTTCCAAAACAATTGTGCTAAAAAATTATACTAAAATTTGATAATTTTTGCGCAAGTTGTGCTAAACAGCATTTGGCATAATTTTTCGAAAAACAAGTGCCAACATGGTAACACTGCTGGTATTATTAAAACAATACTTTCCGACATGCAACGTCAATATGCAACCACACCAAACTTCGAAAATTTATTGAGAGAAATCATTACTCTAGATGTCATTACTCTATGGACCTCAAGAATTGGTACGCAAAGTTTGGAATATTAAAAAAAATTGTTTCTTTGGATGCTGCAGTCAAGTGGAACTCGAGCTGCGATTTAAGGTAAAAAAAGCCAGTGGAGAAAGCGCGAGAATGAACAAATTTTTATCAATTGTTTTATCAATTGTTTTACACTAAACTGATGTACAATTTCATTAACATAATGAAAATTTTCCATAAATTAAAGATTATGATTTTTCACATTTTTTCATCATCACTGAAATGCAGATTCGATCATCATTTCGATGAATTTCTGTACGCAAAGAAAAAAAAACGTTTATTCCTCGGTTGCTACAACAATACTTTGATTGATTTGTATTAATTTATAAATCGCAACCGTTTATGTAGTTCTCCCAAAGAAACTCATATATCGCAAATGTGTATCATTTTGTTGCAAATGAGATCTCGTTTGCATTAAACGCGTACAAAATTACATTTGTCGCAAGTGAAAAACCGCTTGCGATAACTGAAATTAGCCATTTTTCTAATAAGAGCACAGATTACGAAGAACGTAAATTTTTCTCATTCTCTCATTCTGTCGACTGTATACACAGTCCACTCGTTTGACATACACAATCACGCATACACATAATAGGCTTTTGCCTTGTCAATATATCTTGGATGGACAACTGACGCGTTGTAGTTTGCTGCGCTTATAGTTGATATTTGAATGCAAGGCGAGACAGACGTGTTAGAAGACACACTGACAAGATAGACAAAAATTTCCAACTTTTTTAAAACAAACTTTATGGGTAAAACCAAAATCATAAAAGTTGGAAATTTACACAAAAAAGAGCTTATGGAAACCTTAAATATAAATTTTAATGTACAAGTAATGTTGTACTTAGTAGAGTAACTACAACTACAACTCGGTTGCTGTAACTACAACTCGGTTGCTGTAACCGAGGGAACAGTTGGCGGAACCGTTTTTCGTTTCTCGCAAACGTTTTTTCAGCGTATGTTTTTCATAACTCGTTTGCTGCAAACATTTTTAACAGAAGTTCTTAACAGAAGTTCGTTTCTCCCAACTACAGTCCCCAAACGAACTTCAGTTATCTGAGATTTCGTTTGGGAGGAACGAGTTTTTTCTTTGCGTGTGTAAACATATATTTTAAACCGTCATTATTATTGTTTATAATTTTCTATACAATTAGGTCTTTAGTCCACATTTATTTGCAACGTCAACGTTAAGCGTACCCGTTGGCGGTGGCGGTGACTGACGGCTTGAATTCCTATTGGCATTACTGTCTTGGTGGTTACAAGCGGTAGCATTAGAACTGCTGAATTAATTATGTCTCATGTCTTTTGTTTTTGTACTTTTTGTTTAGATTTATTGTTATTAATAGTCGGCATTTATTTAACATAATGTCTGAAATAAACAAGTGGCACTGACTGAACAAAACACAAAACACAACTCTCAAATTTCCAAATCGAAGTTCTCTCAATGTTCTCCACTATTGAAGTAAAAAGGGAGGACTGCGACAGAGAGTTAACGTTATAACTACTTTGGATTGAACGGAAGTTTGAATATAATTAATGTACGAATGTTTTAAGTCAATGTCAATTAACATACATCATTGTATGTAAAAATCATTAAAATCATAAGTTTTCAAGAAAATAACGCAAAATTTATCAAATTTTTTTGTGGGCAAACAAGTACATTTTACATTTGCGCTTTACATCAACTCATGACTGTGCATCAAACTGATGTCTCGTTTACATTAAATTGCTGAACGAATCTGAATTACCATTGATGTTAAGTTTTACATTTATTAGATGAAATGTGTCGTAGGTATGATATTGATGAACTTTTATACATCGAACTAGGCAGACTAACTCCAAACGCCAATGACTTCAACAATTTATTGAAGTTGAAAGATTAGCTCCTAGATTGTTCTACCCGATTCCAGAACCTATAGTATAGCAGTTATAAGATAACGTATTTGCACCGGACTCGTCAACTGTTTTGTGCTACGGGTATACTTTCAGGCGCACCATTAAGCACCCTGTTATTTACATTAAGTTAATTTTGTCATTAGGAGTACGCAAAAGCGTTTCCTTAATCGTAACAATATCGTAAGTAATATGGAATACACTCGCCGGAAGTTTATTCCATATACGGAGTGTTCTGCTGAAAAACGAATTCTCTATGTACATTGAAAGAAAATCTTCACATGAAATCGATGATAAATGTTCATCAATTGTTCTTCATTGAATTGATGACAATTTTCATCAACTCATTGAAAACGTTCTTCAATTTGAATATCTTCATCAATCTTCATCATTGGGCTTTATAAATAATTAGTGGTATCGATTCAAAATATGGACGTAGTATTGATATGGGCCTCAAAAAACCTGTCATAATGTCAATTTATTCGATCTTTTGAGTTGTTATGTTTTTAATATTTGTTCGGTTCAATATCAATAACTATTAAATAGAAATATTAAAAAGAAATGTGTGAAATTGATCATTTTGGTGGATGGCTGGGAATAAAGCTATTTTAATGCCCACCAAGGCACATCATCAGCTCCCTTCTCCACAAGTATTTAGGTATATCATCACACATTATATGGAGAAACAAATCTCAACTAAGCGAGAATTGTCTAAACTCCTACTTGTGCGAAAACATCCACAACAATACTTTGCCATAACCATGAATATTCGCAACATTTCTTTCCTATGCACACATTCCTTTTTAATATTTCTATTAAAATGTACTTTTTCATAGAAAAAGTACTTTTTAATAGTTATTGACCTTGAACCGAACAATTATTAAAAACAGAAAATTATATTTTAAAAATTTTGATAGAGTACTTTTTACACGGCAGCATTTTGAAACCTGCATTATTCATACTTTTTCTTCCCAATTTTTCAATTAAATTCTCAATTTACTTTATTTTGTGTTTTATATGAAAATACTATCAAATAATACAATAAATAAAATTAAGAGCTAAATCGCGAAATACAATGAGAAATACGCGAAAAATTGTAAACGAAAATATGCTTGATCAAGACCTCAAAATGCTGCCGTAAACAAATTGCTCTGTCAAAATTTTTAAAATATATTTTTCTAATTATGCTCGTCATCACACGTTGTTTGAGCTCCATATTGTCGAAACAAAAATTGTTTTTACCCAAAATATTTTTTTCGCTTAAAACTTAATATTTGTCGATTACGACTCAGAAAGTTATAGTGCGTCTAAATGCACTCTTTTATCATGATAATGTCGTGATTATCATTCTACGGCAAAAAGGTGTTTACACATGCATTTTTACTCGATTTAGTTGTGACATTTTTGTATTTCATGATGCCATTATTGAATTATACCAGGTGATGGCTGGAAGATTTGTATGTATTAGTATTATACAATTCTGTAATTTTGTAGAAATAACTTTAACTTGTAGAAATAACTTTTAATGTAATTAAAGAATTTATTGAAATTTTGTTAGAATTTAGAAAATAGAGAATGAAAGCAATGCCAGCTGTCCTTATAACAATACCTCTTATAATAATCATGTTAGTATGTGTTGTCAGTAATATACGTGTTCAGTGAAGTACATTTCCTTTACTTTTCGAGTTTCATTTCCTGTTCACATAGTATCATACTGAAAGTGGGTATACACAACTCTGCGGTTGAAATGATTTGTGACATGATAATAACAGTATCGAGGTAAATTTACTCAATCTTGGGTACAAAAATGTATGAGAAATCACATGATATTGGAGAGTCATTTGTCGATTATCAAGTCGATCTGCAAGATCGAGTGCATGTAAACGCCCTATTACATTCAAAAAGTTTACCAACAAAAAATATCTATCGAAGTTTAGGAAGTATTTAAAAATCTGTGATGGTGTAGATATTAGCATTCAACAAAATATTAGTTCACTATAATTTAGCAGCAATAATTTTATTTTTATCATTTGATAATGCAAAATTTATAATCTGATTTCATATAATTGCAAAAATTTAAGTTTCTTATTTTAGTGTCCATGGAAACAGACCTACTTCTTTTGAACCACATACAAAAGTCTTATTATCATGAGCATCCATATTTATACACGGATAATTCGTACAGTTTTCTGTGTAATGCAAGTTTTCCAATTTTTTTTTATAATTTTTATAATTATTGTTTACAAATTTGAAATGTCAAATTGATTTATTGTCATTTCAATAAGTTATTGAACCTTTTGTTGTAATCTCTAACGAACGGGTGCAGATTTTGTACGTTGTTTGAAATTTTGAGGACCGGTATTGATTTTGTAATTTTTCCCGAGACGTAGTGACTACAAGTGTGTCATCATCAATTTAATATTTAAATTATTGCAATTACCTGTATCCGTAATAAGGCGATGAACTTTTTACATTATTTGTTTTTCCCTGTATAAATAAAATACACTTAAAACATATGGTTACTTGAAAATGCATTCTTCAAGACATTTGCGTTTGTTTTTGTATTTTGATTACTGAGCTTTATGTTGACAGTTATGGTTACAAAAGTTTTGCATTACAAAATAAAAATGCATACGATTTTCTCTGAGTGTACGAGTATGAACACCTTCATATCCGTGTTTCTTAAACTTTTTTGTCGCAACACTATTTAAAGCCTTAGTAAGATAACCTAAAATCTTTTTTACCAGCCATTTCAACTTCACTGAAAATGAAACGTTCGTCGCAGGTTTAAAACATGTTCCGCTTGTCATTGAGTTGCTGCAACGAATATGTACATTGATTGTCCATTTTGGACGACAAAAACAAAAATATAATTCATAAAACATAGTATCTATTTGAGATGTAGTACTTAATTCTTGTTTGGCTTCTCTAATAATTCTTTTAATGCTTACAAATTTATTCAAGCTCAAGACCTTTTTAAATAATATAAAGCTTATTGTCTTTATATTACTTTCAAAAAAGTCGAGCACAAAATGTGTTTCAATGATACCAGGACTGCACACTGGGACAGATTTAAAAAATTACCGCACAAATTCCAAAAATCGAATCAGTAATCCACATAAAATTAGTGATTTAAACAGTGGCCAATTAACCACTGAGGTCGAATATTAACTGTTTTGATGGTTCCCTGCACGTTGCTAGTCAAGGCAAGGGGCCCAAAGTTGAGTATTGTTAGGTAGGTAGATGTGTGTTATATGAAGGTTATGTTTCTGGAAGTTTTAAACTTCTTTTATTTATTTTGTGTTATAAGAGCTACAATAATGAACATTAAGTTAATTTAATTTACGTAAGGTTTCTAGTTCAATTGCAATGAAAGTAATTGACTAAATATATTAAATTTTTTAATGTTTTGTGGACCAAAAAAAATTATGACCAACTAGGACCGGCGCGCGATTTTCACTTTTGAACACGTTAGACCCTAACCGAAGTCACTGATTTTATTTCGTTACCATTTACTACCATTTGTTGAAGAATGTTTTTTTTAAACTTTGGCCCAGTTTTTGATTTCATATTTAAATATAAAACACTTAATTAAAATTTGATTTTTTTCAGTGTGAACTTAAATAACGGGTTTTCCAATAAGAGCGCTACAAAAGTTTTTTTTAAATAAAACAAATAAACAGATACCAATGAAATTCTTTATTCCTGTGAAAGTACGTTCGATGCCATTATGTATGGAACTCGATTTCTTTTGTATGGCCACCACGGGCACGCGGTTCTCAAGCATAAATCGGCCGATACTGCTGCAATTTCACGTTCGATATTCGTACGAAGTTCATCAATCGTCGCTGGCTTTTTTTGGCATAGACCATATACTTGACGTAGCCCCCCAGGAAATAATCTAACGGCGTCAAATCACACAACCGAGGCGGCCAATCGACTGGGCCATTTCGTGAGATAACACGTTCACCAAACTTGGTTTCCTAGAAATTGATTGTGGCATTCGCTGTGTGGCTTGTGGCGCCGTCCTGTTGGAACCACATGTCCTCCAAGTCCATATTATCCAATTGGGGCCAAAAATATTCTGTTATCATTGAACGGTAGCGATTCGCATTCACAGTAAAGTGCCGGTCGTGATCATCACGGAAGAAGTACGGCCCAATGACGCCACCGGCCCATAAACCGCACCAAACCGTAATTTTTTCGGGATGCAATGATGACTCATGACGTGTGGATTGCTGTCTGACCAATAACGCATATGTTGCTTATTGACGAAGCCATTCAGTCAGAAATGAGACTCATCGCTGAAGATGATTTTCCGATGAAAATCCGAATCATTTTCAAGTTGTTGCTCAGCCCAATTCACGAACATGCGACGCTTATGGTGGTCAAGCGGCTTCAGTTCTTGCGTCAATTTGATCTTGTAAGGATGTAGGCCAAGATCTGTTCGCAAAATTCGCCACAACGACGTCACAGAGATGCCCAACGCTTGAGAACGACGTGTGAGACACACATTTGGTCTTTCTTGAACTGAAGCCTCAGCGGGAGCAATATTCTCGACACTACGGGCACTTCTTTGTCTCCGTGGCACAAGAACATTTTGTACTGTGCCTATGGATTCAAATTTTTCCACTAGACGCTCAATTGTTGATCTGGTAGGACGATTATGACGACCATAAATTGGACGTAGCGCTCTTAAAGTTGAGGCCACTGACTCCAAATTTCGGTAGTAAATTTTAATAATTTAGACTCGTTGTTGGCTCGTATATCTTTCCATGATGAAATGGCAAACCTTACTGAAGAGAAATGTCAAAAGAGCGGGAAAAAATATGGCGTCGTTTGCTGTCCCTATCGATTTACTTTTGTAGCGTCTCTGTTGAAAAACCATTTACATCACTCTGTCGGAATTTAGGTTTGACAATACCATAAAATTTCCAACTAAAATTTCGAAAGTTCCTAAGACGACCATGATGAAAATGTCGAACGTAATGATATAGATTTTATTTAAACCATGTTTTTTTTTTTTTGAGTTATGTAAATCTTTTAATTTATTTTATAATTTTCAATAATGTTGGTAGAAAAGTTTAAAACGTTAAGAAATTAAATTTTATGTGAAAAGATAAAATTATGCATGGTCTTCCCTCCGTTAGGTTAGTTATCGAAATCCTGATAAAAATTTTTTTGCCAAAAATGAAATCAAGGCATCCAAAAATCTATGAAACGATACCCATAACGTTTTTTTTTTAATTTAACACCCCCCTCTACCTGATGCAAAGTGCAATGCCAGAAATGAGCTCAGCACCCTCAAAAACCTAACGGCGATTGAGTTTGACACGTCTAAAGTCAAAAACAACGACGTTATTAATTTTGTCCGGTCATTTTTTTAAATCTGTCCCAGTGTGGACTGTCTGTATAGCTATCGTATTTCGGATCTTGCCAGGATCTTCATCAGCAGATGTTTTTTGGTATGTTTTCGGTTAATTCATCAAATATATATATATAGAAACACTCACCATATTAATGAGAATTCTTTTATACATACGTTCGAAGAATACCAAGCACTAGCATTGGAAACACTTTCATGCACAACTCTTTTTTATATTAACGAAAAACCATTGGTTTTAAGCCGGCATGATTTGTTTTTGTTTTGCCATTACAAAACAACAAAACCGAGGGTTGCCATCAACAATATAATTGTTTCAAGCTCGCGGTGCTGTACGTCAACTTTCATCATTTCCCTTTTCATCATTCAATCATGCCTGTTTAATCGTTATTTGTCACTTTAGCTGTGTCAGAGCTTCTGGCCTAGAGCATACATTTTTACAGACAAATCGATAGAACGTGAGTACAAACCTCAGAGAAAGCACAAAATTAAAATATTTTTTTTATTATTTCTCGTACTAATTACTGTTTTTAACATTACATTTGCCAGCAGTATTAAAAAAAGGTAACATCATTAAAAATATAGTTAAAAACTAAACATAAAATTAAAAAGAAATACGACTTAACCAGGATTCGAACCCAGGTCTCACGGTTGTTAGTTGCATATGCTATCGAACATGCCACCTTCGAATTTCAAATGGCGATACAATACTTGAGTACAGTAAAATTTGAGTCTGTTTCAGGAAAAGCTGAAAATGTTAAAACTAAACAATGTTGACAAGTTCACATTTTCATTTATTTTACTTTTTTTGAAACCCGACAACTCTACTATCCACTGCTCGACATATATGTATGACAAAATTATCGACTGTAACGTATACACTTTTCATTTGTTTGGGGAAACGCGTATACTGGACGAAAAGAACGAGGCTAATGTTTATTCGATCAAAATATATAGAATTTTAGTCGATGGCCACGAAACGTTTAGTAAAGAAAGATTCTAAATATCGAATCATGTGAGATGTTCGACGCTCCTCTATATTCCCACAGATACCGTAGAAATCATGAGCTCAGATTCCAAGTCTAGTTGCGTGACTACATATTAAAGAATGTCCACTGGTCACAGCTACACTAGAATAGAGATAGTAGAAAGTTTCATCGAGCCTTAATTGCTGTTGTACTCGTATGCTACTCTTTCGGTGGACATAAAATGAACAGAAATAAAAAGAATTGCGTATTTTCGTTCGATGCAACCAACATAAAACATAATTTAGTTGTCATTAGTATCAATCAAAAACTATTTGAACTTAGTTTGCTGCAGGGGTTTACGCTGATTGTTTCTGCTTCGGCGTGTGGACCTGGGAAAACCGGCGGCGGGGGCTTGGTCGGCTAACCTGGGGGCGGTGGCTATGCCTAATTATTAGGAAATTGACCCGACTGCTGCTGTACAGAGTTAAGTTCATAGGAAATTTGGCCTGCTGTTGTACTAGTTGTAATGGGTGATATAACCTGTTTGGAAATGGGACTGGATGTTGGTGTTGTATCGTGTGGAATTTGGCCTGGCTGTTGTTATGCAAAATTCAAAGTGCCGTGTCATTCCATGAGTTAATTCTTGGGAAATTGAGCTGACCATTACACTCTGTGTGACAGCCAAAATCGGCGGGGGTTCTGACTACCGGGAAAATTTGTAGGATTCTGGATATATCGATTTGAAGGTAATAAGTATCATATGTAGGGGAATTTGTCACATTTGGGCCTCTTGTGTTTGACATAACTCGAGCACGACTAGTCCGATGTTGGTGTAACAAACTTAGAAAATTTTAGTAATACAATTCCTTTAATCTGTTGATACACTAATTCTCTACATAATCCACAGGTTTGCAGTTATAAATAAATTTATGAAAAAGTGCGTTTTTTTTTAAATTGCATTTTATAATTGTCCATTACAAGAAGAGCGTCCCATGTTGAGAATCACTGCTTTATATCGTTAAATAAATACAAATAAACTAATTGCTAATAAATTAAACACAAATTAATTAATTGTTTTTTTTTTATCAAATCCAATTAATTCCTGGCGTATGCCAGTTAAGTATAAAAACTGACGACAACGGCAGCACTTGATTTTACCAACGCTTTACACTGTCCCGCGTGCATGAAGTGAAACCAATATGGTCTCAATCAAATCAATATTTTATTTGACATTCATCGTGGCCATCGTCGCAGTTACAAGTGCACAGTTATTTAGTCGTGGATACAATTGTGGATTCCCTTGCCCCAAAGTTCACAAGCCGGTTTGTGTTCGGCTCGCAACTGGTGCCTTCCAAGAATTTGGCAGTAGTTGTCTTTTGGGGGTGGCGCGTTGTAGGCGATATATTGGTAAGTGTTTGCTATGAACGGGATATAAACTGGTTCAAACTTTGATGGTGTAATTTATGTTTGACAGGTGTAGAAGAAACTTGGAATAGACCGTGCCATCACCGTACTAAAGGATAGCGGAGTATATTTACTGAAGAATTTCGTGGAATAAAATATAACAATATTAAAATAAAACTGCATACAATGTTTCTTTTATTAGTGGTAGAGAGACCTAGAATATTATAAAAACTTTTCTGCACACAAAAACTCTTCTCAATCTGTAGAGAACTGTGTCATGCGGTGTAAAAGCTAAAACACTGTGCTACAAATTTTGTTTCACCGATTGTACACTAAAAAAGACTAACGGGGAAATGAAAGTAGACCATCAGTAAACCAAAATCGTTAAATAATTTTGATAACTGGTACTTACAGCCTGTTTCTTTATCTCGAACGAAAAGCTAAGCGAACGAAAACTAGTCACTCACATTCGACTCAAATTGCGTTCCTCTAAGTCGAAATATTCGTTCGCCTGACTCTATTTCGTCTTTTATACAATGACTACGATGCTACTGGGACATTGTGTTCATTCTCTTTTGGTAACGCTTCGTAAATTCATGTGCTTTCAAACGATGACTCCCTGTATACAACTGTGTGTGACTCTTTGTAAAGTATTGTCGGTTAATCTTCTTTTTTTACTTTTCGTAATAATCTAAAATTCAACATTTTAAAAAATTAATGAACAATGGCTGATAAAATTGCAATTGTATTGTTTTAATTTATTAAGAAATTGCTTCAAAACAATTTTCACCACTTTTTGAATACTGTTGCTTTACCACCATATCAAAATACGAAAGAGGTGAAAGAGAAATATCAAAACGCCCCCTGAATTTCTAATTCATGACTCTTATGCTACCCCTCTTTCTTCTCTTCACTCCACACCATGAAGCATCGTAAGTCGTGACACGTGTTCCAGGGTCGTAAGTCATCGTATAAAAGACGAACATGTTTGTTCTCTACTGACAACGCATACGAAATAGAGAAACCAAATTTTTACTGAAAAGTTTTGAAAAATGTTATATCTT
Organism: Phaonia tiefii; assembly: GCA_963931995.1. Taxonomy (NCBI): domain Eukaryota; kingdom Metazoa; phylum Arthropoda; class Insecta; order Diptera; family Muscidae; genus Phaonia; species Phaonia tiefii. The sequence goes on from OZ008367.1 coordinate 199,405,472, forward strand.
CATTCGACTTGAAACGACAAGATCGTGGAGATAGAGAAATAGGCGATTGGTCTGGGATCAGACACGGCAATTTTACTTGAGCAATTCTTGAGTTTATAGGAGAGAGAGGTAAAGAGAATGGAAAGGGGTACAGACCATAGACAAATACTTATAGTACAACTAATAGTTCTCTCAGCAAATTTACATATGACATTTGGCCTGGTGTTATATTTACGTTCGATGTTGAAAAGGATTGCTTTACTAATACCAGATAGAGGCAACGTTTCAAAACAACGAACAAATTAAAATTATTATGTTAAATACAACACAAATGTATACTAACAATAACAGTCAATAAAAAAGTTTAAACCACATTTAAATTTCACAGTTTTTCACCAAAATGGCATGAAAAATTAAAGCAAGAAGTTATTGTAATTCCACCTGGTGTATGTCACTTTTCGTCAAACATCTCTCTATCACACCGACCGCATCACGTAGAGTGTGAAAGGAAACGTCAGATGAGCCAAATATTCTCTCTAGTCTGAGATTACTCTATGGTACAGACTTGCCTGTATTATTTCGTTTTGTTTTCCCGTTCGCAATATTTTAAGCGAAGTTGGCTGCAGATGAAAATTTGGCATTCCTTTTCATTTTTTGTTTCGTTGTGCATGAAATTGTGGGTAATAAAGAAAGTAAAAGTGTTTTGTTTGATGTTGGCAGTGAAAAAACTTCTCCTATGCAATCAATTAATGTTATTATTATTTTTGTTTTCTTTCACTTCCATTTTATTCACAAATATAAAAAATTCCCCCCCGAATAAATTGTTTTATAATTGAAATAAAATGCAAGGTCAAAAAACAAGAACGTGGAAGCTAAAGAAAGCAAAAACTGCTCAAGAACACTTTCCCTGTGTAAACATGAAAGCAAGTTCATAAGAGAATTGCCCAAAACTTGAGCAAGTAAAATTGCCGTATCTGACCCCTGACGTACAGCTGAAAATCTGTAGGTCCCAATCACTGAGCGTACAAATACACAGCGCACAGCTCACAAGTTGCAAGAATCACTCCCCAATTCCTTCATGGGATGTAATTTTTTGTGTTGTGTACGTCGGTGGTGCAACGGTAGCGTGTGCTCTTGTACGTGAGAACGTGGGTTCGTTCCCTGCTCTGACCTCCTTACATTTCTCTCGACGGCGGTCAACTCGTTTAGTGACGGCAACACTATCGAGTATTTAGTCATGACAAATCTTCTCAAAATACCGTGCTGAACCGGTGTAAAACTGTAGGTCAGCGAATATAAAGCTAGAAAGCGCACAGCGCACTGGTTGCGAGAAGCTTACCCCAATCCCTCCAACGGATGTAATGGGAAACTATTTTATTCTTTTCTTTTTATTCTATTTAAATCTTCTCAAAATACCGTGCTGAACCGGTGTAAAACTGTAGGTCAGCGAATATAAAGCTAGAAAGCACACAGCGTACTGGTTGCGAGAAGCTTACCCCAATCCCTCCAACGGATGTAATGGGAAACTATTTTATTCTTAGTTCATGTGTTGGATATTCCATTGAAATAAAGCCATCGAATGTTCCCAACGAAATGGTACCTGAATCTAAGGGTGTGAAGATAATTTTATCCGATAAATTTATTTATCGAAAACACAAACCACTTATTTAAATTTTCTGAAATCTGATTTTTAGTCAAAAAAAAAGAAATTTAGTACAGATAAGAGCATTTATGATGAAAATAGCATATAATTAACTTTATATAGAAACAAATATTTTTTATTGCTGTAAAAAACCGACATTAGTTATTTTTTATTTAACCTGGCTCGCTCACGACAAAGGTGAACGAACTTCTAATGTCTACCCGCCTAACACCGTGGAAGCGCATAAAAAGCGCATCCTATATATCCTGATTCGATTTCAGATTGGAGATATAGCCCAATTTATGAAGTGGCTATATCTCCGATCTGAAGTGGAATCAGCATATATTTGTAATGGGGATGTTATGTGCTCCCATGGGGCTAATTTGGAATATACAGGTAGTCCATTCACTTTTATCCGGGGTGCCCAATACTGGCACTCGAAAACATTATTTCTGTCAATAACATGGGTCGCTTTATAAAGTTGACTATATCTCCGATCTGAAGTGGAATCAGCATATATTTGTAATGGGGATGTTATGTGCTCCCATGGGGCTAATTTGGAGTATATAGTTAGTCCATTCACTTTTATCAGTAGTTTCCAGTATTTGCACTCGAGGTCATAATTATTGTCAATGACATGGCCCATCTGAAATGGAATCCGATCTGAAATGGAATCAGGATATATAGGATGCGCCGTTTATGCGCTTCTACGGTGTTAGGCTGCTAGACATTAGAAGTTCATTCACCTTTGTCGTGAGCGAGCCAGGTTAAATAAAAAATAACTAATGTCAGTTTTTTACAGGAAGAAAATATATTTTGTTTCTATATAAGGTTAATTTTATGCTATATTCATTATAAATGGCTTTAAAACTGCTTATTGGCTCTTTTGTCTGTACCAAATTTCTTTTTTTTTTGACAAAAAATTAGATTTTAGAAATTTTGTATAAGTGGTTTGTGTCTTCGATAAATAAATTTATCGGATAAATTTATCTTCACACCCTTCCTGAATCTAGTGTTATTTGTGCTATAATATACTTCAAACATTCAAACATTGAAAGAAACAGCTTCATCAGATTTATGAATTCCTTTATAAATTTGATGAAACATTTCCTCACTTTCCAACCTACAACACATTTCATTGAATTGATGAAAAACATTTCATCAATCTTTCATCCATATAGTCATCAATAGTTTACGTCGATGCAACGACAATGTTACATCAAGTTGATGTAAATTCTTCTTATATATTCTTTAACAGCGAGAGAACCTCCTATTAAGCTGACTTGATCATGCGGTTTTATATCAAATTGATGACAAACTTACACATTTCCTTGAATTGATGAAAAACATTTCATCAATCTTTCATCCATATAGTCATCAATAGTTTACGTCGATGCAACGACAATGTTACATCAAGTTGATGTAAATTCTTCTTATATATTCTTTAACAGCGAGAGAACCTCCTATTAAGCTAACTTGATCATGCGATTTTACATCAAATTGATGACAAACTTACATCAAAAACTAAATTTTTAACCATTTTCATATAAATGTTCATAAATTTTCTGTATATATTTCGTCAATTAGATGAAATTTTGTCATCAATTTGTTGTAAGTTTGTCATCAATTTGATGTAAAACCGCATTATCTAAAAATGGTTTTCCCATTACATCCCAGGAAAGGACAGGGGAGAGCTTCTCGCAATCACTGAGCTGTGCGCTTTCCAGTTTTCACTCACTGATTGGGACCTACAGTTTCACACCGATTCCGAACGGTATTTTGAGAAGCTTTTTCATGGCTAAATACTCGATAGTGTTGCCGTCACTATGCGAGGTGACCGCCGCCGAAAGAAATTTTAAGGTTGTCAGAGCAGGGATCGAACCCAGAATCTCATGTACAAGAGGAGCGCACACTACCATTGCACCACCGACGGCCACAACCGCATGATCTAATCAGCTTAATAGGAGGTTCTCTCGCTGTTAAAGAATATATTATGGTAGCTTTCCTAGACATAGAGGGAGCCTTTGACATGGTCATCAATTTGATGTAATTGGTGATCATTTTGATGTAAATTGTTGGAACATTAAATTGTTTCAACATTTCCTGTACATATTTCGCCAATTATATGTAAGTTTGTCATCAATTTGATGTAAGTTTGTTATCAATTTGATGTAAAACCGCATGGTCTAATCAGCTTTATAGAAAGTTCTCTCGCTGTTAAAGACTATACTATGGTAGCTTGCTTAGACATAGAGGGAGCCCTTAACTTGGTAAATCCAGTCGCAATAACTGTGGCACTCACAGCTCTGGAGGTTGGCAGCAATATCAGGTTGTTTGTCCACAACCCTCTTAAAAAGAGACGAATTTCGGCTAGCTTAGGGTCAACGGACCTCTATACATTTTTGTTTTGGAGGAACGCTTCAAAGGGGCGTTCTACCGCCATTGCTATGGAATCTCTCCATAAACAGTATTCTGCTTTCTCTGGTGCAAATGGGTGTTAAGGTTAATTAATGCCTACGCAGATGATGTAGCCGTAGCAGTTACACTGAAAGATAAAGCATTATCAAAGTTATGAATTCCCTCATCAATTTGATGAGACATTTCCTCATATTCCAACCTACGACACATTTCATTGAATCGATAAAGAACATTTCATCAGTCTATCCTTCATCGTAAAAATCCACATGAACAGGGTATAAGACCATATAAAACCTGCTCAAACCGTGGATAATGTTTTCTGTCCATTACACTATTTTCTATTGTGTTTTTATTTTCAATTTTTTACTGTTTTTTTCTTTTTCTCTTTATTTTTTAAATACTACACGCCCATATTTATTCGAAATTCCAATGATGAAGATTGATATAAAAAATCATCAACTCAATGAAGCTGAAAAGTGTGAAAAATGCACAGTCTTCAAATTGAATAACAAATTTCACCAATCCAATGAAGAACAATTGATAAACATTTACAGGGATGTTTCCAAGACACAGGGATGTTTCCAAGAGACATCCTGCAATAGACCCAACAAGATGGGCTTAGGATAATGCTGTTGGGGTTTTTTAGCAAGAGGTATAAGGTACCAACTGTTTTACCTGCCTTCTTATTGGGTATTGACTTCCCTTCTCTAAAAGGGCAAACTAGGAAGCTATTTTACATGACAGGAAGATAAACTTCAAACCCAACATGCCAAAAAGATTATGATAGCGCTATAAATATACCCGTAAAATGGCAATAGGAAAATGATGGGGTCTGAACCCGTGTATAGTTCATTGGTTGTATTCGGCAGTAGTTAGACCGATAATGCTGTATGGTATTATCGTCTGGTAGACGGCTCTACGGAAGTCCACCCTCTGAGGTAAACTGAATAAAGTTCAGCGAATGGGTGGTATGTGCATCACTGGTACGTTGAAAACGACACCAACTGACACACTAAATGCTATACAACATTTACCACCAACTCTGAAATTTAGGTGCTGTCGCATATCCGATTCGAAGGCCTGATTATTAAAAAAACAATGAGTGTTCGAACTCACGAGCGATGTTTTTGCTACACGGTACCTGTTCGATTTCTATGAACACATTAATAACTGTGACATTGGAAAATAAAAAACAGCGTTCAATCATATGATGACGTTTCATTTAAATAATATTAATACTTAAAATTATTTAAAGACAAGTGCAAGCACATGTGCCATTATTTTTTGCTTAATACTTTTTATTTTTCCCCCAAAAAACAAAGAGAATGAAAAGCAACAGACACATGTACACACATTGAGGTATGTTCGAAAGCTTACGAGTAGCAAGACTTGGTCTCTTAAGACACCTATTCGCTGCCGCTACATCAATACCATCATACTAATTTTCAGGCACAGAACCACATATTATTTCAATGCTAACGATGCATAGCTTCGACGTAGATAATGCTGTGTGCTAACGCTGTGTGCTGTATACATGTGTTGACTTTGTTCGATTATACACTACCCGTGCCTATAAATGTTAACACATCAATAAAGCAATATTTAGCCCACTGAAATAATTGTTTTTGTTTTGTCATAATCAGAGCGACGACAAAAAGTATTGAATAGTATAGAGAACTTATTACACTCTGTTTCCGCTCTCATGTTGAGAGTCTGAGTAAAAGAGTATAAACGAAGCTTATTCTCTTTATAGAATAAATAAAAAAATAAATGGTTTCCCATTACATCCCATGAAGGGACTGGGGAGAACTTCTCACAATCACTGAGCTGTGCGCTTTCCAGTTTTCACTCACTGATGGGGACCTACAGTTTTACACCGATTCCGAACGGTAATTTGAGAAGATTTTTCATGGCTAGATACTCGATAGTGTCGCCGTCACTATGCGAGGTGACCGCCGCCGAAAGAATTTTTTTTTGAAGGTGGTCAGAGCCGGGTTCGAACCCAGGATCTCATGTACAAGAGCCGCGCACACTAACCATTGCACCACCGACGGCTTTATAGAATATTTCAATATAAATGCACCATTTCGACAACGTTATTACATAAAATGATACAAAAAGCATAAATGTTTCAAAAGGTATCAATGTTTCACATCAAAATTATGAATGGACCAAGTAATGACAAAAAGAGAGTAATACGATTTGAATCATTTGCCGGATGTCGCCAGTGTTTTTGTGTCACAATTCGTTCTATGAGTTTTCTATACTCATACTTAGTTTCAGGCAGACACTATTGTTGTACAACAACCACGTATGTGATTCTAACGCTGTGTGTTGTTTGCATGTGTTTACTTTGATAGATTGCCCTACCCGTACCTATAGATGTTAACCTATAGACGTTAAAATTGTGCAAACTTATTACAAAAAATTTGGAAAGTTATGCTGAGACCGCTCGCAAACTTCGACGAATTTGCAGTCGAGAAAGTGCACCTAATGTGTCAACCATTTGAAGAGTGGTCAACAAATTTGAAGAAACTGGGTCGGTTATGGACAGTAAGACTGCTGTGTGTCAGCGTACGTCAACGAATCTTGAAAACATTGCTGTTGTAAACGAGAGTTTCACCGAAAACCCGAAAACATTAGTCCAGCATCGTTCTCAACATCTTCAAATTTCACGAAGCACAACGCAGCGAACTTTGACAAAAGACCTCCGCCCTAATGCGTTCAAAATTCAGCTTACTCAGGAGCTAAAACCAGCAGACTACGAGAAGCGCCGGTAATTCGTTCAGCCAATGAATTCAATGTCAATTTTTCAATAAAGTCACCTTCTCCGATGAAGCGCATTTCCATCAGAATGGCTACGTGAGTACACAAAATTGTCAAATTTGGGGCTCAGAAAATCCTCACGCAATCCATTAGAAACAAATGCACTCACAACGAGCATCTGTTTGATGCGAATTTTGGTCAGGCGTCGTGATTGGGCCATAGTTTTTGAAGATGAGCCCGAAATTGGAGTGACTGTGAACGGCATTCGTTACAGGAACATGATAACGGAGTTCTTGTGGCGTCAACTGGACGGTATGGTCAACTGGACGGTATGGAAAATGTTGGTCACCAATTTTAAAAGAAACCCGTGCCCAATGAATGACTTATGCCGAGAGTATGGATAAGTCGATTCACAGCACTGAAAATCCAAACTGGTTTTTTTTTCGATGTGTTAACATCTATAACAGTGACCGGCAAAGCCCATGCACCGTGCATTTTTGAGCTTCGTGTTTTCACGTCGGCATGCGCTCACGTATTAAACGAAGCTAAACGAAATCATTTAGTCTCACTTGAGCATTCGAATAAGAAAGTTGATCGTTGCTTGTCGTTTGCATTGCACTGTGAGAAATGTTCCATGAAGAATGAATATACGATTTTTTGTCTGCCGAAATGTTTTCCGGTAAGCCCGAATATTTATTGTGTTTCTCTCAGTGCAGCTCACTCACACAATTAAGGTTGTATGAGTAGGGCAATCTATCAAAGTGAACACATGCAAACAACACACAACGTTAGCATCACAGACATGGTTGCTGTACAACAATAGTCTCTGCCTGAAAATAAGTATGATAGTATTGATGTAGTGGCAGCGAACAAACAAGCAGGTCGTCATCGCCAAAGAGTATTGAATAGCATAGAGAACAGATGGAACGAATTGTATGACATCTGGCGAATGATTGAATACGTATTATTCTCTTTTTGTCATATCTTCATTTCATAATTTTGATGTGAAACATTGATGCCTTTTGAAATGTTTATGCTTTTTGTATTGTTTTATGTAATAACATTGTCGAAATGGTGCATGTATATTGAACAGTTTCACTGTTGAAAATTCTCCATTTAAATGTAGATTAATTGCCCGATGTTTGTCATTTAAATGTCATTTAATATGAAAATTGTCTGTGAGCTTTTAAATTGAGCTTTTAAATGACGAGTATGGAAATCGCCCTAATACTCGTTTATGCTCTTTTACTCAGACTCTCTACATGCAATAAGTTCTCTATACTATTCAATACTTTTTGTCACCGCTCTGTTTATGACAAAACAAAAGCAATTATATAATTGAGCTAAATATTCCTTTTTATTCAGTTGTATGACAGCATTCAAACAAGCAGGTCGTCGTCGCTCTGTTTATGACAAAACAAAAACAATTATTCCAGTGAGCTAATTATTGCTTTATTTATTTTAACAATATTACATATAATTTTAAAGCAGATGTAAGAAAAATTAAAGTTTAAAAGCAAAAGAACCTTCAGCACAAAAACTATTATTGTTTTTATTTTCCAATGTAACATTTACTAATGTGTTCATAGAAATCGAAGAGGTATCGTGTAACTAAAAGGTGTTAACACATCGCCCGTGAGTTCGAACAGTCATTGATTTTTTTTATCAAGGGGACAATCAAAATGATTGATGAATTTCGTAGGTTCAATTAATTTTCCGACGTATTTATTAGCTCCATTACTCCAATGAATTGTTTCTTTGGTTGAAAATTGATCAAGAAATTCGTAGTATTTATAAACGGTTTCGTAACATTTACGAAGAAAATATTTTCAGGTTTAAAGTCGTTTATTTCAGTATTTAGTTTTCACAAAACTTTTAAATTTTGAACATACTTTAGTATTTATGAGCAATTTTAAAAGTAATTGAATCAAAATATTTATTGAATATAATCTTTCACTTACGTATCCTTTTGCGCGCATCCAAATAGGCAGCATTAACGGCATCATACGAAATACAAGTCGACTCTCCCGTATATGGAGTCCTGCAAAGAAAAGTGAAATCAAATACAAATCGTTATTATTAGTTTATTGTTCGATTACAGTAAATCTTTTAAGTATTTGCAATTTTATCACATGAGACCAGACGATATACGTTATTCCACCACTCTTAGAAAAACATATGGCACCTTCTAAGGACACTCATCGCTACCCATTGTTCCCCTCTTATTTCCTTCCTTCCTTTCCTTTCACTTTCTTTATAATCGATTTTTTTTACGCTCGATGAGTATAACAATCAGATAACTGCATTATTAACAATTGACAGGATTTAAAGGCATCTAACCACCATAGAATGTTATGCCAATCCTGGGCACTTTATGGTACTTAAAATTTTAGTCCCGTTGTATCCTCTGACGAGTTTGGATGTTTCTGTGCTAAGCGAACAAGTGTGTTGATGATAAATATGGGTTGTTCCGGCCAGGATTTGAAGGAACTTTTACAAAAATGTAAAACTCAAAATATCAATGTGAGAGAAATCGAATGTGTTAGTAACTTTCTGAAGGATTACAAAACGACGACAGGTTCTAGTTCAAAGACAAAGTGTTTGAAATTTTTTGTCGTTATTGTTTTGCTAACATATGGAGTGAATTATTATTTTAGTGAATTGCAGTCAAAGGTGAGTTGGATATTAAACACCAGCAAGGAACGGATTGCTTCCAAAGAAGCCAGAAAATTTTTGGAAGTGGTTTAACCCTGCTGAAAGGTTTAGACCATTTTGGTCTATTTTTTGTTATTTTTCCTTAACTTTGCAACGGTACAACATACCGACTTGAAGCTACAGCTCATGTGGGATTAAAAATATATATTTTTGTTTTATCGTAATTATTGCGTTGCCCCAATATACTAGTTGTACAAAATTGGTTCACTTGAATTTTTTCCTTTAAAGTTAGGTAGATACCAAAATTACCCATTACCCTAATATTCGTGAGTTGGTATGAACCATACAGCAGTGTTCATACACCGTCTTCGGAAGAGGAAAATATTATTATACTACTTTTTTGGAACGTATCCAAAAACGGTTCGTTCTTCTAAAAATGTATATGGGCATTCGCACAGAAGGGTCAACCTTTTGTCACATCACGTCACCCTCGATAATTACTTATATTTTAGGACCAGTTAGTTTGAGTGTCTTCTTTTCTTTTACTAAATATGCAGTTACTTACATTCTGCATTTAGGAAAAGAATAGAAAACAATCGAACCACATGGTCCTAAAATATGAGCAATTAACGAGGGTGACGTGATGTGACATTGGGTGGCACTTTCTCTGGAAGTGCCCATATTTAGAATTTTTGGAAAGGTGGCGCAATAAGACTAGATAATATTTTAGCATGATGCTCGAAATTATTGACCTTATAAAGGGATTTCCAATAATGATTGCATGGTACACATGTTAGATTTAGGTACGGAATTTGATCCAGGTTGTTGGATAAAAAGGCTGCAAGACAACACTCTATCTAGCACACTTAGGCTAAAGAAGCCCATTGTGATACCTGCAGTTTCCTCTATAGCAATTATTGACTAGTCATCTAGCCAATTTGCTCTTTCAATGAATTTGTCTATAAGACCTAAAGGAATATCCTGTAGGGGCTACGGTGCTAATTAAATGTGTACCGAATATCCTTCTTCTCAGTCCTGCCAGAGCAGAGCAGTCCAAGAGAAGGTGTTTCGTCGCTTCCGTTCTTCCATGCAGCATCTACAGATAGTGGAGTTTAAATAGCCCAATATTAGGACGTGTTTTCCTACAAGACAATGTCCCGTAAGTGTTCCTATCAGAGAATGTCGATAAGTACCATTTAGAATACACTTACAAGTATTATTCGCAAAACAAATACAAAAACATACAAGTAATAGACGAAACGCATACAATACTCTACATATTTATGCCAACGATAACTTAAGTAGCTACAAGTGCTAACATTCGATGGGTAGTACATAAGTACAATTGCGAGTTAGGGTTGTTGTTGGGCGCTTGTTAAACGAAAGTAAACGAAAACACTTGTGTGTGTTAGGTTATACAGAAGTATACAAAATCACTTGTGTGTGTTAGGTTATACAGAAGTATACAAAAACACTTGTGTCTGTTAGGTACTTAATACCCACTGGGTATGAGTAAAAAATTGGTTGCTGTGTAAAGGAACGCTGTTGTACGGTGAAATTATATGGAAATATGTATGTATGTGTGTATGTATATACATTTACAAAGTGTGGAAAAGTGAATAATAGAACTAGAAAATATTGAAAATTAGCGCACTGGTTTTTAATTAACATTTGAATATTGGGGCTTATGCAACAAGACCTGGCAATGCATTGTTTTGACGTAGTTTAGTGGCCTTATTAAAAAATCGACAACAAAAATTAATCTCATTCTGGTCCTCAAACAAAATAAAATTGAATTAAAAAATTATTATTTTCGATGGGTTTGGTATTAAGGACCATTCAACATTTCTCAGTTTCTCACTAAATCAACTATATTTTTCCGTTTCCACAGCACTTGCTGTATACTTATAAGTACTTGTGTGTACCCATACTTATAACACGACTCTGTATACAAATTATGAAAAAATACTTCAGTACATGTGTGTACAATCTTCTTTAGATGTATTCTGGCGAAGAGAGCGAATAGGAGTGGATGTGTAGAGAAAATGTTCCTTATAAGTATAGAGTACACACATAAATTGTACAAAGCAAATATGTGGTGGTATGTATTCTGCGTGTTAAAAATTTGGGTACACACAAGTATGAAAATTCTGTGTACGTACTTGGGTATACTTTTGCAACGAGTACTTATTGCTATTCTCTGGTCCCTATCATTGTGGATAATCTGCCTCTCGGCAAGTTAAGTAGTTGCCTAGTCCTCTTTCTGTCCACCTGTGGCCAGAGGACCCTGGCTTGTTTGCAAGTTGAAGTAAGTGTCCACTTGTCCTTGAACAAATTATCGGCCCACTGCCTGATCATATTGGCATAGTAACACCTTATTTTGCCGGAAGAACCTGTGCCGTAGTGTCCTGTCAAGCTAATGCATCCGCCACACAATTGCCTGGAATGTCGCTGTGTCCCGGTACCCAGATGAGCATACCGGGAGGGTTGTGACACTACTTTTCAGTACTTCAGCAACCTCCAGTATGGGGATAATTTCCGCCTGAAATACACTACAGTGATCAGGCAGCTTGAAGGAGATATTTACATTTAGGTCCGGTGAATGGACCACATAGCCTACTTGCTCGTCCAACTTTGATCCATCCGTGAAAAATCTGATACTACTGATGTCCCCTTCCAGTGACTTTTCCCAGGTACTCCTGTTCGGAATAGAAGTCCTTAGATTTGTCGCTGTTCGAAAGTAGTGGATACAGTAGCCCGTATTTACGGGAATAGAGTTGATCCGATGTAGTAATTCGGCGTGTCCGGAGTGCCCCGATATCAAAACGCCACAATCTCTGATTCTCGCCAGGGATGTAGCCGCTGCCGATTCGGCCACGATATCAGGAGTACAGATGTTCAGGATAGCACTAAGTGCAGTACCTAATGTCGTGCCCATTGCCCCACTAACGATAATCAATGCTGATCTTTGAATTTTCATCAAGGAATTCAGAATGTATTTCTTTTGGAGGGACCTCCACCAAACTACGATGCCACAGAGAAGTATTGGTCTGACTATTGCCGTATAAATCCACATGGTGGTCTTAGGAGACAGTCACCAGCGCTTTCCTATCGATCGCCCCTTTGCAGCAGTAAAGAGCAACAGACGCCTTTTTCACCCTCTCCACCACATTCGGTTTCCAAGACAGTTTTCTGTCGAGAATTATTCCCAGATACTTGACCTTTTCCGTCAACTGTAATTGAACTCCATTGACTGACGGCAGTTCAAATGCGGTTGATCCAGTTTATATGGAGTTAATTTTCCACCACTTTTCGAGATATATCGGCTGCCATATTGTTGGAACCATGGAACCATTTCAAGTCGACGCGGTTTTGGCTAAAAATAGTCTTCCAACATGACACGATAGCGGTCGCCACTACCCATAAATTGGAGATCATTGTCATCGACGAAAAAATGTAGATCAGCCACACCTCCGGCATGAAATCGACAACCCACGCCTATTTTTTGTAGATGCAATAACGCATATTTTGCATACTGGCAAAGCCAGTAAGCCAGAAAAGGGCTTAGTCGCTGAATACGATTTTTCGATGAAAATTAGTTCTTAAAGTTGCAACCACCGACTCCGAATATTGGTCCATAGTATTTTTTTTATAATTTCCAAAAGCCGCTGATTTTTGAAAGTGTCCAAACCATACACATCTCAAATATCCCGTTGTGGTTTCGCGGCTTCCTTGCCTTTTCGGAAATAAAGGAGCAAAATATAATGAAAATTCTCATTTTGATCATCCATATTCACAACACGATTTAAATGAAAACTGACCACTGAGAATAAATATCACGAATATAAACTTAAAATGTCAGCGGATCAAAAGAATTTTTAAAAGAACAAAAGCACCCTCTACAAAGTCGCAGTTATATTCTGTGTCAATCCAATACGATAGTCTGAGCTTTGTTTCGTCGAGATCCTTGAATCGTCATGAATGAGATAAATATTTTGGGAAATAGTACGTAAAATGTAAGAACAAACATGCAAATTTTGACGGAGACTGCAAACAATATACAAACAATTTTGTACAAAGTATGTAAAGTGTACGAAAGATTACAAAGTATTTCCTAAAACTTCACAAACTATACCAAAAAAATACATAAAAGGTGACAAAGGCCAGATAAGTTGTACCCAAAATTGCATATATTTTATCAAAGTCTTTGAAAGACTACCAACAAGTAAATACAATGTACCTAAAAGGACATCATGTGTACCAAAACAAGGACATAATGTGTATCATAAACACTGTCTGCCAAGCAATGTACCAAAATGTATATATTGTACTACCAAAAGTACATTGTGTCCCAAAAAAGGCATTGAGTAAAAAATGTGTACAAAAAGTGCATTGTGTAACAAAAAAGTATATAGGATCATCAAAAAATTACAAAACACTACATATTGTACCAAAAAAAGTACATAAAAATTACCAGTTACCATATTGTACCAAAAAACGTACATACAAATTATAAAAATTTCCAAAAAGGGGATGTGAAAAGCACCAACAAGAAAATATAAAGTACAACAGAAGTATACTTTTTGTGGTTAAAAAAAGTACCACAAAAAAGTCGCAAACAAAGTACACATTTCGGACCGCAATTAAAATTGTTGGTTCTTTTATAGTCTGCTTATAATCAAAAGTACTGTTTTTGATACATTTTTATATCCTTTTTGATACCGAAAGTACGTTTTTGCCACTCCTATGTACTTTTTGATACAAAAACACTTTTTCGTGTTATTTTTTAGTCAAAAAAGTAAATTTTGGTAAAGTGGTGATACGTTTTGTGTATATTTTGGTACCTTCATGTACGGTATTAGTACATTATGTACTATTCAGTAAATTTGTTCAATTGTGTTGGTTCTTTTATGTACTTTTATGGAGTACAATGTACTTTTTGGTTGATTTCATGTACTTTTTTGGTACAGTCTGAAAAAAAAACATTGGGCCCTACAGTTTTACTCCGGTAGCGAACGGTATTTTGAAAAGCTGTTTCATGGCTAAGTACTCGACAGTGTCGCCATCACTAAGCGAGGTGGCCGTCGTCGAAAGAAATGTCTGAGCTGGGATCGATCCCACGTTTTCATGTACAAGAGCCGCGCACACTAACCATTGCACCGCCTACGGCCACGCACACGTACTTTTTGGTAAATTGTTGGTAAATTTGTGGTACATTTTATGTACTTTGTTTTGTGCACTATGCACTTTTCGGTACATTTGTATATTTTTGGTGGTACACTTTTAAGTACGACATATACTTTTTAGTACACATTATGTAGACTCTGCACTCGATAGACTTTATGTAGTTTTTGTTATATTCAATGTTGTATTGGGTACTTACTGCAAATTATCTTACTCTTGATGTACCTTTTTGGTACCTATTACACACGTTTGGTGAATTTTGTGTACTATTTTTATAATTTATGTGCATTATTGTAACTTCTGTAACAGTTTATGTACTTTATTGAGTATGATATGTACCTTTTGTTAATGGCATGTCCTTATTTGGTACGACTTATGTTAATTAGCAAGAACACCGAACCATATACATTTATTAGCTCCATTTTCTCCTCTCCTACCTCTCTATAAAATAGTTTTTACGTCTCGTGTGCTGTACGGGAGCTGCCCCTGAATCGCTCGTTTTACTCCTTTGAGACGAAATTGAGCGTGCGAAAATGCGTATAAATAAAGTATACTGCTCGCCGGCGTGCGCGTTGGTTTTTGGTTTTCTTTTTCGCACACACTCGCGTGTCGTATATTTAGAAGCTTTTTTACATCTCACGACTAAAGAGTGGGTGCGTTTATTTACTCTTCGTTTTGCGACACGTGGCGAGTGAGCGATACCTGGTTTCAACGAAATAGTGCAACATGACACCGAGAAAATACCACAATTGAACAGTTTAATTAAAGTTTTATTGAGCGCATAATTTCGGAATTTGTAACCGATATTCTGCACTATATTCTGCTATAAAAAGTGATCGAAAATTACGCCTCCCGATTGGACTTCATCCGAGCCAGATTCTGCGGCCATATGCCAGAAATATTAATTTAGTAAAAATGGCAAAACATGATGTTTCAAATAAATGCAATTCTATTGCATTTAATACAAAATCATTTGTGTTTTATTTCGTTTTAAATTTCCATGCACTTAAAAGAACATCCTTTAGTTCGATGAGCTTCAGTTGCGATGTCCACTTGATAACATGAGACTCTCCCAAATTAACATGCCTTCCAGATTACTCACACAGAAGCATCGACTGCATACCCAATGTGCACAAAATGGGATGCGGATCCATTTAGAGTTCATTTCATGCGGAAATCAAAGTCGAATTTCGGTCAAGAGGTGTCCGGCCCACGCCCCATCTCTCGCCTTCTGGCGGCTGACATTTTAGCCTAAAACATTTAATGTCGCAGATTCATATCTGAGTTGCTAAAACACAGCAACTTTAAAAAATATATACTAAAATTAATTAAATTTGGATGACAACGAAATCGAAAGGAATCCGTTTCGAATCCTCAAAAAAAAGCTAAAAGTGAATCCGAAGGATTTTAATACCCAAACGGATTCGTTATGTATCCGTAATTGACTTCCGTTGCAGATGAAATATGCGGAGAAATCAGTTCGTATCGAATTCGAAACGGATTCGAATGGTGGTACACTTGCACATATGTTTGGCCAGCCTAGTTTGTTTTTGTGGTTCTCGACATATCTGAAGGATAAATGGCAAAAACTCAACTCAAATTTAGTTGTCTTACATCCGAGTGATTTTTAAAGTTGTAATTTTCTTTAAGGCTAAGAGATCATGGATTTTTGCTATTTATCTTAGTTTAATTAAAATTTTTAATATATATTGAATCCATATTATATTGAATATTGAATCCATATTTGTCATTACAGCGCTGTACCTTTGAAATGCCACGTTTACTGCGCTATGCTTTTCGTCCTCCGGAAAATTGTAATTTCTGTAAAAGTGTGGACAAAATCACAAGACTCTCAGACGTAACGCCACAGGAATTTGCCCAAAAGTATGCCTACTCTGCTACACCGGTTATTGTCGAAGATGCCACTAAAAATTGGTCAGCTATGGAGGCAAGTTACACTGTGGAAGTCGAAAAATGCGACAATGCCGAAGAGGACAGTTTTCCCTAATTCGGGTTACTAGGAATCGAAATGCATTATTAGTTTTTTGAGTTACAATCAAGGTTTCATACAAAATATATGTAGACTTGCCAGACGTACTGTGTTCAACAGTCGGCGAACTTTTTTGTTCGTTGTACTATTTTCTTCATAACCCATACAAAAGTAAACGTGAGTACTCTTTTTCAGCCATTGTACTTTTTGTTGTTGTTTTATATGTTATTCTTTGGTTCAAACCCAATTAAACAAAGGGCATAAATTCACTTTGGGGCCCATGCTCTGATCTACACCAAAATTTCATCAGCGCTGAGTTAAAAAAGTTAGTTTTTTTTGTCGGTGCCGGGTCCAACTTCTTAAGATATAGGCCTTTGAAGCTTGAGTATATAGTCCCTCATATCTCAGTTATTTATTATCGGATCTACTTAAAATGGGTATCATTACAATGCCTTTTTGAAGCTCTATAACTCTGTATATAAATATATTTCCTTTTATTAACCCATTGGGGGCTATTTAAAAAAAGGTTTTTTGACCTCACTTTTTTTCCTTTAAAATGTACTTTTTAAGAAAAATCCATAGTGACTTATTTTTTTGCTATGCTCCGATAATAGGTCAGACTGTAACCTTTTTTTAAAGTATAATACTTCCCTTTAACCCTGCAAAGACCAGACATATTTAAGGAAAATTAAAAAACTATTTAAAAAAAAATTACGCAATTTTTCTGATTTTGCCACACATCGACTTAAGGTAGAGGGGGAATTAAAATTAACGAATATAAATTTAACGATTTTCAAAAATTTGTTTTCATTTCATTTCATTTTCATTTCAATTTCAAAAATTTATTTTCATATTCATTACGGAAATTTTACTCGAGCTGAACAAATTATATATCTGAACTTTGAAGGGCCATAACTCGGGAAATATGGGCCTCCGGGAAAATTTGTTGTTTTTTTATTTAAAAATAAATTCTATACACCCTCTAAAAAAATCAAAATAATTGCTCAATTGCGCGTAAAATAGAGTTGTTCCCGAAAAAACATTTCTAAAAAAAAATGTATAATAAAAATCTTAAAAATAAGAGAAAAATCTTAAATAACTTTTTTCGACTTTAATATCTCCGGTCTTTGAAGGGCTATTGTTGAGTATTATACCCTAAACAAAAGACTGAGGACTTTCCAATTATCGTACTCTCCTAAAAATATATGTATAACTAGGGCATTTTTTTGAAAAAATAAATTTTTATCAAAAAAGTGATGTTAAAAACTAGTTTTTTCCACCAGCCCCCAATGGGTTAATAAAAAGGAATTTATTTATACACAGAGTTATAGAGTTTCAAAAGAGCTTTGTTATGATACCAATTTGACCCAGATCGGATAATAAATAACTGAGATATGAGCGACTATATACTCAAGCTTTGGAGGCCTATATTTCGGAGAATATGGGCTTGCACCGAAAAAGTTTTTTTGCTTGTTATCAGCTTTTAATGCCTATCAGGTCAAAAAAAAAAAGAAAAAATATGGCTATGGGCCCTAAAGTGAATTTGTTCCACCAATTTGATTACTGTCAATTTGTGAACGGAAAACTTAAGGAAAGTCGGAAAATCAAAGACCCAAAAAAACCTGGTTTTACCGATAAGCTTTGTTCTCAAAGGTTGAAGTCCAAAACATTAGGAACAACTTGGTTAAACAAAGTTTACCCATACAACTAACCAAATAGAAGTTAGTGGCTGTCAAAGTGAGTAAAAAAAATCCACACTATTAAATTTGTATGAAAGCGTAATTGTAACTCAAAAAACTAATGATGCAGTTCGATTCCTCATACCCGAATTAGGGTCAAACCTCCAAAAACTATCACTGTGTTATTAAACCATATTATTATTAATATTATTCTCCATGTTGCCTGCCTTAACTCATGTATTCCTCGGGTTCCATTTGGGCAGAAATTTAACTATTGGTACTTCCATGATGTCTACTATAATGCCAGGCGTAAACAAAAGATACTCGATTGCCAGTTTCTACCCTACCAAACGGGATTTCGCGACATATTCGAAGCTTTGGCTATGCCCGCAGAGAGAGTTGCTAATTTTACAGATGCCAGCGAAGGACATGATGAGAAACCCTGGTATTTCGGTTGGAGTAATTGCAATCCGGAGACAGCTGAGGAGTTTCGTCATCATTATGGACGTCCTTATTTCTTACCCGAAACTTCTGAAAATAATGCAGTAGATTGGTTTTTCATAGGTACAACAGGATTGGGGGCACATATGCATGTGAGTTAAAATATTTGAAATAAAACAATAACAAATAAATTAAACCCGTAAAAAATCTAAACAATTTCAGATTGATAATGTCCGCTTGCCTTCATGGCAGGCCCAACTTTCCGGCAGTAAGAAATGGTTGCTGGCTCCCCCACCCGAGTGTTACTTCAAGTGCAAATCAATTGAAGCCGTTGTCAGGAAGGGTGATATCAGTAAGTAGTATAGCAAGTTTTCTATATGGTTGGTATACAATTTATATTTGTCTGAAACATCTTCTTCCAGTTGTGTTGGATACTAACAAGTGGTATCATCAAACTTTTGTACAACCCGGAGAAATCAGTTTAACAATTGGGGCGGAATACGATTAAATTTCAATATCGATTTCGTAATACACATAATCAGATGTAAACAAACTGATGTTTTAAATATTAATAAAAAAAGGGTTTTGGTTAGGTCCTCAACCAAACAAAAAAAATACAGCAGACAGTTGTCCGAGGCTGTCCCTGCAGGCTGTGTCAGAGACACGGCCATTAAGTTTAACGTAGAATACACCATCCGATAAGACAGCAAACATATATAACAATAAATGATAAATAACATAAGCAAATGAATTTATTTATTTGATAGTTACTTTTGATAATATACATAATCTTATGGTAGGAGAAATAGGATAAATATGTTTTTAAATTAAAAGAGTAAGGATAAATGATAAATAACATACGCAAATCAATTTGATTTATATTTTTTATAATTATA
Source organism: Phaonia tiefii (assembly GCA_963931995.1). Taxonomy (NCBI): domain Eukaryota; kingdom Metazoa; phylum Arthropoda; class Insecta; order Diptera; family Muscidae; genus Phaonia; species Phaonia tiefii. The sequence goes on from OZ008367.1 coordinate 199,425,122, forward strand.
TATCCATGTTAAATTCAAATTCACATTTAACATTTTGTTTCACTTAAATACATAAGTAAATATACGAAATTTCAATATTTCATCAATCAAAACAACAGCCGAAGGTTTGTGTCCACACTGAAACAGCAGCATAGTTTGTGTTCACGCTACAAACTCAAACACTCAAACAAACACCACACATATGTTTGAGTGTATGTGTTTAAATAATTTTCATTTGAGAAATTTAAATATTAGGAAGATATCAACCAATATGAAATGTATATCAAACGAAAGATAACATCTTCATTTACCTTTAAAAAAAGTTATCTCGCCGTTTCCTCATAATCAATGAAATAAAGATTACAACAATAACAATCTGACATGACTCCCTATACCGTAAGGTAAGACGTATTCTACGCCAAAAATATGAAAGGACATTACAAAACCCTACTCGATTCTGTTCCTGACAATTCTTTTTACAGGCTAACGAATATCTCGGCAGAGGATCGGGCGTGCATTTTCGATTTTGTAGCTGGTTTCTCATTTAATAATTAAATATCCGAATCATAGAGTAATAACGAATAGAGACGCCAACTCTCTTAGTAAATAGGTGACATTTGGTGTGTTGCAGATGGGCGGTTGGATGTTGGAAATTATTGCTTTAATAATACCAATGGAGGCAATGGCTCAAACCCACCAACACATAAATTTAAATGTTACAGTTCTATACGAAAACGAAATGAAAAACTTAAGTCGACTGTTCTTGTAACCCCACCTGCTGTAAGTTAATTTTCATTGAATTCCTCTCATTTGCACAAACCTACGACGAAGAGTGTGAAATGAAACGTCAGATAAGAGAAATGTATTGTCTATCCTAAATTAATCTATGGCCGAAGCGATAATATGCCAGAAATCATATTCAAATGCAAATAATTTTTATTTACTTGGGACTCAGATCTTTTCGAAAATTTCGTGAACAAAATCAATTACAGAGTTGTTATACAAAAGTTATTGCATACGAAAACAACAGTTTGATAATTGTCTGTGCCCGAAATTTATTTTGACAAACAAAAGTAACATCATATGCGGTAAAATTAAAGTGGAGTAAGAAGAAGAATTATTTATTATGCCGTAACTCTCTGAAACAAAAATTTACGTGTAGATCTAAATGACAAACTTTATTAAGGGTAGTATTCTAAAAGTCCCGAAAGTGAACGTAAACGCAAGAGCCAACGCGAACGCCAAAGTCAAAAAATGGTAGTTTATATATCACTTGGCGCTTGCGTTTGTTTACGAATGCTGTCGCTGACATATGCGGTGTATAGAGTTGCCAAACTAAAATAAACAATTATAGATCAGAAAAGGTTATCTTGAGTGAAATGCTCAGTATGAAAACGATTAAAAATTTAGCTCCATTTCAGTAGATCAACAGATTTTAAGATTGCTATTTTGTATATATAATACTGCAAATACCAAAAATATTCACATAAAATGTGTAAAATAACCTATGTATTTTATTTTGGGGTTCAATTTCCAATAAATTTCCCCATCTATATTAAATTAGTTATTTTCAAAAACACGTGCCATTTGGCGGTATGTATTGATTGTAATGTATTGTTTCTTTTGTTTATTATTGTCAACATCAACTGATGGCTATAATTTTTAAATATAATTATAATAGTTTTGCAAAGCATTATTTATTTAAACGCTCCATTTCTAATTTTATTATTGTAAATAAGAATTTCAGTGCGTAAACTGTATAATTTTGAACTATTTAGTTTGAGCTCTATCCGCCGAATGCATTTCAGTCAAAATTGGCAACTATTAAACATAAACAACTACTAAACATAAACAATAAACAATGAAATGCAAAATACTTCCTTCCATATGCCTATCCTCAATCGAAATTGTTCTTTAAATTTGTAATTTCTTCAACTAACGGCAAGAACTGTGGCGTGTTCAATTTGACAGCTGAAGTGATCAAAAGCGTTGCGCAGAGTTTTATAAACTACCCATTAAATAACGTAACTCAACGCAGGTAGTTACCGAACAGCTGTAACGTTTTATAAACTACCAAAACGACAAAAGTAACCCAAAGTGACTGATTCACGACTTACAGAATACCACCCTAAGACAATTTCGCACGAACAGAATACAAGGCTTTAGAGAATAACAAAATACTAGAGCTTCGCTACTGAATATGGAGTCTGTGGAGGAATACAACTCTGTGAATCGTATGTCGCATGAAGCGTATGATTCCTGTAGTTGCGTACGTATTAGGATTCAGAACAGTAACGCAATATAAATGGCGGACCACTAACAAACTTTTCGGTCAAACTGTAACATTGAGGGTGGTATTCTATAAGTCGTGAATCAGTCACTTCGCGTTACATTAGTCGTTTTGGTAGTTTAGAAAACGTTACAGCTGTTCGGTAACTGCCTGCGTTGAGTTACGTTATATAATGGGTAGTTTATAAAACGCAGCGCAACGTTTTGATCACTTCAAATTGAACACGCCACAGTTCTTCGCGTTAGTAGAAGAAATTACAAATTTAATGAAAAATGTCGATCGAGGATAGGTAGATGGAAGTATTTTGCATTTCATTGCTTATAAGTACCCAGCAAAAATAAAATGAAGTAGTTCTAGTAGATGTTAATATTTTTGTAAATCTTCTGCAACACTATGTGCATATTTAATGCATTTTGACGCTGATCAATAACAACTCCGAAAAATCTACATTTGCATCACATCCATTATGAGTATTATGATGCAAATTTATTAAAGAGCTAAAGGGATAGTGGACAAGTACAAAGATGTCTAAATATAGTACTTGTATTTAATTTGTATTTACTTTCTTTCAAATTGATTTTCATTTCCTTTCTTTTTCACCTGTTGACAGAAGCTTTTTTAGTACTAATAAAAGGACAATTAATAGAATAATTAGTTAAACCCTAAAGTTGTTGCTTAAAGTCAGAACTTTTTAATAGCATATTACTTGTTGCCAAGTTTCAAATGACAAGAAAGTTACAAATTGTTGAAATAATAGTTGTGGTTGCTCGTTTGCGGACGAAATATAGCATACAAATTTTAGCATAAACTGCACTTCCAAACAGTCAAACAAGAAGTAGTACAGCATTGGACAACGCAATATTAAAAGAAGTACTTCTGCACCTAAATTAGCACTACATCTTACCAAGGAGTTGTGGTGCAAATTCTACTTCTTGGTATACTCTTTTTTTGCTGGGTAGTTGCCAATTTTGGATGAAATGCATTCGACGGATAGAGCTCAATTTTTTTTTTAATAATTAAAAATTACACTGTTCGAATAAATAATGCCTTGCAAAACTATTATAATTATATTTAAAAATTATAGACATCTTTTGATGTTGACAATAATAAACAAAACAACCAATACATTACAATCAATACATACCGCCAAATGGCACCTGTTTTTGAAATGACAACTAATTTATTATAGATGGGGAAATTTCTTGGACATTGAACCTCAAAATAACATAGGCTTTTACACATTTTATGTGCATATTGTTGGTATTTGCAGTATTATATATACATAATAGCAATCTTAAAATCTGTTGATCTACTGAAATAGAGCAGAATTTTTTAATCTTTTTCATTCTGAGCATTTCACTCAAGATAACTTTTTCTAATCTATAATTGTTTATTTACGTTTGGCAACTCTATACACCGCATATGTCAGTGACAGCATTCGTAAACAAACGCAAGCGCGAAGTGATATATAAACTAAAATTTTTTGACTTTGGCGTTCGCGTTGGATTTTCCGTTTACGTTCACTTTCGGGACTTTTAGAATACTACCCTGAGAGTTAAGGAGTTAGAGTGATATTTATCTAAATTATTATAATGCTTGTCGATGTTAGGCTTATCAGTGAGAAGTGTTGTTATATCATAGTGTAAATTAGAATAGAGAAACTATTTCTCTCATCCGACGTTTCATTTCACAGTCTTCGTCGTAGGTTTGTGCAAATGAGAGATGTTCGACGGAAATTAACTTACACCAGGTGGAGTTACAAGAACTGATATATCGTTTTGGTGTAGAACTTTTAAATTTAAATACATTTTGTACTTTTTTGTTGACTTTTATTGTTGGTATACAAATGTGTTGTAATTAATACAACTATTTGGCCACACAATCACGTAATGCAGTTGTTCGTTGCTGTGTTAGAGGTTTTGTACTAATACCCCTATCTCGAATTATTGAAGCCATGCCTTGAAACATCCAACGTCTACACGCAACCAAACCTATGAAGTTAAAATTTTTGAGATAATAAACTTCTCTCTTTTGATTTGCTCTATGTGTTATATGCCACGGAACGTCATGGTCCGTCCCCATCATTGAACTTATGAATTGAACATACATGGGGCAAAATAATTATATGATAACTATAATTTGTAGTTTAATTTGAATTACCTCTACAAATGCAAATTCAAAAATATTTAACCACCATTGGCAATTGTACTTATTTTCAATGCAATTCCTTCACATATGACAGTTTTGGTTTTCAAACATTTTTTAAGTGCAGGTTTATGAAATTACTACGAGGCAATATATATCGAAGACACAAACCAAACATATAAAATACTGTGAAAACAGAATTTCCAGCAGTGAAACAAATTCAAAATATCGAAAGCATTCCCATATTTCATTACAATCGGCGGCCGATTGCACAACCTACGTTTGCAATGCCTAAGCAAATGGAAATTAAAATTTTTTTTATTGCCATTGCGATCAATGACAATTCTTTTGCATTTGCATTAGGCAAAGTAATGTAAATTAAAATCAAATGCAAATTAAAACAGCACATTTATGAAATTGACCTGGTGCAGATAAAGGGTTGTTTACGCCATATGATATCCCATCCCAGCTTACCAAACTGAAGTTTGTGATTTAATTTCGCGTGTTACAAATATTAGTAGTATGACGGACAGCTACAATGCAACATTGGCTTTCCGTCCGTGAGAGCTTAAGTGCATTAAATAATCAAATTCAATTCTGATGAGAAATATATTAATTGTAGTAATAAAACCTTCATAGCAGCTGTGGAATATATTCGTACCAGTAATTAAAGATATTCACGACAGTGTTGAAGCATGTCAGAGGGCAACACGAAAAAATATAACCATATACGGACACTACTATGTGATAAAAGACAAAAAAAAAAGACCCGTGTATCCCAGTTTTGTCCAAAGTCATGCACTTTTGTTTATGGTTCCCAAAGATTTGGGGCCTCGGTGTCATTTTTGCAAAAAAGTGATAATTTTGTCAGGCTCATATCTTGCAATTCGTTCGGAATTTGTACTTCCTCTCTGAGGGAAAGGTGTAGGTAGCTATTGTCATAAAAAAACAAAAATTGTGAACATATACAATCAATAACCATAGAATAACACATACCATAGAAGGTTTTATTCGCTCAATAAATTAAACGTCATAGGTACGATGGAAAGTAAACATTGGATGGTAGAAATATGGGTTCAATAATACCAGATAGTGGCAATAGTATTCAGCGATCAACATAGGAACAACAACCGAATTTCGTGTTTTTGTGGCAAACTAGTTGTGTTAAATACAATAAAAATGTATACCAACGATAAAAGTCAACAAAAAAATGCAAAATATATTTAAATTTTTCAGTTCTACACCAAAACGACAGGAAAGAGTTAAGTGAACATATTTTGTAACTCCACCTGGTGTAAGATAATTTTAAATTTAATTGCTCTCATTTCCACAAACCTACGATGAGAGTGTGAAATGAAACGTCAGATGAGAGAATAAGTTTATCTAGGTATGTATTAGTCTATGATCAATAACTCTTCAACGTCAAAATCACAAAAAAAATTTAAAAAATTCGTTTTTTTATATTTTTTGCCCTGTTCAGGTCCATAGGTAGCAAACCGTTCAAGATTCAATGAAACGATCAACTACAAAAATGTACCTAAGATCTCAATAAACAACTTTCTAGAACATATGAACTTCCTAGGAATGATTCTTAACACCGTTTACTTCAACATTGAGATACTATACTATCTCACCGACCGCTGCAGCAGTCAAAGCTACAACTTTCCCTCAGAGAGTAAATCAAAATTCTGTGCGGTCGAATTTTGCGTCAATTTACAAGAACAATGGGTCCAACGCTTCACACCTGAGACAAAGGAATAGTCAAAACAGTGGATTGGAATGGGAGAATCGTGTTCAAAAAAGACGAAGACGGTTCTTCAGACGGTATCTTCAGACAGAGAAAAACCACCAACGGCAAATATTCTGCTAATTTATTGCAGCGTCTAAGTGATGAAATTGATGATAAAAGGTTGCATTTGGCTAAAAAGAAAGTTTTGTTGCATCAAGACAATGCTCCAGTTCACACATCCACTATTGCGATGGCCAAAATTAATAAATTAAAGTTCGAATTGCTTCATGACGCACTTTATTCGCCTGATTTAGCTCCCTTGGACTATTTTCTATTAGTAAACTTGAAAAAATCGCTCGGTGGTAAAATATTTGCCAATAATGAAGAGGTGGAGTCTGCGGTTGGTGGCTATTTTAAGGAGTTTGACCATTCTTACTATAAAGAGGGTATCAACGCTATTGAATATAGCTGGAAAAAGTGAATCGAGCTAAAAGAAGATTATGTTGCAACATAAAGAACAATTTTTCCAATTTTTTTGTGACTTTTTTTGTTAGATCGGCTAGTTTTGGGGTCGCCCTTGTATGTTTCGACCATTCGTCAAATGGCGAATAAATAACATTTTTGGAGTTTTCACCATTTATTTTGAGTGTAAAAAACTTCGGTTACTGACAAATGTGAATACACACCGTAGTGGCATAACGGGCTAGAAACTGCTGAAGATGATACTTCACAAACATCGAAACGATCGTTCAGCGAATGTGAGTTGTATCAGTTGTCTCTATCAGCTGTATTCTCTAAACCAGGATATAAGATAGGGTTGCTTTAATTGTGCAAAAATTAAGTAAAAATAAATTTTTTCAAAAAAAAATTTACTTTAGGTGAAGGTCACGCGTAAAATGAGATTTTACTCCCGAACGACAAAATAAAAAAAATGTAGACTTGGAATTTCGGTTGTACTAGTTAGTTCCAACACGCCTAAGGCGCCGCTTGAAAAATACGATAATTTAAATGGATCTTTAAGAAATTATACTTTTTGTAAAATGATAAACTTTTTTAAGAATTTTTTTCTAGAATGAATTTTTTTAAATAAAAAGTCTATTTCTAGTTCCCTTTTGTAAGAATCTGTACATATTATATTTTCTTGAAAGGGTAATTTTTTAAAGAGAGGTACTTCTTTTATTAAAAGCTAATGGTTTTGTTTTATAAAAAAGAACTATTTCTAAGAAGAAGCTCTTTCTGTAAGAACAAGCCATAAGAGTACGAATGTTTTTACAAATAAGTATTTTTTAAGAAGAGGTACCTTTTAAGAAGTTGTACTCTTTTTACGAAAACGTTATTTTTTAAGAAATTGTACTTATTTTCAGAAAGGCTACTTATCTCAGACAAAGAAGAAAAGGTAATATTTTATTTTTAAGAAAAGGTACTTTTAAGAAAAGGAATTTTTGTAAGAATTTTTGTTTTTAGCAATTTTTTTTTAGAAAATTTAATTTTTTTAAGAAAAGGTATTTGTTTAAGATAAGGTATTGTTTTTAAGAAAATGTACTTTGTTTAAGAATATGAATTAAAAAAATGCACTTATTCAAGAATATGTACTTTTTAATGTGTTAACATCTGTAGGCCGTCGGTGGTGCAATGGTTTAGTGTGCGCGGCTCTTGTACATGAGAACGTGGGTTCGATCCCTGCTCAGACCACCTTACATTTGTTTCGACGACGGTCACCCCGCTTAGTGATGGCGACACTATCGAGTACTTAGCCATGAAAAAGCTTCACAAATACCGTTCGGAACCGGAGTAAAACTGTAGGTCCCAATCAGTGAGTGTAACAACTAGAAAGCGCACATCTCACTGATTGCGAGAAGCTCTCCTCAATCCCTTCATGGGATGTTATAGGACACCATTATTATAACATCCTATAGGCGCGGGTACGGACTAAACTCACAAAGTGAAGATTGTTTGGCGTTAAACTCCTCCGAAACCGCTGGACCGACTTGTATATTTGTGCATATCGGGTAGGTCTCAGAATCGGCCAACATCTATTTTTCATACCCCTAAATGATAAGGTTGACCCACCCATATATAACGGGGTTTTCAATAAGAGCGCTACAAAATTTCTTTAAATTCTTTATTCCTGTGAAAGTACGTTCGATGCCATTATGTATGGAACTCGATTTCTTTTGCATGGCCACCACGGGCACGCTTGCAGAAGTCCAGACGCTGAACCCAATTTTCTACGGTTTTCAAGCATAAATCGGCCGATACTGCTGCAATTTCACGTTCGATATTCGTCAATCGTCGCTGGCTTGTTGGCATAGACCATAGACTTGACGTAGCCCCACAGGAAATAATTTAACGGCGTCAAATCGCACGACCGAGGCGGCCAATCGACTGGGCCATTTCGTGAGGTAACACGTTCACCAAACTTGGTTTCCAATAAATTGATTCTGGCATTCGCTGTGTGGCTTGTGGCGCCGTCCTGTTGGAGCCACATGTCCTCCAAGTCCATATTATCCAATTGGGGCCAAAAATATTCGGTTATCATTGAACGGTAGCGATTCGCATTCACAGTAATGTGCCGGTCTTGATCTTCACGGAAGAAGTACGGCCCAATGACGTCGCCGGCCTATACACCGCACCAAACCGTAATTTATTCGGGATGCAATGATGACTCATGGATTACGTGTGGATTGCTGTCTGACCAATAACGCATATTTTGCTTATTGACGAAGCCATTCAGCCAGAAATGAGCCGACCATAAATTGGACGTAGCGCTCTTAAAGTTGAGTCCACTGACTCCAAATTTCGGTAGTAAATTTTAAAAATTTCGACACGTTGTTGGCTCGTATATCTTTCCATGATGAAATGGCAAACCTTACTGAAGAGAAATGTCAAAAGAGCGGGAAAAAATATGGCGTCGTTTGCTGTCCCTATAGATTTACTTTTGTAGCGTCTCTGTTGAAAAACCCTTGAGAACACAGTTTTGTCCACCTGCGAAACACAGATTGTCAGACTGCGAAAAAAAACACACACTGATGTAGCGGCAGCGAATAGTGGTCTTGTGTGGGTGCGGAGCACTCCCAGATCAAAGAGAATAATGACGTGGTTCTACGTATATAAAAATGAGAAAGCAAGATAGCAACGAAAATTGTGTGAACTTGTGTAGCGTATGTACGAACATAACAATGTATGTATGTTCATGTGTCTGTTGCTTTCCATTCTCTTTGTTTTTAGTGGGAATTAAAAAAAAAAGTATTAAGCAAGAAAATAATGAAACATGTGCTTGCACTGGTCTTTAAATAATTTTAAGTATTAATATTGTTTAAATGTAACGTCATCATATGATAGAACGCTGTTTTTTATTTTCCAATGTAACATTTCCTAATGTGTTCATAGAAATCGAACAGGTACCGTGTAACAAAAAGGTGAGAACACATCGCCCGTGAGTTCGAACACTCATTGAATTTTTTTTAATCTTCTTTCACTTTTGCTTTTCTAAATTTACTATTTATTAGATTCAAAATTACAATATATATTCTAAATATTGGTTACAGGCTTCACCTAGAAAACTGACCATTATACAAGAAATTACCTAACATATATGAAACATCTATTTAATTTCTTTCTCTTTGATCCAAGCTGTTACTCTAGACACAAACCAAAGCAAAAGTACCCAATATAGTTGATAATGGTAGGTTGCAGCATAATAGTGTTAAAACAAAAGTTGTTTAATTTTTTTTCATTTAGCCCCCTCCCCGCAACGTGCGATTAGGAACTTCGTTCCAAAAACTCAAATAGAAACTTCGCACTTGTGCCTAAACAAAAGTTTTCTGAACAGGCTTTAAGTGTAGGGAGGAAAGTAATTCAATCCAGCTGAGAAAAATGTTCATAATGGTAATAAAACAATCATAGCAGAAATGACACACATTCATTGTCGCACTGAGACACATTCATTGCGGCAATGAAACATATTCATGCCAGGACTGAAACTTCTTCATTGGTTAGTATGTAAGCATAATCACGGCGCCAATAAAAGCATTGCTGTCATGAAGCTATGCAACACATTCAGATGAATATATATTTCGTTAATAACACTGTGGGTAATTTTTTAAGTCATGGAAATATAACCATATGCGGACACCACTACGTGATAAAAGACAAAAAAAAGACCCGTTCTCCCAGTTTTGTCAAGCACTTTTTTATGGGCCCCAAAGATTAGGGACCTCGGTGACATTTTTGCAAAAAAGTGATCATTTTGTCAGGCGCATATCTTGCAAATCGTTGGGAATTTGGATTTACTCTCTGAGGGAAAGTTGTAGCTCTTGAAAAGAACAAAAACTGTCAACATATAAGATCAAAGAAGCTTCATCTTCAAGGTCAAAATCGCAAATAACTTAAAAAAATTAGACCTTTTTTAAAATTTTTTCAACTGTTCAGGTCCATAGGTAGCAAACCGTTCAAAATTCAAGCAAACAATCAACTACAGAAATGTACCTAAGGTCTTAGTAAACTACTTTCTAGAACTTCCTAGGAATGATTCTTAACACCGTTTAGGTAGCCGCAAAATGAAAAATTTCCCGAAAATTTTTTAATTTCACTGTGGGTAACTTTTTTTTAAATCATGGGAATATAACCATATACGGACAGCATTTTCTCTATAACTTTCACCGCTGAGCTCTCGTTGACGTCGCGCTGTGTAATGCCTCGATATGACCATCGTGACGCTTTTATATTGTGTGCTGCGTCGCTTGTTGCGTGTGCTGAGCTTACTGCTTTGCCTGTGCTGCTGCGGTAGGTGAGATAGCATAGTATTTCCATGTTGAAGTAAACGGTGTTAAGAATCATTCCTAGGAAGCTCATATGTTCTAGAAAGTTGTTTACTGAGATCTTAGGTACATTTCTGTAGTTCATTGTTTCTTTGAATTTTGAACGGTTTGTTACCTATGGACCTGAACAGGGGAAAAAAGGTAAAAAAATCGAATTTTTTAAAATTTTTTGAGATTTTGACATTGATAATGATTTCTTGTTGATTTTGTATGTTCACAATGATAAGAGCTACAACCTTCCCTCAGAGAGTAAATCAAAATTCCGAACGATTTGCAAGATACAGGGTGTTTTAAAAGTGACCACCCTATTGGGAGATGCTCTTATTTTTGCAAATGGTCGCCAATGTCAAATCTGTTTTGACATTTGTGGATTAGATAGATGTAGAATACAAGTAAACAAGCCATGGAGCGATACACTCCCCAAGAACGCGGAAGAATCGTGTCTATTTATTTGCGTAACAATTCGTCTGTGGTGTTGGCGCAGCGCGAATTCCATCGCCGATTCCCCGGCCGTCCGACACCGACTGCGCAAACACCGCGCCGTTTGGCCACTAACCTTGAAGAGTATGGGACCACACGAGACGTTGCCAGGAGTGGCCAGCTCCGGAGCGCCCGTTCTGCCGCTGCTGCCGAGGAGGTCGAGCTGTGGCCGGAAACATCGACCTGACGCCGTGCCTCGCAATTAGCCATCAGCCGGTCATCCCTATGGCGAATTTTGGTCAAAGTCCTGCGCATGTTCCCATACAAAGTCCAGTCCGTGCATCAGCTGCTGCCTGTCGACCGCTAAACGCGTGTAACCTACGCCCAAGCTCAATCTCGTGGACGAAGTGGACGATTTTTCCACCAAAATCATAATGAGCGATCAGGCTAATGTTCACCTCAGCGGGTACGTGAACAAGCACAACTATCGCTTCTGGGTCACCGAAAATCCACGATTGATGCACGAGGAGCCATTACACCCGCTCAAAGTGACTGCATGGTGCGCCGTTCAAACGACAACAGTGGACGGTGTGCGCTATAGGGCCAAGTTAACCGAGTTTTTTCTGCCGCAATTCGACGAATTACGACTGGATTACATGTGGTTCCAACAGGACGGAGCAACGGCACATACTGCGCGAGCCACAACCGATATTCTGAAGGCGACGTTCCCGGGTCGCCTCATCTCTCGTTTTGGCGAGAGATCGCCTGATTTAACCGTGCCATACTTTTTTTTGTGGAGTTTTTTGAAGTCCCGTGTTTACGTGAACAAGCCCGAGACCCTGGTAGCCCTCAAGCTCAACATTCGACATGAGTGCGAGAATCTGTCGCCCGAAGTTCTAGCCCAAGTGATGAAAAATGCCATAAAACGAGCCCGCATGGTAATCAATTGTGACGGCGCCCATTTAACCGATGTTATCTTCTCAACTTAACCATTACAATTCTAAAGGTTCAAATAAAAATAATCAAAAAACAGAATCGAAGTTTTTCATTTAGAAAAAAAATGAGAGCCAAACAACATCGGATGACTTCTTTTGAAACACCTTGTATGACCCGGACAAAATTATAAATTTTTTGCAAATATGATACCGAGGCCCCAAATCTTTGGGGACCCATAAAAAAAAGTGCATGACTTTGGGCAAAATTGGGACACACGGGAGTTTTTTTTGGTCTTTTATCACGTAGTGGTGTCCGTATATGGTTATATTTTTTCGTGTTGCCCTGTGTAATACATTTTTATTCCGGGAATGAAAAATATTAATTGCAGCAAGGAAACATGATGCTGGCAACAATGAAACATATTCGTGGCCGCAATGAACCATATCACAGTGTAACACGAAAAAAATAACCATATACGGACACCACTACGTTATAAAAGACTAAAAAAAAAAAGACCCGTGTATCCCAATTTTTCCCAAAGTCATGCACTTTTTTTTTATGGGCCGCCAAAGATTTGGGGCCTCGGTATCATTTTCGTAAAATGTGATCATTTTCTCAGGCTCATATCTTGCCAACCGTTCAGAATTTCTATTTACTCTCTGAGGCAAAGTTGTAGCTCTTGTCATAAAGAACAAAAACTGCGAACATATAAAATCAAAAAAGCTTCACCTTCCAGATCAAAATCGCAAAAAACTTAAAAAAATTCGATTTTTTTTACCTTTTTTCCCGTGTTCAGGTCCATAGGTAGCAAACCGTTCAAAATTCAAGGAAACAATCAACTACAAAAATTTACCTAAGATCTCAATAAACAAATTTCTAGAATATATAAACTTCCTAGAGATGATTCTTAACACTGTTTAGGTAGCACGCAAAAGTGAAAAATTTGGCGAAAATTTTTTAATTTCATTTTTTTTACCTTTTTCTCCTGTTCAGGTCCATAGGTAGCAAAAAATGAAATATGCCTGGCCAGAACCATGTGCATTCTTCAGTCTATGTTGTTGCATTTGTTCATCCACACTTCCTCTTTGCCTCCACGAGTTACATTGGAATTGATTCAGAGGTGAGCGGGAATCCCAATTGCAAAGAAAACAAAAGAATTTTATATTCTGAACGGTTTGCAAGATATGAGCCTGAGAAAATTATCACATTTTTACGAAAATGATACCGACGCCCCAAAACTTTGGCGGCCCATAAAAAAAAGTGCATGACTTTGGGAAAAATTGGGAAACACGGGTCTTTTTTTTTAGTCTTTTATCACGTAGTGGTGTCCGTATATGGTTATTTTGCCATGACTTAAAAAATTACACACAGTGTATTCAAGGCAGAAATGAAACTAATGCATGGAAGCAGTGAAACATATTCATCATAACAATGAGCATATTCATCGCAGCAATGAATAATATTTATTGCAGTAGTGAAATACATTCATTGCAGTAATGAAAGATATACATTACGGCATTGAAACATATTCATATCATCAATAAATAATGTTGTCGCATTAACGAAATGATTTTGTTTAAGCTTCCGTCCCGGTGATGAAGTAATTTGTGTAAATGAACACATTCTTGTTGCGGTGATGGACCTGTATGGTAACTCACTTTTGCTGACAGAAATTGTTGGGCTGACGAATATTTTCATCCCATTTACGATGATTTTCCGTTCAGTGTGAAAGTTCAATCTTAAATGTTAAAAAATTACTATTCTATTGCCTACGTTCACCCAATTAACATTGAACACATTAGATTTTAAAACCAATTTCAAAACGTGTGTAAACTGCGCAACATGTTGGCGTACTACATTGCATTACTGGGTTGTGGTTAAAAATCAAGCATACAAATAGAAGACAACAATGCAATACACAGTTTAATAGGATCGTGTGGAGTTGTAAATATTAGACAAATGGCGTGGTTTTGAAGTCTTCGAAAATTGAAATTTATGCAAATTTGAAATACGTACCAGGTACTAGTTCATTCATAAATATCTGTCTGCATATGCAAATATTACATCACCTGTGTGTCGGTGTTGTCGTTGTGAACTTTTTCAAGTGATATGCAAAATCATGGGTTTTTTGTCTCTTCTGTAATTCGATTCGAAAATTTGTGGTATTTGGGCCATTGAGGGACCATAATGCAAAACAAGTATTGAAACATTGTTTCTCAGATCCATCAATCATCGCAGCAGGTACTTGACTTGAGATTCAAATTTGCATTGCAATCACAAAAATCTGTAACATTGTAAAGTGTCTTTTGCTGGCTGAACGGTCGTTAAGCGTTGGCGATGCACTTCAATATGTATTTTGGTTTCTTTGAATTCTTTTTTTTCTAACGTTGAAACAACATTTGGAGCATTTAAATGTCAATGTTTATGTTTGGAGATTCAAAAATTGTGCAAACGAAAACAAAAGTGTCAAGTGTTTTGTATTCATATTAGTTATTTGGTTAAAGTGTCTTTTAGTTGTCTCGTTTTTTATGGTTACTCGACTTGGTATGACCAAAATGGCATTTATGTTTTGTTCTTTTGTCATTGATTCGGATGCTGTTGCTTGTTGTGTAGTTGATGATGACCTCTATAAGCAATTCAAGCAACTGAAGTCGTGAGCGATTTTTGCAAATATGATGTAATTTTAATCTTAACTGTAACTCAAAACGATTTAAATGGATTCATATTTTACATTGTTGCGTTTGTTTATCTGCTTGGAGGGGACCTTAAACTTTTTCGTGAAAGTTGATAAATTTCAACTGAAGTTGCAGGTTTTGCAGTGACATTTGCAACTGCAGCAGCCGGTTTGTTGTGCATTCAATTTGGTCTTGAGTTATCCATTTACGACTTTTTCCTTGAAATGCATCGCAGAGCCCTTCACTTTTAATTTTGTAGTATTTGCAATCAAGTTTGGCCAAAACGCCTTAAATTGAAGATACATAAATAATGAAATTTCCGTTTTTTCTTTGGTATTGGCAAATGGTGTTTATAACTTTTGGATATTGAGAGACAATTTCAAGATCTGATGTCGTTAGGAGGTTTTAAAATTCGAAAGAAATATAATAGACAATTCATGGTAAAATGAGTAAGGTAAACTCGTTAGAACAGCTGATTTCAACATATTTCGCCCTTAGGTGTTACTCTTATGTCAAATTCACATGTATTTTGTTTGTGTACTTTTTTGTTTACTTTTACAGTAGAGACACACATGAAGAAAATTTGACAGATTATGGACACCAAACAAAAACAAAATGCCTATGTTTGTTGTAACAATTGCTAGTGCGTTTACCTTACTTATTTTACCATGAGACAATTAAGTAAATAATTTTCATTGAATAACGATAAATAATTATTTCGTGCATAGGGTCAGCGCAGGAACACCTCAGAGTGCGCAACCTGAAAAGTCAACTTTTTCGGGCCTTTATGGGCCTCACTTTCTCTACTAAAGGGTTTTCCAACAAGAGGTGTTATTTTCAATCACCCTGTATTTCGGTAGCTATCACTTTTGAAGCTTTTATTCTTTGATATTTGACAAGTAGAAACTACGCCATTACTAAAAATGGAACGATACACGCTTCAACAACGCTTTGAAATTATTAAAATTCACTAAAAAAATGCTGAAAATCTTTCAGTCACAGTTCGCAAAACTAAAACATTTTTGGGTCGTCGTGAAGCACCTTGTCGGACCGCAATACAGAAATTGGGTGGAAAAATTTGAGCTATTGGGACAAGTTAGTGATGTGAAGAATAAAACCCGTGGACGTCGCTCAGGAACAACTGAGAATGTTGCTGCTGTAGCCCAAAGTGTTGAAGAAAACCCAGGTTTGTCCATTCCTCGTCGTTCTTTGGAATTGGGCATTCCACAAAAGCCACTACACCGTAGTTTGCATAAAGACTTGGGTCTTAAGGCTTATAAAGTTCAGTTAACACAAGAACTCAAGCTACGTGCCACACAAGCAACGACACCATTGCACTTTTACGGGAAAAGTTTCCGGACCGTGTTATCTCTCGAAGAGGTGATCACAATTGGCCACCGAGATCTTGTGATTTAACAGCTTGCGACATCTTCCATTGGGGCCACGTGAAAGATAAGGTCTACGCCAACAACCCAGCGTCGATTCAAGACCTCAAAGAAAGAATTCGTGAGGCTATCGAGGACATACGGCAGCCACTTTGCGATTTGGTTATGGAAAATTTCATGAAACGGATATGGCCCTATAAGCGTGGTCGTGGTGGCCATTTGGCTGATGTTGTTTTTCATTATTAGCGGCATGCCTTCCTCTTAATTATGAAATAAACACCCGATCATTTATTTCAAAAAATGGATTTTTTCTTTGAATACTAAAATAAGACCTCTTATTGGAAAACCCTTTACAATCGTTGTTGGTTTATGGCAGGGTGCAGAGAACGATTAAAATACGCTATTTCTCACAACTGCTCGCGACAAGAAATCTATTGCTTCCAATTTATCGCGAGCGGCAGAGTTACGATTAGAGTAAAATCATTTACAATCTGTCGCAAGCAATAGCAATGTTTGAAAAATGCACGAACGAGAAAACTTGGTTGCAAGCGTCGTTGGTTCGATCTTTCGTTGTTGGAGAGCGTTCATTCATAGAGAAATAGACAAGAGTTTCTATCCCTCCATTTACCATCTCTCGATGACGTCGAGGTCGTAGGCCATTTCATCAAGTCCGAAATACTGTTGTATTTTACTCTTTGGCCGGACATAAAACGTACAGAAATAAAATGGAATACGTATTCTCGTGCGATGCAAGCAACATAAGACATAGTTTAGCTGTCTTTAGTATCAATCAAACACTATTTGAATTTAGTTTGGTGCATGGTTTGCTTCTGGTTGCTTATTATGCTGTCGTCTATCAACTCTGTTTTCTATTATTTCCCTACTACACAGTCGAGCAGTTGTGTCATGGATACAAGTATGTACAGATATGTACAAGTAGACAGTCAACATTTCTCTTCACTCAAATGCCAACAATCGCAACGAGTGAAACCCTAGTCATTCTCTGTTCTCTCTCTTACTCTCTTCATTGAATATTTCAATACACGAGCAGCTTTTTGATAGTGTTATTGCATATAACTTTACAAATTCCAACCATGTTGAAGTAAAATTACATAAACTATGCAAAAAGTATGAAATATTCAAGATATGACTCGAGAGAGAAATGCTTTTGTGTGAATTTCTAGCTCTTTTTGGTTCCCTTGTACCAGGGTTGCCAAATTCGCACATCTTCTGGTCGCCTAATTCTAGATCGTCTTTGGGATATCCCCTGCTTCATTGCGAAACTCAAATCAAGACAATAGAGACAAATCAAAATGGCAAGTTACATCGCCGAGCAATTCGTGCGAATAATAAAAGTTTATTATCAAAAAGGAGGTGTTCCCTTGTGGAGAAGACACCCATTTTTTAACCAACCGATACATAAACAAGCATTGCCGGATTTAGGACGATACCAGTCATTACAAATTGGCAATGCACACAAAGAATGTCATTGTTTGGTCTGGATTGTGGTCGCTCAGTAGTTCTTCGAAGACGATGATGGCATTACTACCGTTCATTTTAGCAAGTTAGACTTTTTCTTGTGGAGTTTCCATAAATCCCAGATCTATGGCAATAAGCCAGAATTCAGCTTAATCTATGCGGCAGTTACCGAAAATTTTAACTCTCGGTTTCGCGCCAACCACCGAAGTCCCGCTGGACATTTGAACAAGAGCATATTTGTTGTTATCTCACACGGAACTTGTTTTTTATTAAATTGTAACTTTCCATTTTGGAAAATCCTCTCAGATAGTGAAGCGATGAAACGATGTTTGGAGTGCAGATTTGTTTTCTTGCTGGTTCTGGTTCCCATGCCTTACGATATTGTTGGGCGATAACCAATACAAAAATGGAAGCAAATTTAGCATGAAAATTCTTTGCCCGTCATTCACAGTAATGCATCAATATACATTAAGAGTTGTTCAAGATCATTTCCAAAGACGATCATGAATTAGACGACCAGAAGATGTGCGTAATTTGGCAACCCTGGTAAAAGAGAACCAAAAAGTGGAAGCAATTCACTCAGACGCAATTCTCTCTCGCGTTATATCTTGATTATTTCATACTTTTTACAAAGTTTATGTAATTTTACTTCAACATGGTTGGATAGATATGTACAATAACACTATCAAAAAGCTGCTCGCGGATTGAAATAGTCAATGAAGGGAGTAAGAGAGAGAGAGAGAGAGAGAGAGAGAGAGAGAGAGAGAGAGTAGAGAGTTGGTATGTTGGTGTTCGAGTGAAGAGAAATGTTGACTGTCTACTTCTACATCGTTTTTGCCATTAGCAACAAAAATGTCATATTACAACGGGAATACCCAAAATTCAAAAAAAAATTAACATTCTTTAGCAAAATCGGTGTTGTATACAAAACGGTCTAAAGGGCTAAACAAAAACTCAAAACGCGTGCACATTACGCGTTTTTCCAAAAAGGCGAAATTGAAATTTTTATCGCGTTTAGCAAGGTTGAAAAGTGCTAAATCTAGCCCCAAAAGAGCTAAATTGGCATCACTGTTTGGAATGTTCGATTTCGTTGGTGAGAGATTGCCTGGAATAATTTATCTCACCAGCGCTACGAACGATCGCTGTTGTATACTCTTTCGTTTGTAATGTGTATACGTAAATTCTAGAGTTGTGTAGTTCATGAACTACATAATTCACTTAGGGTGACCAGGCATCGAACTCACGAACATAATGCACATGTTCGATACGGCGAGCTTATTCGTGATTGTTATGCCCGGGCACCTTAAATGAACGAGTTCAAGAACTACTGAACGACTTCGACATAAATCTAGTAAACTCACTGAGTACAATTAGGGGGTATCCATGACACAGCTGATCGAATAAGTAGTAGGAAAACGATAGAGTGGATGGACGAGAGAACGATAAGCAACCAGAAGAAAACCATGCAACAAACTAAGTTTAAACAGTATTCGATTGACACTAATGACAGCTAAATTTTGTTATATTATTGTTTGCATTGAACGTAAATACGCATTCCGGTTTATTTCTGTCCATTTTAGGTCCAACCAAAGAGTAAAAAACAACAGCAACTCGAACTCGATGAAATGGTCAACTACGTCGTCGTCATCGAGAGAACATAAAGAGAGGGATAGCTACTCTTGTCTATTGCTGTGTGGTAAAATTTTTCAGCAACGAATACGAAGGCAATGTTGTGGCGACCGCTTGTTCTCGTAAGTATTTATCGCGTTCAAATACGTATTTTTAATCGTTTGCGGCCGAATTTTTGCGCAACCTGGTTTATGGGTATTGGCCACTGTCTTCGTTATACCTTCACAATGACACTACTGCTGGGTTATTGAACGAAGAAATTACATTACATTTAAAAACAGTTTTGTAAATCTTACGATTTCGTCGTCACTGCAATGAAAACTTACATTGTGGGGATGAATGTATGGATAAGCAAACTTTTGATGAAACTTTTATTTCAATGTGGAGTCCAGTTTATAATTCTGTTTTTGGATATTTCGTGGTCGCCAATCTTTTCCTTGAAAAGTCGGTTGTTTCTTCAGCTGTAAGGCGTGTATCAGCATTCTCTTGAAACTGTCTACTACACCAAGGAGACATATTTTTGTGTCCACAAATTTTGTCTCTATGCCAAACCTATAGAGGGATTTGTTTTTGAGTTGAATCAGGGGGTTCTGTGGCACAGCTGATCGAAAAGCCACTAGGGAAATGATGTAGAATGAGAGACCAAAGAAGACATACAGATTATAGACCATGCAGCAAACTAAGTTTAAAAATGTTTCATTGATACTAATGACAGCTAAATTATGTTTGCATCGAATGAAAATAAGAGAAAATTACCAAAGCAGCTCGAAATCGATGAAATGGTCTACTACCTCATCGTCATTAAGAGAACACGAAGAGAGGCATATAAGCTCTTTTCTATTGCTCTGTGGTTGAATAAAAGTTGTTAAGTTGTTCGATCTAAATTGGATGCAAACCACTACTTTTGTATCAAATTTATTTTGTGACAAAGGCATCACGACAGATACCATCTATTGAAAATCCATGAGCAGAGTTGTAAAGCTAACTAGGGGAAATTATTCCAAATAAATACCAATTTTGGACGTTTATCCATTAAACTAGATTTACAGCGGATACTTGACATTGGAGAACATGAAGTGGCAAATCCAATATACTACATTCTATGAACAAGAAATTTCCCCACATATGTTGGTTGGTTTGTTGAAAAGGCTGCAAGACAGCACGCTGTCTAGCACACTTAGGCTAAATAAGCCCATTGTGATGCCAGCAGTTTCCTCCATAGCAACTATTGACTAGTCGTTCAGCCAATTTTCTCTTTCAATAAATTTGTCTATAAGACCTACAGGAATATCCTGTATTGCTACGGTGCTAACTAGATGTGTTCCGAATATCCGACTTCTCAGTCCTGCCCGAGCAGGGAATCCAAGTGAAGGTGTTTCGTCGTTTCCTCGTCCTCTTCCATGCAGCATCTACAGGGAGTGGAGTTCTATGTCCCAATCTTAGGGCGTGTTTTCCTACAAGACAATGTCCCGTAAGTGTTCCTATCATTGCGGATAACCTGCCTCTCGGCAAGTTAAGTAGTTGCCTAGTCCTCTGCCTGTCCACCTGTGGCCAGAGGACCCTGGCTTGTTTGCAAGTTGAAGTAAGTCTCCACTTGTCCTTGAATATATTATGGGCCCACTACCTGATCTGCAAACGGCAGGTAGAGATTGGCATACTAACACCTTCTTTTGATGAAAGAACCTGTGCCGTAGTGCCCTGTGTAGCTAACGTATTCGCTACGCAAATGAGCCTGATGTCGAAATACTCTGTCATCACCCTAAGAGATGAGTGGCATTCTTTCACCGTCAGAGACGTAGCAAACATGGCTTCCAGGGATTTTATGGCAGCCTGGCTGTCTGTGTAGATACATATTCTCCGGAGGGTTGTGACACTACTGTTCAGTAGTTCAGCAACCTCCAGTATGGCGGTAATTTCCGCCTGATATAAACTACAGTGGTCAGGCAGCTTGAAGGAGATATTTACATTTAGGTCCGGTGAATGGACCCCATAGCCTACTTGCTCGTCCAACTTTGATCCATCCGTGCAAAATCTGATACTACTGATATCCCCTTCCAGTGACGTTTCCCAGGTATTCCTGTTCGGAGGTGAAGTCCTTAGATTTGTCGCTGTTAGAACGTAGTGGATACAGTAGCCCGTTTTTATGGGAATAGAGTTGATCCGGTGTAGTAATTCAGCGAGTCCGGAGTGCCCCGATATCAAAACGCCACATTCTCTGATTCTCACGAGGGATGTAGCGGCTGCCGATTCGGCCATGATATCAGGAGTACAGATGTTCAGGATAGCACTAAGTGCAGTGCCTGACGTCGCACAGAGGGATTTTGCCGATAAAAATACCCTTTTTCGAGTGTCAAATATCAAAAATGTAATGATGCAGTTTTGTAGAGAATTGTTTAATTAAGAGAAATAAATCATTAGTTTTTTTCAACAAATTTTGTTTTTGTACAAAAAAACGCTGCAAAGTCAACAAAATGAAACTCTGCAGTAACCTGCCTCAGATTTTCATGCATTTCAATGGGCTGGAAACATAACTTCTTTTTGTCGTATCGATTTGGAATATGTATATTTGTAAAAAAAAAAGGTATTTCTACATTAAGTTTTAAGAAAAAATAATTGAATAACAATAACAGATTAAAATATATTCATGCTTTTATGATGACACTCAAAAAACTAAGTGTTTTTAGTTTTTCTTGGACTAAAAAAAGGTGGTCGTTATCGATCGTTGTGGTCTGGTTGTTAAAATGTGAAAGGTGGGAGTGTATTCTTTTGATTTCATAATTTAAATTCCCATAATATTTTATACTGTTGAACAAAGTTATAAATTTTATAAAAAAAGTGCCACGAAATTTCATTACAAAATCGGATGAAAACACCATATAAAATGGTGTATACTTTTAGGCATATGTGTTTTAATGCTGTTGGTAATAGAAACGTTAGTTAAAGTTTTTTTTACAGCTGTATATTATAGTACAAATTTGACTTTTATTTGGAATGATTGGTTAATTTAAAAAAAAAACGGTAAACTATGGCCCCCTAATTTTTTTTGCAAATATTCAGCTAACATATTAGGCTTTAGTTATTTATATAGATGTAAGTGCTGATTTACATGTATCACAAACTACAAAGAATTATATCTGTGTTTTCGAAAATTTTGAAAAATGAAAATTTGTATATGGGCGTTGGGCGTGGCACTTAAAGTTTTAATATAATTGAGGACTCAAATGCAAGCACTGGCAGTAATTTTTATTGACATAGATATGAAAATGAGGAAAATACAACAATTTTTTATTTTACGTTAAATGGGAGGTAGGTGTGGTTGTGGGCGGATTTGAACAAAAACTAGTTTTTTTTCTAATTTAGCAATATGAGAGATGTGTGCGAAATTTCAAAGCCCTAGCTCGATTCCTTCTAATTTTTGCCGCGGCTTGTATGAAGAAATCCCACTGTGCGTCATGCCCATTGCCCCACTAACGCTAATCAGTGCTGATATTTACATTTTCATTAAGGAATTCAGAATATATTTTTTTTGAGGGACCTCCACCAAACTACGATGCCATAGAGAAGTATTGGTCTGACTATTGCCATGGTGATCTTAGGAGACAGTCCCCACCGCTTTCCTATCGCCCCTTTACAGCAGTAAAGAGCAACAGACGCATTTTTCACCCTCTCCACCACATTCGGTTTCGAAAACAATGTTCTGTCGAGAATTATTCCCAGATACTTGACCTTTTTCGTCAACTGTAATTGAACCCCCTTAACTGACGGCAGTTCAAATGCGGGTATTTTATATTTCCGAGAGAACAAGATAAACTCGGTTTTAAGTGGGTTAAGTGATAGTCCGTAGTTAGCGGTCCAGTTTGAAATTAGACTAAGTAGGCTGGTTGTACGAATGCTAAGTAAATTGAGGTTTCTACCTCATCGGCATAGGCAAAGACCTGGCATTCGGCCCTGTCCAATTCAAGAAGCAGTTCATTGACAGAAGTTAACCATAATAGTGGAGACAGAACTCGCCCCTGCATATATTAGTGTCGACACAAACCAATGCAAAAGTAAACAATATAGTTTATAATACTGGGTTGTAGCATAATAGTGTTGAAAAAAGTTGTTGCATATTTTTTTGTGCTTGCAAATAAATGATATTCTTTCTAAGCAATCACTTCAGAAATAAACCACCTCTCGAGTAAAAAAGTTCCAGCTATTTCAACTCTCATACAATCAGCCTTGCTTTATGTCAAGGAGTTCTGTGTCATATCGCAATCGGCCGAAACGTCACTGCGAGTCCTTTGGAGAAAACTATTCTTGAAAATAAATGGGCCTATAACAGACAACGGCGACGATCTGCATGAACTGTATCCCGACGTAGTTAAGCAAATCAAAATAACGTGATTATATAGATTAGGCCATATCAATAGAATAGATAATGATGAACCGGTACTCCAAGTTGTACATGAAGGAAGTCGTAGACGATCAAAACTGCGCTGTAAGGATAAGGTGAATGAATCCTCACGATAGGTTGTTGTTACTAACTGGAGAGGAAATGAAAACGATCGAGTAGATTGGAGCAATACAGTAACTTCATTTTTTCAGATTTCAGATGTTTGAGGACAATTATACACGTAATGTAAGCGCACTAACCTCGATGGTTCATATCTGTATGAATGCAGTATGTGTTTACATATCCTTATTCAAAAAAGTACGCCAGCTTTATACAGATTTCAAGTTAATGCCAAAAACATTATAATCCAGCTGGACACTGGGAAAAAATCTTTATGTCACAGACAATTGGAGATATATATTTCCACCCATACAATTTTCAGAGACAATAAACTATGTCAATTTAATTGGAATTGTCCAATTTGGCAATAAAGTCATTGTATTCGTTTTGCTTTAACAAATATTTTTCATAATGTATTACATCCATGTAATGTGAATCTTCTGCTGTATTTGTATTGGAACTGTTGAGTTCAAATTTTAACCGCTTAAATAATTCAAATCTCTGATTTGTAACCGTTATACATTTTAACTCCTCATAAGGTGTGTCGGTCTACAAGTGTTAAAATGTATTGGTCAATTTTTAATGAAAATCATTATCCATTTCGAAAATCCTTTAACCTTAACGTGATTACGTGCAAAAATCGTTGATTAACACTTGGCTACATCATGTGGCGCAAGATCACTGCTGTTTTGTCGCATACTAACCATCGTACAATGTGGTTATATGCGATGTGACATAAATGGAGGGTTGAAATCTAACACCAGTTTACAGTGAATAACAAACAGACACTCACAAATGTATATCCGTGAAATCGCCAAATATAGATGAAAACGACAAGTTTTAAATTATATACTGGTAATACAAAAAAAGGCATGGCCTGGCATGGCTTGACGGGTATTATGGAATTGACTAAATGGACAAATCTGGTATTTTAAAATTAGTTGGTTAAAGTTGATCATAAGATGCGCTATTGGTAATACAATTTTCCGAAGATATTGTATGAAGGTGGTTACACTTTCAGTTTAGTTTAGGAATTAAAATTCATTGTGAGTAAAATAGTTTCTGGGCGTACAACTGCAGTTCCCAAAAGGCAAAAATCTAAGAAGAGACAACAAATCAAATTTACAAAAGACAAATTCTAATTGGTTTCTCAAAAGCTTTATTTACATAGTTGCAATTTTTTTTGTTAAAATGCAATAACACTATGCAACATTTTTGAGGTCATCTAGTGCAAACTTCTTCTCGTGTGAAATTTCTCAAAGTACTTATTGAAACTGGCCGTCGGTGGTGCAATGGTTAGTGTGCGCGGCTCTTGTACATGAGATCCGGGGTTCGAACCCGGCTCTGACCACCTTCAAATTTTCTTTCGGCGGCGGTCACCTCGCATAGTGACGGCGACACTATCGAGTATCTAGCCATGAAAGAGCTTCTGAAATTAACGTTCGCAATCGGGGTAAAACTGTAGGTCCCAATCAGTGAGTGAAAAGTGGAAAGCGCAAAGCTCAGTGATTGTGAGAAGTTCTCCCCAGTCCCTTCATGGGATGTAATGGGAAACCATTTATTTATTTATTTTACTTATTGAACCTAACAAAACCTTACTTGGGATTTGCTAGTTTAGCTGCTGTTCGGATTTTATGGTCTCATGTATATTTTGGCTGAAACTTAATTTTTCCGAAGAACATTAAATGTTTCTAACGGCTATATCTCGGAAACTAATTGGAAGTTTGCATTCATGTCTTCGGCACAATTGTAGCTATAGACTGGAAGAAAAAAAGTGTGTAACAAACTAACCCCAAAAAAACTGAATGTATTGCATCAAAATGGCAAAAATGTGGGAATTTTTTAATTTTTTCTATCTCTTTTCACCATTTTGGCCCATAGTTGCCAATCTGTGGACTTACATCAGTTTTTCACGCGGAAATTAACATTTTATTTTAGATTTATTTTTTTGACTTTATTTCCATTAAAATAAAAAAAAATTATTAATGTTAAATTAAAATTCGAGAAATGTAGCAAAAGGCAAAAAAAACTTCAATTAATCAATGTCCATTGAATTTGATGTTTTCGGTGAAGCCTGTGAAGTTGATGTTCTTGGTTTTTTCGCTGGTGGTTCAGGTATATCAGGCTGGCATTTTGGTGCTTAGGAAAGCTAAGGGATAATAATCCAGCAATCATTGGGGTCAAAGTCATCTCTGATAGTCATAGGGTTATCAAGCCCTTGAAATCAGAATTCTCGAACTCCAAATCTGCTCAGGACTGCCGCCAATCTGTTGATGAGGTGACTTAGCAGCATGATTTTCACTTCATATGTATATATGCCAAGGTACAGAGAAATTCCGGGGAAATTCAGAGCTGAATTTAAAGGTTTCAGGGGATATCTTAACCCCAGCGAATCTTTAAACGCTTTCTGCTCCTATGTTTAGATCCTGTAGAAGTGAAAGAGGGGCAACAATAGAGGGAGATCGATAAACCTGCTGTGTCTAGCTAAACCCAAGATACCAATGCTTGACTCAGTCTGATTATTAGACTTGCAGCGACACTAACGTTCTGGGCAAATTACTTCTGTAGAATATGTAACGATGAGGACATGAACAAATCCACTGGACACATTCTCTTTACGTTACCAGCACTAGCCGGCAGATGGATGGCTACTATGGGATTCTACTTAATTAGAGACCAGGGAGAATTATCTCAGATGTTGGTTGGTTGCATAGAAGGATGTTAGTTTTCCTTTATTTCTTTTCCTTTTTAAGTCAAAGTAGAGATGTGCTCCAGAACTTAATCGAGAGACTCTCTAAGTGGGCCACGGAGCATGGACTGGGTGTGAGTCCGGATAAATCTAAGCTCGTACGCTTTACTAGGAAGTAGAAGTTTCCGTATATTCATCCCGTGTCGCTATGTGGTAGAGAAATTAGTATAACTGACAGTGCAAAATATCTAGGTGTGATACTCGACAGAAAGCTTAATTTCAAACCAAACTATATATATATGATCTTGGCTCGAATTTGACGGATCTGCGGCTATCCACGGTAAAAGTCGACTACATGATACCCAGTTCAACCTTTGAGGGAAACTTCTCCAGTCATATCCCGGATGGCCAGGACTAGAAGGAACGCTTATCAGGTTATAGAAGGTATGTAGGCTTCTACACTGATAGCTACAAACTGAAAGGCACAGTATGGTTTTGGGTTTATTCTAAAGTCTTTCCTAACCTGGGTCAAGACCTTGGACAAAGGCTATCAGACCATTGTAGTGTCTTTCAGGCAGAAGTTATGGCAATCGGGAAACTTGACATTTGGCTGAGATGAAACGCCATCATCGCCTGGAATATCAACTTCTACTCTGACACTCAGGCTGCTATAAAATCTGTGCAATCTGTATTCCTGACTTCGAGTATTGCACACAACTGCGGTGCATCTCTAACCGCGATAGGCGAGCAGTTTGATATTCACATTATATGGATGCCGGGACAAGGAACATTGCGGGGAACCATAGGGCAGATGAACTGGCAAGATAAAGAACTACCTAAACTCTTCCACTGGTTATGGAGCATGTGTACATCCCCATTTCTGCATGCAAGCTCAAGCTTCAAACCGAAGCTCTCATACATGCGAATCAAACCGAAGCTCTCATACTTGCGAATGATAGATGGCCTGGCTTGTGGCAAAAAATTGCAGCATCACTAGGCAAGTATGGCCAAGTTATAACCAAAATCGTACGCTAAATCTGATATTCATTCCTAGACACATGTCTAGACTTCAAATCTCAGCTCATGATTACTGCAGAAGCTTCGGGGATGAAAGGAAGGACGAGAGCGTCGTACATCTTATATGCTACTGCTCGGTCTTTTGTATGAGTAGGAGAAAATATCTTATTTCATGTTGTATTTAACAGACATTCAAAAAG
Source organism: Phaonia tiefii (assembly GCA_963931995.1). Lineage (NCBI taxonomy): Eukaryota > Metazoa > Arthropoda > Insecta > Diptera > Muscidae > Phaonia > Phaonia tiefii. Next base: position 199,453,010 of record OZ008367.1, read on the forward strand.
TTAAGCTTAATGACTATAGGTTCTCTCTACGGAGTACAAATTGGTGGGCCAGAGACCAATGTACGTCTATTCCTCAGCCACATCCTGGAATATCGGGATGAGACATCATATGGCTTGATATGGCCACTTAACCATACCGGCTAATTTTACTGGTTCAACAATAGGGACGGAATATGACGTCCCGTGGTATCACGACGGTGTGACGGTGCCACTTCTACCTATCCTAACCTAACCTAAGTCAAACCATATACATAGTAACATACAACAGCAACTTTCAAATTCTTTAGAATTTCCAAATACGTCGGTGACCGGAAGAGAATGCAAAATTACTCTAGGCTGCTACCCAATGGTTGCAGTTAAATATTCAACAAATGCGAACACTAATACAAGAAGACGCATATTTTCGGTCGATGCATCTGGCATCAGACTTTGTTAGTTGTCAAGGTTATCTTTTTACTGTTTGCTTTTTCGTTTGTATTGCAATTCTCCATGGTTTTCAATCCCCAAATATGTATACTGCTGTATAATGTAAACAATGTTGCCAGTCAGCTGTTTTTTCGAACTTATTTGAACAAATTTGTTGCTTGCATTGTGAACGCCTGTTGAATTTGTTGCTATCATTGTGAACGAGCCTTAATCCTCCTAACCACTCTGTCCTCTATCAAATCTCCAATTACAAGTTCGATCAGCTGTGACTTAGTTCAGAAAATATCAATTCAAATTTAGAAAAGATCAATTTAATTTAAGAGCTTTTAATTCAATTTCAGTAAATATCAATTAAAATTCAGCAAACACGAATTGGAGTTCTAAAAATATCAGTTGCAATTCAGGAAACGTCAATCGAAATTTAGAAATTGGGAATTCGAATTCATAAATTAAAATTTAGAAAATATCAATTGAAATTTGAATCAAATTGAATCAAATGATATTCAAAATATATCAATTGAATTTTAGGCAAATGTATATAACGAGATGAAACTTCAATTGAAAATTTTCTGAAACTCAGATAATATTTTCTGAATTTCAATTGATATTTCGTGATTTTTAATTGATTTTTTCGGAATTTCAACTGATTGATATCTGAATAACAATTGATATTTTCTGAATTGTATTTTCCGTTTACTGAATTTCAATTGATTTTTTTTTGAATTCCAATTGATATTTTCTGATTTTCAAATAGAAATTTTTTATTTCAATTGGAATTTTCTAAATTTCAATTAGTATTTTCTGGATTTCAATTGGAAATTCTGAATTTCATTAGATCGCTTCTTAATTTCAGTTGGAAATTCCAAATTTCAATTAATATTTTCTGAATTGTAATTGAAAAAGGTTAAGATTTTTTGCTGCATTTAGAGTTTTCATCGCATTTAGCTTGATAACTTTTTTTGACAACATAATTGCGAAAAATAGGAGGATGTGAGACGAAATAGCTATTCTGTTATTCATTCTATGAAAATATTTAATTCATGCATGACAATTTACTCTTTTAACTCTTTGACGATCACAACCATGTATGTTTGCTCCAGGGTTTTCACACCTGTCCTTGTTCAGATACGAGATAGAGCAAACTTATCCATGGTTGGTTTATCCAGGTGGTAGGGCAACAAAATGGTAGTATGCATCAGTTCTCCAACGGACTCATCAGACATCAAAGTGTATAAAGAGGTGGTGTTAACTCAAAGGGATGCAACGAGTCAGGAAAAGAGGCGCGTGAGGGGAAACGTCAGGTACGTTTTGAGTCCATACTGTACAATACAATACCCAGAAATGTAAGGCTCACTATCCACGTTCGTACATGGACCGAACAAATGTTTGGCAAGTATTTATATTTGCCTTTAACCTAAAATATAACAAACTGTACAAAAAAATATTGTTGGTTCCATTTTTTGCGACGAAGCTAATATTAGGCCATAGACCACGAAAGTAATTAGAAAAATTAAATCGCTTCGGTCGAAAATGTATGGTCGTCAAAGGGCTTCATTAACCCTTTGCCCCACAAATGCTTTGATTTTTTTGCCAAACACCACAGCCGCTGACTACTACTGCATATTTTGTTCATGAAATGATTGCCGTTGGTGTAATGGTTAGTGTGCGTGACTGTTATGCATGAGCACGTAAGTTCGATACCTGTTCTCAGCACCTTACATTTCTTTCGACGATGCAAATTGCTCTTAGTGACTGCGACTCTATCGAGTAATTAGCCAAATAACTTCTTCAAAATCTGTTCGAAACCGATGACTGTACACAGCTTTGTGGTTGTGAGAAGCTCTAATTTGTCCCTTCATGGATGTCATGGATTTTAAAACAAAATCACGTATTTTTTAAGATAGTTGTGAATTTTAATAACATTTTAAAGAAGACTAATTCCGATTAAGTATGGAATAAAATATCTGTCAAATGGCTCTTTTTCTGAAATTTTCCATTACTTTTTCACAGAGATGTGGCTGTATCTCACCGATGACGCGTTGTATGTCGGTTTTAAGCTCAGGAATAAACCCGAGATTTCACAAAACCCCAAAGAATGAAATGGCACGGCGTTAAATGACATGCTCTTGGTGGCCAATTGACATCAAAATTTTTTGAGACAATTTGTTCTGGAAATCGCTGCTGCAATAAATCGATTGTTTCATGCGCGGTGTGGTAGGTGGCGCTGTCTTGCTGAAACAACATGTCGTCCAGATCCATACCGTCCAGTCTAGGTCACAAGAACTCCATTATCATGTTCCTGTAACGGAGGCCGTTCACAGTCAAAATCCGAATCAGACAGTTGCTCTTTGTGGGTACATTTGTTTCTCATGGATTGCATGAGGATTTTCTGAGCCCCAAATTCGAAAATTTTGTGTATTCACGAAACCATTCAGATGAGAATGCGCTTCATCGGAGAAGATGACTTTTTTTTTTTGAAAAATTCACATTTTTTTTTTTGGAAAAATTGGTTGAGAACGATGCTGATTGATGTTTTCGGGGTTTCGGCGACACTCTCGTTTACAGCAGCAATGTTTTCAAGAGACGACCGTTACGTTGCGCACGGGAGTCTTACTGTCAATAACCCACCCGGTTTCTTAAAATTATCTCTTGGATTGGTTCACACATTAGGTGCACTTTCTCGACTGAAAATTCTTCGAATTTTGCGAGCGGTTTCAGCATAACTTTCGAAATTTTTGTAATAAGTTTTCACAGTTATAACGCTTTGTTCTTTCGTAAAGCGCTCCAGTTTTAATAATTGGAATAAACATATGTGACAGCTGCCAAATATCAGAGTTGCCACTTGTAAAAAAGTAACACTAAATTTAAAAAGAGCAATCTTAAAGAGACACCTTTTATTTATTTAATGGACCGCTAACATATAAATTATGATTTCAAATATTCTATTAACATTTCTGTTCAGTATATACATTTCAAGCAGGCGAACCGACTTAAACATACCCTCACTCTAAGTGATCCATTGACTTATAGTTCATTTAAAAACTCCTATATTCACCCTTACGTTGAACGAATGGGCGTGGAACATGTGACCATCTTCAATAGCAGATTGTCGTTGCGCTAAATATTATTTAATACCCAAATTATTTAGGATCCTAAGTGGCTTTGGTAAATTTTTGTGATTGCCAACCAATTGTCTGCCCAATATTTATATGGGGGGTACAAAAAACGGAATGTTGAAGTAGTAAATTTTTAATTACACAGTAGGTTTTGCCAAAATATTGATCAGTATCAAATTTTGTTTAGATCGGTTGTGGTTTACTGGAGATATCGAGTTGGCCAACCGGTCATCGGCCCAACTTTTGTGTGGGAGGTACAAAACTGGGCGTGGCACAGAAGACAATTATTCGTTATACAGTAGCTGTTAGCAAAATATTGGTTAGCACCGAATTTCATTACGATCGGTACCGCCCAAGTTTTGTATGGGAGGTACCAGAATGAGTGTGGAAAAACAGCACATTTTCCACAGGAGAGTGGAATTTGATTAAATATTGTCCAGTAGAAAATTTCACAAAGATTGCTTCATTTTTGCGGGATTTCTCGTGCAGAGCAACCAAACGGCCAAACAGCTTTTGTATGGGAGGTACCAAAATGGGCGCGGCAAAATGACCCTTGTCTTAATCAGTGATTGGCGTTTGAGACGTGAAGCCATCTACCTAATTTCATTAAGGTCGGTAGTGTTGCATGGGATTTATCGGATTGAAATCCCAGCAGACCACCAAGATTTTGTATGGGAGGTACCAGAATGGCTGTGGAAAAACATATCATATTCCACAGAAGAGTGGAATTTGGTTAAATATCGTATTGTACAAAATATCATTAAGATTGTTTCGGTTTTGCGCTACTTCTCGTGCAAAACAACCAGACGGCCAAAGAGATTTTGTGTGGGAAGTACCAAAATGGGCGTGGAAAAATCACCCTGTATTAATCGGTGCTTGGCGTTTGATGATTTAATTAAGGTCGGAAGAGTTTCATAATTTAATTAAGGTCGGAAGAGTTTCACTCGATTTATCGGATTGAAACCCCGGAGGACCACCAAGATTTTGTATGGGAGGTACCAGAAGGGGCGTGGAAGCCTCGCCCATATTCTCCAGTTAAGTAGACAGTTACAGATTATTAACCGCGGTATTAATAATATTGTTATAGAAATATTATTTTGTATTCAATGTGTCGATTTGTATGAAAGGTACCAGAAGGGCGTTGTAAAAACGTCCATTTTCAATCCCAAACTAAGTTTGGATAAATAATTGTTACTGACAAAATTCCATTGTGGTCGGTATAGACATACGGCAGTTATCGTATTGACCAGATAAACAGACAGGCAGACGGACATGGCTCAATCCTTTTAAAAAGTTCTAAAACGAATTTCGTCCAAAGACAATGACATACCTGTGGGTGAAAGTATAAATACAAGGTGGTACTATAATAGAGAACGGCGTGTATCGTCTTTGGATAAACTACGAGCTGTATAATCTGTGTCCCAACGTCGACGAAGGTGTGAGATAGAGTTCGTATTTACCCCCCCCCCATGTGTAACCCATACACATCGTCGTTTGGAATTTTTACCCATTACTCACAGGGTATGGGGAAAATAATGGGTAGTTACCCACGAAAATGGGAAATTACCCATTACCCTCAGGGTAATGGGGAAAATAATGGGTAGCAACACACGACGATGGGGAATTACTCATCACGATTACCCATTACCCTCAGGGAAATGGGGAAAATAATGGGTAGCTACCCACGACGATGGATAATGGTTTATCCAGGGTAACCCATCTCCATTTTTGATCGAAAATATGAAAAAGTTAGAAAAAATTTCTATATCTAGTCGAAAAAAACACCCAATTTTTTACGGTTTCTAGGGTTTTTCATAAAGTGGTCCAATTCGTATGGAACATTATTTTTTCCCAAAAATCGCCAAAATCTGAAAATCGCTAAAATAACTCGAAAACGGTGCGTCCAATAGAAAAAATAATAAAAATTTTACCTCCATAGGAGGCTTTAATCTATTATTTGTTTTAAATTGCAAAAAATTAAATTTTTCAAACAAAAAATCGGTGAAACGCCCTCATGTTTTTATCTGGGAAACAGAGCGTCCAATCGAAATAATAACCAATTTTTGAGGGTTCCTAAGGACTTTTTTATAAAGTTGTCCCATTCGTATGTAAGAATTTTTTTTCGAAAAATCGCCAAAATAAGAAAATCGTTAAAATAAAAAAATGGCTATAACTATGGCATCACATTTTTTTCGTTTTATAGCCACTTTTTATTTTAACGACTTTATTATTTTGGCGATTTTTTTAAAAAAAATTCTTCCATACGAATTGGACCACTTTATAAAAATCCCTTAGAAATCCACCAAAATTGGATTTTTATTTCGATTGGACGCTCCGTTTCCGAGATATAGAAATTTTTTCTAACTTTTCATATTTTCGATCAAAAATGGGGATGGGTTACCCTGGGTAACCCATTACCCATCGTCGTGGGTAGCTACCTATTATTTGCCCCATTTCCCTGAGGGTAATGGGTAATTGTGATGAGTAATTCCCCATTGTCGTGGGTAGCTACCTGTTATTTTCCCCATTAACTTGTGGGAAATGGGTCTTTGTGATGGGTAATTTCCCATCGTCCCGTTACCCACGAAATACGAACCCTGGTGCCATGTCAGTGGAATTGATTAGAATGAATCAGAATAAATCACCGCGAAACGTATGCAAAGACGTACTGGAAGGGCATGGATACATAGCTGGAAGATTGCCAGCGAAAGTTTGGTGTTACCAACTGGATGACAAAAGGTGAAGATTGAGTTGGTTGGAGAAACATGTTATCTTCATATTAGCGGCATTCATGCAAACGTGAAAGCCGAGAACTTTTGCTCAGCGCAACTTTCCCTCGCACCGTTGCATGAGGCACCAAGTAAAGTTGCTCAGCGTATTTGTGCTCAAAACCATATCAGCTGACCAAGATGGATACATAAGGTGGTAGCAGTAGCAATTGCATGTATTATGTCTGTGTTCTTTTTCTACTGTTCTAGTGCTATCACCTTATTTATCCATCCTAGTCGGCTGACAACGAAATGTCAAAAGTTTGCACGTTTCTCCATCCCACATTTGCGCAGCAAATCTGACTTGAAGACTTTCCACTTTTGTGCAAGTCGCTTTGTATGGGAAATTTCTTTGTTTTGACGTTTGCCGCGTAAGTTTGCGAGGTTTACGCATTTACGAAGCTCTTTCGAGTTTGCATGAGGACCACTATTGTAAGGCCCTTGATCCCTCTGTGTAGTTTGAGGTCACCTAAGTAAGTAAATAAGCTCAATACCATTCTATATTTCTATTAATGGAGATATAGTTTTTTTGAATAGAAGTTTTGAATAAAGCATCCTCATGCTTCTTTATTGCGATATTTTTCGAAAACTTGCATAGTGGGGTGTTCAATTAAAGTGAGTGTTCTTTTGAACTTAGTTTTATGAAATTTTCAATAGCACCATCACAAACAACCGCTGATAAAGATCTGTGGCTAGATCTGAAATAGCTACGCGGTTTGCCAGTAATCACGAGGACTTCTTTTTCAAAAAACTATATCTCTACTAGCTGACCCGGCAGACGTTGTCCTGCAAATTTTGTTCAAATACCGTTAGCAGGAGCAGAAATAATGGATTTTTAATTTGTGGTGTGTATTGGACCGAATAGTAAATCTAAACCACCCAGGGCGCCACCCAAACGCATACAAACAAATTTATTCAAATCGGTCCAGAAGTTTAGGATGAGTTCAGTCACAAACACACGTGCAGTAGAATTATATATATATATATATATATATATATGTCAAATGGTATTGAGCTTGAATAAATGAAATAAAAATGTTCTAATAAAAAAGGCCGAATAAATAAATATCATGCCTCATCATTTACTGTTTTCTCTAGTAAATCTAACAAATCAAGTAATTTTGGCAAACAGTTTAATCAACCGATATTAACCATGTAGCGCCCTCAAATATGTGTATACAGCTTGACAAAACATGAGACGCGTGGCAATTGCATTACAAATGCCACAAAAGTTACTACAATAAATACCCGTCCCAGTTATGTGTGTTAACATATTAAGTAATTGACTTAACAACAGTTTGCTGCAAGTCCAAATGAACAAGCCACATACTTATGTGCACTATTGGCCACATAATGTTAGAGACATGAATTCCAGTCGAGACGACAACGCCGAAGAGGTTCAATCCAATTGACAAAAATCGTTAACTACATGTTTGTGTGTCTTTTTGTTTTTGGCAGAGGAGAAACCCAGTTTTGCTTTGCATAATATTAATATCAATTAACTTGGTCATAAGAGGAGAGAGGCTATGTTGTTTGTCACAAAGTTCAGTTTTCCTCATATAGAAATAGTGGTAAAGGTGAAGACAATTCATCACTAAACGCAGCGCACCTATTTCTTTCGTGTCCCCACAGTGGATCCACATAAATCATTATTTTTTGTTTTTTTTATTTTATAAAAATATTTCATTTCGACATTGGAGATTTTGTTAATATTTGTAACTAATTTAAATTTTTGTTAGCATTTCGTTTCACTTCCTGTTACTGCAGGTTTTTCTCATTCACACTTTTGTTTTTTTTTTTGGAATTTTCGTGAAAATAGTTTTTCCTAAATTATACTTTAATTGAAAGTTGTACGCAAGACATGCAACTCAAAAAAAAAGTATAACAGAAAACTACGAGTGCACGTATTCGTAATCCTCCATTTAACATACCCATAACTCATAGCATTTGTACCCAGGCGGAGGGTGTAGGTACATCAAGGCACCATCTCCACCATCACCACCACATGTTTGCTGCGATGTCGTAATGTCCCAAAATGAACATGCGCCGCATTTGTTGCACGCAGTTATGTGCGTGCATTTACGTGCACCATTCCAATGCGCCTGCATAAGAAAGTGGTAACTTACGGACACGAGAGTTAACAATCGAACGAACTCCTTTTGCCGTTTTATGGGTGAGAGTTGTTAACTTGGCTGGTTGTGACCAAATACCTGTGGACCTGCTTACCAGCAGAGTGAGTGACTTTTGGTTGTAGTGCTGGCTACTCATACTTGTCGGTTGTCAAGTTCACTTTTTGGTAGTGTTAATTTTGTTGTGTATTTTTTTTAGTTTCATTCGTGACTGTTAATATTATTTTCTCATTAATGGACCGGACGAGATGTCAAATGGATCAGACAACAGATGTTTATATAAGTTGCATTAAAAGCATGAAAGTATCCTTGTTGAAGTAACACCGAAGCATGTCAAAGAAAGGACACAGTGGGGGATTTTGGTAGACATTTGTAGTCAGTGAAAACATTTGTTAGCGTGAGATAAAATCTGGCCAATAACGCGTTTCTAATCACTGGGATCAATGCCCTAATGACGTCTTTAAGAAATGCTTCATGAAATTATCAACTTTCTCAGAAAAAACTAAACAACAACACCAAACACATTGTCGTGGACTATAAGCAGGGTTCGTATTTCGTGGGTAATCTAGGGTAACCTATTATTATTGCCGTGGGGAATGGGTAGCGATCATTTACACTTTACCCACAGGGTAATGGGGAAAATAATGGGTACCCATCCCCATTTTTGATCGAAAATATAAGAAAATTACAAAAATGTATATATCTCGGAAACGGAGCTTCCAATCGAAAAATAACCAATTTTTCCCACTTTTTAACGGTTTTTCATATACTGCTCCGTCCAATTCTTATGGAAGATTTATTTTTTTTCAAAAAATCGCCAAAATAAGAAAATTCCTAAAATTAAAAAGTGGCTAAACTCGTAAATAGTGCAATATGACATCACTTTTTTTAATCGCTAAAAATAAAAGTTTTAAGGTACAAAAAATCACTAAAACTCCCTCATGTTAGTAACTCGGGAATGGAGCATCCAATTGTAAAAATAAACAATTTTGGAGGTTTCTATGGGTTTTTCATAAAGTGGTCCAATTCGTATGGAAGAATTTAAAAAAAAAACGCCAAAATAAGAAAATCGTTCAAATAAAAAGGGGCTATAACTCGGAAACGTTGCGCCCAATCGAAAAAAAATAATATTTTGGCATCATTTCAATATGGCATCACTTTTTTTTTTAAAAAATCACTAAACCTAAAATTTTTCAATTTAAAAATCGCTAAAACGCTCTCATGTCAATATCTCCAATCGAAAAATAACCAAGGTTTACACAATATCTAAGGATTTTTCATAAACTGGTCCAATTCTTATGGAAGATTTTTGATGTGTTAACATCTATAGGCGCAAGTATGGCCCAAATTCACAAAGTGAATACATCCAAACACAGTTTGTCCAACTGCAATCACACAGATTGTCAGACTGCGATCACACAGATTGCCCGACTGCGATAACTCATTGTTTGCCGTTAAACTCTTCCGAAACGGATGGACCGATTTGTATGAATCGGCCAACATCTATTTTTCATACCCCTAAATGACAAGGGTGACCCACCCCTATATAGAACACATATTTGTCCGACTGCGAAACACAGATCGTCAGGCTGCGAAAAAAAACCACACAGTTTTGTTGTTGTCTTGTGTGGGTGCAGAGCACTCTCAGAACAAAGAGAATAATGACGTGGTATACGTATATAAAAATGTGATAGCGCGAAAGCAACGAAAATTGTGTGAACTTATGTAGCGTATGTACGAATATAACAACGTATGTATTTTCATGTGCCTGTTGCTTTGTGTGGGGTCAGACACGGCAATTTTACTTCTTGAGTTTATAGGAGAGAGAGGGAAAGAGAATGGAAAGGGGTACAGGGTACATACTTTCCCGTACTCTTATTTCGTTTTGTTTTCCCATTCGCAATTTTGTAAACGAAGTTGGCTGCAGATGAACATTTGACATTCCTTTTAATTTTTTGTTTCGTTGTTCATAAAATTGTAGGTAATAAAAAAAGTAAGTGTTTTGTTTGATGTTGCTAGTAAAAAAAGCTTCTGCTATGCAATCAATTAATGTTGTTATTATTTATTATTTTCTTTCACTTCAAATTTATTCACAAAAATGTAAAATATACCCCCCAAATATTTTTTTTTATAACTGAAATAAAATGGAATGTCAAAAAAGCAAGAACGTGGAAGCTAAAGAAAACAATAACTGCTCAACCAAACTTTCCCTGTGTGAACATGAAAACAAGTTCAAAAGAGAATTGCCAAAAACTTGAGCAAGTAAAATTGCCGTGTCTGACCCCAGACTTTGCATTCTATTTGTTTTTTTGCATAGACCAAAACATACATAGATACTTTTATTCTCTCATCTGACGTTTCATTTCACACTCTTCGTCGTAGGTTTGTGGAAATGAGAGCAATTAAATTTAAAATTAACTTACACCAGGTGGAGTTACAAAATATGTTGACTTAACTTTTTCCTGTCATTTTGGTGTAGAACTGAAAAAATTGGTATAAATTTGTATTGTATTTAACACAACTAGTTTGCCACAGAAACACGAAATTCGGTTGTTGTTCCTTTGTTGAACTTTGTTTACTATTGCCTCTATCTGGTATTATTGAACCCATGTTTTCCACCATACAATGTTTACTTTCCACCGTACCTATGAGGTGAATAAAACAAAAAGTATTAAGCAAGAAAATAATGACACATGTGCTTGCACTAATATTATTTAAATGTAACGTCATCATATGATTGAACGCTGTTTTTTATTTTCGAATGTAACATTAACTAATGTGTTCATAGAAATCGAACAGGTACCGTGTAACAAAAGGGTTTTAACACATCGCCCGTGATTTCGAAAACTCATTGGATTTTTTTTAAATCGCCAAAAATCGCTAAAACGCCCTCATGTCAATATCTCGGAAACGGAGTATCCAATCGTAGAATAACCAATTTTTCCCAGTTTCTAATGGTTTTTCATAAACTGGTCCAATTCTTATGGAAGATTTATTTTTTTCAAAAAATCGACAAAATAAGAAAATTCCTAAAATTAAAAAGTGGCTAAACTCGGAAATGGTGCAATATGGCATCATTTTTTTTTAATCGCTAAAATTAAAACTTTTCAAGTACAAAATCATTGAAACTCCCTCATGGCAGTAACTCGGAAACAGAGCATCCAATTGAAAATATAAGCAATTTTTACAGGTTTCTAAGGGTTTTTTATAAAGCGGTTCAATTCGTATGAAAGTATTTTTTTAAAAAAAAAATCGCCAAAATACGAAAATTGTTCAAATAAACAGTGGCTATAACTCGGAAACGGTGCGTCCATCCGAAAAAATTTTACAATTTTGGCATCATTTCAATATGGCATCACTTTTGTTTGTAAAAACAAATCGCTAAAACTAAAATTTTTCAAATTAAAAATCGCTAAAACGCCCTCATGTCAATATCTCGGAAACGGAGTATCCAATCGTAGAATAACCAATTTTTCCCAGATTCTAAGGATTTTTCATAAACTGGTCCAATTCTTATGGAAGATTTTTTTTTTCAAAAAATCGCCAAAATAAGAAAATCGCTAAAATTAAAGTGTCTATACTCGGAAATGGTGCAATATGGCATCACTTTTTTTTAATCGCTAAAACTAAAACTTTTCAAGCGAAAAATCATTCAAACTCCCTCATGTCAGTAACTCGGAAACGGAGCATCGAATCGAAAAAATAAGCAATTTTTACGAGTTTCTAAGGGGGTTTCATGAACTTGTCCAAATCGTGTACAAGAATTTTTTTTTCAAAAAATCGCCAAAATAAGAAAAATCACTAAAATAAATAAGTGGTTATAACTTGGAAAAGGTGCGCCCAATTGAAAAAATAATATAATTTTTACCTCAGTCGGAGGCTTTAACCAACGGAAGTCTTCCATATGGCATAAATTTAAAAAAAAATCGATAAAAGTAAACATTTTATAATTTAGTGATTTTCTTATTTTGCCGATTTATGGAAAAATATATTCTTCCATACGATTTGGTCACTATGCGAGGTGACCGCCGCCGAAAGAAATTTAAGGCGGTCTGAGCAGGGATCAAACCCAGGATCTCATGTACAAGAGGCGCGCACACTAACCATTGCACCACCGACGGCCAATTATATAATATGCCAATTATAGTTTGTGGTTTAATTTTATTTACGTTTCGAACTGCAAATTCCAAAAAAAAAAATTCAGTACCATCGGCAATTGTACTTATTTTCAAAGAATTTCCTTTAAATCTGGCAATTTTGATTTTCAAATATTTTATACAGTACAGGTGTATGAATTTAAAAGTACTATGAGGCAGTACCTATCGAAGCCACAAACCTCTACATATGAAATAATTTAAAAACAGAATTGCCAGCTGTCAAACAAATTCCAAATAAATAAAAGCATTCCCATATTTCATTACAATTGGCACCCGATTCCACAACCTGCATTTGCATTGCCTGAGCAAATGCCAATTCAACATTGTTTAATTGCCATTGCGAACAATGGTAATTCTTTTTTCTTTTGCATTTGCATTAGATAGTGCAATCATTAGATAAGATAATGATAATGCGATTTAAAATCCAATGGATATTAAAAAATCCCATGTATGATGGCAATATTGTTTTTATTGTTATTTCTAATAACACAATTTTATTTTGAAATACTTACAATTGTCCACGGAATAAATTCACACTATAATCGTAAACCGATGATCTTCCCGGTCCCGACAGCACTAGAGCACATTCTGCACCGAGTGGTGATGTATTAAGGGCCTCACCAAAATGATGAAATTGCGCATTAACGATAGGTGGTACCACCAGCAAGGCTGTTGTTAAAACAAATATTCTGCAAAAGAAACAAAATAAAACGAAAATTAAAACATAAATCATTTTACTTAATAGACTGTTAAACAAATTGTTAAATAATTTATTGCAGCAAAAGTTATAAACTATAATTTTTGCGCATCAATCATTTTGTTTCAAAATTATCTTGGACACATACGATAATATTGATAGATATCATCACTATTAATTTAATCGTCAAACCAAGCAAATAATTTCTTGCTAATTCACCAAATTATGTGGTTATTAAACAAAATTTGCTGCTGATTTTGTTGGACGTTTTATGCAAATGGCAATTAGTAAGCGTTTATTTCTTAAAGTTTTCCAGCAATGTGTTTCTTCAGCGATGGCAGTTCAACATCGCATCAAATATTGGTGAAGATATTTTCACGCTAATTTAATTTCCTTTTTTTTGTGTTTTTCGGCACAACTTTTGACACGGTTACTTCACTTGGAAGGTATTCAAAACAAAACACTCGACTCGAATATCAGATACATATGTAGTTACTTTAATCAAAAGCCATGTGGTGCAGAACTTGTAGGTTGCCGTCATTGTGATTTAACTGAGATACACGCCGATCTACGAATGCAGCCATCGCCTTACAACATGAATATGCAGTAGTTGTTATTAAATCCTTACATACTTTGTCCTTCTTTACAATGTGTTTAATTCTGGTACTAGATTAAACTAAATCCTTGGCATGTTGTCATATTTTTTGAAACTTGAAAATGTTATTCAATATGTTTATTAAGAAAGTTTCTATGAACGATTATAAATTTAAATAACATCGTTCACACGCTATTATGATAATCGCTAGAAAGAAATTTGGTTTAATTTACGAGAAGACATTAAACTACAGATGATGATTAACCGATGTGAATTTTTCTATTAAACTTTGTGGAGACTTACCGTCTTATTCATATCAAGTTGTGAGAGATTTGAGAGACGTTTCTTGTATGATATATCGACTCTCACATGCCACAAGATGTTTCTTAACAATTTTATTGACATTCAACGCCCTCTGGCTGAGATAGTTGTGACTAAAGTTTGAAAGGCGATGTCTTTTAAGTTGAGTTATATATTTCTAAAATTGAAATTTGGTATTTTTTGGATAATTGTTGTATTTTATGCCACGTTTTTAAAATTATAGTGTAAACAACTTTGTAACAATATTATTATACAGGGTCTTCAAATTAACGCAGAAATTTGACCCCAATTGTTTGTTACATGTTAATGTTTTGGAACGAAGTTCCTTATCGCATGTTGCGGGATGGGAGCTACATGAAAAAAAAAATTAAACAACTTTTTTTGACGTAGAATACGTCTTACCTTACGGTATGAGGAGTCATGTCAGGTTTTTATTGTTGTAATCTTTATTTCATTGAATTTGAGGAAACGGCTAGATGAATTTTTTTAAAAATTTTTTTTGTAGGTAAATGAAGATGTTATCTTTCGTTTGATATACATTTCATATTGGTTGATATATTTCTAGTATTTTAATTTCTCAAATGAAAATTGTTTAAACACATACACTCAAACATATGTGTGGTGTTTGGTTGAGTGTTTTTGGTTGCTCAACATTGCTTAGGAACATGTATCTAGTAAAAAGTGAAACGAACAGCAAGCTAATGTTGCTTGGCAACATGTATCTAGTAAAAAGTGAAACAAACAGTAAGCTAACGTAATAAAGCTTTTTTGCGAAAGCTTCAATAAAGCAGTTGTAACATTAATTTTGAATTGTAAAGCGTAAAGCTTTCACACAACGCTCGAATGCTAATGCGAAGACTCGATAAGGTAAACCTTTTTTAATATTAGGGCGGCCCTCTCAACATTCGCAGAACTTATTTCAATAAAAATATTAATTAAAATACATAAATTAAATTAAGTTTAAAAAAATTGAACATAATGATTTTTTTTAAACGGACT
This sequence comes from Phaonia tiefii, assembly GCA_963931995.1. Classification (NCBI taxonomy): domain Eukaryota; kingdom Metazoa; phylum Arthropoda; class Insecta; order Diptera; family Muscidae; genus Phaonia; species Phaonia tiefii. Next base: position 199,468,218 of record OZ008367.1, read on the forward strand.
TGAATCAAATGCCGTTGGTAAATATAAAAATTACAGCAGACAGTTGTCTGAGGCCTTCGGCCACGGACTGTCCCTGCAGGCTGTGTCAGAGACACGGCCATTAAGTTTAACGTAGAATACGCCTTCCGATAAGACAGAAAACATATATAACAATAAATGATAAATAATATAAGCAAATGAATTTATTGTGATATATGTTTTCTGTCTTATCGAATGGCGTATTCTACGTTAAACTTAATGGCCGTGTCTCTGACACAGCCTGCATCTAGTCAATTTCTAGTTAAAAGCCGTCAGTCTAGACACAATCCAAAGCAAAAGTAAACAATATAGTTGATAGCACAATAGTGTTAAAAAAATTACAGCAGACAGTTGTCCGAGGCCTTCGGCCACGGACTGCAGGGACAACTGTCTGCAGGGACAACTGTCTGCTGTAATTTTTTTTTAACACTATTGTGCTATCAACTATATTGTTTACTTTTGCTTTGGATTGTGTCTAGACTGACGGCTTTTAACTAGAAATTGACTAGATACATAGATAAATAAAAATCATAGATGATTCATTTACTTAATCACTATTTTCACCAGAGGACACAAGCTGTTTCCGTATGTCAATTTTTCACTCGGATGCGACGAAAAAGCGCTCATATATCATTTTTATTTTGATTCTGTTGTTTAAATTTGAAAATAGGATATAAATAATAGAAAAGCATATCGCTTTTGATATTTGTTCACAATACAAAAGGCAAAAAGCATGGTTATACATATATATTTTTTTCAATAGTTTTTGTTAAACAAAAAATTGCCCAACATATTTTAGTCTAGACACAAACCAAAGCAAAACTACCCAATATAGTTGATAATACTGGGTTGTACCATAATAGTGTTAAAAAAAAGAGTTGTTTAATTTTTTTTCATTTAGCCCCCATCCAGCAACGTGCAATAAGGAACTTTGTTCCAAACAGAACCATACATTGAGGCGGTAGAGGGTTAAAGTATTCCACAAAAATGTTTCTCGTAAATTTTTACATAAAATTCATGAATACATCATATACGTAAAATGTAAGGATAACATGGTGTCCTACGCGAAAATGTGAAAATGGAGGAAAAATGCACCCCCCCCCCGTTAACTTTCAAAACATCGATACACATATGTGACTTGCTCCACGAAAAGGGACCTCTGCGCCGAAAAGAAGTTATTGAGAAAAACGCGTTTAAAAAAAGCGCTTCGTTTTTCCGTGTTTTGCGCATGGTTATGCGTGGTTATGCATGGTTATGAGTAAAATTTTCATATTTTTGTAATTTTGTACCTTTGATATTGAACTTTTTTTAAATTTCAAATGTTATATATCATTCGTTCCAGGAAAGAAAGTTGAAAATAAGTGATTTTCTGAATTCACATCCTCCGATTTTGTTTATATTGACAACAGAGAGACTCTATGGAGCCATTAAGAGAATCCCATTATCAGATATTTGAAATTTAAAAAACTCGCGATTTTATTCGCGTTTTTCGTTTTTGAAAAACCTAAAAAAATTAAAAAAGTTGTGAAGTTTGGGGAGCTATATTTTTTTAAGTAGATGGACTATTTCAAAAATTTAAAAAGTTTCTGAATGATACGGTTGTCTATTTGTAGAATCCGTACTCTAAAAATGAGGGCTTGATTTCAGAAATGCATTTTTATAGCAACTGCACTTTTTGAATGCATTTTCCACTTCTTTTTCCCCCTATGATTTTAAAAAATTTAACATCATTGCAAAATTCAGAATTTTTTATAAAAAAGACAAGTAATCTTTTTTTGGGACAAGGCAGCTTACTATTTGTAATGATTTTTTAAAAAAAGACCTTCTTGATTTTTCATATAAAAAAAAATAAAATTTAATTTTTTTTAGGATTTTGAAAATGTTTGTACAAAATATGAAAGACATTTCTTTGGTGTGTAACTTTGAATTGCTATATTTTAAACAGTTTTTGTCGCATTACTATTATTTAAAAAGTTACTGTAAGGTATTGTTGTCATTTAAAGTGTGGTTTTCTAAAATAATGCTGATTGAGAATAATGCGAATGCAATTACTTGTAATATAAATGCTATTTTTGGATGCAGTTTGCAAAAAATTCTAATGTACAGAAAAAAAATTGTTTTTCTTTTGATTTTTTTGTAAGTAGGCTTACTTTTTGATGCCAAATACTTATTCCTAGGAAACTACATGCTACTAGAAATGGATGATGAAATACTTCTTCCCTATTTCATCATGTATTGTGTTCAGCGTGTATACACACCTAAGTACACATTTGTACATATGTGTGTACAATTCTGTGACAAGCAAAAGTAGCAAAGATCGAATCAAACTATTAGTTGGAGCGAGATGAAAAATCATTAAAAATAGAAAAATTCTTTGTCCCAGAAAAAGAGAACATTTATTTAATGAATACTATTCTAAATTTTACAAAAATGTTTTTTTTTTGAAAATCGAAGGGGGAAAACGCACTGCAAAATGCACTTTAAAACTGCATTTGCATACAATTTTTTTTTTTTTTTATAGTGGTAACTTTTAAACTGCAAATCATAAAATAGACAAAAACAGCTTTCAGAAACTTTTTAAATCTTTGAAAAATTCGGTCCACTTATGGAAATGTGGCTCTTCAAAGTTCACTACTTTTTCAATTTTTTTAACTTTTTGAAAAATGAAAAACGCTAATAAAATCGCGATCTTTAACAATTTTAAAAATCTAAAAACGCAAATGTATATTTGGCTCCATAGAGTCTCTCCGTGCAAAATTTTAAGAAAATCGGAAGACCTTCGGTCAGATTTGTGGCGTTTTCTCATGGAATGAATGATATATTATCTGTTTATATCACATTTTTCAATTTTTTCATTAATTATGTTCATCTTTACGGGTGATTTGTAAAAAAACTAAAAGATGTAGAAACTTGCGGTGTGCGGCATTTGAAAGAGCGTTTTTTTTTGCTATAAGAATCACTCAAAAAGTAAAAAAAAAAATTTTCGGCGCAGAGGTCCCTTTTCGTGGAGCAGGTCACATATGTATATTCATATTAAAGTGCTCATAACTCCTAAATGGCGCGTCTAATCGCAACAGAATTTAATTCCTGATCACCGGTAAGAACTTACTTACTTTTTTTTCGATTTTGAATAAAACGTAATTTTAATAATAAATAATTTTTTTTATATTTTAAGCATACATGGGAGTTTTTAATTTGCATTGGATTTTAATTTGCATTACTTTATCTAATGCAAATGCAAACGAATTATCATTGTTGGCAATGGCAATTAAAAAATATTGAATTTGCATTTACTCAGGCAATGCAAATGCAGATTGTGGAATCGGATGCCAATTGTAATGAAATATGGGAATGCTTTTAATTATTTGGAATTTGTTTGACTGCTGGCAATTCTGTTTTTAAAGTATTTTATATGTAGCGGTTTGTGGCTTCGATAGATATTGTCTGGTAGTACTTTCAAATTCATAAACCTGTACTGTATAAAATATTTGAAAATCAAACTTGCCAGATTTGAGGGAAATTCTTTGAAAATAAGTACAATTGCCAATGGTAATGAAAATTTTTTGAATTTGCATTTGGACAGGAAATTCAAATTGAACAACAAATTATAATTGTCATATAATTAATTTGCCCCATATATGATTTTAAGGTAATTGCTCCTAAGGCGTTCCCAAATTAAAAGTATTTTTAAAGTTGTAGATCCTTTTAGGCTAACAGATCATGTGTTTTCCGGTTAGTAAAAAAAATGTAATTCCGCGGGTGGGATTCGAACTCACATTGGCAGGACGATCGATTCGGTGTTTGTGAAGCATCATCTTCGGCAGCGTCTAGCCCTTTAAGCCACCGCAGTGTGCATTCACATTTGTCGCATTTCGTTTAACGACTTTTGATTTTTTCAAGTTTTGAAAATTGAAGAATATTCATTAAATTTTGTCGAATTTCTTGAGTTGTATCTCGTATAGTTTTGAAGTTATTGCGCCCAACTTACTTTCATTATAAAGAGTGGTTTTTTGGGTTTAATACTGTGTCCAACCTTGGCTTGAGCCGCACATAGATTGGTTACAGTAAATATTTGAAAAAATTTAATTTAAACAAAAAATTATTTTGGACCAACGTAACTTTTTTGCTTCCAATGAGTGTAATGTATATTTGTAAAGGCAGAGTTAGGTTGCTTGGGGAATAGGATTTCATCAATATTAGTTTTAAGAAGTTACCATCAACTGCTCGTTTAAAAGCTCTTTTAAGAGCTTAAAAGATTCATTGAGATTACGATTCGAAACAGATGCGGCAATTAGGCCCCAGTCCTTCCACTTCCATTTTCCAGATTTTCTGGTATAATATGGATCAGATGATTTATTCAATGCAATTTAGTCATTTGGTTGTGCCCATGCTTGAATAATACACGCCCAGCCCTTGCATGCGAGGATTATGACAAACAAATTGATTATTCCTTTTTATAGCCGTGACCGCAAAAGGCTTAAGTACTCACTTGGGGCTGAAAGTAACCTTAGCTCAAACATGACAGGTACACAAGGTAAAACATGAGGTCGTGGTTTGTAATTTTTGCGGTACTTTTTCTTTAAGTGTAGTTACGTGATGATGTGGTTTAAGTCACTGTCCACAATGTTCTATTGAAATGGGGTCGGTTTCAAACCACAGCCATATGCATCTTTTATTCAATTTAATAGTGAATTGCAAAATCATTTTCAATAATTTTCAATACTTGCAAGCCAGTCAAGTCAGTCTAAGTGTCAACGAATTCATGTGCGAAATTTTCAATGCTTTTGTCTTCTAGTTTTTGTTGAAACACAAATATTATTATTTATGACTTGTCGGCATCATTTAGTTTCTTCAAATGAACCAGCCAGCAACTGCTGGCATTGCCACCTAAAACGGCGTTGATAGTCATGGCATAATTTATTAATGTTGGCCTTAAGGTGTTAACGTTTTTTAAAGGTATAATTCTTTTTCTTTCGATTTTTTGTTGTCTTGTGAACTCAAGTTAAACGGTTTCATTTACATTTTCCAAACAAATTCAATCATTTTTCATATCTCTCTATGTGTTGCTCTCCGTAATGTTGAGTACCTCGGGCATAATATGTCAACGGTTATAATATTTATGTTTTTGTTTCAAATTTCATTTCCCTTTTGTTGTGTATTTTCACAATTTAAGCCATGTCTAGTGAAAGTGTTTCACCACCAAATGTTGATATCATTGTTTTGTTTCAATTTTTTTTTCATACAGAAAATATTAGAGGTGAACTCGCAGTGTTGGTTGGTGGATGGATAATATTACGAGTACTTGAAGTTTAATTTCATGATGATGTATTATACTTTTTTGTGCACTGCTGCCATCACAATCAGCCCATTTAGAAAGGTCCCTTTTTCATTATTAGAGTTTTGTTTTATTTGTCTTAAACATCGTGAACCTTTCACCACCTATAAATTGCTGTGATTACAGTTCACTTTTGATTTAGTGTTAAGTGAAGAAAATTGTAAAAGAAATAATTGTATTTATCTGAATTTCATTTTAAATAAAAATCGACGTTTAATCTATAATTGCCCGCTGAAACATATTTTGTATTACACAACAAGTGGACTGGCGCAACGTTTGGAGTATACGAAGCTTAACCGGTTAGTAATTTTTACACTAGGGATGTTATCGCAGATCAAATTTTTACACATGCCTTAAACCGGCTTCAGTAACATATCTGTGTTCACAAGGCATAACAGCATATATCTGTTTTTGCAACTTTTTAGGAGAGCTTTTTAAGAGTTAAAATTTCATTTGTAATGCAGTGATTGATCGCGATTTGCTAATAAATCTTTTCCAATATCTTGGGAACTACAAATTGGATTATTCATATTGGGATTATATAGTGTGCAGTACGATATATACAGCTCGATTCTCGAAAAATTTAATTTGAGCATAACTCGAGTTACGCTATTATGCCTTGTCACCACAGATATTTTCTCAAACACATTCTGCAGGAACTGTGTATATTTTTGGATCACACTCCAAATATTCATATATTTGCAAGTCCTAAACTCACCTATATTCAAATGCAAACGTTATCATGTTTACTTGCAAAGATGCATACTTTTACGTGGAACCATATGACTGTTTTATCCCAAACAAAGCATTCGTGTGTTTCTTCCCAAACGAACAACTGACGAAAGAATGCATGAAACTAAAACGCAACAGATCAGTCAGCATCACAAACACCCAATTCATTTTCAAACGCATTCAGGAATATTTATAAATCGCTGACTGAAATAATAATGCAAACATTCAGGTGTGCACTTGCAATAGTATTAACATAGGCTGAGAAAAATTTCCCTTTGTGCCTCTTTTATTATTTTGCTCTCGTTATAGCATAACGACAAAAAAATAGATAAAGAGTTCGCCAAACACAGCTGCATTTGTATCACAAACATAACTGCATTTGAATTGTGTTGGTTTGACTAGTTATTTCTTGGCGTTGCTTTATATATTGAATATTTGAGCTCGATCAGATCCTTGCAAATAAAACAAAAATGAAAAAATGGCAGTGGCAGCAGAGAGAGAGAGAGAGAGTGAAAGAACCGAAATGTGCAGGATGAATGGTGAATCCCGAAAGTTTTTCCAGAGGGTAAGAAAATTGAATAACGGGCTGCCCTCCTGCAAGGACGAGAATGGGAATCTGGTGACTGAGAAGCAGTGTGTGCTCAAAATGTGGAGAGACCACTTTTCAGCACTACTCCACTCGGATTCTTCCACTGAAGATCAGGAGGTAATGAAAGTGGAAGATAGTGTAGATTGTACCCCCCCCCCCCGAACCAAGACGAGATTAGAACAGCGATCTCCCGCCTTTAAGCCAGGTGCTAGCCCCCATTCATCAACTAAAATGCGGTATATGGCTGGAGGAATCTATGCCCGACGATTGGAGTTTCAGTATATTATGTCCTGTATTCATAAAGGGTGATCCGTGTGTCTGTTCCAACTATCGCGGTATCAGTCTTTTATTCATCGCGTACAAGGTCTTGTCGAGCGTATTACGTGAAAGACTAAAGCCAATTATTGAAAACCTGATCGAACCTTATCAGTGTGGTTTTAGACCAGGCAAGTCCGCTATTCCAAATTTCAATTGATGTGTTTTAAATTTCAATTGATGTCTTTTAAATTTCTATTGATGTTTTTCAAATTTCAATTGATGTATTTCAAATTTCAAATAGAATTTTCAAATTTCAATTGAAATTTTTCAAATTTCAATTGGAAATGGTGTAGTGACTCTCTCGCCACTATACTCGGAGCGCTACAAAAGTTTTTTTAATAAAACAAAACCGGTTTTAGATACCAATGAAATTCTTTATTCCTGTGAACTCGATTTCTTTTGCATGGCCACCACGGGCACGCTTGCAGAAGTCCAGACGCTGAACCCAATTTTCGACGGTTTTCAAGCATAAATCGGCCGATACTGCTGCAATTTCACGTTCGATATTCGTACGAAGTTCACCAATCGTCGCTGGCTTGTTGGCATAGACCATAGACTTGACGTAGCCCCACAGGATATAATCTAACGGCGTCAAATCGCACGACCGAGGCGGCCAATCGACTGGGCCATTTCGTGAGGTAACACGTTCACCAAACTTGGTTTCCAATAAATTGATTGTGGCATTCGCTGTGTGGCTTGTGGCGCCGTCCTGTTGGAACCACATGTGCTCCAAGTCCATATTATCCAATTGGGGTCAAAAATATTCGGTTATCATTGAAGGGTATCGATTCGCATTCACAGTAATGTGCCGGTCATGATCATCACGGAAGAAGTACGGCCCAATGACGCCGCCGGCCCATAAACCGCACCAAACCGTAATTTTTTTGGGATGCAATGATGACTCATGGATTACGTGTAGATTGCTGTCTGACCAATAACGCATATGTTGCTTATTGACGAAGCCATTCAGCCAGAAATGAGGCTCATCGCTGAAGATGATTGAGGCCACTGAAGTTGAGGCCACTGACTCCAAATTTCGGTAGTAAATTTTAATAATTTTGACTCGTTGTTGGCTCGTACATCTTTCCATGATGAAATGGCAAACCTTACTGAAGAGAAATGTCAAAAGAGCGGGAAAAAATATGGCGTCGTTTGCTGTCCCTATCGATTTACTTTTGTAGCGTCTCTGTTGTAAAACCCTTTATTTCAAATTTCAAATAGAATTTTTAAATTTCAATTGATTTTTTTCAAATTTCAATTGGAAATGGTGTAGAATCACATTTAGTTTACTTGGCCGAGTACTATTTATATATACATGTAATAAATCTTATTGAAGTTAAGTTTGACTTTTAATTTAACAATAAATATATATCTACTTTAAACGACTCATATCTACTTTAGGTCGGGGAAACTCATATTTTAGTAGATATTTTACCTTCGTAAATGGTTCCAAATAGACTATAAGAGCTTCCATCACTTTAGGTATAATTAATGAAATCGCAGATCGAGATGTTCGATACATTGCTTGCAAATATCGAAAGCCCATTCCGGTTGCCAAATAAGTCAAAGCTATTTGCAGTTTAACCCGCGCAGGTATTGCTTCTCTCATGACTGTATCTGCTCTTTGAATATGTGGAGCGATGTTATACAACAACGTGTTAAAACTTTCTACGTTTATACTCAAAAGAGCCCTGGATTCTGCTGGATCTTCTGTTTCCAGTTCTCTAAAAAGTGTATTTGTTGCACCGACGGCGGACCGTTGTAACATCCATGGTCGTGTGCAAATCCTCTTATTTTCGTCGTTTAATAAATCCAATAATTCCTCTATTATCAGCGGTAAGAGTTGCTTAAAACCCGTTTAAAATTTTGTTTACCGCGATTCATTTCAAAAAATTATTGTTGTTTAACTTAACTGTCTCGCCACGTGACAAAATGCGCGTGAACACCTAATCGCTTTCACTCACCTGCACAACTCTCTCGGCCGAGTGCCTTCTTACTGTCTCGTCACTCTACTCGTTACGTGTGTCCACGGCATTAGTCTATGGATGTTTATTTTCCAGAATGTGTTGTGCGAGAGCTGCTTTATTTCCCCCCTTATCTAAGGAGTGCGTACGAAATAAATGCTGCATACTTTTAGGCTTACAACTTTTTTTGTATCCAATGCATTTAGATGTCAATGACATTTTGACATCTGTCAGTGTCATCAAAATGCTTAATATAACGTCAATTGTTCCTTTAGTTTTTTTTTTGAATGGATAGCCAACAAAAAGTTCGCGAAAAGATAATTAAAATTTTCAACAAAAATTAAAGACGTCCATATTATACAATTGCTAGGATGGTAGGGGTGTCATGTAATACAGTTTCTATAGTTATAAACAAACAAAGGGAACTGCTGACGATCGATAGAAAATCTGGGTGTGGCATAAAAATGGCTTTTCAGACGTCGGGAACAGATATTCTTAAGAAAAATCCAAACGTATTAGGAAGAGAAGTTGCTCAGAAGAGTCTTCTGTAGTCTTTGGTAGGAAAAGTGAAAAAAATAGCACGTCACAAAACTTACAAAGTTCGAAAAGTGCCCGATAGAAATTCCAAAAAAATTTCTGAAGCAATACTGCGAGCTAAAACTTTACAAAGAAATTTCATTTCAAATTATGGATGGTGTGTAATGGATGATGAGACCTATGTGCTGTCCGACTTTTTACAACTACCTGGCCAGGAGTTTTATATTGCCGATAGCAGAGGAAATGTTGGGGAAGTGTACAGAGTTCAAAAAAGGACCAAGTTACAAAAGAACATTTTGGTGTGACAAGCCATTTGCACTTGTGGACAAAGGAGCAGCTAATTCCTTACAACTGGCACGATAAATGTATATCAAGGAATGTCTACAAAAACGACTTCTTCCATTTCTAAGAAAGCACGAAGATTCTACATTCTTTTAGTCCGATGTCTCGTCTTGCCATTAGGGCAAACGAACTATTGACTGGTACCCAAATAATATTGTAGTGTTTGTACCAAAGGAGGAAAATCCACCTAACTGTCCAGAACTCAGTTCGATCGAAAGATAATGGGCCTTAGTTAAGCGGTATTTAAAGGCTACGAAAGGTGTTGCTAAGGATCCAAAAGTTCAGTATGGGAAGACATCCCTGAATATATAAAAAATCTTATAAATAAAAACTAAATATTTGTAAGCCAGTGTAAAATTTAATTTGAACTTAATTTTTGTTAATAAATAAATAATAAATAATCAAATTCATCAATGTATCTTGATTTTTTCACCAAAAATGTGTGCACCATTTACTTCGCACGCACTCCCTATAGCCGATTTTTGCTAATTTATTCTCGTCTTAAGCATTCTCTTTGTGGTGCTTATATATGTAAATACATACTTCATATCAGAGTTACAGCTGATCTCATACACTACATTTGATTGTTCGCCTTTCCTTATTTTGTTTTTTGTGTTTGTGAAGATGCTGCTTAGTGTGTGAATATATTATTGTTATTACTTCCCTCTAGTACTGGGCACTAGTTCGTACCAGTTGAAATAAGTACTTATAAGTACTGCATTTCATCATTTCGTTTTTTGTATGAAATGTCCGCAAAAAGGGTCAATCGCCACCACATCGTTTACCGCGAACTAGTGAATATGGGGCCCCAATGAAAAGGGGGGTACGCAGGAACCCATACTAGGGGTGGTGATATGAGTACCCAGAAGAACTAGTGAATATGGGTCCCCATGAAAAGGGGGGTACACAAGTAATAGCTTTAATATAATTTGAACTTAAAGTTTTATATTATATTATATTAGTTATTATTAGTTAGTTTTAATTTATTTATTAATTTTTAATAATTCACAATTGATGTTGTTGCTGTCCTCATTTTTGGTTTTGTTGCTGCTGGAGTTTTTCAAGTATGGCTTCTTCTGAAGTTGCAAAGCCTTTCGGAGTTGTTCTTCAGCTGACCCAGTTTCAAACACTCATTAACAGACTGAAAACGAAAAAATTCATAGGCGAAAAAAAAACAACAAAAAAATGCATGTGGACACACACATCCATACATATGCAATGAAAACATTTCGGTTAACAGCAGGTGTACCGCCGCAACCGCAATTAATCGCATCGCATAAAGCACACTAGACACAAAAGCCTTCTGTTAGAGCACTGGCAGAGGGAACAAGCAACGAGAGAATAATAGAGCGTAGTATAGCTGAGAGCATCACAAAATGAGAGCATGTGCGCATACATTTTTTTTTACTCGGTGGTTCGGCGTTCGCTTACCATAGGGTCAGAGAGAGCATGTGCGCACACATTTTTTTACTCGGTGGTTCGGCGTTCGCTTACCATAGGGTCAGTCATGTACAGAGTCATGTACGGAGTAGTTAGGTATGTAGTTCAAGCATGGCTAATCGACACCTCCAGAACTGCAGGGTTATGTCTGCCATTTTCGTGTATTTGAATTTCTGATTTTGTATTAAATAAATAAATGGTTTCCCATTACATCCCATGAAGGGACTAGGGAGAACTTCTCACAATCACTGAGCTGTGCGCTTTCCAGTTTTCACTCACTGATTGGGACCTACAGTTTTACACCGATTCCGAACGGTAATTTGAGAAGCTTTTTCATGGCTAGATACTCGATAGTGTCGCCGTCACTATGCGAGGTGACCGCCGCCGAAAGAAATTTTTTTTGAAGGTGGTCAGAGCCGGGTTCGAACCCAGGATCTCATGTACAAGAGCCGCGCACACTAACCATTGCACCACCGACGGCCACATTACCAAATATATATATTATAACATATTAATCATTGTGCTTCAAACACGTTATATTGAATAGCAAACACAATGTGTTTGCACACAAGTACACTATATTTGCGACAAGCTGCAAACACACGTTATGTTTGCATTCAAACATGAAAAAAAGACTGAGTATTAAGCGTGCAGTGTCCTAGTTATTTTCTTGAGTCTTATTTTGTTCAAGAGCTTGTGTAGTATATGGGTTGGTGGAATCGTCGGTCCATATATTTTTATTTGTAAATTATAAATTGTAGACTGTGATCTCGACGACATTTGGGTTTCCTACAAGAAGGCTCCATTTGACCGTGAAATCGTGATTTTATTGCGAGAACAATTCGGTAAACTGTTCGTTTCACATTTTGAGTTAACTACGTTGACCGGCTGGGTATTTGTGATATCACATCTGTACACGCTGAAAATCTGTATTATTATCTTATTTAATAATAACACAAACAAATTGTGTTTCCTATTCAATATTACATCTTTGAGGCACAATGATTAATATGTTATAATATATGTGTTTGTGGTTCAAATACAGCTTTGTTTGTTATGCAAATACTGTTGTATTTGGTGAACTGTTTATTTAGTTTTTTGCTGCTTGCAAAATAATAAAAGATGGAGAAACCGGGATTGCTCTCATCCTCAGTAAAGTTATGCTGTCTTTATTCTTTCAGTCAGTGATTCAAAAATATTCCTGATTGCGCGAACGCTGAGAAAACGGTCCGAGTAATATATTGCAGGAACAATGTACATGTTTTCAAGTATGGTTTTCACAAATTGAAGATCAGCTGCTTTTTTGTTTCTTTTCTGGTGTTACGTTTCTGTTTTCAACAAACAAAGCCACATTTGTGTCACGGATTATCGGATATCTTACAATCTATTCATCGCTGTGTCTCCAACATGAAATTTTGAATACCGAACACAATGTGTTTGGCCACAAGTATATTGTATTTGCGACAAGCTTTAACCACACGTTATGTTTGCATTTAAATATGAAAAAGAGACAGAGATTTCAGCGTGCAGCGTCATAGTTATTTTCTTCAGTCTTATTTGGTTCAAGAGCTGGTGTAGCTTACGGTGTGGTGGCACCCATTTTTAAGCCACAATAACGTTGCATTGGCTGCCCGAAATTGGGGTTGTCCGATTTCTTTCTTTGGGGTTTTGTGAAATCTTGAGTTTATGCGAATAAACCAGAAACAATTCCTGTGCTCAAATTCGAGATCCAACGCGTCAGCGGTGAGATGCAGCTACATCTCTGTGAAAAAGTCATGGAAAATTTCATGAAAAGTGTAATGGCCTGTCAAATCGTGTTTTTGTTTAAAAATGAAAAAGTGCATTCTTATTGAGACACCGTTTATATGTTTGATAATATTTTCATGCAAATTTAAAAAAAATTGTAAATTGAAAATTTCATTTTAAAAAATGGGAAGATGCTTGATAAAAATTTCAATTCAGCGCCGTGCAAAAGCAAGGTCTATTAAAATTTTGAAAATAGATTTTCCTGTTTATGTTCGTCATGAAACGTCACGTGTAGCCTATATTAATAAAAAACTAAATTTTTTTTCCCCCAATTGGGCTAGGAATCGAAACTTCAACGTCGGGTTGGTGACTATAAGTACCCTCGTATGAAACTGGTTTTGACATTCTCGTAATCAGCTCTTCAATACGCATCTTCTGAGACCTCCGATGCAAAAAGTTGTTTAGTACAACCTGCAAGTTGGGGAAAAAGGAATCACCGTATTGGAAATCCGTATACCTTTTGCATTTGGCGCCAAATGTCAATTCGGTTTTAAGATTTATGAAGTAAACAAATGCGGAATAAAAATTGACAAGCCATCAATCGAATTACTCCGCAAGAACACGGAATAATTGTTTCGATATTTTGCGCAACAATTTGTCGGTTGCGTGAATTTTCAGATTTCCTTGCCGTGGGACACCAACTGGACAAATACTGCACCGTTTGGCCACTCGCCTTGAAGATACTGGGACAACACGAGATCTTCCCAGGTCTGGCCGGCCCCGGAGCAGCCGTTCTGCTGAGAATATCGCTGCAGTTGCCCAAGATGTCGAAGAGGAGCCCGGAACATGGTGCCACACAATTGGTCATTAGCAGGTGGTCCATACGCAGAATTGCAAGATATGAAGCTATTCCCTTACAAAAAGCAGACAGTGCATCAGCTATTAGCAGTTGACCGCCAAAGGCGTGAAACCTACGCTTAATGCATCCTGAATATCAACGAACAGGTGGACGATTTTTCGGGTCCACGAAATAACCCTCAAGGAAATAACTCCCAAAGGAGAAATGATATAATCTCCAATGTTTTTTCACACATTTTTGGGTGTTATTTCATATGAAACAACAACCAAATTTTTTGGGAAGTATTTCATATTTTTTTGGACGTTATTTCGTTTTCCAATCGGGGTTTCCAAATGGGCCTCATACAAAGAAATTTGTTCGCCTTTGTTTCCATTTTGCCATGGAGTTAATTTTATTTTAGTTTGGCTTTCATTCTTTGTTTTTGGATGTTATCCCCTTTTTTTCCTTTATTTCATTGGATGCTATTTCCTGGGCGTTATTTCTCTGGGGTATTACGTGGTGCCGATTTTTCATCGAAAATTGTCATGAGCGATGAGGCTCATTTCCATCTTAGCGGTTACTTGAATAAACAAAATAATCGTTTCTGGGGCACCGAAAATCCTTGTGTCACCCACGAAGAACCATTAAACCAACCGCTCAAAGTTACTGCGTGTTGTGCTGATTACCCTGGAGGAGTCAAAGAACCAATTTTTTTTGAGAACGCCGCGGTCCGATTGACGACTGTGGACGGCGCGCCCTACAGTGCCATTATTACCGCATGGTTTTTTTTCCTCAATTGGATGAATTGGGACCGGAGAACTTGTGATTCTAAAAAGACGGTGCAACAGTTGAGACAACCGAATAACTGTGTACTCATTAGAGGTTGTGACAACCTCATTAGAGTTTGACACAACCTCATTAGAGTTTGACACAACCTCATTAGAGGTTGACACAACCTCATTAGAGGTTGACACAACCTCATTAGAGGTTGACACAACTGCATCAGAGGTTGTCGCAATCTCATTAGAGGTTGTCACCGCCGAATTAGAGGTTGTTGCAACCGAATTTAGATATTACCACAAATGAATATTGAAATTTGTATTAATTATTAACTGATGATTTACTTTCAAGAATTCTTATAAAAAACTTACAAAAGGAGAAAAACAAGTCATTTATATAGGATAATATTTACGGTAATACATTTGATATAACTGGACTTCTGACTTTTTTGAAGTCCCGGACATTACGGGCCATCGCACCCATTCCAACGTGTAGTATCTGCTGGTTTACCTAAACCGTTTTATATACAGACGATTGCAGCACATCTCAAATGCCCGACCTTGAAATATTTCAAAACTGTTGATATTTTTTTGGACATTTTCTGCAAAAAAAAGTCCGTTTTAAGACAAACTATAATTACAATATTTGCACTCACCTTTGTTAATAACTAACAAAAAATCTTGATATTGATATAATATTTCTATATATAATTTTAAACGTCAGGTTTGAAATGCATAGAATTATACTGTGGTAACCGAATTGAAAATTAATTTGGTTGCGCCTACAGAATTCATTACAAATTCGGTGGCAGCAACCGAATTGATGCTAAATTCGGTCGCTGCAACTGACTTAAGGCTAAATTCGGTTATTGCGACCGAATTGATACCAAATTCGATAGTTACAACCGAATTGTTGATAAATTCGGTTGTTGTAACTGAATTGGTGCCACATTCGGTTACTCGAACCGAATTTAGTACCAATTTCGGTTGTTGGATCCGAATTAATTCTAAATTCGGTTGCTCCAACCGAAATTTTAGAAAATTTAGTAGACAGAACGAATATAGTTGAAGATTCAGTTGTCACAACCGAATGGATTATGAAACGAAGTTGCTTCAACCGAATTTCAGTTGTGGGGACTAAATTCGGTTGTGGCAACCTCAGTTCGGTTACAGCAACCGAAATTCGGTGGCAACAGCCGAATTTACGGTTGCTACAACCTCTTTTGAAACAATTAGTTCTCGGGGTGTAGCTCAAGCCACAACCGCTATTCTGAAGGAAGCATTTCCGGGTCGCGTAATCTCTCGTTTTGATGATTTGCACTGGCCGGCCAGATCACACGATTTAAGACTTCCCAGACTTCTTTTTATGGGATTTTTTGAAGTCGCGGGTTTAGGTCAACAAGCCTCAGACTCTTGAAGCCCTTCAGGAGAATATTCGCAAAGAATGCGAGAATTTGTTGCAAGATGTTCTGGCAAGAGTGGCCTATATCGTTTTTTCAACTTGATGGAATAAATTGTAATCGATAAGATAAACAAGTTTTAGAAGCAAAACCAAAGTTTTTCATTAAAAAAAATAACAGCAAAAGAACATTTCGTCACCTGAAATGCAAAAGGCTGTAACTAACATTTTCAAAATTGTTCAGGAGAAGCAAAAAACAAAATAAATTTATTCACATTTGTTCGTAAATCTTTTAAGAATTTCGTTAATAATGTCGGTGTTTTTAGTGGGAGAAGTTTGGTATTATGTACCAATTTCAATCAAAAAGTCAATTTTGAAAATGTTGTTAGTTACGGCCTTTTGCATTTCAGGTGACGATTTGGTGATTACTTTTACTACCCGTTTTCCAAAAGAATTGGATTTTATTGTACGGAAATTTAAACCAATCGATTAATAAACTTTTGTTAAAATAAATGGCTGCAAAGTAAATGATTTGTGACTAGTGTGAATACACACCTCAGTGGCTTAACGGGCAAAACGAACGATCGTCCAGCGAATACGAGTTCGAATCCCACCCGCGGCATTTACATTTTTTCCACTAAACGGTGAAAACATGATCTCTTAGCCTTAAAGGAAATTACAACTTTATAAATGATTGGGTTTCAGAATCTTATTCTGAGTATGTCCCAATGTTCGTCATCTTGTTGTTATCACAAACTTCCTTGAAAGAATACTAATTTACTTCAGCTTTATCTTTTTTGCTTTTTTGTTTTTTTGCTGACAACAGTATTGAATAAATTGTGTCAGTATGTTTCGAAATGACTTTACCACTCTGATTTTTTTCAGCTGGATCAAAAAACAAAAAAAAAGATAAAGTAAAATCCCAACATAATAGATGTTACTCACGTGCTGTGAAAAGTTACTGCTAAATGCAAATATTTACAATTAGCTTGATGCATTTTAAACAGCTAGAAGTTGACGCCATGAACACAAAACAATCACCAAGTTTGTGTCTTAAATCTTTCGATTTTGTTCTATGCCACGACAACATTTGCATACTGCATTAATTTACACTCAAAATGCCGGCAATAATTTTGTGTGTGAGTGTTTGTGTATATGCGAGGGTGCTCATTTCAAATGTCATCAATAAAATGTTTAACACTCTCAATTGAAATTGTTATAGCAACTCAATTAAACCTGTTGTTTATTGAGACGAAAAAGAAGGCAACCCTTTCTTAAAAACACTTACATGTAGATTTTGATAAAGATGATGATGATGGTGATGGCAATAGAGATGATGGTATGACTTAGGAAACATCCATTTGGCAGTTGATAATATATATAATGGGCGGTAAATAATATATTTACATTTAAAATATGATGTTTACGACCTAAACTACCAATAAGCATCGTTTAAATTGTCAATTATTAGCAATTCCCTGACTTGACTTGTCATTATAATCGAAGTGAAGTTGTTTTCTTTGTTTCTAATGGAAAATGCAAAATATTAAACCGAATGAAATCGACCATGAAATATGGTGGCAAAGACAACATTTAGTGGCACCACAACATCTATTTAAACAATTATCTTTGGCGTTTGATTATAGCGGTCTTGACAACTACATTGTAGTGCTGGTGTCGCGGCAATTGCTGCTGGGTTTATTTGTCTTTTGTTTAAATTATAATCATTAAAAAGGTATCATGCTCTTGAATACTGTATAAATATTTATATATTTTTGCTGTTTGTGGATCAGGGTCATGGTTAATAGTGTATTTTCCAGAAGAATCAATTATTATCTTGTAATAACAAAATTGTAGTTGGAAATTGTAATATTTTTATAAATTAATTTATAGTAAGCATGGCGTTATCTACAGTTTTCAATCTAGCTAAGACCAGCGATTCTGAGTCAATAGGAAATGGATGATTTCTCCATTTCTAAACGTTTAATGTAAAATAAGAACCAAACAAAAAAGATTTTAAACGAATTTTTCCAATTTCTTACGAGCTAACCGATCAGGGCTTTCTAATGGGTGTCCCAACAAAAGTTTTGATATTATTTTTTTCTCTGGATGTTGCAGCTCTGAAATTTGACAGCTGTCGCCTGCGATTTTTCCGTTTATTAAAAACCGAGCGCTACACCACAGATAAATAGTAAAGAGAACCCATGAGTGATGCAGTTCCACAAAATTCGGGTTGAAAGTCACTGGGCTAACGACATTTTTGATACGTTTCTTTATTCCGGTTTGTTTTACTGAGAGAATTTGGATTAATACAAATAAAATTTTTTTTATCAAACCAACACGCAGCAGATGACCCCTATAAATGCAGTGCATTGTGTTGGCGAAGGAAAATTGAGGTAATGGAGGGTGGAAAGAGGGACTAGTCTGTTGATCTTTGCCTTGCATCTTTGTATATCACAATTGGGGGAAATTATACTAGCCGGAAGTATATTCCACATACGGACTGTACGGCTGAAGCTCGATAAAAAACGGATGAGAGTTCCTGTAAAGGCGCGTGCTTCGGTTAAATATCCTCACGTCTGGCATAAATTGACGGATGTCCGAGAAATATATACCGTGGAAATATCGTTAGAACAGCGACACGCAACCCATATTTCGACGATGCTCGAGGAAGACAATAGAGTTGGATACCCTACTGTCCCCCCATCAACACCATCGCTCTCCTCTGGACACGGTCGAGAAGCTCCAAAGATGTCCTAGGAGCACCTGCCCATACAAAATAAAAATAAATGGTTTCCCATTACATCTCATGAATGGACTGTGCGCTTCCGATTCCGAACCCAGGATCTCAGGTACAAGAGACGCGCACACTAACCATTGCACCACCGAGTTATATATGGGAGTTATATTTCATCTTTGGCTTGATGTAGGTGGTGTACATATTCAGAAGATCAGATGGAGTGCAGTAATATCGTCCACCGCTGTAAAAAGCCCAGACACTTGAAAGCTTCTTGCGACACTTCAAATACATGTTTTGCCCAACAGACATCACATTTTATTTTCATGCCCAGAAAATCAAGAGCGTCTGATTCATCAATATTCACACCGTCCATAGACAATGACGACACACCTGGGCCAGCAATCCACTTATGCGACAACAAACAACACTGGGTCTTACCCGCATTAAAATCTACTCTATACATTTGACCCCATTCAACAATGGACACCAGATCCCGGCCGAGTGTTTCATTCATCGACCGACGCTTGACTTCAATCTCTTGAAGACTTGGCCTACGTTCGAATGAATAAGAATGACATAGATTTCTGTCGTCCGCAAAAGAGTACATTGGATTCACTGTCCGACCAAGGAGATCGTCAATGAAAATAAGAAAAAGGGAAGGAGAAAGAACAGAGCCCTGTGGTACTTCTGCAGTCAATTTATGCTCGTCGGATGAAACCCCATCTACAACAACTCGTGTAGTGCGATCTCTGAGAAAAATCGATATAAATCGAGCGAAGTTATCACCAACACCAAAAGCAGCGGGCTTTGACAAGAGTGCATCGTGCCATATATTTATATTTGAATGATCTTCCTTCCTGCGTTCGCTCATCAAATATATTGATGTATGCGGATGATGTAAAATTATTCCTTCCCGTGAGTAAGATTAACGATAGCCTATTGTTGCAAGAAGATTTTTGCAGATTAAGTAAGTGGTTAAAGTAAATGATATGTCCTTGAATTTTAAAAAATGCAAGTTTATGTCATTTACTCGAAGTACACTTTTACCAACACGATACTTCTGTGGTATCTATGAAATTGAAAAGGTGTCAAATTTTAAAGACCTTGGTGTGTTATTCGACGGTAAACTTAGATTTAATCTGCACATTGACTCTTGTGTGGTTCGAGGAATGTCACTACTTGGTTTTATTAAAAGATGGAGTAGAGAGTTTGATGATCCATATTTGGCTAAAAGACTGTTTACCACTTTGGTTAGACCTGTCCTTGAGTATGGGGTTGTTGTATGGTTTCCCTGCTTTGAGTGCGATATTACGAAAATTGAATCCGTCCAGAAACAGTTCCTGCTTTTTGCATTGAGAGGTTTAGGTTGGAATAACTCGATGGATTTACCACCTTATACCAGTAGACTGCTCTTAATTAATTTGCCATCACTTGAGAGAAGAAGAGTTATGTTAGGATTTACTTTTATGCATAATTTGGTTAATGGTAGTATTGACTCACATTTTCTATTAAATCTTATTAACTTTAATGTTCCAATGCGCCCATCAAGACACTTTATCCCCATTAAGTTAAATTTTTGCAGATACCAATATGAATCTTTTAATCCGCTTAATCGTCTGTCAAAGCTTTACAATGATTATTTCAATACAATAACTAATGTTTGTTCAACTAATGTTTCTTCAATTTATTTAATAAAGCGTGCAATATTAAATTTACGAGATAGTTAATAGTAACAATTACAAGGTTTGCCACACTCCGCTTTACGAATATTACTGTACTGTTTTGAATCGTTCTCTGCCTTTATTGCCTTCTTGGCACTGAATTAGTCGTTTCTCTTGCTGTATCCGTCTCTAATAATGTTCCTAGCTATCCTGATGCATACTGATTTAATGATTTCGGATGCCCTAATCTCAAACGCTGTGCCAATCAACACTTACTGAGGGACTTATCTCTCAAAAGTTTGGCACATTATCCATCATCTGTTCCTGCTTCATCAGCTCCTACTTCATCTGTCCTGCTACATATATCCCTGCTCCATCTGTTCCGGCTTTATCTGTTCCTTTATCATCTGTTCTTGATTCATCTGTTCTTGCTCCATCTAAATCATCAGTTTTTCCTTCATATGTCCTGCTGCATGTGTTCCTGCTTCATTGTTATTCTGTTTCTTTATCATCTGTTCCCGCTTCATCAGTTCCTACTTCATCTGTCCTGCTACATCTGTTCCTGTTTCTCCTGCATCATATTCCTGCTTCATATGTTCTTACTCTATCTATTCCACCTTCATCTGTTCCTGCTTCATCAGTTCCTGCTTCATCTGTCCTTCTTCATCTGTGCCTGCTTAATCTGTTTCCGTGTCATCTGTTCCTGCTTCATCTGCTCCTGCCTCATTAGTTCGTGCTTCCCCAGTCCTTCTACAACTGTTCCAGCTCCATCTGTTCCTGCTTTATCTGTTCCTGTGTCATATGTTTTTACTTCATTTGTTCCTGCTCCACATACTTCACCAGTTCCTACTCTTACTATCCAGCTGCATCTGTTACAACTTTATTTGTTACTGTTTTTTTTTTGCATTCCTATTTTATTCATATCTTCATAGTAGTCTTTTTGTACTTAAATAATAATTCTGTTAATATCGTCCATGTTCAATCTTTTATCTCCTACATGAATTTATTACTATTTGTTTTTTAATTTTGTTCCTGATTACTGTTTTAATTTAATTAATATACTTTAGTTTTGTATTTAATTTGTAACTGAAGATATGTAAAATTATATTTTTCCAGCTGTTTTTAGCCGAGTAAATAAATAAATAAATAAATAAATAAATAAATAAATACTATGTCAAAGGCCTTGGAAACAACAAGAGCCACCACTACCTTACTCTCACCAAGCCGGTGGATGGATCGACTCCACTCTTCCGAAAGGAACGCCATCAGGTCTCCAGTAGATCTCATTCCACGAAAGACCTACTGCCTATCATTAAGAAGGTCATTGGACTCAAGATATTTCACAAGATGGTGGTTAACCCTGCTCTTTATAACCTTCGGGAACGCCGAACAAATTGCAATTGGGCGGTAATTTGCAGGGTTACTTGCATCACCTTTTTTAGGGATTGGCTGGACAATAGCAACCTTCCAACGTGCTGAGAAGACGTCGCGAACGGTGTGCAAAGTTGAAAAGGTATGCAAAGCGCCAAAGTACCGGCTGGTCTCTCGAAAACATTGCTGCTGCAAACGAGAGTCTCGTCGAAAATCCGACTACATCAATTCGGCATCGATTACAACAACCTTAAATTTCGCGAAGCAAGGGCATGTGATAAGTGGTCGTCGGTGGTGCAATGGTGGTGTGCGCGTCTCTTGTACATGAGATCCTGGGTTCGAAACCCTGCTCTGAAAACCTTAAATTTCATTCGGCGGCGGTCACCTCGCATTGTAATTAGCCATGGAAAGCTTCTCAAAATACAGTTCGGAATCCGTGTAAAAACTGTAGGTCCCAATCAGTGAGTATAAAACACTGGTTGTGGGAAGCTCTCCCCAAATCCTTCATGGGATGTAATGGGAAACCATTTATTTTTTTTGATTTCCTCAGATCACCATGTGGATTTATACGGCAATAGTCAGACCAATACTTCTCTATGGTATCGTAGTTTGGTGGAGATCCCTCCAATATAAATATATACTGAATTCCTTGATGAAACTTCAAAGATAAGCACTGATTAGCGTTAGTGGGGCAATGGGCACGACGTCAGGTGCTATCCTGAACATCTGTACTCCTGATATCATGGCCGAATCGGCAGCCGCTACATCCCTGTTGAGAATCAGAGATTGCGGCGTTTTGATATCGGGGTATTCCGGACACGCTGAATTACTACACCGGATCAACTCTATTCCCGTAAAAACGGACTACTGTATTCCCTAACTTCTACCAGCGACAAATCTAAGGACTTCTATTCCGAACAGGAATACCTGGGGAAAATCACTGGAAGGGGATACCAGTAGTATCAGATTTTTCACGGATGGATCAAAGTTGGACGAGCAAGTAGGCTATGGGGTCCATCCATCGGACCTAAATATAAATATCTCCTTCAAACTGCCTGATCACTGTAGTTTATTTCAGGCGGAAATTACCGCCATACTGGAGGTTGCTGAACTACTGAAAAGTAGTGTCACAATCCTCCGAAGAATATGTATCAACACAGACAGCCAGGCTGCCATAAAATCCCTGGAAGCCATGTTTGCTACGTCCCTGAAGGTGAAAGAATGCCACTCATCACTTCGGGTGATGGCAGAGTATTTTGACATCAGGCTCATCTGGGTACCGGGACACAGCGACATTCCAGGCAATTGCGTAGCGGATGCGTTAGCTAGACAGGGCACTACGGCACAAGTTCTTCCGGCAAAAGAATCTCTACGTGCCGTTTGCATATCAGGCAGTGGGCCGATAATATGTTCAAAGACAAGTGGAGACTTAGTTCAACTTGCAAACAAGCCAGGGTCCTCTGGCCACAGGTGGACAGGAAGAAAACTAGGCAACTACTTAATTTGCCGAGAGGCAGGATATCCACAATGATAGGAACACTTACGGGACATTGTATTGTAGGAAAACACGCCCTAAGATTGGGACATAGAAACTCCACTCTCTGTAGATACTGCATGGAAGAGGACGAGGAAACGACGAAACACCTTCTCTTGGATTGCCCTGCTCTGGCAGGATTGAGAAGTAGGATATTCGGAACACATCTAGTTAGCACCGTAGCCCTACAGGATATTTCTGTGGGTCTTATAGGCAAATTTATTGAAAAGGCAAATTAGCTGGACGACTAGTCAATAGTTGCTATGGAGGAAACTGCTGGTATCACAATGGGCTTATTTAGCCTAAGCATGCTAGACAGCGTGTTGTCTTGCAGCCTTTTCAACCAACCAACCAACCAAGGGTATGTGCATTTGCCAAATAATTTTCTTCCATACTTATTCGAAACATGTCCACCTTACAATGCAATAAAAACATCACCAGCGGGTCATATAATGTGCCATTCTTTCTTAAACTAAATCGTGCACATTTATTGGGACACCCATTACAATTAGTGAACAAATTTAAACAATCGGAACTAGAATTGTAGCTTGGTTCTGGACGAGCTTTTCAAAATTTGTGATTCTACTCATCAGCGTCTACTTTGTTGACAGCGTCCTTTGGTTTTCTAAGGAATCTGTTGGGTTGGTGGGTTTTTGTTTTGATGCGGAGCATAATCAGTGCGTAGGACTGTACACTAGGGTGTGCTGAACAATTTTTTGGAAACAGAGTCTCAAAAGATGCGTATTGGAGATCTGATTATGGGCCCTTTCGTTTCCTGTTGTATTTGATTATTAGCTATTTAATTTAGATAATTATTTTATGATTATTATTATTTAATTTAGATAATGTGGTGGCGTCGTTAATAACCATTTCACACTGGCGTACATTTTGGGGGAACGCATGCAAGATGTTAAAAACATAAAACATGTGTTCATGCTTGCTACGTCTTACATCTTTTATCTGTCATCTTCTAATACTAATTTAGTAATATGCAAATAATAATAAATAAACGGAATTAAAATGGTTTAGGAAATACTGTCTATATATTGCATTGTCTATTGGGGCCTAGGTGTCGAAAGAATGGAGAATAACATTCGTCCGACGTTAATTTTTTATATTTCATATTCATTACAATTGTTTCTTTCGTACATTTATGTCGTCAAGGTGTATTTATATTAGGTGGTATTATTGCGACAACGACAATAGCTGTTTTATATTTTTTATACCACTGCCAAATTCAAAGATCTAAAGATCTCGGTTTACACCCATACAAGATCAAGCTGACTAAAGAATTGAAGCCGATAGACCATTTGCCGTGACGTACGTTCTCCGATTGGGCTCTGGAGAAGATGCGCCAAGATGATGAATTTCATCGCAAAATCATCTTCAGTGACGAAGCTCGTTTTTGGCTCAATGGGTTCGTCAATAAGCAACGTATGCGTTATTGAAATTTGGGTTGAAATCCACATGTGCTTCATGAATCACCACTTCATCCACAAAAAGTAATTGTTTGTTTCGGTTTGCATGCCGGCGGCGTCATTCGGCCATATTTTTTCGTCGACTATAACGATCGTCGCGTTACTGTGAATCGCAATTGTTATCGCACCGTGATTACATGTGGTTAGACATGTGGTTTCAATGGAACGGTGCCACAATCCACACAGAACACGTCGATTTATTTAAGAATAAGTTTGGTGAGCGTGTTATTTTAAGAAATGGACCAGTCAAATGGCCGCCTCGTTCGTGCGATTTAACGCCTCTAGACTTTTTTCTTTGGGACTACTTCAAATCATTGATCTATGCCAACAAGCCGACGATGTGGGAAGAACTCAGACCCAATATTGAACGCGAAATAGCGGCCGTTACGGCCGAAATGTTTGACCGAATCTTCGAAAATTGGGATCGGCAGCTGCTGACGTGCCCGCGGTGGTCATATGAACGAAGTCAAGTTCCATTCATAAATGTTTTGATTGTATTTCAAGTCGATCGTAAATTTTTGGAAATATCTCTAATGGTTTGGTTGTATCTGAGAAAAAAAAAACACCCGTTATGTATTTGATGTCATTTTCATGTAAATAACAAACACTGGTGTACAGTCAAAAAATACCAAGATCGCCACATGCCTACCCACTTGACATTTATTCCGCTTGCTGGCGGAGGTCCGCGCTGACGGGTTAATATTGGATGTTTCATTCCCTTTGTTTTTTTTTTTGTTTGCATGCTCTCTAATTTTTCAGTTTAGTAGAAAAGTTACTCTCGTGTGGATATCGGTGTTAGTGAAAAAGTGAAAAGCAAGAAAACGTATGAATAGAATGGAAAAAAGACACTATTTAACCGAACCAAAGCATATAAATGCCAATATTCAATTGAAAGCTGATTTAAATATAAATTGTGAAGTAATTGAAGAGGAAAAAGAGGAAGAGTTAAATTCAAGTGTCTATGAAAATTTCAGAGTAGCGTCTAATGATTTGCTTGCGTTATTGTTCGAGAAAATATCAAACCTACCTAAAAATGTCCGAAATCTTTTGAAAAGTTCATGCAATATAGCGTGGAGGCAAATATTTTCTGATGAGTTGGCCCAGCGATATTCTTGGAGGGGAACCCAAAATAAGAAGTGCATACGAGTTTCTATTGTAAGAAGTAATGCTTATTTTGTACTTATTGTTTCAAATGCAGTTCTAAATCTTATCCATTTTCAGCTGCTTTTAAACAAAAATATTCTTTGGATGATGCAGATTTTGATAAAAATAACCCAAAAATATTACCAACACGCGCACGATAGGGTGGTCAAAGCTACCAACAAAATTAAAACCGTACAACTTAAGCTATAAGGAACAAAAAATAAGGCACTTCATATAATTGCAGTTACGGTTTGTTGCAGTTACGGTTAGTTAACTTACGGTTAGTTAACTGCAACAGACCGTAACTGCAATTATATGAAGTGCCTTATTTTTTGTTCCTTATAGCTTAGTTGTACGAATTACCTTTTTTGTTTTATTATGTTTTAGTACATTGAAGTACGTTCAATTTGAATTTTTCTAAAGAAAATGTGATAATTCATTTTAATTTTTTTGACCAAAAAACCACTGTACTGTGACTGAATGAAAACAAAAGAACTGAAATAAAAATGTAAACAAAATTAAATCAAAAGAGAATACAAATTTCATTTCTCATAGGAACATTTGAATATGAAACATCGAAAAACGTCCCCCTAGCTTCCGAAGTTGGATCCAAAAATGGAAGATTGGCGGATACATAAACGGACAATTTTGCTGCCACAAACAAGGCGACGATGTGTCTTTTTTGGTATCCCTTTCGGATCCCAAAACGGACATTTCATCCGCCAACAGTCCGTTTTTTATTCCCTTTGGACACGTTTCCGGAATTCAATGTCAAATGGGTAGGTAAGTTAATTAGGACCTCCTGAACACGAAAAACGCTGTAATTTTTTTTTTCTAAAAAAAAAATAAATAAATAAATTTTTTAGATAACGGTACTTTTGTGTTTTTCGCTGTATGGTCCCACTCAAACCCTCGTCCAATCGAGATAAGTGGTATATCGTTGGAAAGGTAATTGAATGCCCTTTCCGTCGATATGCTGTAAATTTCTATCTGATGAGAAATGGCTGAGTTATGGCAAATTTTGCCTTTTATGACTTTTTTTTTAAAAAATTTTAATTTTTATTTCGTTTTTTTCTGCGGTATAGTGAAGATCTGGAATGTTTTATTTATTTAATTACCAACATTTTAAGCGTAATTTGTACAAAATCGGATGAAAAATAAAGATTTTATTAAGAGATTTTGTGGAACCGCAATATTTTCAATTCATATTCATTCGGCGTTTTCATATTCGGCGTTAATTCAAAAAATTTCAATTAAAATGACGAGCGAAAAAAACGTAAAAAAGGCAAATTTTGAACTTTGAGGTATGATAACTCAGGCATTTCTTATCGGATAGAAATTTACAGCGTATTACAGCGTACAACGTATCGGGCTCCACAAGGGTTTGAGTTGGACCAAACACCGAAAAACACAAAAGTACCGTTATCTAAAAAACGGTACTTAGAAAAAAAATTACAGCGTTTTTCGTGTTCAGTAGGTCCCAATTAACTTATCTAGGCATGTGGCGTTCTTGGTTTTTTTCCAAAGTTAAAATTTGTAAAGCAGTGAAATTGAAGTAAATTGAAAATGTAATTGCCAAATTCGGAAGAAAAAGTATGAATAATCAAGATTTCAAAATACTGTCGTTAAAACATTGCTCTACAAAAAGTTTGAATATATGTTTTTCTGATTATGTTCGTGATGACACGTCGATTAACCAAAAAATATTTGTTGGGAGCAATCTTTCAGGAGTTTAACAAAATCCATAATTCTATGACCTTAACTTCAGGAGTTATAATAGAAACAAAATTAGTATTTGATGAAGGGTTAAAAATGTGCAGTTATGATAGGAAGTCATAACCTGAGTTTCATTCTTTTTTGAAAAACTAAATATGAAACAATTTTTAAAGTTACACAACACAAAATTGTTAATAAGCGGATTACTATTTTTTATTACTGCAGTTTGAAATCTCAAACAATAAAATCATAATCTGAATTTAATCATAAACGCATTCATGCCGCAATCGAATCCCCCCAAAACTCCAATTCAATTCTGTTCGATTCAGTTCTGGGCTTAATGTCGAAAGCATTTTAGTCTGCAGTATCCAAAGATCCGGATCTTACAGCAAAAAACAATTAATTTATTAACCAACACCATGAGGCTGCACTAAACACCACTCCTCGAACTGTGCATATATTGACCACCATTCCAATGGATTATGTGGCTACATACATACGCTTGAGGAATTATTGCTGGAGCTGTATGGGGCGAGTGGAGTAATAAAACAAACGTGCAATCGCTGATTTTTTACGAGCACTTTTCAAATTCTGCCTATTGACAAATCGTTGCTGAATTACAAATGCTGGCCTAGCGTGGCCTGGCCCGGCCTTTGTTAGAAGTAAGCGAGTATCTTGCCGGCGACAAGAGACAACAGCAAATGCTGCACACGCGCTCGCTGGTTTGAACTCAAGAATGACTTTGTAAAGTGCTTTGGTGTCTTTGAGCTTAAACGAATGTTGACTTTTTCATTTATTTTCGTTTCTTTTTTTTGGTAGTTGTTGCGACGGCAGTGTTGTCGTAAAAGATTTAGTATGTCAAAATAAATTATTTAAATTGATAATAATGACAAACCAATATAGAAGAGAACTAACAAAAATGACAAAAAAAAACTCTCAAGCTGAACAGAAACGCACGGTTTAAACGCATATTGCAAAATCAGCCCAAGAAGCCTACAAACAAATACATTTTGTACTTTGTGGTGACAGTGCGGTCCCTAAGAGCGTTTAATACAAAGTGGCAAAGAATCAGGGGTTGGGCCGTTTGATAAAATACTAAAAATTACATGAGTAAGGGGACACCCGGTTGGAACGAAGTTCCTTTCGCTATATAACGGGGTTTTCAACAGAGACGCTACAAAAGTAAATCGATAGGGACATCAAACGACGGCATATTTTTTCCCGCTCTTTTGACATTTCTCTTCAGTAAGGTTTGCCATTTCATCATGGAAAGATACACGAGCCAACAACGAGTCTAAATTATTAAAATTTACTACCGAAATTTGGAGTCAGTGGCCTCAACTTTAAGAGCGCTATGTCCAATTTATGGTCGTCATAATCGTCCTACCAGATCAACAATTGAGCGTCTGGTGGAAAAATTTGAATCCACAGGCACAGTACAAAATGTTCCCGTGCCAGTGAGACAAAGAAGTGCCCGTAGTGTCGAGAATATTACTGGCGCTGAGGCGTCAGTTCAACAAAGCCCAAATGTGTCTCTCACACGTCGTTCTCAAGCGTTGGGCATCTCTGTGACGTCATTGTGGCGAATTTTGCGAAATGATCCTGGCCTACATCCTTACAAGATCAATTGCGTCGTATGTTCGCGAATTGGGCTGAGCAACAACTTGAAAATGATTCGGATTTTCATCGGAAAATCATCTTCAGCGATGAGGCTCATTTCTGGCTGAATGGCTTCGTCAATAAGCAAAATATGCGTTATTGGTCAGACAGCAATCCACACGTAATCCATGAGTCATCATTGCATCCGGAAAAAATTACGGTTTGGTGCGGTTTATGGGCCGTACTTCTTCCGTGATGATCACGACCGGCACATTACTGTGAATGCGAATCGCTACCGTTCAATGATAACCGAATATTTTTGGCCCCAATTGGATAATATGGACTTGGAGGACATGTGGTTCCAACTGGACGGGGCCACAAGCCAAACAGCGAATGCCACAATCAATTTATTGGAAACCAAGTTTGGTGAACGTGTTATCTCACGAAATGGCCCAGTCGATTGGCCGCCTCGGTCGTGCGATTTGACGCCGTTAGATTATTTCCTGTGGGGCTACGTCAAGTCTATGGTCTATGCCAACAAGCCAGCGACGATTAATGAACTTCGTACGAATATCGAACGTGAAATTGCAGCAGTATCGGCCGATTTATGCTTGAAAACTGTCGAAAATTGGGTTCAGCGTCTGGACTTCTGCAAGCGTGTCCGTGGTGGCCATGCAATTGAAATCGAGTTCCATACATAATGACATCGAACGTACTTTCACAGGAATAAAGAATTTCATTGGTATCTAAAATCGGGGTTGTTTTATTTAAAAAAACTTTTGTAGCGCTCTGATTGCAAAACCCTTTATTATGTGCAAGTTAGATCCAACACGCCTAAGGCACCCGTTGAAAAATACGATAATTTAAATGGTTCTTTAAGAAAAGATATTAGTGGTATTCATGCAAACAAGAAAACTTAGAACTTTTGCTCAGCGTAAGTTTGCCCGAAGCGTTTCATGAGGCACCAAATAAAGTTGCTCAGTGTATCTATGCAGCAATTGTCAAAAAAGGCTGATAAAGTAAATAAACAAGGTAAAATTAAAAGTATATGCTTTACCTATTCCATTATTTCACATAAATCTAAAACCCTCTCATTTTTTCAATACAAAAATATTGACATTGAAATGTCAAAAGTTTTCACGTTTCTTTTTCCACGTTTGCTCAGCAAATTTTCCTCGAAAACTTTCCACTTTTGTGCAAGTCACTTTGTATGGGAAATTTGTGTGTTTTTTGACGTTTGCTGTGCAAGTTTACGACGTTTTCGAGTTTACGAGGTTCTTTCGAGCTTTCATGAAGACCACTATTGTTTGTAAAATGATAAACTTTTTATAAGAAAAATTTTTTTTATAGAATTTATTTTTAAAAAAAAGTTATATTTTTAGCTCCTTTTTGTAAGAATATGTATTATATATTCCCGAAAAGGTCCCTTTTTAAAGAGATGTACATCTTTCGTTAGAAGCTAATGTTTTTTTAAGAAAAGGTACTATTTTTAAGAAGAAGAGTATGCATTTTTTTACAAAGAAGTACTTTTTGTAAGAAGAAGAAAAATTATTTATTTTCAGAAACTTATGTCTATATCTCAAGAACAGAAAAGGTATTATTTTACTTTTAAAAAAAGGTACTTTTAAGAAAAGGAATTTTTGTAAAGAGTTGTACATCTTTCATTAGAAGCTAATGTTTTTTTAAGAAAAGGTACTATTTTTAAGAAGAAGAGTATGAATTTTTTTACATAGAAGTACTTTTTGTAAGAAGAAGAAAAATTATTTATTTTCAGAAACTTATGTCTATATCTCAAGAACAGAAAAGGTATTATTTTACTTTTAAGAAAAGGAATTTTTTTTTTCAAAGGCTTTTTTTTTTAAGAAAAGATTTTTTTAAGAAATGGGATTTTTTTTAATTTCTCCTTTCTTAAGAATAGGTACATTTTTAAGAGTAGGTACTTATCTCAAGAAAAGTTATTTTGTTTCACAAAAAAGGTAATCTTTGAAGAAAAGGTAGTTTTTTAAGTAAAGGCAAATTTGTTAGAAGAAAATTAACTATTTCAAGAAAAGGTACTTTTTATAAGAAAATGTATTTATTTTAAGCAAAAGTACTTTTTTAAGATATGGATTTTTTTTAAGAAAGGGACTTTGTTTAAGAAAATGAATAGGTATTTTTTTTTTGAGAAAATTTAATTTTTTCCAGAAAAACCACTTATGTAGGAAACATTCTTTTTTTAAACTTCTTTCACTTTGGCGTTTCTAAATTTACTTTTTATTGGGTTCCCAAGTACAATATATATTAACAGTGCTATTCTCGACCGAGTGACAAGCGTATTTGTCGTGATAGTAAATACATTTGTGACAAGAGCTTCAATTTGCTATTCTGGATGTCAAATGAAAGCTCTTTTTGTTTTAGTTGACAACGTTCGCAATAGCACATGACAATAAAAATATTGTGTAAATAAACAGCACAAAATTAGAAACATCCAAACGAAAAATTTTAGCAAATTAGCCAATTTATAACGGTTTCCAAGAGTTTTAGAAAAGTGCGTTCAATTCATACGGCAAAATGATTTGGCGATTTTGGAAAAACCATTACGATGTGAATTGAACCAAGTTTTCTAAAACCATTGGAGACACGGAAAATTGGTTAATTTGTTGTTTGGACTCTCCGTGTAAAGAATATTTTTACGTAGCAATTTTTCTAATTTGAAGTAAGTAGGGATGGGATTTCCATGCGTATCCATGTTTTTTTCTCAAAAGTCTAAAAGTAGTTACACGAATTATCTTGGCGAATCACACACTTTGCAGAAAACCCACATTGACTTGTTGGTGCATATTTTTTTCCTCTAAATGCATATTGCTTTATTTTCTCTAAATGCATATTTTTGTTTGCATATTTAAAAAAAAAATATGTCTATGTATAACAAAATTATGCAAAATTGTAAAATTACGCCAAGAATACCGTCATAATACCGTTCGGAACCGGTGTAAAACTGTAGGTCCCAATCAGTGAGTGTAAAGCCGCAATCACAATGCAAGCAACATTTTCAAAAGGCGTTCACAATCGAAGCAACAGTTTACTTCGAATCGAGATGTTTGTTCTAACAGGTGATACCAGTATTACGGCCAATATATCAATGCAACAATACAATATATTTTGTTTTCATGTCAAAGTTAACACAAATGTTTGTCAAGAATAAAATTAAGCCAGAAATTATAAAACCAAATACATTTGAATTTGATTTTTTATATAATGAATATTAAAACTATAAAGCCGCATTCACAATGCAAGCGACAATTTCGTTTTTCATGCTATCTCGTTCTCACACACAGAATTTCACATAATGGCCTTTCGTTTTTTTTTACAAAAATGTAACTCCAATTTGTCGCTGAAGTTGATCTATTCCTACTCCAGCAACATATTTGTTCGAATAAATAATGTACTATAAAGCGGTAGATGGCGCTGTACTTCGAATTTCCTTTTCAAACTTAAAAACATCAATGAACATTGAACCCATTTGTGTTAAAAGATGCACTATAAAACGTTATT
The DNA here is from genome assembly GCA_963931995.1 of Phaonia tiefii. NCBI lineage: Eukaryota > Metazoa > Arthropoda > Insecta > Diptera > Muscidae > Phaonia > Phaonia tiefii. The sequence goes on from OZ008367.1 coordinate 199,501,031, forward strand.
TTATCTATAGAATCTTTTAATACCAAATATGTTTAAATACATTAACATTTTTTCATATTCGAAATACAACTCTGGATGCGAAATTTGTGACACTTGAATCACGATGCAACTAATAGAGGTTGTGTTATAAGAACAACTTAAATGATTTGCTTTTCCTTCTGTTCATTATATGAAGAATCAAATTCAAATGTATTTGGTTTTATAATTTCTGGCTTATTTTTATTCTTGACAAACATTTGTGTTAACTTTGACATGAAAACAAAATATATTGTATTGTTGCCTTGATATATTGGCGGTAATACTGGTATCACCTGTTAGAACAAACATCTCGATTCGAAGTAAACTGTTGCTTGCATTGTGACCGCCTTTTGAAAATGTTGCTTGCATTGTGATTCCGGCTTAACTCATTGTGAGAAGCTCTCCTCAATCCCTTCATGGGATGTAATGGGAACAGTTTTTTTTTGTAAGGTCCGTCGTAGGCTGGTAATTAAACCTTATTGACAATGTCTTGCTGAATTTTCAATGTGCATATTTCTAACTGCATTTGTTTAAATTTTTAGGCAAATTTTGATCTTTTACGAGCATGTCATAGGAGCACATTGTTCAACAATAAAAGCATGAAAACCCCATCCCTAGTAATAATTATTTGTTCGGTATTGCCAGATTGAAAAATTATGAATTTTAATTGTTTTCAACAAACACAAAAGCTCCTAATAATGTAGTTTTTAGTTTTGGTAACAATGAAAAAGCTTTAAACTTGTCGCAACAATTCCAGAATAGGTAATTGAAATGCCAATGACAAGAATTCAGTGACAATAAACTCATGAATGATGGTTGTCATGAATTCGAGAATAGCACTGTTAGTTGAATTTCTTAAATTCTTAAATATTTTGTATATACAAATGTTTATATACTTTTTTTCTAGACAAAAATTAGTTAAATCCATCTTCTACGAGATTTAAACATCATCTAATACCCTTTTCACATATACCGCGTTTCAGCCGAAACGCCGGCGTTTCGCTCTCTTTCGATGATTTCAGCGAAACACACTTAAGGCCGGGGCCACACTGGCGTTTTCTTGTCGCGCGCTTTCAAAAGCTCTAACGCAAAAAAAAGCTCAACGTTGAGTTGTATACGGTGATTGTGTATACTTCTACGAAAGCTTTTGAAAACGCGCGACAAGAAACCGCCAGTGTGGCCCCGGCCTTAATTGACACTTATTTCCATACAAAAAAAACGCAAACATTATGCTCTTTTTACTATAGTTTGTTTGAAACCACAGTAAAAATGAGAGAGAGCACAGTGTTGTACTCAAATAGTAGTTAAAAAAAGGAGTAAAATGAAAAAAATTTCCATTGCTGGTTCAAAGCAAATGTCAGAAAAATGAGGGAAAACAAATCTGTTTGTTTACATTATGTATGTATCAATGTTATTTTATATTTCTTTATTCACAAATGTGCGTTTGTGTTGTTTACAGTTAATACAGAAAACACAAAACAGAAATGAGAAATGTCACATGAAACCACAGTAGTTAAAAAAAGTACAATGTGAACACCATGGTTTCGAAATGATCTCAAGAGAGCGAAACGCCGGCGTTTCAGCTGAAACGCGGTAAATGTGAAAAGGCTATAAGTTGAACTTTGTATTACGATTGCATCATCCAACTGTCGTGGGAGATCGGATGTTATTATTTTGCGATCGTGACGTCATATCCAGTATCATACTTTACTGCATATTAGTAAGCGAACAATGGGAAAATATATTCATTGCCTAACGATATAGCCTACAAGGAAGCAAGATTGTAAGCAATAAGCATTTCTTTAATTTCGTTCGAATTTTGCTATATATTGAAGCACTACATACAATATTATGCCTTACTTTAGTGCATTTTGTCAACGTACTTCCAAGTAAGCTTCCAAGTAAGTACTTTAGTATGGAAAATGGTTGATAATGCTCCAAAACGCTAACAATTTCTTTCTGGGTTGTGGGTCCAACTTCATCGTTCCGCCGCCTGACACATTCAGCGATGGCATTAAGCTCTATCTGAAATACAATGATGTAATCAGGACAATGAAGGGTCGTGTTCCCGTTCTTCCATCCGCCCTAGATCCATCAGTATAGCAGTGGATTCGAATAGGAAGCCATCCGCCCATAACTCTCTCCGTGGAATGTTTGTATAATAGTTTACCAGTACCATTTTCTACGAAATGCAGTCGGTTTTTCTGTTTCGTTAGTGAGAATCCATCATGTGTGAGATAATTTGTAATCCTTTACGATACACACTCATATTTTCTGTACTCCTTTTGTCACCAAGCCGCCTCAAACTTGATTTTTTGGGGCATCGCTAATTCTCCGACAGCACGTGCGTTCAACCTTTTGCAGTTTACTCCACATGGATAAGCCAAGATCGACCTCTTAGCAAGCTCGTGTAGCGCTAGTGTGTCATGGTAGGCGTGAGGCTCAATTTTGAGCTGAAGATCTTCCGCAAAGACTCGAGAGCATACTGCTCTCTATGTGGTATTTCCAAAGTAGTTTCCGAACCAGGATTACTACTAAGTTTTTGTTATTAAATATTTGTTTATAGACTTTCCAAGGGATCTTGATTCCACGTGCTACTAATCAATCGGAAATAGCACATTGTCATACCGGAAAGGTATTCCCGGAACAAAGGAGTTCCTGGTATAGAGAGATACATACATATTTGAATTTATACACTGATGGGTCGAAAATGTATGATCAGGTATTCGGTATTCGGTCTACTTTACGGAACTTGGGTTGTGACTTTTTCGTGGACCTGATTTTGGATTGTGCATCGGGTAGCAATTTTGTCAGTTAGGGAACTGACCGGCTGGCGGAGGGATAATAATCCAAAAGTCATTGGGGCATTGAAGGGTTCCACAGGAATTACAACGTGTTGCCACAACGCGATGATGCTGTAGAGCTAGACGAGAGGAATATGATGATTGTGTTTCTAAAAATTAATACACTAAAAAAAATTGACATAACCTCTTCAAAGTTGTGCACTTTTTGTGCGGAGAAAAAGTCATAGAAATGTTAAATTGTCTCACAACTTTTACCATGTTAACTAATGTTTTAGTTGCCTCTTTTAATTTTCTTGGCTATTTTACAATCTCATGATGTCAGATGTCTAACATATATTAATTAAATCATAGAGAAATAGAAAAGAGTCGCTATGCCTCTCTTCCAGTTCTCTTGATGACGACGAGTGAGTAAGCCATTTCATCGAGTTCGAGTTGCTTTTTTAATTTACCCTTTGGTCGGACCAATACGAACAGATATGAAAGGGAATACGTATTTTCGTGCGATGCAATCAATATAGAACATAACGTAGCAGTCATTAGTATCAATCAAACACTTTTAAACTTAGTTCGCTGCATGGTCGATAATCTGTATGCCTTCTTTGGCCTCATTCTACAACATTTCCCTATGACCTTTTTCATCAGCTGTGCCATAGAAATCCCCTGATTAAACACAGAAAAAAAAATTAATTAAAAAATTTTCAACATATTTATCCAATTGGTTTATCCTTCGCCTTTTCCCGCCAGTTTGTAACACCATCCTCCCCGGGCCTTTTCCTTCTTCCATCAGGTACGCCATCGAAAACCTTTTGCGCTGGCTCATTTTCATTCATTTTGATAACATGGCCCCTAGCCAACGCAGTTGGCCTAATTTGATTCGCCTAGCTATGTCCACGCAGAATACAAATTATATAGCTCTTGGTTTCAATGACTTCGGTACTCACCGTTTTCTTTACCAGGACCAGAAGATTTGTCTGGAATACTCCCAGGTGTTTTTCATCCGCTTGCGATATGATCAAAGTTTCAGAGCCATATCCCTCCCAGGTAAGCATTGTGTTTGCAAAAAAACCCTGACAGACAACAAAGGAACAAAAACGCATCAGATTTTTTAACCGTGAAAACAATGCCTGCAAACATATTTATGGTTCCTGCAATATGTTGCTGGGGCCGTTTTAGATTGTAGATTTTTTCGTTACTTCAATGTTTAAAGCAAATCCGATGCAAATATGGCAAATAGTTTATAATATTATTTGTTTCAATGGGTAAAAGGTTTTAACTGCAACTTAAAATTTTTTCTTTAAAAAATTGCTTGGAATTTATCCGTCTTTTAAAGGGCATCGTTAGTTTTAAAAATGTTCATAGAAATTTTAAAAGTTATTAAGCGTTATTTACAAAATTTCTCCAAAATTTATGAAAAAATTTGATACATGTTACCCTATTCAACTAAATTATTATTATTTTTTCTTTTAAATGTTGACTGGCAAACTAACAAATTCGTGTTTATTGACCGAGTTTTAAGTAAAATTCAGAAAACCTCCGGAATACCCGATTATTGGGGGAAATTCGACTTGCGCGGCTTCTGAACCTCTTCTGAAAAATCTGGAAAAAATCTCAAAAATACTTTACCCTATTAGCTGTCCAATTAAGCTTGAGCAACCATGAAAATCGTAAAAAAAATTTTTTTGGACACCCTAGTAGCCATATTGTCTGCAGACGGGCTTATAATATTTTTAGTGCACGCTGAAAAAAAAACGACCTATGTAACATATTCTCCCAAACATATTCTGCAGGAACCATGTATATGTTTGTAACACACTTCAAACATTTATATGTTTGCAAGTCCCAAACTCTGGTGTATTTAAATGCAAACATTAGCAAGTTTACTGACAGACATGTATGCTTTTACGTGGAAACATATGCGTGCTTCATCCCAAACATCCATATACTTACGAGGAAGCATTCGCGTGTTTCCCCCAAACTTATGGAAACATATGCGTATTTCCTCGCAAACATAATACTATTTAGAAACGTACTATTATTTGTTGAATTCAATTTATTTGAATTATTTATTTTAATTAATTTTATCAACATAAATCCACATTTATAAATAATTTTTAAAGAAATTAAAAGATTTTAAACGGTCCCTTTTAGAGTTACTTGTATTGAATGTATTATTTGTTTTTTTTCATGAAATAAGGATCTGCTGCCCTTTTGATTCTCCTTTCTTTATTGTCTCTCACATCTTTGTTTTCAGAAGGTTTCAACTATGCGTTGGTTATCACTATGTGTTGGTACACAAACAATATACTTATATATAAATCCAGTTCATGCAAGCCTAGCGTGTATTAATTACTCGTTTTTTTTAAAATTATATTTTACAAATGGCCCGCCGTTCTGATTTTCTCAGTAAAGGCTCGAACAGACAAAGGGTTGTTTCGTTCCTCACTTTGGTAGTGCACATTCAAAAACCCAAGCAACATAACCGTCCGAGCGTTTTTTATTCTTTTTGATATCCTCTGTCCGATGAACCATTGACGACTGAATACATAAACGCAATACATCAGCCGAAATAAACACTGACTTCATCTGTAATTTACACACACATTCAGGAATATTTATAAATCACTCACTAAGAGAATAATGCAAAAATACAGAAACACACTTGCAAGATATACACACCTCTTTTATTATCTTGCTCTCGAGAGAGCATAAACAGTGCAACAAACACGGCTGTATTTGTATCACAAACACAGATATATTTGGGTCGCAAACACATAGGTTATAAAATATTAACCATTGTGTCTCAAACATGTAATATTGAATAGCAGACACAATGCGTTTGGGCACAAGTATGTTATATTTGCGACAAGCTTAAAACACATGATATCTTTGCATCCAAACAATAAAAAACGACAGATTTTTCAGCGTTTGGTGATGCAAAGAAATGGAGACTGAAGCCCACCATGTGCAGTAACACGGCGAACTTTACCCTTATGTGTATATTACCTGACCTACATCTAATACTTCTCTCCTTTAGCGTATGACTGATTCAGTATATTATTACCAGACTGAGTTCAAACTGTTCTAAGGACTGTATCAGCGTCGGGGTTGGCACATTATTAAGGCACCCTCAATGTATATTAAAATAGCCAGGATTTACGTTTTGTCATTCAACGATAAATCTGGGTCCAACATACGAATCTCAACCATTAAAGTTATATCGAGGATCATGATCATGTATATGAGGATCATGATCATGTTTTGGCCAAAGTCAAGATTGGAACTATAGTGAAGAAATTTATGGGGTCCTTCCTTTGAGAGTTGTGAAAAACAATGGATATTTTTTGGAGCATATAATAGTTTAGGTTGCATTAGATAAAAGTGGCTGCCACTAAGGACACGTTTCGTTCTTTGAGATCCTTTGTAATACCACGAAACGTAATGAAAAATTTTTGGATTTCATCCCATTAAGTTAATCTAAAATTGCGGAGGAAAATGTCTATCATTTCGATATGTAAAAATTAATTTTTCAACTTTTGGCCAAATTCGATTCATATGCAAAGAATTTGAGGCCCCTCACTGCTAAACCATCTCGTGAACTGCACTGTCTTCTATTCTTTGTATGCGAGCATTTTGTGAAAGGCATGTAAAATTGCTAACATAATTATTTATGGCATTTTTTCATGCGTAAATGCCTACAGACAACAGCAACAAAACTCAAACATAATGCATATTGAAATTGTAGTTCGATAATTTATGCAATCAAGCGACTCTTTGCTAATTGCGCATTTTTACTTTGGGCGTTTGCAATGGACACTGACTGTGACTGTGACTGTCACTTTGGCTCTTTCGATTTTTCTACAAAAATTCTTGCCGAACACCTTTACTATCGTTTCTTTTCTAAAGTGACCTCAATTTTCGATTTCTAACTTTATTGAAAGTACGAGTATTATGGAAAATATGTTTGTTATTAGTTACTTTTTCTCAGAGACATTTTCGCATTTATCAAACTCGGGGACACCAACCTAAGTCGTGTCTCTGATCGTTGAGTGGCAATTAGTGTTAAGTGAAAACTGTGACAAGTTTCATCTTTGGTTCCGCAAAAAAAAACCTATTTTTCTTCTCACTGCAATTGTTAAGTGTTATGGCGCTTAGTGGGTCAGTAGTTTGTTAGTTCGTGAGTTTTTCTTTTAGTTTTTTTTTATTGACAATTGTGGTTTGTTTTATAGCTCAGTTGACACTTATTCAGCTACTTATTTGTTGGAATAAGCGACGAAGTGTAATTATGTTGTTATTTATTGCACTGATAATTACTGCAACTAATCAATGCTAATCGATGTGAAAAAATCAATAAGGTACTTCATATTTGGGTCATTGTAAGTAGCTCGTAGGCCTGGGAAGCAGAACTGGCCAGAAGTATGCTATGAATTTCCTTATAGAAGTCGCACGCAAAGAAAAAACTCGTTCCTCCCAAACGAAATCTCAGATAACTGAAGTTCGTTTGGCGACTGTAGTTGGGAGAAGCTAACTTCTGTTAAGCAATACATGTCATTCCGTTTGGGAGAACCGAAAAATGTTTGCAGCAAACGAGTTATGAAAAATCTAAGCTGAAAAAAACGTTTGCGAGAAACGAAAAAGTTGTAGTTGATCCTAATTAAAAAAACGTTTGCGAGAACTGAAAAACGTTTGCAGCAAACGAGTTATTAAAAATTAAAGCTGAAAAAACGTTGGGGATAAACGAAAATCGGTTCCACCAACTGTTCTTTCGGTTTCAGCTACCGAGTTGTAGTTACAGCAACCGAGTTGTAGTTGTAGTTACTCTACTCAGTACAACATTACTTGTACATTAAAATATATATTCATGGTTTCCATAAGCTCTTTTTTGTGTAAATTTCCAACTTTTATGATTTTGGTTTTACCCATAAAGTTTGTTTTAAAAAAAGTTGGAATTTTTGTCTATCTTTTCAGTGTCTACTAACACGTCCGAAATCTCGTTTGCAACAACATGATACACATTTGCGATGTATGAGTTTATTTGGGAGAACTACATGAACAGTTGCGGTTAATAAATTAATACAAATCAATCAAAGTATTGTTGTGGCAACCGAGCAATAAACGTTTTTTTTTCTTTGCGTGCATAAACACTATAACACAAATATCAAACAAATGAGATCCCTTGTACCTGAGTATATCCCATTCTTTATTCATAGGTCCCAACACTGAAATAAAACAATTCGTCGTAGTAATGAAACATATTTGTTTGTGTGTTTACATTGCTGCTTTGTTAAGTTTCGTATATCCAACTATTTTAGTTTTGTCGCAAAATACTTATTTTACCATTCATGGTCTACGGGTTTACATCAATGTCATCATTGTAAATCATTGATTCTTAATATTGGAATACATATATATTTGTAATTCTCCGAAGTCTGTAAAGTTAAAAAAAAATTAATTGAGGTAACGAACAAGTTCACTCGTGTGACGAAGCTTTTCCGTTCTTTGAATTTGAGTGATAATTTTGTAGGTGGGCTAAATCGGAAAAAGCGTGGCCATCAAAGATGTCGAAGTTTTGTTGATCATCCTCATGACCCATTTCTGCACAGAAATAAAAACGTACATGAATACAATGAATTTGTGCATTGTGCTGATGTACATGTTCATCAATTTCCAACCTACATCACATTTCATTGGATAAATGTTATATCTTATATACCAATTGTTCTTCAGATTCGTTCATCAATTTAATGTAAACGATGCATCAGTTTGATGCAAATTTGTTGCAAATGTAATGCATGTTATACATCGAATTGATGTAAAGGGTACATTAGTAAACAATTTTTCTTTGCCTATATTTATGAAATTTTTTTTAACAAAATAAGTTTAGATAGTATTCGATAGTCTCCACAACTGAAATTCGATTGAAGCAATCTCAGTTCATGCTTGATTCGGTTGTACCAGCTGAATCTTCAATTATATTCGTTCTGTCAACTACATTTTCTATCATTTTCGGACGGACATTTGCAATTGCAGCAAATGAATGTGGCATCATTTCAGGTGCCGAAACCGAATTTGTTATCAATTTGGTTGCAACGACCGAACTTTGCGCTAAATCGGTCGTTGTAACCGTATTTCTGATGAATTGTGTTGGTACAACCGAACGCACTTTATAAGTATAGATACTTCAAACCTGACGTTTAAAATTTTCAAAACATTTATTATATTAAAAAGCTTGAAGAATTAGAAAGGTAAGTAAGTAAAAATATGGTAATGAAAGTTTTTGCGCTAAAACGTCGTAGTTTGAAAAAACTGTCTACATTTGTTAACGTGCAGTACAACCTGATGTCAACAGTTCCGAAGTTTCTCAATGTCGGTCGTTTCAGACGTGCTGCCATCTTTTGTGTATACAAAGAGTTCGACCCTAAATCGACAGCCACAAATCGTCTGAACTGGTACGGTAACCCACCATGGCCAAGATTTCAGACGGTCGGAAGTCGCATGGAAAATTAAATTGTTTCCCTAACGATTTTTCCATGAAAATTTCTTTATAATTATTGATGAGAATACAGAACAGAGCCCGCTTGATTTGATGTGGTTCTCGACGTGAAGTCCTTAACCAAAGGTGAGCACTGCCCCACCAAGAACACGTTTGTGTTCCATCTCATTGAGGGACACCCAAGAAATCAGGAATATGAACCCTTACACCATTTGGATAAGTAACGGGTTTTTCAATAAGAGTGCTACAAACGTTTTTTTAAATAAAACAAAACAGGTTTTAGATTTCAATGAAATTCTTTACTCCTGTGAAAGTACGTTCGATGCCATTATGAATGGAACTCGATTTCTTTTGCATGGCCACCACGGACACGCTTGCAGAAGTCCAGACGCTGAACTCAATTTTCGACAGTTTTCAAGCATAAATCGGCCGATACTGCTGCAATTTCACGTTCGATATTCGTGCGAAGTTCATCAATCGTCGCTGGCCTGTTGGCATAGACCATAGACTTGACGTAGCCCCACAGAAAATAATCTAACGGCGACAAATCGCGCGACCGAGGCGGCCAATCATCTGGGCCATTTCGTGAGATAACACGTTCACCAAACTTGGTTTCCAATAAATTGATTGTGGGATTCGCTGTGTGGCCTGTGGCGCCGTCCTGTTGGAATCACATGTCCCCCAAGTCCATATTATACAATTGGGGCCAAAAATATTCGGTTATCATTGAACGGTAGCGATTCGCATTCACAGTAATGTGCCGGTCTTGATCATCACGGAAGAAGTACGGCCCAATGACGCCGACGACCCATAAACCGCACCAAACCGTAATTTTTTCGGGATGCAATGATGACTCATGGATTACGTGTGGATTGCTGTCTGACCAATAACGCATATTTTGCTTATTGACGAAGCCATTCAGTTAGAAAGGAGCCTCATCGCTGAAGATGATTTTCCGATGAAAATCCGAATCAATTTCAAGTTGTTACTCAACCCTATTCACGAACATACGACGCCTATGGTGGTCAAGCGGCTGCAGTTCTTGCGTCAATTTGATCTTGTAAGGATGTAGGCCAAGATCTTTTCGCAAAATTCGCCACGACGTCACAGAGATGCCCAACGCTTGAGAACGACGTGTCAGAGACACATTTGGGCTTTCTTGAACTGAAGCCTCAGCGGCATCAATATTCTCGACACTATGGGCACTTCTTTGTCTCACTGGCACGGGAACATTTTGTACTCTGCTTGTGCATTCAAATGTTTCCACTAGACGCTCAATTGTTGATCTGGTAGGACGATTATGACGACCATAAATTGGACGTAGCGCTCTTAAAGTTGAGGCCTCTGACTCCAAATTTCGGTAGTAAATTTTAATAATTTCGACTCGTTGTTGGCTCGTATATCTTTCCATGATGAAATGGCAAACCTTACTGAAGAGAAATGTCAAAAGAGCGGGAAAAAATATGGCGTCGTTTGCTGTCCCTATCGATTTACTTTTGTAGCGTCTCTGTTGGAAAACCCTTTATATACGATTACGTGAGAGAACGTGGGGATACGATTACGTCTCTAAAATGAGAAGAGTTCTACTGAAGAACCCGAAACATTTTTTCACCTTTGTATATTCAAAGCGGAAAGTAGTTGGCTATCCGCGTAGTATGAAATTCAATGGTTCAGAGTCATCAGATGATGCCGATATTTCTGATATGTTTGCTAACTTCTTCCGTAAAATATATTCTCCTTCTGTTGCTTTACTAAATTACCCCTATAATATTAATACGTTTAATGGCATTCCGGATATTATCTTGTCTGAGGATGAAGTTCTTTATGGATTGCAAACTTTAAAACATTCAAATTCGCCTGGACCTGATGGTATTCCGACATCAATTCTTTGAATGTGTGCTCATGAATTGTATATTCCACTCACAAATATATTTAATGAATCGTTGACATCGGGTAAATTTCCCTCTTATTGGAAATCAAGTTTCATAAGCCCACTCTTTAAGTCTGGAAGTCGATCCAATATTGAAAATTACAGAGGAATTGCAAAGTTGAGTGCAATACCAAAGCTATTTGAAAAGCTGGTTACGAATAGACTACTTCATTTTGTTGGATGTTTGGTTTCGCCATATCAGCACGGTTTTGTTAAGGGCAGGTCGTCTACGACTAACTTACTGGAGTTAACTTACTCATGTTTTTGCAGCTTTTCGTGATAAATGTCAGATAGATGTAATTTACACAGATTTTAGTAAAGCTTTTGACACAGTTGCTCATAATTTGTTAATGTACAAACTTGGTGTTATTGGTTTTCCACCTAAATTGTTGCACTGGGTATCTTTTTACCTTAGTGGTCGTACCCAAAAAGTTCCTCAAGGCAGTCGTTTGGGTCCTCTACTTTTCGTTCTCTATTTAAATGATCTACCGTCTATAGTTAAATCCTCGAACATTTTGATGTTTGCAGATAATGTTAAGTTATATATGCCTATAGGCGATACTGAGGATTCCTCCTACCTTCAAAATGACTTGGATAGTCTCACTAATTGCTGTTTGGTAAATGATATGTCGCTAAATCAGGGAAAATGTGAAAAGCTTTGATTACGTTATTGGCTCTTACATATTGGAAAATGAATCTTTCTTCATGGATTTAGGAGTACTTCTTGATCAAAAGTTGCGTTTTGATCTTCATATTGATTCCTGTATAGGCAAAGCCAGATCACTGTTAGCTTTTATAAAAAGATGGGCGAAAGAATTTGCTGATCCGTACGTCACTAAACGTCTTTTTGTTTCTCTCGTTAGACCTGGATTAGAATATGCTTGTATTGTGTGGTGTCCGTATAATGCCTGTTACATAGACCGCATCGAATCGATTCAAAAACAATTTTTACTTTTTGCTTTACGTGGTCTCGCTTGGAACGTTGATGATTTGCCACCTTGTAAAAATCGACTGATGCTTATTGATCTTCCTACACTTGAAAAACGCAGGTATATATTAAATGCTATGTTTATTGTAAAACTCATTACTGGTTGTATAGATTCAAATTTTCTGGCGAGTCAAATAAATTTTAATGTTCCCTGTAGACAAATCCGATATTTCTATCCTATAAAACTACCGACTGTCCGTTATATTACGATTACTACAATCCTTTTCGACGCGTTTGCCTCATTTACAATGAGATCTATAATTCCTTACCCGCTTCAGATTCTTTGAATGTAATTAAGCAACATTTAATTCGTAATTAATCGGGAACTATTATCCAGCTTGTGTTGCCAACCACTTTCCACCGATAAACCAGTCCTGCTTCTATTAATCAATCTTATTATAAATCCTGAATTCTACAATGAATTGTAGCTGACACTGAATAGATGGATGGATCATTAGCGGTTGAGGCCAGATGCTGACATTCATGTCCCTCATCTTCATGTTCCAGATCTTCAAGTCCCTACTCTTCCTGTTTATCTCCCATTATGCTATTTTTATGTTCCTGTTTATCGTTCCACACATATTGTTGCGACGTTCCTGCTCCAGATGTGACTGCTTATGTTATCTCCTATGATTTTATCCTAAAGTTGCTGTCAATCATTCCACTAAAATTTGTGGAGTTTGTTTACCATTTCTCTTGTTCCTGCTCATCCCCTTGTTGTTCTACTCCAGCTGATGTTGCTGTTCCTGTTCCTCATTTTCCAGGTGTTCCTGTCCCAGCTCCTGTATTGCTACTGTTTTAATTATAAGTTATTTTTTATTTTTGTATTTTGTATCATTTTTTAACTATTTTGTTTCATTTTAATTATTTTATGTTAATATTTTTATATTTATATTTTTCTTTTTTTTTAATTTTTAAATTTTACAAATTTTCTTCATATTATTTTAATTGTACTCTACTCTTTTCCTTATGTTAAATGTATTTTAATTTTATTAAGTATTGTATGTTATGTCTAATATGTATATAATATAAATTTTATAACGTTGTTGAAAACATATTACCGGCTGTATCCTATTGCGGATTGTAGCTGTGAGATAAATAAATAAATAAATAAATAAACAAACGAGCGCTCCGTCAGCGCGACTTCTTTCTTCTGATCACGAGCTACCAATTAAGCAACTCTCTGTACGTGAGGTAGTCCTCCTTGGTAAGGAGTGAGGCACTATCTAGACCTCTGCCGTAGTGAGGGCCAAGGAGCCCATGTTTCGAGAATATGCACCTGCCTAGCGTACTTCGTTACTCTTTAACTAATATACCAGGCAACTACATACTGTTTACCAGTGATTTTGGTGGCAACCGCAGCCAGCACGATACTCCCACAAGGGGGCAAACCACACCCGTGCTACCAGATGGGCATACTCTCTGGTCTGATTTTTGCACAGAGCTGCTCCCAGTTTTTACTTCGTACTAAGTACGGGACTGGTCACTCTCGGCAGATAAAGCATCATCGTGAAACAATTATCTATCACAGAACAACATCAACAACAACATTACGACAACATTGATATTTAAATGCTAAATTACATCAGTAAACGGTCTAATATCCACAGACAGTCGGCTGTAGCTTGCTCACCGTGGGAGCGAGGTTGTTTCCACCTCTTCCGATCAATAACAGCGACTGCCAACCATTCTTCAGGCTTCGCCCGATTATGCCCCCGTGGTCACAAAACACAAACTGAAAGGTTACGAGTTCGATACCTTCAACGAATTACTCCTAAACAGCACACGGTACCAGAAAATGGTCTCTGGTCGTACCTGTCGGTTAATCCACTTTCATATTCGACTCCGACGAAGTCCGGGAATTGACAGCCCCTGTATTAGCAGAGTACACCAGTACCGACAAAAGATCCTACACGGCTGAATAGTAAGCGTGAAAAAGCTCGGATCATGAAAAACTTTAACCACTAACTTAGGGGACATGCTGATACAGACCACTGGTCGACCAACACCTCAATTAAACCGTGCCAGCGCCACGACTCACGAAAACTCGAGAGGCAACCTGCATTGCCACAGACAACGCATCCGGAGACAGAAGCATACTTCCCACACACCACCGGATCTGGTGACACACATGCCGACTATGTTCCTAAAAGCCCCGTAAAGGGGACATTCGCATACAACATGGAGCCAATCTTCGACTGGCGTTTCGCAGTCACACGATCCGCGAGTCTCATTCTGTACAACAATGCATTCAACGACCCATGACCTGATAGAATGCAACCAAGGCTTAGATTGAAACTAATACCGGGTTTCTTCCCGACGAATTCTACATCCGGTATAAATCTATACGTTACTCCACCATTTTTACTGGAATTTCAACAGCCTTGACACTTAGATGTGACTACGGCATCCAAGCGAGCCCGCCGATCACTCCTACTCATGCTCTCTGCTCCAGCAATGAGCCAATCTGACTCACCCAGTGCATATCCCATCTTGATATTGAAGTCCATGCTACGACGCATTCCCTTAAGATCAAGAAGAGTGGCACCCATCAACACATGTAGGGCTTCTGTAGACACCGAACGGCATACTGGCATACAAGACAATGCCATTACTCTCTGAACAGAGAATACACAGAAGATCCAAATGTTGCCAGGGCAATGAATTTGTTTTGCGGTCACCGATGTTCGAGTTGCTATTGGATGTTACTCTATAGTTGGATATAAAACTAGTAGAATTAGAAGAGAATACACATTTTTGTTTGATGCTACCTGGATGCATATTTTAGTTGTCTTTAGTATCAATCAAACACCATCTAAACCAAGGGCTATCCACGCCACAGCTGATGTCTATAAGATGGTAAGTGGTAGAAAACAGAGTGCATAGGTGAATGTACAGAGTACAGAGTACATAGGTGAAACTAAGTCTATGTAGTGTTTGGGCGCTACTAATGACAGCTAAATTATGTTTTCTGTTGGTTGCATCGAACGAAAATAAGGCTGACTACAGAGTGAGCGCTAGAAGAGATGCGAGAGTATGGCGCTACAATTCACTAAAACCTGAGCCTGTATTTTATTTTACGCTCGCTCAAAAGATGTCAGACTGAGAGCGAAGCGAGAACAGAGCGATAAGAGAGTGCAATCGATTGAAGCTGGTTGTCAAATGGTTTTAGCGTGGGATCACCTTGACGTTTTGTTTGTTTTTAAGCGCATTCGTTTTTTATATGCATTTCTTTTTATTGTGAAGTTTGAATACACTTGCAAACGTCATTTTTTTTGTGTGTGTTTATTATCAATTTCTCGCAATGTAGTATGGGATTTGCCGAATGTGTTTAAAAATTGGACTGGAGTTTCTTTAAAATATAATCAAAAGTGTCTAATCACAGTCTTTAATAATTAAAAAAATTCAGGATGTTTCCTCAGCTCATGATACAAATTGTAGAATTCTCCCTTTTCCATACGATTTCTATTTATTTCATAGATTCCTTCCATTTTAACAAAAAAATCCATTAAAATTATTGGTTGACATTAAACAACTTTTCTTCTGAATCCATCTTGAACAAGTGAACACCAACTAAAGCATACAACCATAGAGTAATATAAAGGGTTTTTCAATTTTTAAATAAAACAAAACCGGTTTTAGATACCAATGAAATTCTTTATTCCTGTGAAAGTACGTTCGATGCCATTATGTATGGAACTCAATTTCGTTTGCATGTCCACCACGGGCACACTTGCAGAAGTCCAGACGCTGAACCAAATTTTCGACGGTTTTCAAGCATAAATCGGCCGATACTGCTGCAATTTCACGTTCGATATTCGTACGAAGTTCATCAATCGTCGCTGGCTTGTTGGCATAGACCATAGACTTGACGTAGCCCCACAGGAAATAATCTAACGGCGTCAAATCGCACGACCGAGGCGGCCAATCGACTGGGCCATAACACGTTCACCAAACTTGGTTTCCAATAAATTGATTGTGGCATTCGCTGTGTGGTTGTGGCGCCGTCCTGTTGGAACCACATGTCCTCCAAGTCCATATTATCCAATTAGGGCCAAAAATATTCGGTTATCATTGAACGGTAGCGATTCGCATTCACAGTAATGTGCCGGTCTTGATCATCACGGAAGAAGTACGGCCCAATGACGCCGCCGGCCCATAAACCGCACCAACCCGTAATTTTTTCGGGATGCAATGATGACTCATGGATTACGTGTGGATTGCTGTCTGACCAATAACGCATATTTTGCTTAAAAACATACATATTAATCATTGTGTCTCCAACATATAATACTGAGCACAAGTGTAGTATATTTGCGAAAAGCAACAAACTCGTTATATTTACATCAAACAACAACAAAATTCACATTTTTTAGCGTGTGAGATTTCACTTGTGCGTTATGAAATTATTCTTTGGGTGTAATTCTAAACTTTTTTTGTTAGATGTTCATAGAAAATTGTATTTATGTACAACAACAAAATAAAAACAATTGTAAGCCCTTCATATTCTAGCGCACAGTAGTTCCAAATCAAATTTTTATAATTAATTCTGTCAGATTTGAACGGAATTTAATATCGCGATGAAATTTAACATGCTTAGAGCAGAGATATTTTCCAGATGATGGCCGAGGTGACCAACTTTAGAGGGTTGCCCAGTAGCCGCCGTACCCACTAGGTACCCATAATTATCCATATCATCTGAAATATACAGGGTGTCTGGTGGCAAATTTATACTTTTAAATACGATTATTTCAAAAAGTAATAAACGGTGCGGAGGGAGGGAATTATCGATTGTGCGGATTTGTCAGTCACGATGTCGCAGTGGGCGAGTCAGCATCGTGCGTTCGCAGTGGAGACATTTTTTAAGAGTAATGATTCTTACGTAATTGCTCGTCGAGAATTTTGTTCAAAGTTCTGTATTCGGCGAATATGTGATGGACCGAGTGTAAATTTAATTCGTTCGTGAGTGCAGAGATTCCGCGCAACTGCTTCGACTATGAATGTCCCACGGCCAGGGCCCAGTCGATCTTCAAGGACTCCCGAAAACATTGAACTGTTTGAAAGCAGTTTACGTGAAAATCCGCGACTTTCATTACGGAAAAGACCAGCCTCCCTGAGACTTCCAAGAACGATTATTTATGATATTTTAAAAAAGGATCTGAAGTTCCATCCTTTTAAAATTCAAATCGTTCAAGAACTGAAAGAAAGTGACTTTGATTTACGCAAAAAATTTTTTGAAACGATGTTGGAGCATTTTCGCACTGTAAATCCCATTTTTTGGACCGACGAGGCTCATTTTCACTTAAACGGTCAACAAGCAAAACTGCCGTTACTGGTCTCCAAGAATCCGCAACCCTAGATTGAAACATCAAAAACCATTTCATTGCCCCAGCGTAACTGTTTATCCACGCATGAGATGATTGGACCATTTTTTTTTCGAAAATTCTCGAGACCAGGCGACGAATGTCAACGGTGAAAATTATGGACGCATGATTACGGAATTCTTTTTGCCAAACCTGCGAGCTCATCCATTGTACTCTAGACACACGTGGTTTCAACAGAATGGGGCGACTGCACACACAGCCAGAGCTTCAATGAATTTGCTTCGTGAAAATTTCTCCCAAAAACTGATCAGTCGCTTTCTAACTCCAATGTATTTTTTTTATGGGGCGTATGAGTTTTGCACGAATACCAATCTCAGACATTGATTCGTAGAGTTTCTCCCGTATCGGGCTATTGAGGGCCGCTGTATAATCGACAAAAAGATGATAGGTGTCGATTTGAATTTCGTGGGTCTTCTCCAGGATTTGGCGTAGGGTGAAAATCTAATCAGTTGTCGATTTTCCAAGCCTACAGCCACACTGATATGGACCAATCGTGTCAGTTATAATTGGTTTTAGACTTTTGCACATTATACTTGATAACACCTTAAATGCTGTGGATAAAAGGCGTATTCCACGGAAGTTGCCACAGAGACTCGGTCATCTTTTTTAAATATGGAGCATAGCACATTGAGGATCCAATTGCCGGGCATGCATTCATATAACCAAATGTTCCTAATGAACTAATGCATGTACTTGTTGCATTTTTTTAAGCCGGATAATAGCCTCGTCTTGCTTAGCAGGGGGCAATCGACGTCGTCGTCCAAATTGTGATCGATTGTCACACAGTCATTTGAAATCTCCGGTACTAGTACCGCGCAGAAATGATCTCTCCACATTCCCAACATGCTTTACACATCTGCAATGAGATTTCCTACCTTGTCTTTCCAGAAGGAGGCTCTGAACCATGTCCATTAGTTCCGTTTTTGACCTTTTGGTAGAGTTTTCGGTGGATTCTGTGCCAAAAGTTGTGAGAGCTTCCTTGAGTAGGCTGTGGGTAACTCTGGTAATTGCAGCTTTCCGATGTCTAGCTTTCTTTGCGTCTGGTTTCGTACGATTTTCGCTCTACTTAATCTTGTGTGAAACTTTGCTGCTACCAGGTAGTGATCAGAATCGATGTTAGCTCCTCTGATCACTCCTACGTTCATTACACTGGATGAGTGCCTTCAATCAAGTACCACGTGATTAATTTGGTTCTTCTTTCTTTGATCAGGGGATACCCAAGTAGCCTTGTGGATTTATTTATGCTGGAATCTTGTACCACTAACGACCATGTGTTTTGACGCGGCAAAGCCAATCAGTCTCATACCCTTTGCGGAACTGTCAGTATGTAAACTGAAATTGCCAATAGTTAGACGAAACGCATTTTCCCTGCCTACTTTAGCATTAAAGTCTCCTCGTACAATCTTAATGTCATAGCCAGGGCAGTGGTCATACATTTCCTCTACGCGCTCATAGAATATGTCTTTGGCATCATCACCGGCTCTTCTGTCGGGGCATTCACACAAATTAGGGAAATATGAAAATTTAAAGGAATATATTCGTCGAGATATCAGCTCAATTGCACCAAGTTTACTGCAGCGTGTGGCGCAGAACACAAGGCTCCGTTTTGAACAGTGTGTCCAAGTTAACGGAAGTCATCTGGATGACATACTCTTTAAAAAATAAAATCCGCATTTCCATTCTATCGTTCAATGCTCTTAATAAAACTGTGAATCAATTATTATATTTTTTATTTAAGTTTGAAAATATAAATCTGCTACCAGACACCCGAGCACGTGAAATTTCCCTCTAAGCACGTGAAATTTCGTCATTATATCTTATTCCGTTCAAAATTTAAAGAATTAATTTTAATTAAAAATCGATTTGGAACTACTGTGCGACGGAATATGAAATTACTTTATTTCGTATTTGTTCCTAAATACAATTTTCTATGAACATGTATAAAAAAACACACGCATTCGCTTGCAGTTGTTTTGCAAATCTACACTGTGTATCAGTTTGGATTTTTTAATTTGTCTTCTGGAATATTGATTTCAAATTTGCCGTTGCCCAAAGGTGCGTCGGTTCAAAATTTACTTTCGATTTCAATGATGACGAAATTAAATTATATCTCTGCATTGTGTCGTTCGGTGATTTGATGGACACTAATCTTGAGGTACATTTGACAAGGGTGTCTATTGCAAAATACACGTAATTTAAATATTTTTACTACTGACCTAAGGGCAGACATCTGTTGAACTGTATTATTAAAATGTTTGCTGCAATCGCAAAAAAAAAATGACATAAATTTTGTTGTTAAATTTGTTATAACCTTCAAAAATATGCAACCGCATTTCGGCAACACTAAATTGTTCACAAATATTATACGGTTTTTATACGATAGCGGTACAAGAAAACCATAGTATCTACATATTGTACGAGTATTGTAATGTCTTGTAGAAATCTTCACTTGGCTGAAAAAGATTTAACAATTACACAATTTTAACCTATGATGATGGATCTATTTGGCAATAAACAAAAAGATTTCAACATCATCTCAGTTGTAACTCCAAATACGAGTACTACTAGTATCTATGTATGAACATAAATGATTATTGTTCTCTTGAGTTGAACAAATAGTTCAAACAGTGGAAGTACAAAAAAAGAAACACAAACTAGTACGTTTTTGTTTTATTTCAAAAGCATCTTAACATTTCGAAGGTAATGAAAGGTATTGAAATTTTTATTTATTTCTATGTCTGAACATAATTTGTTTAACATGGCGCGCTTGTCTTTGTTTTCAAATGAATTGAAAATACAACACATAGGATTCCCTTCACATTTCGTTCAGCAATTGTTTGATATAGTATCGTACTACTTGTCTTGTATAAGATTTGAATTGAATTTGAAACTTTTGAAATTGTCACCTACATATCGTAGTGTTTCACTGGGACGGTGTAGAGGAAAACCACAATTCCTTTGTTGTCACTTTTTTTTATGGAACACCTAAAGCATGCGAGTGGGTACATCTGGAATACAAATACAAAGCTATCAGTGAATGGTAAATTACCTGTATGACATTATTAACTGACATAAGGATGGTAACATTAATGCTGATTCACATCTACCGTGCATCTGTCTTGTTAGAGTGTCATCATTTAAACATGTTTATCTCGATTTGAACACACATATAATTTATTATTTCACATGATGATAATTACACCACCGTCACACACATAAACATTTTTCACATCTAATTGTTTATAACCTAAAATTTGTTGATTTGGTAATAAATGTTAATAATTAACATTACAGCAGATCTTCAGTGATAATTGCGCCGAAGAGACAACCAAAACAGTGACGACAACTGCATACAAGACCATGGAGAATTCGATTTTTAACGGTTGATTTTAACACATTTTTATATAATTTTAATTTCTTGAAGTATTTGGTATTCCACTTGTCTGGGTTGGGAAGATTTTATGTCTTCATCAACTTAGATAACAAGAATATTATATTGCAGGAATAAAGATACAAATCTTAATGCTACTTGTGCGAAGAATTAAAAACCCCGATTGCAAAAGGAAGATGGTGCACAGTGGGGAATACATTTTATTAGCGAAATTTGAAGAAATATTAAAATACGGTGGGAGTTTCAGTCAATAAATTTCTTCATTCTTCTTTTATCCTACCATGTTTTAACAATTGGTTTAAAGTGCGCCCTCGGATCACTGCCTGATTGCAGCAAATGTTCACACAAAGTAAAGCAGAGCGAAAGTCATACGAAACCAGTCATATAAAGAAACCCGCTTCCCATTACATCCTATGAAGGGATTGGGGAGAGCTTCGCACAACCAATGAGCTGTGCGCTTTCTAATTTTTCACTCATTGATTGGAACATACAGTTTTACATCGGTTCCGAACAGTAGTTTGAGAAGCATTTTCATGGCTAAGTACTACAGAGTGTCGCCATATCGCTTAGTCAAGGAAAATGTAAGGTGGTCCGAGCAGGGATAATTCTTCGTGCTATATCAATGCTACTAACGGGGTTTTCAATAAGAGCGCTCCAAAAGTTTTTTTAAATAAATCAAAACCGGTTTTAGATACCAATGAAATTCTTTATTCCTGTGAAAGTACGTTCGATGTCATTATGTATGGAACTCGATTTCTTTTGCATGGCCACCACGGGCACGCTCGCAGAAGTCCACACGCTGAACCCAATTTTCGACGGTTTTCAAGCATAAATCGGCCGATACTGCTGCAATTTCACGTTCGATTTTTTTTTTTTTTTTTTTTTGTTTAAAAATTCATTTATTTTCATAAAATATTGCTACAATGTTGTGTGCCCCAGCGCCGCTTGGACATTTTTGAGGCGAGTTGGCATGAGTTAGCCAAATAAAAATATATTACAATTCAAAATATATAACACAGAGAAAAAAAAAAAAAAAAAAAAGGAAAAAATAATTTAAGTGCAAAATTATAATAGAGATTAGTAAGTAGATTTTGTATAACTATATATAAATTAGAGTAAAAACTTATTTTACAAAAGAAGCATTTCCATGTTGTTGAGCAAATATGCTTTCAAATTTGTTTTAAAAACTGATATTCTTGTTATATTTTTCAGAGTTTGAGGAAGATGGTTAAATTCGGAACAACCAATGTGCTCAACTCGCTGTTTAGTTGTTTCTAATCTACATCTTTTAACATGTAAAAAATCACGGTTCCTTGTTCTAACAGCATTTTGATTTCTTGCAAAATTTATGGGGTTATGTCCAATATTTTGTAGCGCTTTAAATATGAATGTCAATAGTTGCATTTTATAAAGACCATGTATTGGCAGTATACTTTTCGCTATATCCTCATACAAAGATATGGTAGAATGCATCAATGGTAAGTTATAAACAACTTTAAGTGCTTTATTTTGGGATCTTTGTAAAGACTTAAAAACTGTGCTTTTTTTATGAGCGTACACCATCGTCAGATAATTGTAATGACTATGTATAAGTCCATTGTAAATAAGGAGCTTTGTTTTCTCATCAAACTTGTTCTTAAACTTGTAAAGCATACCAATTGCAGGAGAAACTTTTGTCCTTACGTGCTGCATATGTAATTCCCATGACAAATTGCTCTGCATATATATACCTAAATACTTTAATGAGTTGCATTCATAAATATTTTGCCCATTAATAGTAACCCATAATTGCTCATTATTCCTTGCACAATACGGTCTGAATTTTACTAATTTTGTTTTTTCAGCATTTAAAACTAGTTTGTTTATTCTAGCATATTCTAAAAGGGTACTCGCATCTTGTTCTATTAGATTTTTTACTATAATATCGTACGAAGTTCATCAATCGTCGCTGGCTTGTTGGCATAGACCGTAGACTTGACGTAGCCCCACAGGAAATAATCTAACGGCGTCAAATCGCACGAGCGAGGCGGCCAATCGACTGGGCCATTTCGTGAGATAACACGTTCACCAAACTTGGTTTCCAATAAATTGATTGTGGGATTCGCTGTGAGGCTTTTGGTGCCGTCCTGTTGGAACCACATGTCCTCCAAGCCGATATTATCCAATTGGGGCCAAAAATATTCGGTTATCATTGAACGGTAGCGATTCGCATTCACAGTAATGTGCCGGACTTGATCATCACGGAAGAAGTACGGCCCAATGACGCCGCCGGCCCATAAACCGCACCAAACCGTAAGTTTTTCGGGATGCAATGATGACTCATGGATTACGTGTGGATTGCTGTCTGACCAATAACGCATATTTTGCTTATTGACGAAGCCATTCGATTGACGATTATGACGACCATAAATTGGACGTAGCGCTTTTAAAGTTGAGGCCACTGACTCCAAATTTCAGTAGTAAATTTTAATAATCTCGACTCGTTGTTGGCTCTTATATCTTTCCATGATGAAATGGCAAACCCTACTGAAGAGAAATGTCAAAAGAGCGGGAAAAAATATGGCGTCGTTTGCTGTCCCTATCGATTTACTTTTGTAGCGTCTCTGTTGAAAAACCCGTTATGTAGGCTTAGGATAGGGTAGGTGTTGCTTGCAGTCGCCGAGCGACTTCCGTCAACTTGCTAGTCCATCCTGATGACCACGGGCTATCAAAATTAGCCATTGGTCCCAACGGAAAAAATTTTAAACATGCGTTCTAGTTTTACACTCACTAATTGTGGGTGTTGAATTTGCAAATATATGAATATTTGGAGTGTGTTCCAAACATATATGTAATTAGACCGACTGACATTGTATGATGAAGAAAAAGTGTTTTCTGTCCACCCTTCAAAATGCACCTAGGTTTGGTTTCTGATGATTACCAACAAATTTCGTGTCTAGCATTAAGATTCCGTGAACTGGACCGTTATAAAAAAAGGTATCTTTTTTAGTTTTTCAAAGAAATTTGTACTTTAGCTAAAGACAATGTATACAATATTAGTACTCTATGAAAGCAGTTTTTATAGCGCGTCCATCGGCATCTAAAACATGTCCAGACAAATCCTTTTTTCAGGGATATTCTGCAAAATAACTAATTTTTAAGTTTTTTGTACGGAGGTTTTTCTGATTTAAATTTCAGATGGAAGTAATTCTAAATATGCAAAATTCGGTCCAGATCACCTCGTAAAATGTATTACAAAATTAAAATAATACATCTATACAACAATGATGTCCTTGTTATAAGAAAAGATTTGTTTTTTCCCTGTTTAGAATTGAATTTTTGGTAAAACGCGAACTAGTGCGAATGTCAAATAAAGTTGAAACACGTATTTACTTAAATCGATTAAAGATTAAAATATGTCAATCTGACATTTAATTCAGAAAAATCTCCGTACTAAAATCTTAAAATGCTATTGTTTTGCAGAATATCCCTGAAAAAGGATGTGTCAGGACATGCTTTGCCATATTTTATATAACGTTGGACGCGCCATAAGAAGACCTTTCATATGATACCAACATTGTATATATTGTCTATAGTTAAAGTACAAATCCACAGGGAGGGATTATATTACCACTCTTATGGGCCCTCACAATACACAGTCTCCTAAGGAAACTTACCGAAGAAGGACTTAAACCAATCTGCTACGCAGATGACGTTATAATACTTCTTAAGAATCCTAATCAATTATGCAGAGAGGCCGAGAGGGCACTGAGTAGAGCGTATGGGGCCTAAATGTAAACCCGGACAAAACGGAAATATGTATATTCACAATGAAGAGCCACGATTCCTGGGAAAGACGATAAAAATATCCGATAAGGTTAAATACTTAGGAGTAATCTTAGATCGGAAACTGAATTGGAAGCACCATGTAGAGGAAAGGGCCAATAAGGCCTACAGATGCTGGTCGCTATGCAGAAAGGCTATAGGATCCAAATGGGGCCTCAAACCGAATATAACACACTGGCTCTACAGAAGCGTAATCAGGCCCGTACTAACATATGCTTCTGTAGTATGGTGGACGGCAGTTGAGAGAAAATGTAACATCGCAATACTGCAGAGGGTTCAGAGAATGTGCTGCATTGGTATTAGCGGTGCAATAAGGACAACCTCGACAAGAGCCATGGAGACTATTTTATGTATCTAGCCAATCGAGATTAGAGTCAAATACGAGGCCGCCCTTGCGGCTAAACTCCTACAGGCAACAGGTGAATGGAGCAACAGGGATCGTATGTCAAAATACCAACGGATAATTGGGGTCTTAGTCGGTTACACGCATGATACGAGTCAATCTGACCGAATATCTGAGATAAGGGTTAAGGCGAATTGCGTAACCTTAACGCCAATTAGAGACGCCTGGCAGAATGGGACCCTGGCACAAATGCCAAATGGATGGCTCAAAGCTAGGAGAAAGAACGGGTCTAGAATTCTTCATTGAAAATCCAGCAACCGAATCCCATGTACGCCTCCCGGATCATAATACAAACTTTCAGGCGGAAGTTCGGGCGATTACGGAGTGTATCCAATGGCTCGGCGATAATACAATGCTAGCCGAGGCAAATATCTTCACGGATAGCCAAATGGCTATCAAGACAATAACATCGGAAACTGTCACATCTAGATCGGTCCTTGACTGTAAGAAGTTGATAAACGATTGTTCTATGCACGGCGGACTCAACATCATCATCTACAGCGGAGTATTCGGCAACGAGAGAGCGAACCTCCTGGCAACGAGAGCCAGGAAACTCCAAACGGTGAGCCTAGATGGAGCGAAACCCTTTGGGGTGACGAAGGCTGAGTTTAGTAACTGGGCGGAGTCGGCACATATAGCCCAGTGGAACCAGGAATCAGTACGCAGGATGATAAAGATCCTATGGGGAGACCCAGATGGATTGAGGACAAAAGTTTTGCTGAAACTGGGAAAATCTGAAATGAGCAAGATGATGGGAGTCTTAACGGGGCATTCGGAATTTCGGGCAAACCTGTACCGTATTGGACTAGTGGCGAATAGTGAGTGCAGGGCATACATGGAGGACGATGAGACGATGGAGCATTTCTTATGCCACTGCCCGGCCTTCGCACAAGCTAGATTCAGATATCTTTCGGATAGTACGATACCGCACGTGACCAAACTTGTGGGTATGGACTGGAACAACTTAAGGAATTTCGTGAATAGCACCGAATTCCTATGAGGGATATAACGGGTTTTTCAACAGAGATGCTACAAAAGTAAATCGATAGGGACGGCAAACAACGCCATACTTTTTCCCGCTCTTTTGACATTTCTCTTCAGTAAGGTTTGCCATTTCATCATGGAAAGATATACGAGCCAACAACGTGTCGAAACTTTAAGAGCGCTACGTCCAATTTATGGTCGTCATGATCGTCCTACCAGATCAACAATTGAGCGTATAGTGGAAAAATTTTAATCCACAGGCACAGTACAAAATGTTCCCGTGCCAGTGAGACAAAGAAGTGCCCGTAGTGTCGAGAATATTGCTGCCGCTGAGGCTTCAGTTCAAGAAAGCCCAAATGTGTCTCTCACACGTCGTTCTCAAGCTTTGGGCATCTCTGTGACGTCGTTGTGGCGAATTTTGCGAAAAGATCTTGCCCCACATCCTTACAAGATCAAATTGACGCAAGAACTGAAGCCGCTTGACCACCATAAGCGTCGTATGTTCGTGAATTGGGCTGAGCAACAACTTGAAAATGATTCGGATTTTCATCGGAAAATCATCTTCATTTCTGGCTGAATGGCTTCGTCAGTAAGCAAAATATGCATTATTGATCAGACAGCAATCCACACGAAATCCATGAGTCATCATAGAATCCCGAAAAAATTACGGTTTGGTGCGGTTTATGGGCCGGCGGCGTCATTGGGCCGTACTTCTTCCGTGATGATCAAGACCGGCACATTACTGTGAATGCGAATCGCTACCCTTCAATGATAACCAAATATTTTTGGCCCCAATTGGATAATATGGACTTGGAGGACATGCGGTTCTAACAGGACGGCGCCACAGGCCACACAGCGAATGGCACAATCAATTTATTGGAAACCAAGTTTGGTGAACGTGTTATCTCACGAAATGGCCCAGTTGATTGGCCGCCTCGGTCGTGCGATTTGACGCCGTTAGATTATTTCCTGTGGGGCTACGTCAAGTCTATGGTCTATGCCAACAAGCCAGCGACGATTGATGAACTTCGTGCGAATATCGAACGTGAAATTGCAGCAGTATTGGCCGATTTATGCTTGAAAACCCTCGAAAATTGGGTTCAGCGTCTGGACTTCTGCAAGCGTGCCCGTGGTGGCCATGCAAAAGAAATCGAGTTCCATACATAATGGCATCGAACGTACTTTCACAGGAATAAAGAGTTTCATTGGTATCTAAAACCGGTTTTGTTTTATTTAAAAAAACTTTGGTAGCGCTCTTATTGAAAAAGCCGTTAGTAAATTAGTAGGGTAAAGTTCGAGTGCACAACAGGTCGAATCAGCGGCTTAAGTGTATGTCTTACTAACATGCGAAGGTTTAGAGTGCTCCTTTTGAACACTCAACACCGCACCCCTCTTTTCAAACTAACTAACTAAAGTACAAATTTCTTTGAAAAAGTAAAAAAAAAATATCTTTCTTAAAAACGGTCCACCTCACGGGATCTTAATGCTAGACACGAAATATTTTGGGAATCATCAGAAAATAAACCAAGGTACATTTTGAGGGGTGGGCAAATTCAACTTTTTTTTTGTGAGTCGGTCTAATGTACATGGTTCCTGTAGTATGTGTTTGAGAGAATATGTTACCGAGGTCGTTTTGTTGTCAGCGTGTAGTCAAAGCGGAGATAGAACATGTGTTCTTATGGACAATGTCATCGAAGTTATTGAAGTTACTTCCAAAATTCGTATTACAAGAAATACATCTATTAATATCTTGAAGTCTTTGGATTCAAAAGTGTGCGGTATCTAGACGGACAGTAGTGAATCGATATTGTACCTTCGCCTTTGAACTATCTAACTTGACGGGTCTTTACCATTTTAAAGAACAATCCGGCACTTATGAATTCAACATCATTACCACAAATCATGATTTTTAACGCCCAATGATTTTAGGAAATATCAATATCTTACCTTTATATTTATTTACATGCATTTTCATTGCAAAAAATAACGATAATTAACCTGTAACCATGTACGATGATTGTACAAAAGTCAGTCGTCTAGATAGTTATAAATATATCCACTTAATTGCCTGATAGCAGCTACTAGAGCTGAATCTAATACAACTGTCTCATAAAACTCAACTACCTTAGTAATAAATGTAATAATGAACAGCGACACACAGCGCAAGCCTTGGGAACTTTACTAACCCAGTAAAATGGCAAAATTATGGGAACTGCTAACGAAGACTTAAAACATTTTTAGGCTTAGGAAAAAAAATATTAAGCTGTCAACTCCAACACATAAAAAAAACAGACACTAAAAGACAAAAGAGCCAACTGCTGCAAAAATGCTTTAAATAAAGTGTAATGTAGGATTCCAATAGAATAATTAACTGCAAAAAGTACACACATTTATAATTTTCATAATTTTGATATTTTTCAATTAAAATTAAATACTTTATATTTTGAGGAATGGGCTAGTGAGTGCTAAATCACGCTCGGCACTTTGGTCTTAAAGCAACATATCTTGGTTTTTTTGAATTTTAAAAATATTACATAATCTTTGGAACAAACAGATAAATAACATCATCAGCATCATCATCTTGGCAAAATGTGGTTTTAATTGACGATTCAAACGGAAAAAGAAAAATAAAAAAGTAAACAAAATTAGAAACGAAAACTGAGATGTCCAACGTTTGGGATTGAAGCACATTAAGCGTGTTTTGGTTACACCGCTTGCTTATATATTCGCTTGTTTTGTATGAAGCACTTAGCGAAGACTTAGCGAGAACTTAGCGAAAGCGAATTATTTTCGCTAAGTTTAAAGAGATATTTTTTACCGTTTTCAACACTGTTTCATATTTTTCAATAAAATGACTTATCGCTAAAAAGTCGTTTTCTTTGCAACTTAGCAAGCGATAATCGCTTGCTTGTAACCAAAACACGACTATTCTAAACCATATGCCCAGTAGAGACACGACAGTTTAATTTGTTTTTTTTTCAAAAAATTAAAAATACATTGTCGTGCCTTGTAAGAAATGCTATAAAAATTAATAAAAAAGTATTATTAGTTAATTTGACGACATTAATCTTCCCCATGAAATTGGTCAAAATTTACTGATTTTGGAATTTTATCACTTTCTTCTTATATTCTAGAAAATTTTACCCATCCTTTTTTCGGAATTGTTTGAGCTCAATCAAATTATTAAATGATGAAATTTTTAAAAAATTTCCCTGGCTCTAAGGCTTCCAAATCAGAGGTTGAAAAAAAATCAGTTTTGATTTCCATTTCAAAACTGTATTTAGAAGGTGATTAACATTTAACGGCGATTTACACAGTTCAACACATAAAATGCAAACTCCATCTCGTGTGAAATTTCTCGAAGTACTTATCGAAACTACCAAAACCCTATTTGGGGTTTGCTAGTTTAACTGTTGATCGGATTTTATGGTCTAATGTATATTTTGGCTGAAACTTATTTTTCCCGAACAGCTCTTGCTCTCATTGCTATATCTCGGAAACCAAATAGATTACATAATATAAACTTTAAATAATTGCCATTAAACCTTGGCAAAGTGACCGTCGGTGGTGCAATGGGTAGTGTGCGCGCCTCTTGTACAGGAGATCCTGGGTTCGATCCCTGCTCCAACCACCTTAAAATTTCTTTCGACGACGGTCACCTCGCTTAGTGACGGCGACACTATCGAGTATATAGCCATGAAAAAGCTTCTCAAAATACCGCTCGGAATCGGTGTAAAACTGTAGGTCCCAATCAGTGAGTGAAAACTGGAAAGCGCGCAGCTCAGTGATTGTGAGAAGTTCTCCCCGGTCCCTTCATGGGATGTAATGGGAAACCATTTATGTTTTAGTTTTGAACCTTGGCAAAATACTAATATATTCAAAAATAATCTGTAATTTTGTCATATCGCAAAACACTGCAGTTCTAACTTCAAGCGCAATGCGCTGAGTTTTGGCACAACATTTTCAATTTTTTTTTTTCAGAGTTCATATTGTTTAACTCCGAAGATATATAAAAGTGGAAAGCGAAGTTAAAATTTTTTTTTTTTAAATATGGACAGGTCTAATGTACATTGTTATGTTCGTACATACGCTACACAAGTTCACACAATTTTCGTTGTTCTCTTGCTATCTCATTTTTATATATGTTTCACTACATCATTATTCTCTTTGTTCTGAGAGTGCTCTGCACCCACACAAGACAACCATTCGCTGCCGCTACATCGGTGTGTGTTTTTTTTTGCAGTTTGACAATCTGTGTTTCGCTGTCGGACAAATCTGTGTTCCATATAGGGGTGGGTCACCCTTATCATTTGGGGGTATGAAAAGTACATGTTGGCCGATTCTGAGACCTACCCGATATGCACACAAAATTTCATACAAATCGGTCCAGCCGTTTCGGAGGAGTTTAACGCCAAACAAACTGTGATCGCAGTCGCACAAACTGTGCTTGGATGTGTTCACTTTGTGAATTTAGTCCCTACCCGCGCCTATAGATGTTAACACATCGAAAAAGTAGGGTGAAAATAAATATTTCTTTGAATAAAAGATTATAATTTTTTATAATTTGAAAAACAAGACACATAAGAAACGGATAAAAGTGGAAAGTTTTATTAGTTTGTATTAAAGTCACATGACCTGTGAACTAAATAAGACATGGATCATAAAAATCGATGAACGCATTTCGCTCTTTTTCACAGTGTAGTGAAGGTATCTCATCTTGTAAAGAATTGTGATTTTTTGTTTGGGTTGCATATGAGAATTGCATTGCGGAGAATTACCACATCTATCTGATTTATTTAATATTTATATACATACTATTTCGTTAATAATTCTTCTTTGCACTCCATTGTATTTTTAACGCATGTGGTCTTACTTTTGTTTACTAAACTAATCGAAATGTCAAAATTCCGGCCCCAAACAATTATCAGACAATTGTTTTCGTACGAAATAAGATTGACGTAACAACCCTGTACTTGATTTTGCCTGCGAAATATTCGCAAAGAGCTGTATACACAGCAAATGGAAAGTGAACAAAATTTTCAGATCATTTCCGTTATTGTTTATACACGTACTTCTTATGACAGCGAAAATTTCATAAAAACTGAATACCGAGCTTAAAACACAACATAATTTTTACAGGCAATAACAATTGCCTGCAGTTTCGTCGTGTTCCATGTTCATTAGGGGTGATCTTCATTTCGTCGGCCTTTTTATTCGTACTTTTCTCTTTCATTATTATGGTTTCTTGTGTGTTTTGCATGCAATATTTTTCGAACACGTGCATAGTGTAAAATTTTTAATTGAGATGAGTTTTCGTGTGCAATTAGTTTGATAAATTTTTCAAAAGTTGTATTCAAAACAAGCGCTGATGAAAGTCTGTGGCTAGATCTCAAATAGCTATACGGTTTGTCTAGAATCATAAGGATGCATGTGCAAAACTTTTTTTTATAAACAGTTATATCTTTATTTATAGAGATATAGAATGTCCTTGGGACATGGGACTGTCCGTGGAGGTGGAAAGTTTCTGATTGCCATTCACTTGGGAGTGGCCAGAAATGATTCCTTCATTGGGCAGTCCAAGCAGCTCACTACTTCCACGCAGTATGTCCTGGGCAATGGCTTTTCGGAAACCTCCGTTAGCTAGCTAGAGTGAGAAGGCGAAACAAATGAGCATCAAATCAGGTATAGTAGGTGACTGATGTCACTGAAGCTCATCAAACAATCGGGCATATTCTTTTGTCCTTAGAAGGCGGATGAGCCAAACATACGGGCCAACGGCGGATAGAAACTAAAAGAAGAAAATCCAGGTTCAACATATCGCATCCTGGTCAGCGTCTGATCCATAATGGGCGGCTGCAATCAAATATCCTGGCAGTAGGTAAAATGCAAAAACCCGGTGGGCTGGGTTTGCCTCCCGCCACCGTTCATAATGGCAGTGAAAATACAAAAACGAAACAGAAAACATAAACAACCCCTATTTGTTGACGACCCCCGCAAACGTTATAAGGACCACGATTTACGGATATGCACTTGGAATGTAAGAACTCTATATAGATCCGGTGCAAGTATCCAACTGGCAGATGTCCTCGAAAGTTATAAGGCTGACATTACCGCTATCCAGGAAATGCGATGGACAGGACATGGCTGCACAAGAAAAAGAAACTGCGATATATACTACAGTTGCCATGAAAAAAAACATGAATTTGGTTGTGGATTTGTAGTTGGCAAAAGACTGCGACATCTAGTCTCTAGGTTCAATCCTGTGAGTGAACGAATAGCCACAATCCGCATAAAAGCGAAATATTTTTATATTTCCCTAATTTGTATGCATGCCCCGACAGAAGAGAAAGATGATGATGCCAAAGACATATTCTATGAGCTCCTAGAGGAAACGTATGACCGCTGCCCTGGCCATGACATTAAGATTGTACTAGGAGATTTTAATGCCAAAGTAGGAAGGGAGAATGTGTTTAATCCAACTATTGGCAATTTCAGTCTTCATGCTGACAGTTCCGACAACGGTATGAGACTGATTGACTTTGCCGCGGCAAAAAACATGGTCATCAGTGGCACAAGATTCCAGCATAAAGACATCCACAAGGCTACTTGGGTATCCCCTGATCAAAGAACTAGGAACCAAATTGATCACGTGGTAATTGATGGAAGGCACTCATCCAGTGTAATGGACGTACGAGTGATCAGAGGAGCTAACATCGATTCTGATCACTACCTGGTAGCAGCAAAGGTTCGCACAAGATTAAGTAGAGCGAAAATCGTACGAAACCAGACGCAGAGGAAGCTGGACATCGGAAAGCTGCAATTACCAGAGGTAGCCACAGCCTACTCAAGGAAGCTCTCGCAACTTTTGGCACAGAACCCACCCCCTCCCGATGACGATCCTGATGCGCAGTGGAAACCCATTTCCGACTCTATAAAAACTGCCGCAACAACCGTACTTGGTTTCGAAAAACCGCTTCGCAACAAACCGTGGTACGATGAAGAGTGTCGCATAGCAAATGACGAAAAGAACGCTGCACGTATGGTAATGCTTCAGTCAATTGCAACGCGAGCTGCAACTGAGCGGTATAGGGAGAAGAGAAAGGAGGTAAACCGTCTCTTTAGGCGTAAGAAACGGCAGTGGAGAAAACGCGAGAGTGAGAAAATTGAGACATACAGAAGGAAGAACGAAGCCCGAAAATTCTACCAAAAAGTTAAAAACGGAACTAATGGACATGGTTCAGGGCCCCCCTTCTGTAAAGACAAAGACGGAAATCTCGTCGCAGATGTGCAGAGCATGTTGGGAATATGGAGAGAGCATTTCTCCGCGCTACTAGTACCTGAGATATCCGATGACGATGGGACAATCGATCACAATATGGACGACGACGTCGATTGCCCCCCTCCTAACCAAGACGAGGTCAGAACAGCTATTGCCCGGCTTAAGAACAACAAAGCCGCAGGAGCCGATGGATTACCGGCGGAGCTGTTTAAGGCTGGCGGCGATGAGCTGATAAGGTGCATGCATCAGCTCATTAGCAAAATTTGGTTAGATGAATGCATGCCCGGCGATTGGAGTCTCAGTGTACTATGTCCCATATTTAAAAAAGGTGACCCGAGTATTTGTGCCAACTACCGTGGAATAAGCCTTTTATCCATAGCATATAAGGTTCTATCAAGTATAATGTGCGAAAGACTAAAACCAATTATCGCTGACCTGATTGGACCATACCAGTGTGGCTTTAGGCCTGGAAAATCGACAACTGACCAGATTTTCACGCTACGCCAAATCCTGGAGAAGACACACGAAAAACAAATCGACACCTATCATCTATTTATCGATTATAAAGCAGCCTTCGATAGTCCGATACGGGAGAAACTCTATGAAGCAATGTCTGAGCTTGGTATTCCTGCAAAACTCATACGCCTTTGCAGGATGACCTTGACGAACACCAAATCCGCAGTGAAAGTTGGTAAGGATCTTACCGAACCTTTCGAAACTAAGCGAGGCCTCAGGCAAGGCGACACCCTATCGTGCGATCTCTTTAACATCTTAATGGAGATCATTATGAGAAAAGCTGCAGTCAATATGAATAAAACCATCAGCAGCAAAAGTCACATGCTGCTCGCGTATGCTGATGATATAGATATCATTGGGCGCACAATTAGAGAAGTTACTGCGGTTTTTTCGAGAATTGAGAAGGAGTCAGCAAAAGTGGGTCTGACGGTGAATGAGGACAAGACAAAATTAATGGTTTCAACGAACAGGGCCTCCACGCGATTAGACCAAAGCGTGAACGTTGATAACCGTTATAACTTCGAGGTAGTGGACGAATTTATATACCTCGGATCTGCCGTGAACAAAAACAACAACGTCAGCCTTGAGATCAAACGGAGAATTGTGCTTGCGAATAGATGTTATTTTGGGCTAAGCAAGCACTTTAGAGATAAAGCCCTCTCTCGAGTAACAAAAGTCCAGCTGTACCAGACTCTCATTCAACCTGTCTTGCTTTATGGCGCAGAATCCTGGGTCCTATCGCAAGCAGACGAAACATCTGTAGGAGTCTTCGAGAGAAAAATACTCCGAAAAATTTATGGCCCTATAGTGCACAACGGCGAGTATCGGCGACGCATGAATCATGAGCTGTATGAGCTTTATCCTGACATTGACATAGTTAAGCGGATCAAGATAACGCGATTGCGCTGGCTAGGCCATGTCAGTAGAATGGATGAAGATGAACCAGCGCGAAGACTTTTCGAAACCGAACTCGAAGGAAGACGAAAAATAGGAAGACCAAGACTCCGCTGGAGGGATCAGGTTGACGAATCCCTGCGTACACTTGGTATTGCCAACTGGAGAGATAAAGCAAAAGATCGAACTGGTTGGCGAAATATGTTATCTTCGTTTTGTAAGGTCCCTGACCCCCTGGGGTTGTCCGAGACCGGATAAGTAAGTAAGTATAGAATGTCCTTGAGTTTGAATAATACAATAGAAAAGTACCAATAAAAACGCCGAATAAATGAAGATCATCTCCGTTGCTAATTTATTTTTGATTTTTTTAAATAATCGGTTCTATTTTTTTTTCAGTTCAGTCTTATAGTTTATTGAAACGGATCCATTGGGATGATAAAGCAAGAATTTGAATTGTGCATCGCTATCACGCTTTGAAGTAAAGGGGTTTTCAACAGAGACGCTACAAAGTAAATCGATAGGGACAGCAAACGACGCCATATTTTTTCCCGCTCTTTTGACACTTCTCTTCAGTAAGGTTTGCCATTTCATCATGGAAAGATATACGAGCCAACAACGAGTTGAAATTATTAAAATTTACTACCGAAATTTGGAGTCAGTGGCCTCAACTTTAAGAGCGCTACGTCCAATTTATGGTCTTCATAATCGTCAATCGAATGGCTTCGTCAATAAGCAAAATATGCGTTATTGGTCAAACAGCAATCCACATGTAATCCATGAGTCATCATTGCATCCCGAAAAAATTACGGTTTGGTGCGGTTTCTGGGCCGGCGGCGTCATTGGGCCGTACGTCTTCAGTGATGATCAAGACCGGCACATTACTGTGAATACCAATCGCTACCGTTCAATGATAACCAAATATTTTTGGCCCCAATTGGATAATATGGACTTGGAGGACATGTGGTTCCAACAGGACGGCGCCACAAGCCACACAGCGAAAGCCACAATCAATTTATTGGAAATCAAGTTTGGTGAACGTGTTATCTCACGAAATGGCCCAGTCGATTGGCCGCCTCGGTCGTATGATTTGACGCCGTTAGATTATTTCCTGTGGGGCTACGTCAAGCCTATGGTCTATGCAAAAGAAATCGAGTTCCATACATAATGGCATCGAACGTACTTTCACAGGAATAAAGAATTTCATTGGTATCTAAAACCGGATTTGTTTTATTTAAAAAAACTTTTGTAGCGCTCTTATTGAAAAACCCGATACATCCAAAGGGGGTATATGGATACTTTTGAGGGCATTCATTCGAGCAGATAGACTATAATGAGGCTCGCACACAGTTCTTCTGAGCGTAGGACCATAGATTAATATACTTGTACTAAGAGTGTGCAACAGCTGTAAGATTGTTACCGAATGTCACTCCGGTATTTGAAATTTCATTGAATTGATGACAGAACTACCATAAAAAACATAATTTAAATTCTCTTATCATCAATCAGATAGAATTTAAAATTCATTGGTATTAATCGCACATAATTTGAAAGGCAGTAGTGTCAACTACATATAATTCAAACATAGGGGTGCTATCGCTCATTCCTCCATCTACTTTCTTCTCCATACTTTTTCAACTCCATTATCGATCAGACCCCACCGTGCGTGGGCGAATCACAATTATGAGGCGTTATCACCAGGTCGCTCAGTTCTGATAAAAGTAACTATTGCTGCTGCTATACAAGCCAATCCTAGAGATTCGACAAGGAGTTTAACTGCTCAAGTAGGTGACATTAGACAATCACTACACACAATTAAATTTTGTTCTCTTTTTTCAGAGTGTTGGTGGTGAAGGAATCACAATGAAAATTTATGTCGCTCGTTCTTAGCGGAGGTTTAACAAAGTCTGTTTAAACGTAAAACGTTCAGACTTATTATTAAGCACCCACTGTTAATATTGTAAGCTAGTGTGTAAGTACGCCATAGGCTATCGTGAAATACGCTGAATTGTTCGTTATAAGCTAAATATGCGTAAGCAGATGTTTGGCCAAGTGCGCGAAGGGCAAGATGTATCAGTCCCTCTCTCGCCATACGCATCAACACCTTAAGCAATTACATTTTTTCTTGCTCTTTTTACATGTATTTGTTCACTAAACACAAACGACTGAAGTTAACAACTTGAATTTGCAACTTCCAATAAAGGAAGGATATATAAGTATTATAACGTTTACAACTCCTCATTTTCTTCTCCATATCTATTGGCAAATCTTAAGTTGGAAGCAGGTAATATCCTTTCTTTGGAACCCTTTCTCGAAATCCTCAAGCTGTCTCTAATGCCCTGACACCCCATTTTTCTTCCATTCTCTCGCATCATCATATACGATATCTCTGTGGAGAATTCGTATATGTACATAAATACATAAAACCCTAACAAGTTCCAACTCACACAGTCCACTCATCTGCCTTTACATAAACCAAAAGGGGACTTGTACAAAGTCCTTATAATTTTTTGATTTTTTTTGTTTTTCAGTTTAAGGTTATTTTGAGAACATCCTACAGGTTTTGCAATTGGTTGCATGTAGTTTAAATAATATCGATTAGAGGATTTATTGAGAATTGTCTTTAATTATTTTACTTACATAACACTGGTATCGATAACATTTAGTTATCGATAATGATTAGTGACAGAGAGAAGCTTACCTGAAATGAAGAAAAAATAAATACAAATTAATAAAACGTTAGACCGTATTTTTAAAAATGTGTAGTCACGAATCTAGAATGACAACATGATATTAACACTATTGGGTATTAATAGGTAAACAAGCTTTAAAACCTTTAGTGAATTTAAAAATCAGGAGCCAAACATTGCCTATGACTTTTTCCTCCACGTGGTGGTTCCCTGACAACGTTTGATATTTTTCTAGCGGCTGTAGTGAAGGCTTTCCGATGAGCAGTCTGATTGATTATGTTAAGCGAACCACAGTCTTGTCATTCATGAGCATGAGCTTGGTCGATAACTTTTTATCAGACTGATGAAAACATGATAGTGATGCGAACAACTTCGATTACATTCTCATTTGGTATCAGGAAGGCCGGTAAACCGACAGTAAACATCAACGATAGCTGATGTTCATGCTCATGAATGACAAATCTGTGGTTCGATTTACACTGATGTGTCTCAGGTTTGGTAGGTGACTGATGTCACTGTAGCCCATCAAGATATCGAGCTCATTCTTTGCTCCTTACAAGGCGGACGTGTCAAACATATGAAAGAATATACAAACGTATGAAAGAATAAATCCAGTCCGACATATTGCATCCTGGTCAGCGTCTGATCCATAATGGGCGGCTGCAATCAAATATCCTGGCAGTAGGTAAAATGCAAACACCCGGTGGACTGGGTTTGACAAGAGCGAAAAAGAAACCATAAACAACCTCTATTTGTTGACGACCCCCGGAAATGTAATAAGGACCACGATTTACGGATATGCACTTGGAATGTAGGAACTCTTTGTAGATCCCGCGCAAGTATTCAATTGACAGATGTCCTCATAAGGCTGATATTATCGCTATCCAGGAAATACGATGGACATGACATGGCTGCACAAGAAAAAGAAACTGCGATATGTCCTACAGTTGCCATGAAAAAAACATAATTTTGGTTGCGGATTTGTCGTTGGCCAAAGACTGCGACATCTAATCTCTAGGTTCAATACTGTGAGTGAACGTATAGAATCCGCATAAAAGCGAAATATTTTTATATTTCCCTAATTTGAGTGGATGCCCCGACAGAAGAGAAAGATGATGATGCCCAAAGACATATTGTATGAGCGCCTATGATGAATTTCATATAAAAATCGAGATAAAGCTGAAATTTTGAACCCGACCACCTCAGATATCGATGAAATTTTGTTCATAGCTAAATTTAATCAATACAAACAAACCCTCATTTTTAGAAATGACTGTTTTGCGATTTTTTGGGAGTGGCACAGTGGGAAAGTTTTCGAAAAAACGCGAAAATGATCGAAAAGAGCTCCATTTAAACTACAATAACTCAGAATCGGCTGAACCGATTTCCATGATCTTGGTATCATTAAAAAGATATTTTAACAGGCTTTATGACACGTTTAAAAAAAAAACCTTTCTAAAAAGTAATACAAAACCCTTGATCTTTTTGTTTTTTTCGTTAGTTAAAATTTTTTTTTGTTATAAAATTTTGTACAGTGTATTTTGTAAAAAGCCTGTTAAAATATCTTTTTAATGATACCAAGATCATGGAAATCGGTTCAGCCGATTCTGAGTTATTGTAGTTTAAATGGAGCTCCTTTCGACCATTTTCGCGATTTTTCGAAAACTTTCCCACTGTGCCACGCCCAAAAAATCGGAAAACAGTCATTTCTAAAAATGAGGGTTTGTTTGTATTGATCAAATTTAGCTATGAACAAAATTTCATCGATATGTGAGGGGGTTGGGTTCAATGCATCTCGATTTTTACATGAAATTCATCCTATAGGAAACGTATGACCGCTGCCTTGGCCATGACATTAAGATTGAACTTGGTGATTTTAATGCTAAAGTAGGAAGGGAGAATGTCTTTAATCCAACTATTGGCAATTTCAGTGTACATGCTGACAGTTCCGACAACGGTATGAGACTGATTGACTTTGCCGCGGCAAAAAACATGGTCATTAGTGGTACAAGATTCCAACATAAAGACATCCACAAGGCTGCTTGGGTATCCCCTGATCAAAGAACGAGGAACAAAATTGATCACGTGGTAATTGATGGAAGGCACTCATCCAGTGTAATGGACGTACGAGTGATCAGAGGAGCTAAAATCGATCGAAATATGACAAAATTCATTATATTATGTGGACTATTTTTAATGGAAACAGCAAAATGACAAAATTCATTATTAACCCTTAGAAGGCAGTTAGATTTTGCTTATTATCTATCATTTGTTGTGAAATTTTGTAGAACATTTTGACCACGCTCCCCATAATTTTCGAGCATGTTTTTGCGAATTTCCAAAAAAAAGTAAAAATTATGGTTATACGTGACAGTTAGAGCGTTAATTTGCTCCACAAAAATGTTTATCTTAATCTTTTCTATAAAACTTCTGATCATATTTTGTACCTCAGAAGTAAGGACACACAATTTTGCATGCCGATAAGTTTCGAGGGGCGGAAAATTTGACCCGCCCTAAAAAAAAATTCTGATCAGATCTGCAAAACGCCGATACACGTATATTTTTTTTAGACCATTTTACCAGAATCCGTTGACAGAACCCCATCATTTTGAATCTTGATCTTGAAGCGCAGTGGAAACCCATTTCCGACTCTATAAAAAGTGCCACAACAACCGTGGTACGATGCAGAGTTTCGCATTGCAAATGATGAAAAGAACGCTGCACGCATGGCAATGCTTCAGTCAATTGCAACGCGAGCTGCGACTGAGCAGTATTTGGAGAAAATAAAGAGGTAAATCGTCTCTTTAGGCGTAAGAAACGGCAGTGAAGTGAAAAAAATGGAAATATACAGAATGAAGAACGAAGCCCGAAAATTCTAACCAAAAAGACAAAAACGGAACTAATGGACATGGTTCAGGGACCCTTTCTGTAAAGACA
Organism: Phaonia tiefii; assembly: GCA_963931995.1. Lineage (NCBI taxonomy): Eukaryota > Metazoa > Arthropoda > Insecta > Diptera > Muscidae > Phaonia > Phaonia tiefii. The sequence continues at coordinate 199,541,561 of OZ008367.1, forward strand.
AGGACGGAAATCTCATCGCGGATGTGCAGAGCATGTAGGGAATATGGAGAGAGATATCCAATGACGATGGGACAATCGATCACAGTATGGACGATGACTTTGATTGCCCCCTCCTAACCAAGACGAGGTCATAACAGCTAGTGCTCGTCTTGAGAACAGCAGATCCGAAGGAGCCGATGGATAACCGGTGGAGCTGTTTAAGGCTGGCGGCGTTGAGCTTATATGGTGCATGCATCAGCTCATTAGCAAAATTTGGTCCGATGAATGCATGCCCGGCGATTAGAGTCTCAGTGTACTATGTTCCATATTTAAAAAAGGTGACCATTGTGTCTCTGCAAACTACAACCCAATTATCGCTGACGTGATTGGACCATACCAGTGTGGCTTTAGGCATGGACAAGCGATAACTGACCAGTTTTTCACCCTACGTCAAATCCTGCAGAAGGCCCACAGAAATGCAAATCGACACTTATCATCTATTTTTCGATTATAAGGCGGCCGTCGAATAGCCCGATACTATGAAGCAATGTCTCAGCTTGGTATTCCTGCCAAACTCATACACTTTTGGAGGATGACCTTGACGAACACCAAATCCGCAGTGAAAGTTGGTAAGGATTTTACCGAACCCTTCGAAACCATGCAAGGCCTCAGGCAAGGCGACACCCTATCGTGCGATCTCTATAGCATCTTAATAGAGATTATTCTGAGAAAAGCTGCAGTCAACTTGAATATATCCATCAGCATTAAAAGTCACATGCTGCTCGCATATGCTGATGATATAGATATAATTGGGCGCACAATTAGAGAAGGTACTGCGGTGTTTTCGGGAATTGAGAAGGAGTCAGCAAAAATGGGTCTGACAGTAAATGAGGACAATATAAAAATAATGGTTTCAACAAGCAGGGTCTCCACACGATTAGACGCGGGCGTGAACGTTGATAATAGCTAAAATTTCGAGGTGGTGGAGGAATTTATATACCTCGGATCTGCAGTACACAAAACCTACAACGTCATCATTGTGATCAAGCGGAGTATTGTGCTTGCGAATAGCTGTTAATTTGGGCTAAGCAAGCATTTACGACATAAAGCTCTCTCTCGAGTGTCAAAAGTCCAGCTATACAAGACTGTCATACAACCTGTATTTCTTTCTGGCCCAGAATCTTGGGTGTTATCGCAAGCATACGAAACATCTCTAAGAGTTTTCGAGAGAAAATACCATGAAAAATGTATGGCCCTATAGTCCACCACGGCGAGCATCGGCGATGCATGAACCATGAGCTGTATGAGCTATATCCCGACATTTCCATTGTTAAGCGGATCAAAATAATGTGATTGCGCCGGCTAAGCCATGTCAGTAGAATGAATGAAGACGAACCAGGACGAAGGGGTTTCGAAGACGAAAAATAGGGAGGCCATGTCTCCTCTGGAGGGATAGTAAGTAAGTAGAATTTAGAAATCATTCGTCTCTCCTTTAAATTAATTATATAGGCCGAATAAGTGACGATTTATCCGACCTTTCGTATTGTATTCAAAAATTAAATTGTCCGAGCGTTTGGCCGTGTTTATTAATTAATTATATTTTTCGATATTTCGCTATCCTTTGGATAGCATCGTCAGGAAGATTTAGAAATGAAAAACAATTGATAAACAAAATTTTTTCATGTCATTTGAAAAAACAACAATAACAAAAAAATTAACAATTAAACAATTGAAGAAATTTTATTGTCATATGAATAATATTCCAAGTTACAGCCACAAAAATTTTTGTGTAGAAATAGTTTCTCTAATTTACAGCCAGAAAAATAATTTGGTTGATAAAAATATCGGACAAGTTAATTTTTGAATTATATAGGATTTTAAGATTTTTGTGTGGTTTTAAAATTGAGTGGATTATGATATTATGGGACTGTAAGATAGATTGTAGGGTTGTGCTGTTCTCAAACGAAGTATTTGAATTGAACAATTCACTATTGTGAACAAGAAAAACTATCAGTTCACGCTGTTCCACTCTTTTGTTTCACTCGTTCACTCGTTCACTTGTTTCAGCAGTTTTTTGTATTTCAGTTGTTCTCTCTGCTATTGTTAGTTTATGCCATATTTGTTTCGCTCAATATGCAGAGAGCTGCATAATTTTATAATCTTTGTGGAATGGATATATAACCGGCCTCTACACATTAGCTATAGGTACACGCAAACAAAAAAAACCGTTAATTGCTCGGTTGCCGCAACAATACTTTGATTGATTTGTATTAATTTCTTAATCGCAACCGTTCATGTAGTTCTCCCAAATAAACTCGTATATCGCAAATGTGTATCATGTTGCTGCAAACGAGTTCTCATTTGCATCAAATGCGTACACACTTACATTTGCCGCAAATTTAAAAAGCGTTTGCGATAACTGAAATTAGCCATTTTTCTAATGAGAGCACATATTACGAAGAAAGTATATCTCTCTCATTCTGTCGACTGTATACTTACACAGTCTTATCGACTCGTTTGAAATACACACTCCCGCATACATATACAAGTGATCACACACTCTAATGCTCTTACCTTGTCAATATAGCTTGGATGGACAATTGACGCGTAGTAGTTCGCTGTTAGTTTACAGTTGTTATTTGAATGCAAGGCGAGACAGTCGTGTAAGTAGACAGTTAAGACAAATTTCAAATTATTGATGTGTTAACATCTACAGGCGCGGGTAGGGACTTAACTCACAAAGTGAATTCATCCAAACACAGTTTGTCCGACTGCGATCACGGATTGTTTGGCATTAAACTCCTCCGAAACGGCTGGACCGATTTGTACGAAATTTTGTGCGCATATCGGGTAGGTCTCAGAATCGGCCAACATGTACTTTTCATACCCCTAAATAATAAGGGTGGCCCACCCCTATATAGAACACAGATTTGTCCGACTGCGAAACACAGATTGTCAAACTGCGAAAAAAACACGCTGATGTCTTGTTGGGTGCGGAGCACTCTCACAGCAAAGAGAATAATGACGTAGTTATACGTGTATAAACATGAGATAGCAAGAGAGCAACGAAAATTGTGTGAACTTGTGTAGCGTATGTACGAATATAACAATGTGTGTACACCCAGAGAACTAATTGTTTGAAAAGAGGTTCTAGCAACCGTAAATTCGGCTTTTGCCACCGAATTTCGGTTGCTATAACCGAACTGAGGTTGCCACAACCGAATTTAGTCCCCACAGCTGAAATTCGGTTGAAGCAACCTCGTTTTATAATCGATTCGGTTGTGACAACTGAATCTTCAACTATATTCGTTCTATCAACTAAATTTTCTAAAATATCATTTGGAGCTACCGAATTTGGAATTAATTCGGATCCAACAGCCGAAATTGGTACTAAATTCGGTTAGAGTAACCGAATGTGGCACAAATTTAGTTGCAACGACCGAATTAGTCATCAATTCGGTTATAACTATCGAATTTGGTATCAATTCGGTCGCAATAACCTAATTTAGCCTTAAGTCAGTTGCAACGACCGAATTTAGCATCAATTCGGTTGCTGCAACCGAATTTGTAATGAATTCTGTAGGCGCAACCAAATTAATTTTCAATTCGGTTACCACAATATAATTCCATGCATTTCAAACCTGACGTTTAAAATTATATATAGAAATATTATATCAATATCAAGATTTTTTTGTAGTTATTAACAAAGTTGAGTGAATGCAAATATTGTAATTATAGGTTGTCTTAAAACGGATTTTTTTTGCAGAAAATGTCCAAAAAAATATCAACAGTTCTGAAATTGTTCATGGTCGGGCGTTTGAGATGTGCTGCAATCGCTTGTATATAAAACGGTTTAGGTAAAACCAACGTCCAAATTGGTGCGATGTCCGAGACTTCGTGATGTCCGAGACTTCAAAAAAGTCAGAAGTGGTAGGTATATCCAATGTATTACGGTAAAGATTATCATATATAAATGACTTGTTTTTTTCCTTTTGTAAGTCTTTTTTAAGAATTCTTGAAAATAAATCATCAGTTAATAATTGAAACAAATTTAAAAATTCATTTGTGAAAATATCAAAATTCTGTTGTAACAACCTCTAATTCGGCTGCGACAACCTCTGATGAGTTTGTGTCAACCTCCAATGAGGTTATGTCTAGCTGCAATGAGGTTGTGTCAACCTCTAATGAGGTTGTGTCAACCTCTAATGAGGTTCTGGCAGCCTCCAATGAAGTTGTTTCAACCTCTAATGAGGTTGCGACAACCTCGGATTATGTTGTGTGAACCTCCAATGAGGTTGTGTCAACCTCTAATTCGGTTGTCTCAACCGCACTTTTCTGTGAGTGTACATTGTACATGCGTTTGTTGCTTTGCATTCTCTTTGTTTGTTGTGGGAATAAATCAAAATAAAATAAACAACTCGGTTGCTGTAACTACAACTCGGTTCCTGTAACCTTGGAACCGTTTTTCCTTTCTCGCAAACGTTTTTTCAGCCATAATTTTTCATAACTTGTTTACTGCAAACGTTTTTCAGTTCTCGCAAACGGTTTTTTGGACAAACTAGTACTCGGTTACTGTAACCGAAACAACAGTTGGCGGAACCGTATTTCGTTTCTCGCAAACGTTTTTTTCAGCTTATATTTTAATACTCCGTTTGCAGCAAACATTTGTCGGTTCTCCCAAACGAACTAAAATGTATGACTTAACAGAAGTTCGTTTCTCCCAAATACAGTCCCCAAACGAACTTCAGTTATCTGAGATTTCGTTTGGGATGAACGAGTTTTTTCTTTGCGTGTATGATGACATCGTTTGTTCCAGAATATACAAACATTACAGAAACCCCGATATGTATTTCGGAAATGGAATAACCCAATCGCTGAGCCGTTCTCAAATTTTATATCCACGTAGACTGGTAACAAGTAGTGCCTTCGATAAGGCGATTTTTGTTATAAAAAATATCAAAGTATCCAAAATGCTTTAGAACTCTGCAAAAATTAGTAAATTTTTCGTGATTATTCGCTCCGTTTAAACTAAAACTGTAAGATGAACTTAAAGAGGCACCTTAGCTCAAAGTTCATGTGAAATGTTAAACTGAAATGATTGGTTGGTTGAAAAGGCTGCAAGACAGCACGCTGTCTAGCACACTTAGGCTAAAGAAGCCCATTGTAATACCTGCAGTTTCCCCTATAGCAAGTATTGTTTAGTCGTCTAGCCAATTTGCCCTTTCAGTGAATTTGTCTATAAGACCTACAGGAATAACCTGTAGGGCTACGGTGCTAACTAAATGTGTTCCGAATATCCCACTTCTCAGTCCTGCCAGAGCAGGGAAATCCAAGAGAAGGTGTTTCATCGTTTCCTCGTCCTCTTCCATGCAGCCTCTACAGAGAGTGGAGTTTCTATGTCCCAATCTTCGGGCATGTTTTCCTACAAGACACTGTCCCGTAAGTGTTCCTATCATTGTGGATAACCTGCCTCTCGGCAAGTTAAGTAGTTGCCTAGTGCTCTTCCTGTCCACCTGTGGCCAGAGGACCCTGGCTTGTTTGCAAGTTGTCCTTGAACATATTTTCGGCCCACTGCCTGTTCTACAAACGGCAGGTAGAGATTGGCATACTAACACCTTCTTTTGCCAGAACAACCTGTGCGGTAGTACCCTGTCTAGCTAGCACATCCTGTACGCAATTTCCCGGAATGTCGCTGTGTCCCGGTACCTAGATGAGCCTAATGTCAAAATACTCTGCCATCACCCTAAGTGATGAGTGCCATTCTTTCACCGTCAGGGACGTAGCAAACATGGCTTCCAGGGATTTTATGGCAGCCTGGTTGTCTGTGAAGATACATATTCTCCGGAGGGTTGTGACACTACTTTTCAGTAGTTCAGCAACCTCCAGTATGGCAGTAATTTCCGCCTGAAATACACTACAGTGATCAGGCAGCTTGAAGGCGAATGTAAATACATTTAGGTCCGGTGAGTGGACCCCATAGCCTACGTGCTCGTCCAACTTTGATCCATCCGTGAAAAATCTGATACTACTGGTGTCCCCTTCCAGTGACTTTGAAATGATACAATGAACTAAAATGAACTAGTGAACTAAATTAACGAACTACGTAGTTCATTCTGTTGAATTGAACTAAAAGAGCGCTCACTTGGATGAACTAAAATTCACAACTCTAATATAGTCCGGCAATTGGACCAAATTTATAGACCTTTTTGGCTGGAACCTTGTCTATGAATTTAGTCAGTTGGGAAGCTTCTTAGTTAATAAAGTACAAATGTTTTTAATATGTACAATATCACAATGTGAACTCATCGGATGCAAATTAAGTTAAGAAATTTTTTGTAGTATATACGAAAGGATGTTGCTGCCGCATCATTTCTTAATATTCATCCATTTTCCTATTTGCATCCTTTCATCTTACTTGCATCCTTTTTTCACACTTCCCCTCGCGTACACCTTACAATCTATACACGTAGAATGTGTTGGACAGCTCAGTCCCGAAATATTTCCAGATTACTCCAACAAGTTGCTGTAAAAGAGGAGTTGATTCACATCTTATTATTATATTTTGTTGTTGTTGAATTTCGCATGTCTGTGAACGGATTCACTCTCATTACAATTTATTTAGTATTTATGCTTGTTTTTCCTTGCAGCTGATCTGTCTGTCTGGCTTAACTTACACATCAGCAATGAATGCAATTTAAGAGTAACTAGACGTCGTATGTAACTGAAATGAACATTGTAAACTGGAATTTTGGTATTTTGAGTGGTACTGTGGCCATTGTAGACGCAAGACAGAAGAAATACTACAATAAACAAAAAAATAAAAAAAATAAAACGGCAATCAAAACGGCATCTCAGTAGTAATGCAAAGCTTTTTGCCACCGATTGTGGAACAGAAATAGTGAAAGGAAATTTGAAACCCCATTGAATGCAGAAACGCACTTCAACCAGAAGTAGCTGCATCCACAGCAGCAGAGTTGATGGTGATGACAGTAACTGTTGCATACGAAAGAACTACCAGCATCGGAGCGAGGAGAACCCGGTTTTTTCACGTTAAAAAATGCATCAATGTTTGAATGTGTGTTTGGTGGTACATCACACATGTAGGTACATATGTAGTAGGTTCGCTCATCCATGTGACGAAGATGATGCAGTTATGACACTGATGATGGTGTGAGACGCGCTGGCGATGTTGCAGCAAAAGCCACTTCTGAGTTTGATGCCGAATGCTGATGATGACAATGATGGTCATACATATGCATGACTTGACGCAATAGCAGCTGTACATATTTACAAAATGCGATTTTGAAATGTTTATTTATTTATCTGTATTTTTTGTTTGTTTATTTTTCCAATAAGTTACAACAAACCACTCCATTTTATACTTTCCGCCATTATGATTTTGATTCATGTTAGTGAGCGCATAAATCACAGACTATTTGCAAATTTGCTAACAGGAAACTTAATTTTTTGTTTTTCAAATGCATTTTTTTTAAATAGTTTCCATTGTTATTTTTTGCTATTCATTAAATTTAATAAAAAAATATTAAAAAGACTTAATTGTGCACTGTATTGAAATAAGCAGGGTGGCCACTGAATGTTGCGATAAAAAAAAAAGATTTTGTCACTCCTCCCAGTAGGCGGACGATAATTAGGTTCGTAACAATTTTGCCAACGTGGGACTTACACAAGAAGGACTTATCGTCGAGGTCTCCCAGTTCGAATGCCTGTTGCAGCTGCTGCCACCCAGCTAAATATTCGGTTGCAAAGAACCAGTTATGATATACCCTATACAGAAATAAAAACCACCTGTTCTACTCCAGTGTCTACCATCGGAAATATTCGTTCGAGTTTCTCCTAAAACCAACAGATTGTCTTAGGCAAAATTAGAACAGATATAAACTGGCACAACGGTAGCATGTCGGACTATAAGATGGGAGATAATAAGGATCCTGGGTTCGAGCCCCAGCAGAGTTGAACAATTTTGTTTTCAGTTCTTATATTAATTTTTTGCCTTCGTTATTAGACAATTTCAAAACCCCACAGGCAGGCAGTCTCTGACTCGAACAATCGGGGACGGTAGGCAATAAGGTCGAAACTCCACAGGCAGGGAATCTCTGGCTCGCACCAGGGGAACCAAATGGCAACTAGGGAAAAGCCAGGTACCAAGTTCAAGACCCCACAGGCACAGAATCTCTGGCTTGAATCAGCGGGAAAGATAGGCACCACGGTCGAGACACCCCATACACGGAATTTCTGGCTCGCACCAGATGAAACATAAGAAAACCAGGAAAATGACAGTTGCCGAGTTCAATAACCCACAGGCAGAGAATCTCTGGCTTGAACCAGTGGGAGATGTAGGCAATAAGGTCGATATCCCACAGTCAGGGAATCTCTGGGTTGCATCAAGGAAATAAAAGGCAAGTACCAAGTTCGAGATCCCACAGTCAGGGAGCCTCTGTGTCGAACCAGCGGAGGAGGTAGGTATCGAGGTCCAAAACCCCACAGGCAGGGAATCTCTGGGTTGCATCCCTGGCTTGAACTAGCGGGAGAGGTAGGCAATAATGTCGACACCCCACAGCCAGGAAAACTCTGGCTCGCACCAGACGAAACAAAAGGCAACCAGGTAAAGGCAGGTAAGTAAGTGGTTTCCCATTACATCCCATGAAGTGACCAGGGAGAACTTCTCACAATCACTGAGCTGTGTGCTTTCCAGTTTTCACTCACTGATTGGGACCTACAGTTTTACACCGATTCCGAACGGTATTTTGAGAAGCTTTATCATGGCTATATACTCGATAGTGTCGCCGTCACTATGCGAGGTGACCGCCGCCGAAAGAAATTTTTTTTTGAAGGTGGTCAGAGCAGGGTTCGAACCCAGGATCTCATGTACAAGAGCCGCGCACACTAACCATTGCACCACCGCAGGTGCCAAGTTCAATAACCCACAGGCAGAAAATCCCTGGCTTGAACCAGCGGTTGAGGTAGGCAATAATGTCGACACCCCACAGCCAGGAAAACTATGGCTCGCACCAGACGAAACAAAAGGCAACCAGGTAAAGGCAGGTGCCAAGTTCAATATCCCACAGGCAGAGATTCCCTGGCTTGAACCAGAGGGAGAGGTAGGCAATAATGTCGACACCCCACAGCCAGGAAAACTCAGGCTCGCACCAGACGAAACAAAAGGCAACCAGGTAAAGGCAGGTGCCAAGTTCAATAACCCACAGGCAGAGAATCCCTGGCTTGATCCGGCGGGAGAGGTAGGCAATAATGTCGACACCCCACAGCCAGGAAAACTCTGGCTCGCACCAGACGAAACAAAAGGCAACCAGGTAAAGGCAGGTGCCAAGTTCAATAACCCACAGGTAGAGAATCCCTGGCTTGAACCAGGGAATCTCTGGCTCGCACCAGACGAAACAAAGGGCAACCAGTGAAAAGACAGGTACCAAATTCAGGACACCACCGGCAGGAAATCTCTGATTTTAACTAGCGGGAAAGGTAGACACCAAGGTCGTGATCCCACAAGCAGAAAATTTGTGGCTCGCACCAGGGAAACGACAGGTACCAAGTAGAAGATCCCCCAGGCAGGGAATCTCTGGCTCGAATCAGGGGCAACAAAGGTAATACCAGTTACTCCGTTCAAAGACTCCACAGGCAGAGAGTCTCTGGTTTCAAGCAGGTTAAAGGTAGTTAATGGGAAGGTGACTAGCTAGGGAATACTACAATGTCTACGCTTCAAGTAGATCCAACAGTCAGTTTGTCTAATTTACTATTACGGTTATATTGGCTCCTTAACGCCTGCAGCCAAAATCGCCCCGCATACTAAGTTGCACCGCATTTTATCATAAAACAATAGATAGGAGTCACCATTCTCTCATTATGCTCTCTCTATGAAGACGAGGTAGTAGGTAATTTCATCGAGTTCGAGGTGCTGTTGTATGTTACTCTCTGATTGGACATACAACGGTCAGAGAAAAAAGGGAGTGCGTATTTTCGTTCGATGCAACCAACAAAATGCATAATTTATCTGTCATTAGTATCAATCAAACACTATTTAAACTTAGTTTTCCGCATGGTTTGCCTCTATTTGCTTATCGCTCTCTCGCCTATCTACTCTCTTTTCTATCAATTCCCGACTACATAGTCAATAATTTGTGTCATTTATACCCCCTGCTTTAATACAATCAGCCCAGGTAGCAGATGTTAGCCATCACAATTGTGATCGTAAGTTTTAATATCAGCTGATGGTCAACAGTCGATAACTTCGTGTTGTTGCTTTTGGCCTCCAGATGGCGTTGTTGCTCTAACGTTGCAGTTGAATCCAACATTCCAACATTCTTGAAGTGCTTCACTGAACGCTGTCGTTCCGTGGTTTCCGGTTAAATTGAACCATTTAGGCTTAGGCTGATCGATGTCTAGATCAATAGATAAGCTTCGTCATCCCTCTCTTTACGCTCTCTCGATGGCAACGAAGTATACCATTTCATCGAGTTTATGTTGCTGTTTAATTTTACTCTTTGGTTGACCATAAAACGGACAGAACGAAAAGGGAATGCGTATTTTCGTTCGATGCAACCAACATAAAACATAATTTAGCTGTTGCATGGGTTGATTTTGGCTGCAAATCGCTCTCTGGCCTATCTACTCTGCTTTCTATCAATTTCCTACTTCATAGCCGATGAGCTGTGTCATGGAGAATGAGCGATAATCAACGAGAAATGTAGCAATAAGCAAACTAAATATTTGATTGACAGCTAAATTATGTTTGACGTTGGTTGCATCGATTAGCGGTTCTTGTCGCTGATCCCCCCCATTCACACATTATTCAAACCTAGTTTCCTGCTTGGTTTCTTTCTACCCAATGTGCCATATGAATTCGTTACGGATTCGAGACGGATCCGTTTCTGCGGACATTTCAACCGAAACGGACATCCGTTTCGAGATCATAACGGATTCGTTTTCTTATGAAATTTCTCTGGAAACCGGGTATCATTTTTTGTAGTTTTCGGATCCCTCTCGAACTCGGAACGAACTTCATATCCGAATTCGTTTCGGATTCTTTTTTTGAAAGTAAAATGAATTCGAGACGGATTCGCTTTTATCAATTTTTTGCGGATTCGAAACGACTTCGCATTCCTTTCGAAAACGCGAATCGTTTTTTGTACTTTTTCGGACCAGTCTCGAACTCGTAATGAACTTCGTATTCGTATCAGTTTCATATTTTTTTGTTTTGGAAGTAAATGAAATTTAAACATGTGACGCATCCGCCAAATCGCAATTTAACTGATTCGCTTTTTTACGTTTTAACGGACTCGTACCGGGTTCGAAAAGAATTCGAGGATTAACATTTCGCTTTCTTGTGAATTTATTACGAGTTTGAAACGGATTCGTATCCTTTTTTGTGCACATTAGGGGGTTCGGAGCAGATCCGGCAAATCTCAATTTCACTGATTCGCTTATTTATGTTTTTATGGACTCGTAACATGTTCGAGACGGATCCGTGAAATCACTATTTCACTGATTCGCTTATTTATGTTTTTATGGACTCGTAACATGTTCGAGACGGATCCGCCAATCACAATTTCACTGGTTAAATTTTTTAATGTTTTTACGGACTCGTAAAAAACACTAGATTGGTTAGTCAATTCTCTGGAGTGTGCTAAGGACGTCTGTGAGGGCTCCAAGTTTGTAGGCACAAAGCCTCCACTGGCTGTTACTAAAAGACAGCGTTCAGTGGTGGAGGATAATAAAACTGGTCCCTCATCTAAGAGGCATAAAAGCCACACAGTGCTCGGCAGGTCCTTTAGTGATGTCGCGAAGGACAGCTTAATCATTGGCGTCTTGGATGAAGGTTCCCAGGATGGACGTATCCCCAAGGAAAAATGGCGCCTTGTAGAAGGAGCCCTTCTTACGGTGTTAATGGACATCGTAAACGACAACCCTGGTCCTATGCCAATCTGCGAAAACGCGGGATGGTTCCAGGGAAGTATTAAACTTATCAGCTGCTCTGATGAACGAGTAGCTCGATTGTATAAGTCCGCCATGAGACGGGTATCCACAAACTCAAAGCAGTGGATAGGAAGGATATACCTTGTAGACCAAGGGCTAGGGTTTGGGTCCCGTCAAACTCACCTACAGACCCACAGGAGATCCTAAAGATCATCAGCCACTGCAATCCCTCCATTCCTGCAAAGGATGGGAAGGTGGTCAAGGTTGAGGATCCTGTAGGAACCTCCCGGCAGGTAGTTTTGGTCCTGAACCAGGATTTCTTAAAACCTCTACAGGAGTACAAAGGCCAAATTCGGTTTGGGCTATACAAAGTGGATACGCTTAGTGGCAAACTGGCCGAGTCGAAGTCGGAAGTCACAGATGTAAATGCTGGAAAGCATTCTGAAATGGCGGTAGATGCTGAAGAAGCATTACTGGATGACGACAGAGGCAGCATCATCTACCAGTCCATCACTAGCGAGGGTGATCACGAGACAACCGTGATCGAGGTACCCGGAGTTGAAGATCTTGTAGATGATGGAAGTCCTCCAGATAAATCTTCATCACAGTAAGGCAGCATCTGCCAACCTCATTCTCCATCTTGCGAAGGGTGGAGCCGATGTTGCCCTGATACAAGAACCATGGACGGTCAATGATCGTATATGTGGTATCAGGTGCAAAGTATACAAGACCTTCGTCCTATCAGCCCCAGGTAGGCCAGGATCTTGCATACTCATTAAAAACAAATTGAATGCTCTCTGATTGCAGAATTTTAGTGATAGTGATACAACCGCCATCAGCCTCTCGCTGGAAAACGACCAGCGGGATATCTGGCTAGGTTCATCGTACATAGCGCACAACCATACTGAATCAGCCCCTCCGAAGTGCGTCAGGGATATTGTATCGGAGGCAAACAGACGGAATTGTAGCGTCATTATAGGTGCTGATGCCAACGCGCACCACACAATATGGGCGAGTACCGTCACCAATGATCGAGGTGAGTCTCTTTTTAATTTCATTATAAGGGAAACCTTGACTATGTGTAATAGAGGCGATGAAACGACCTTCATAACTTCGGTTAGGAGGGAAGTACTAGACCTAACTTTACTACTTGGCTACGACCATGTAACTGTATCGAATTGGAGCGTACTCTCTGATCACTCATTTTCTGATCATAGATATCTACAGTTCCACATAAATATCTAAGTTTTTAAAAATTATAGGAAAACGGACTGGAACGCCTATCGTGGGCGCCTAAGGAAACTCTTAGGTAGCCATCCGAATATTCCGACTAATGTGCCAGAGCTGGAAGAACTAGTTGGCAAATTTACTGATGCGTGCAGAAACGCGCTCAATGAGTTCTGTAAGACCAGTGGTTATAATGCTGCCAAGGGTAACAAAAAACCTCATTGGTGGAACGCTGAGCTTCGGGATCTAAGATCGTCCATTAGGCGGCTTTTCAACAAGGCCAAAAAGAGCGGCGACCAAAGGGACTGGGACGTTGACAAGATTAGTCTTAATCTATATAAAGTGAAATCAAGAAGGCCAAACGGAAATCCTGGCGACACTTTTGTGAATCCATTGAGGGAACCAACCAGACTGCACGCTTAATATGCGTGCTCGCTAAAAACCCACCGTGTGGGGGGTCTTACTGAAAGACGATGGAACGTGGACGTATTCGTTTGAAGAGTCTCTTGGGGTTCTCCTGGCTACCCACTTTCCCAACGATGACCGGAATGCTAGTCATCAGCCAGAAGAGCTAGGCGGAAACTCACCTAGCATAGAAAAAGTTCGCCCAGTAGTGAGGAGAAAGAATCTGATATGAGCCATTAGATGCTTTAAGCCCTATAAATCAGCCGGACCTGACGGGATAATTCCCGCGCAACTACAGGAGGTACTATACCTATCTTGTAGTTGGTTGGAGTCAATCTTCAAGGGCTGTCTTATGCTGGGAGTCATTCCTAGCATTTGGAAGCAAACCGAAGTGGTTTTTGTCCCGAAAGCGGGCAAATGCTTCTCTCATGTCAAACCAAAGGACTTTAGACCAATCAGTCTATCATCCTTTGTTCTTAAGGCATTTGAAAGGTTACTGGATATTCATGTTCGAAGTAATCTTCCACAGAATCTACTATCGAGTTCTCAGCATGCCTATATCAAGGGCAGGTCAACTGAGACGGCTCTCCACTCTATAGTCAGCATAATAGAGAACTCTCTTGAGAATAAGGCCTTCGCTCTAGGAACCTTCCTGGACATTGAGGGAGCCTTCAATAACATTCAACCTTCTGCGATTCTTAGGTCGTTACAGAATCTAGGAGTCGACAGCTTAGTGACACGCCTAATTGGGAAGCTTCTGCTGGATAGATCCGTCAAAGCTGAATGGGGTGGTGTTACAATTGCTAGGAACGTTAACAGGGGGACACCGCAGGAGGGACTTCTGTCTCCACTATTATGGTTAACTTCTGTCAATGAACTGCTTCTTTAATTGGACAGAGCCGAATGCCAGGTCTTTGCCTATGCTGATGATATTGCTATCATCTGTACGGATAGAAACCTCAATTTACTTAGCATTCGTACAACCAGCCTACTTAGTCTGATTTCCAACTGGACCGCTAATAACGGACTATCACTTAACCCAGTTAAAACCGAGCTTATCTTGTTCTCTCGGAAATATAAAATACCCGCATTTGAACTGCCGTCAGTTAATGGGGCGCAATTACAGTTGACGGAAAAGGTCAAGTATCTGGGGATAATTCTCGACAGAAAACTGTCTTGGAAACCGAATGTGTAGGAGAGGGTGAAAAAGGCGTCTGGTGCTCTTTACTGCTGTAAAGGGGCGATAGGAAAGCGCTGGGGACTGCCTCCTAAGATCAACATGTGGATTTATACTGCAATAGTCAGACCAAAACTTCTCTATGGCATCGTAGTTTGGTGAAGGTCCCTCAAAAATAAATATATTCTGAATTCATTAATAGAAATTTAAAGATCAGCAATGATTAGCGTTAGTGGGGCAATGGGCACGACGTCAGGTACTGCACTTAGTGCTATCCAGATATCATGGCCGAATCGGCAGCCGCTACATCCCTGGTGAGAATCAGAGATTGTGGCGTTTTGATATCTGTGCATTCCGGACACGCCGAATTACTACACCGGATCAACTCTATTCCCGTAAAAACGAACTACTGTATCCCCTACCTTCTACCAGTGACAAATCTAAGGACTTCTGTTCCGAACAGGAATACCTGGGAATAGTTACTGGAAGGGGTCACCTGTAGTATCAGATATTTCATGGATGGATCAAAGTTGGACGAGCAAGTAGGCTATGGTGTCCATTCACCGGACCTAAATATGAATATCTTCTTCAAGCTGCCTGATCACTGTAGTGCATTTCAAGCGGATATTACCGCCATACTGGAGGTTGCTGAACTACTGAAAAGTAGTGTCACAACCCTCCGGAGAATATGTATCTACACAGACAGCCGAGCTAGTATAAAATCCCTGGAAGCCATGTTTGGTACGTCCCTGACGGTGAAAGAATGCCATTCATCACTTAGGGTGATGGCAGAGTATTTTGGCATCAGGCTCATCTGGGTACCAGGACACAGCGACTTTCCAGGCAATTGCGTAGCGGATGCGTTAGCTAGACAGGGCACTACGGCACAGGTTCTTCCGGCAAAAGAAGGTGTTAGTATGCCAATCTCTACCTGTCGTTTGCAGGCAGTGGGCAGTGGGCCGAAAATATGTTCAAGGACAACTTGCAAACAAGCCAGGGTCCTCTGGCAACAGGTGGACAGGAAGAGGACTGGGCAACTACTTAACTTGTCGAGAGGCAGGTTATCCACAATGATAGGAACACTTACGGGACATTGTCTTGTAGGAAAACACGCCCTAAGATTGGGACATAGAAACTCCACTCTCTGTAGATGCTGCATGGAAGAGGAGGAGGAAGCGACGAAACACCTTCTCTTGGATTGCCCTGCTCTGGCAGGACTGAGAAGTAGGATATTCGGAACACATCTAGTTAGCACCGTAGCCCTACAGGATATTCCTGTAGGTCTTATGGACAAATTTAATAAAAGGGCAAATTGGCTGGACGACTAGTCAATAGTTGCTATGGAGGAAACAGCAGGTATCACAATGGGCTTATTTAGCCTAAGTGTGCTAGACAGCGTGCTGTCTTGCAGCCTTTTCAACCGACCAACCAACGAGTTCCAGACTGATTCACTAAATCGCAATTTCACTGATTCGCCTTTTGTTACGGACTCGTAACATGGTCGAGACGGATACGCCAATCACAATTTCAGTGGTTACATTTTGTATGTTTTTACGGACTCGTAACGAGTTCGAGACGGATCCGCCAAATCGGAATTTAACTGATTCGCTTTTTAAAGTTTTTTCGGACTTGTAACGGATTCGAAATGAATTCGAGAACTAACATTTTGGTTTTTTATGATTTTACGGACTCGTTACGAATTCGAAACGGATCCGCACCCGTTTTTGTGCACATTATGTAGTTGCATATCGATAATTCTCCCATCGATTTTGTTCTCCATCAAAGTACAACTACCAGCAGTGACAGGGTTACCCTCTGCATAGAATATTTGGTTTTGCTACATTTCGCAACCTTTTTTAAATTTTCAATGTTTAAATTTTAAATTTCAATTGCCTACATTCGATATGGGAACAGATAGAAACCAATTCTGTGTACGCCATCGTATTCATCCGAAATTTTTGCTTAAGGAACCCTAAATCTCTAAAAATTCTCTCGCTATTGGTATAGACGTGAGAGAGAAAGGTAGCCGCTCCTGCAAGTGTTCTATCATTTCTCAACTTGCGCCGGTTGGATTGGATGATTATTTAAATTTGTATTTGTTATGGAGAGGGAGAGCGATTATTTAATTTCACACTTTTGCCTGTTGGACATCCTACAGTACATATATAAGAATCAATTGCGTTTATTTTAACCCCAATCAGAATATCTTTAATGCAACAAGATCTTGTTTAATACCTCTGATGACATCATATATTTGTAATTTCGATTTCGATTTAATGACGCAAAATTCTTAAATAAATGACATTTGCGGTTTAGAGTTCCTAAAAATGTTCCCAATAAGAATTACGTTCTTGTTAAATAAACTATACTAATGTATGAACTACTTGTTACAAAATTGCTCTGATTCCCTCAATCAGAATCTTAAGCAGTAAATCATTTGGGTGCTGTCGCCAACTCCTTTGATTCCATCATTAAACACGTAAATCTACTTATTTTATTTATGTTTAAATTTTGTAATTTAAAAAAAATAAACTAAGATTTATAAATGTTTTGTTTATTTTTCTATCTCTCGAGTTGTTTGCTAGACAACAAAACAAGTCAAGGAGGTTAACTTATCAATTACCAAACAACTATTTTGTTATTTCAACTAAATAAAAAATCAACCACAAAGCTCAGATAAATTAAGGCATTCTCTTCTAAATAAAAATTTAAAAAAAAAACTCGAAAAAAGACTCGAATAAAATGCACAACAAGTCCAACTTTAACTATTTAAAATGCATATATGCAAAAATGCAGTTTAGTTGTTGTTGTTGTTGTTAATTTTTGATCTGTGTAGAAATTTATGTCATAGTTAAAAAGTTAAAAATGTGGTTTAGTGTTGTGTTGTGAAGTTTCAGTTGCAGTTCAACCGCCAACTGATTGCCTTTTTCATGCCTATGACACCCATATGCTGCTATTTTGTTGTGTTTGTTACGCATTTTTGTTTGTTTCATACATTTGATCACAATTTTAATTAGAAGTTTCATTTGCAGATGTTAAAGAGCAGCAAAACTTGAATTCCCATAAGTTTTTTAATTGTAATTTTTGAGTTGTGATTTGCGGTCTCGAGTCATGTGATGAGTATTGTGTAACGTATGTGTACATGTGTAATTACACGTCATTTGTTTGCTACTCGTAGTGACAGACAGACGTACAGACAGACAGGCAATCACCCGTAGTATTCCACTCAATTGATACGATGGTGTTTCATTCAATTTATACGGTTGATTAAGTGCATATTCTGCAAGGTCGCATACTCCGGTTTATGGAGTTATCGTATGTGTGGATGGTTGTTTATTTGCGCTGTTGGATTTTCCATTGCAATGAAATGAGCAAAGTTTGTGTCTTAAGTCTTTTGTTTTGTTTTGGCATACGAATGAATCGTCCTCGAATTGAAGCATTAATAAAACACTTGCACTTTGAAAGGAATGTGCAACAGGTGAAACACTTAAGTGGTGAAGGAATTTGCTTTCGAAAACTGGAATTCAATGATTATTTTTGAGGTCAGTTGTCATTTGTGTGTTCCGTAAAGTTACTAATGAAGACAGTTGTTTATTTCGCGATATTTTCTCTCTCAATTAATATTTATTAATTCTATGCTGTATTTATTTGATAAAATTCGATCTTAAGGTACTCTATTGGGCTTAAACCTACCACTGAAAATGTATAGAGAGCATAACGAAGATGGGAATACGGAGAATAGAGAGCATAACGAAGATGAGACTACGGTTGAAAATAATTGGGTGCTTTTATGAGAATTGTTAAGGATTAGAATATGATATTGGTAGAAGAATTGGAGCCACAGGACCACTGGATGTCGTTCCACTACTTTATCATAAATTGAATTGAAGAGTTAGAAGACGATCCACTATTTTAACGTCAAATGTCTTTAAGCGCTGAAGCTCCTTCTTATCTCGGTCTTATCTCCATCTTATCACGCTGAAGCTGAAAGGAAATTGACAGTACGGTGTCTTCTATCTTCAAAACTGATGAAAGCCGAAATGTGGACATCAATGGAGTCTGGTACAGAGCAACGGCCAATAACCAAACTTTTAAAAACAATATTGCAATGATCTGGACGATATTGAAATATTATTTGAGATATGTAGGTTTTAAAGAGAAACAGCAGCATTTTCTGTATTTCTGCTTTTCTTTTGGTTTAGAAATATACAAAATATATTAACAAGTAAAGGGTGGGCCATGCATAATATGGAATTTTGTTTCGCTTTAAAAAAAATACTAATAGACATTTTTCCAAAATTATGATTTTATTGATAAAACTCATCATTGACATTTATGAATGCAACACAGTATCGTTCAAATGGCAATACCTCATTCGATCTACCCAATTTTTCAGTATGTTTCGATTGTGAATGTTTGCGAAACACTTAAATTTCACTGCGCCCGAGAGATTATAGTCTAACGCGGTCAAATCGCAACTATGGAGTGACCGATGGACTTCCGTGTTTCGTCTGACTATGGGGGTTTCGAAAAAAAAATAAAAATAAATGGTTTCCCATTACATCCCATTAAGTGACCGGGGAGAACTTCTCACAATCACTGAGCTGTGCGCTTTCCAGTTTTCACTCACTGATTGGGACCTACAGTTTTACACCGATTCCGAACGGTATTTTTGAGAAGCTTTTTCATGGCTATATACTCGATAGTGTCGCAGAGCAGGGTTCGAACCCAGGATCTCATGTACAAGAGCCGCGCACACTAACCATTGCACCACCGACGGTTTCGAAAACCGTGAGCAAAATATCGATTGAATCGTTGGGTGTGTAGGACGTAGTGCCATCCTGTTAAAGACACACGTCGTCCTTGTCAGCTCCATCAACCTTTGGCAACAAAAAATCGCTGACCATGGCACGGTAACGCTCGCCAATGATGGTAATGGTGCTAATTGATGAAAGACACCCATCCATTGTAATGAACGTAGGAGTGATCAGAGGAGCCCACTTCACTCCTGATCACTACCTGGTAGCAGTAAAGTTTTGCACAAGATTTAGTAGATCGAAAATCGTACGAAACCAGACGCAGAGAAAGTTAGAAATCAGAAAGCTGCAATTACTAGAGGTAGCCCCAACTTACTCAAGGAAGATTTTACAACTTTTGGCACAGAACCCACCCCCTCACGATGATGATCCTGAAGAGCAGTGGAATCCTATTTATAACTCTATAAAAACTGCTGCAACAACCATACTTGGTTTTGAAAAACCGCTTCGCAACAGGCCATGGTACGATGAAGAGTGTCGCAGTGCAAATGATGAAAATATCGCTGCACGTATGGCAATGCTTCAGTCAATGGCAACGCGAGCTGCAACTGAGCGGTATTGATAGAAAGGAAAGGAGGTAAACCGTCTCTTAAGGCGTGGGAAACGGCAGCGGAGAAAGCGCGAGAGTGGGAAAATTCAGACATACAGAAGGAGTTACGAAGTCCGAAAATTCTACGAAAAAGTTAAAAACGCAGCTAATCGACATGGTTCAAGGCCCCCTTCTCAAAAGGCAAGGACGGGAATCTCATCGCAAATGTGTAGAGCATGTTGAAAATATGAGACATAATTTCTCCGCCTTACTGGTGCCTGCGATATCAAATGACAATGATACAATCGGTCACAATTTGGGCGATGGCGTCGATTGCCCTCCTTCTAACGAATACGAGGTCAGAACAGAGTGTGCCCGACTTAATAACAACAAAGCCGCAGGAGCTGGTGAAGGCTGGCGGTGATGAGCGGATAAGGTACATGCATCAGCACATTAGCAAAATTTAGTTAGATGAATACATGCCCGGCAATTGGAGTCTCAGTGTACTATGCCTCATATTTACAAAAGTTGACCCGAGTATCTGTGCCAACTACCGTGGAATAAACCTTTTATCTATAGCATATTAGATCCTGTCAAGTATAATGTGCCAAAGACTAAATCCAACAATTATCTTCAAAAATTAAATTGTTCGAGCGTTTGGTCGTATTGTTAATTAATTTTATTCTTCGATATTTCTCTACCCTTTGGGTATAGCTTCGTCAGGAATATTATCACAATTATTAATTAGAAACGAAAAGAATTTATAAACAACATTTTTTTTCTTGTCATTTGAAAAAAAAACAACAATAACAAAAATTAAAAAATGTTAAACAATTGAAGAAATTTTCTTGTCATATGAAAAATGTTTTAAGTTACAGCCAGAAAAATGTTAGTGTAGAAACAGTTTCTCTAATTTACAGCCAGAAAAATAATTTGGTAGAAACAAGTATATACATACATAATGGTAAATTCAACAAGTTACATCCTGATATAGCGAATAGAATAAACTTTAAACCACATACGAATAATGTAGCACAGAATTATAGACATTTAATTAGTAAAATGTAGAACATTTTACCAAAAATTGTTTGATGTATCATTGAATTTGTCACTAGGTAACATTTTGGGTAACGTTCGTGCTTGAAGTATTTTAGTTTTTGCAACCCTGGATTAATGCGAATTTTAAAGTAAAAAGGCTACATGTTATGTGAGAAATAAAGTGCAGGGGGCTTAGAAAAAAGCATTTTCTGAAAAATAATATTTCTTTATCCCTTGTATCTATTGAATAGTGGTTTGTAATATAATAGTTTTAAGAGAATATAACAAATATTGCTTATACTCGTATTTCATGGACGAAAAGTTATATTTGTGCATGAATCTGTGAATTCCAGATTGTTTGTTAAGAGATCCCCTTACATGCCATATATGCGCCGTTTGCGCCTTTCTGCGCCTTTTCGCGGACGAGGACCAAAACCAGTAACTTAAAAACCGAATTATTGAAGAGTTTTCGACTTTGTGGTAATGATTCAAACGAACACAGTTAATAAACCGAACAACGAGATCAAATATAGTTTTAGTTCTCCATATCTTAAACAGCGCCATCTACTGCAAATAAACGAAACTGTATTATGCTATGATTCTTTAGCACATAATTTTTTACACACGTACCAATACCGATAAAAATATTCCGCATGATTTTCAATTTATAAAAGTTATACATCTTTTTATTTATACACGCTGAAAAATTTATGTTTGTTTGTTGTTTGGGTGCAAATATAACGTGTTCGTAGCTTGTCGCGAATATATTACACGGCGTGTATTTTTTTAAGTCATGGAAATATAACCATATACGGACACCACTACGTGATAAAATACCAAAAAAAAAAACCCCGAGTCTCCCAGTTTTGTCCAAAGTCATGCACTTTCTATTATGGGCCCCCAAATTTTTTTGGCATTTTCCAAAAAAGTATTCATTTTGTCAGGCTCATATCTTGCAAACCGTTCGGAATTTTGATTTACTTTCTGACGGAAAGTTGTAGCTCTTGTCATAAAGAATAAAAATTGTGAACATATAAAATTGGTGAACAGATAAATGATTCTTATATTGTGTGCTGCGTCCCTTGTTGCGTGTGCTGAGCTTACGGCTTTGTCTGCGCTGCTGCGGTCGGTCAGGTAGCATAGTATCTCAATGTTGAAGTAAACGGTGTTAGGAATCATTCCTAGGAGGTTCATATGTTCTACAAAGTTGTTTACTGAGATCTTAGGTACATTCTTGCAGTTGATTGTTTCCTTAAATTTTGAAGGGTTTGCTACCTATGGACCTGAACAGGGGAAAAAAAGGTTAACAAATCGAATTTCGAATTCGATTTTGACCTTAAAAATTAAGTTTTTTGATTTTATATGTTCTTTACAACAAGAGCTACAACTTTCCCTCAGAAAGTAAATCAAAATTCTGAACGATTTGCAAGATATGAGCCTGACAAAATGATCACTTTTTTCCAAAAATGTTTGCGGGCCCATAAAAAAAGTGCATGAATTTGGGCAATTCTGAGAGACATGGGTCTTGTTTTTGGTCTTTTATCAAGTAGTGATGTCCGTATATGGTTATATTTTTTCGTGTTGCACTGTCTTATACTTGTCCCCCAAAAACATTGTGTTTGCTAGTCGTTATACCGTGTTTGGGCACAATGATTAATTGGTTGTAATATATCTATATGTGACTGAAATATGGTGTTTGTTGAAAACTGCTGAAAACCAAAACATGGCACGACACTAAGGAAAAAAGCAGCAGATCTACAATTCACGAAAACAATGCTCCCAAATATGTACATGGTTCCAGCAATATGTTCCTGGGGCCGATAATTTTCAGCGTGTGCATACTAAGGCTTGTAACTCCTGTAGGCATGAGAGTGGGCGTCCAAAAAAATTGTGAATTTCATATGTTTTGCATGTTTTACAAAACAGACAAAATTACAAGAATTTATGCCAAAAAAACATGACAGTGTGCACAGGCGGCACTGATTTTACAAACTGCACCAGATCGTTGGGAGCTGCAAGAAGCTGGGCCGAGTTTTGGTTCAGTGGCTCCCAAGATTTGTTACCTTCTCTCTTGACTCGCAAACTCGTTGCAGTTCAGTGTTGCTTAATTGAACCAAAATTTGTCATGAAAAAAGTATTGTACCTTCAATAAACGTGGCATAATGACAAGAAACAGTCATAAATCATAAAGGGTGCAATTATCAATACTTGATCTTATTGAGATATCAATACAAGTACAATATAAGTACATAATAGCATTATGGTGCTTCTTTCTTTCCAAGCGATACTTAAATCACGCTCGCACGTAGATGGTGGTGGCGCGCCATGAAGACCCGTGGTACACAAAAGCTGAAGCCCTGCGACAAACAACTAATTGAGGCATTGAATAAGAGTCTTTCCAAGCGGCATGAGATACAGTAACAGAAACAAAAGACAAATAGTGGAAACGCGCTTGATATTAACGGAAAAGAGGTGGAACGAAAGAATGATGATGACGACGACGACGATGACGACGACGCTGTTCATTCACTCAAAGGGGCTATGAAATGGTAGAAGCGGCTTCATTGCAGACAATGGTTTGGCTCATGGCGAACGTAGCTTTATTGATTGTGTGTGAGATCAAAAGTGAAATGATTTGTTTTGCTTACCTTTCCATGATACTTCAAGATTCACTTCTTTTTCGAACCGGTGTATATGAAATTGAAGATGCTTAAAATCCCATCACAAGAAAATTGAAACCGATGATTGATTTGGGTATAAAAACCCAAAGAGTAAAAAAAAAGAAATAAACAAAAATGTGAGATTATTTTAACATTCACTTTTTTGTAATTATACACTGGAGCTGGATGGAGTCTTTCTCTGGTTCCAACACTATGTGGTGTTGGCGATTACCCAATACCCAGAGGAGTAGGAAGATATCTAGGGTGACAGCAAGAAGTGTTAATAACAAGTTTGATTTACCGATGTTATATAAAACTAAAACACACAAAACACAGTACAAGTTTGTGGGTTAATGTGTTTGATTTCCCGTCTTCTTCTACTCAAGTAATCGAGATGTGAAACATGACAGGTCATAAGACATCGTGATCTACAATATCCGTGTAACACTTTCTATTGTGAAAGAGGGACAGGGGCCGAGAAAAAAATATTAATTACGTTAGTACTAAAAAATATTAGTTGAAACTGCTCGTAAATTTAGAGGGTTAGTTTGGGAATTATAAAATTATAACAATGGTCTATGGGCACTGCAAGAAATTGTGCTTCTTTGCGTTTTATGAAAGGCAGAGGGAAAAGTATTAAATTGTAATTATCCCTGAAAACCTCAGCACAAGTTGGAGGTTTGTTTAAACATAGAGGTTACTTGAGGACGCACAGTGGTTTAAAGGAATTGTTGTTTAAAAATCTGCAACATCCCACATTTATCGATTTTCACACAAGGAATTGCAACCTAGGTTTGAAAAAATTAGCAAAACATCCATAAAGGCCGATTTTTAAAAAAGATTTTAAATTCTGTGGTCACAAACAATAACAGCCTAACTCGAGTTAGGACAAAATTGAAAAAAAAATTTTGGGAAGTCACCGTGCTCAAACAAGCAACTCTTTTTTGTTGAGAAATAAGTAAAAGAATTCGTTTCCTTGTTATCTGTAACAAAGTTATCACAAAAACTCCGACTCCTGATTTCCAGTAAAGATATTAAACTTTAAAATGCTCTCCCTGAAAAAGTTTAGAATCGACTTAGGCTGTTATTGTTTGTGACCACAGAATTATTGTAGAGATGAATACAAATTTTGGTGAAATAGGCGATTATTTGCTTCAAAGTTCACTACAGTCCTTAAACGTTAACTTACTTATTTATCCGGTCTCGGACAACCCTGGGGGGTCAGGGACCTTACAAAACGAAGATAACATATTTCGCCAACCACTTCGATCTTTCGCTTTATCTGTCCAGTTGGCAATACCAAGTGTACGCAGGGATTCGTCAACCTGATGCCTCCAGCGGAGTCTTGGTTTTCCTATTTTTCGTCTTCCTTCGAGGTCGCGTTATATTGATCCGCTTAACTATGTCAATGTCAGGATAAAGCTCATACAGCTCATGATTCATGCGTCGCCGATACTCGCCGTTGTGCACTATAGGGCCATACATTTTTCGGAGTATTTTGTTAAACGATTCTAAAAATATATTCCGGCCGTATATACACTCTTGTGTATTGTTCTCTCGGTAATATAAAATACCCGCATTTGAACTGCCGTCAGTTAATGGGGTGCAATTACAGTTGACGGAAATGGTCAAGTATCTGGGAATAATTCTCGACAGAAAACTGTCTTGGAAACCGAATGTGGAGGAGAGGGTGAAAAAGGCGTCCGTTGCTCTTTACTGCTGTAAAGAGGCGATAGAAAAGCGCTGGGGACTGTCTCCTATGATCACCATATAGATTTATAGGGCAATAGTCAGACCAATACTTCTCTATGGCATCGAAGTTTGGTGGAGGTCCCTCAAAAAGAAATATATTCTGTATTCATTAATAGAAATTTAAAGATCAGCAATGATTAGCGTTAGTGGGGCAATGGGCACGACGTCAGGTACTGCACTTAGTGCTATCCTGAACATCTGTACTCCTGATATCATGGCCGAATCGGCAGCCGCTACATCCCTGGTGAGAATCAGTGATTGTGGCGTCCTGATATCGGTGCATTCCGGGCACGCTGAACTACTACAACGGATCAACTCTATACCTGTAAAAACGGACTACTGTATCCCCTACCAGCAACAAATGTAAGGACTTCTATTCCGAACAGGAATACCTGGGAAAAGTCACTGGACGGAATACCAGTAGTATCAGATTTTTCACGGATGGATCAAAAGTTGGGCGAGCAAGTAAGCTATGGGGTCCATCCATCGGACCTAAATATAAATATCTCCTTCAAACTGCCTGATCACTGTAGTTTATTTCAGGCGGAAATTACCGCCATACTGGAGGTTGCTGAACTACTGAAAAGTAGTGTCACAATCCTCCGAAGAATATGTATCAACACAGACAGCCAGGCTGCCATAAAATCCCTGGAAGCCATGTTTACTACGTCCCTGACGGTGAAACAATGTCACTCATCACTTAGGGTGATGGCAGAGTATTTCGACATCAGGCTCATCTGGGTACCGGGATACAGCGACATTCCAGACAATTGCGTAGCGGATGCGTTAGCTAGACAGGGTACTACGGCACAGGTTCTTCCGGCAAAAGAAGGTGTTAGTATGCCAATCTCTACCTGCCATTTGCAGCTAAGGCAGTGGGCCGATAATATGTTCAAGGACAAGTCTGGAGACTTACTTCAACTTGCAAACAAGCCAGGGTCCTCTGGCCACAGGCGGACAGGAAGAGGACTAGGCAACTACTTAACTTGCCGAGAGGCAGGTTATCCACGTTGATAGAAAGACTTACGGGACACTGTCTTGTAGGAAAACACACCCTAAGATTGGGACATAGAAACTCCACTCTCTGTAGATGCTACATGGAAGAGGACGAGGAAACGACGACACACCTTCTCTTGGATTACCCTGCTCTGCAGGACTGAGAAGTAGGATATTCGGAACACATTTAGTTAGCACCGTAGCCCTACAAGATATTCCTGTAGGTCTTATAGACAAATTTAATAAAAGGGCAAATTGGCTAGACGACTAGTCAATAGTTGCTATAAAGGAAACTGCAGGTATCACAATGGGCCTCTTTAGCCTAAATGTGCTAGACAGCATGCTGTCTTGCAGCCTTTTCAATCACCCAACCTACCATATACACCCACAAGCCGATTTGGAGGCAAAAAATTTTAATAAAAGTAATGTTTGTTGTGAGAATAGTTGACCTTTGTAGATATATTGGTTTTCAGTTGTTTCGGCTTAAGGTCATAAGAATAAAAAGAAAACACTTCAAGTATTTCTTTTTACAATTTTATTAATATTTTCCAATATTTAGACCAACTTCGTTGATCATTTTCAAGGATATGATAAAACAAGAATAAACACAAAGTATTCATAAACATTATTGAACAGTTCAAACAAGAATCAACATAAACAAATATTGTATTTTCCCCAAAATGCGAATGATTAATTTTAATTAAATTTTAAGATAACACAGAGCGCGTTCAAGTTTTTCCCCAGGCTTATGTCAACTGATTTGTCCTTCTCTTGAATTTGTCAATTGTGTGCCTATACACTTGTGCACATTGATCTGTATCTCGTCTGAAATTAAGCCTTTTCTCCGATGGAACGTCAATTATATGCAGCATTTCCTGGAAGAGGCGCCTTGAGTAATTTTTGTCTTCAGTCAGAATTTCCACTTTGTCAAAATTAGGATTGTGTCCAGTTAAAGTACAGTGGGCTGCGAGTGCTGTCTTTTGTTCCATCGGCCTATAATGAGTTTTTCGGTCCGACTTATGTGCAGATATTCTAGTTTTGAATTTATTCATTGTAGTACCAACATATACTTTCTGGCATATGTTGGACTTGTCACCAGTACATGGAATTTTGTACACAACGTTTGGCTTGTCGTTTTTGTGAATAAGAGACTTTGTCCTCATAAATAAACTATTCACGGTGAAATTCGATTTCAACGCCAATCATATTTTCCGTTGTCATATATATTGGAGTGTTTCAATCTTTCAGAGAAACCCGGAACATACGTTGTGGTTTTATACATTCTGTCAAATTCAGTACGGCGTTCAGTAGGCTTGCTCGTCTCTGCCCGTGATATCAGATTGTCTATAATTTTACTTGGGAAACTATTCAATTTAAGGATTTCCACCAATTTCCCCTTTTTTGTCTTATAGAATTCAGCGTCACTTTTCTTCATAACTCTCTTAATGAAGTTGCTCGCAGTGTTAATAATTGTCCTTCTTGGATGTTTGGAATGATAATTTGTCAATCGTCCCGACGCTGTAGGTTTTTGGTACCAGTCCATTTTGAGAGCATTTCCTTGTCTGATAATCAAACTGTCCAAATATGGTAGCCTATTGTCCCTTTCCTCTTCGAGCGTGAATTGTAGTTGTTTATTAAAATAATACAATGCTGTCATCATGTTGGCCACCTCAGTTCTTCTCATAACAATAAATAAATCGTCCAAATATTTCGTCTAGATTTTCGGCTTCTCCCCCCCTCCCCACTAATGTGTCGAGTACTGTATCCAATAATACCTCCATGATGATGCCAGATATAATTGGTGATGCTGGGGAACCCATGGGCATACCCTTCCTCTATTCGTAGCATCTATCCGCATTCTGCAAATAGCGTGTGCAGAATGTCAAAATTTCTATAAAATCTTTATTTGGTTTATTAGTGTACCGTCCAATTACGTCCCAGTTATCCTCTATATTCCTTAGAGCTAGATTAAGTGGTATGCTGGGGAATAAGTTAACCACTTCAAATAAAGCTATCATTTCATCCTCCGCAATGCTTATGTTCCGAATCCTCGTCTTGAAGTCCACTGCATCCTTTACGTTGTATTTTGAATTCTTCGTCACGTTCTTAAGTATATCCAACACAAACTTGCATAGTCCATAACTCGGTGCGTCAATTGATGAACAAATGGGTCACAAAGGATTTAGATGGATCTTAGGTTATCCGTATATTCTGGGTGCAGTGGCAGTTTTCGTGTTCAATTTCCTCCTAGTATGGGCGTCAATAAATTGTCCTTTGTATAGTTTATCCACTAATTTGTTATTTTTATCCTGTAGGCCTGTTGTGGGATCTCTCCTTAAGCATCTGTAGGTGCATATGTCACCCAGTATATTACCCATCTTCCTCTTATAATCATCTAATATATATCACTGCTACCGTTTTGCTTAAGGAACAATTTGAACCCTAAATGTATTTTTGGTTTCTATTCGGGTTTGATTTAAATCGATTTTAGAAAATGATTTTTGGTTCAATAAAAATGTAGATCCAAGTTCTTGTTGAACGATTTTTTGTCCAATCCACGATCCTGCGTGCATTTCTTTACCGTCTCAAATGTTATTACAACATCATATTCCGAACAAAATTTGAAATAGATATCTCGAAGACAATACTTGAAAATTAAATTGAAATTTAATTAAAATTTAGGCAAAATCTCTTGGAAGATATTTTGTTTAACACTTTGACGACCGCAAGCAAGTATGTTTGAACTGCGATTATAGCACCTGTAATTCTGCAGGTGGCCGTAGATGCTCCAATAGTAACAAATAATATTCCAACTACTGCAGCTGCCGCCTCTACTTCTCCAACTAACAATGCAACACCAGCAGCACAGGCTGTAGCGGCATCGAACTAAACCAAAAACACTGGATATGTTGGATAAATCTTGGCTGGTGTGCATGAGAATGAGGGTTCGAACTCTGCTCTTACCACCTTACATTTCCTTCGACGACGTCCACCTCGCTTAGTGATGGCGACACTACCATATACTTAGCCATGAAAATGCTTCTCAAAATACCGTTCGGAACCGGTGTAAAGCTGTAGGTCAAAATCAGTGATTGAAAGATTAGAAAGCGCGCAGCTCAGTGGTTGTGGGAAGCTCTCCCCAATCCCTTCATGGGATGTAATGGGAAACGGTTTTTTTAATTGTACAGGTAGGAGACAGAGCTCATGTATCCATGGGTGATTTATAGAAAACGGTAGGGGCAACAATAAGTAATGTGGTTGTCAATTTTGTAACTGCTTCGATTTCACCACTGTGAGACATCAACATTTTAAAAGAATCAATGAGTGTACGAACTCACGGGCGATGTGTTAACACCTTTTTGTTACACGGCACCTAATCGATTTCTATGAATACATTAGTAAATGTCACATTAGAAAATAAAAAACAGCGTTCAATCATATGATGACATTTCATTTAAATAATGTTAATACTTAATAACACTTACAGCATGTGTCTCTAACTCGAACGAATAGCTAAGCGAACGAAAATCACGCATTAACATTCGACTCAAATTTGGTTCCTCTAAGTCGAAATTTTCGATCGCCTGACTTCGTGTTTGTTCCTAAGTGACAGCACATTCGAAATAGAGAAACCAAAATTTGTATCGTACTGAACAATTTTATGTTTTCATTTGACTTGAAACGACAAGACTATGAAAACCAAACCAACTTTCTTTCGTATAGAACACGAACGGAAACTTTCGTTCGAGATAGAGAAACAGGCTGATAAAAATATTTAAAGACTTTTTGTTTCATTCCTACAAAACACAAAGAGAATGCAAAGCAACAGATACATGTTCATACATACATTGTTATGTTTGTACATACGCTACACAAGTTCACAAAATTTTCGCTGCTCTCTTAATGTCTCATTTGTATATACATATGTATGTATAACCACGTCATTGTTATCTTTGCTCTGAGAGTGCTCCGCACTCACACAAGACAACTATTCGCTGCCGCTACATCAGTGTGTGTTTTTTCGCAGTCTGACAATCCGTGTTTCGCAGTTGGACAAATCTGTGTTCTCTCCAGGGATGGGTCACCCTTATCATTTAGGGGTATGAAAAAGAGACCTACCCGATATGCACACAAAATTTCTTAAAAAAAACCGCTAAAGCCGTTTCGGAGGAGTTTAACGCCAAACAATCTGTGGGCTCGCAGTCGGACAATCTGTGTGAACGCAGTCCGACAAACTGTGTTTGGGTGTATTCACTTTGTGAGGTAAGTCTCTACCCGCGCCACTAGATGTTAACACATCAAAAAGAAGAGAGGTGTCAGTGTGACACCCTATTTACTTACTTATCGGGTCTCGAACAACCGCGGTGGGTCAGGAACCTTACAAAACAAAGATAACATATTTCGCCAACCAGTTCGATCTTTTGCCTTAAATCTCCAGTTTGTAATACTAAGTGTACGCAGGGATTCGTCAACCTGATATCTCTTGGTCTTCCTATTTTCCCTCTTCCTTCGAGTTGGTACGTCTTCGTACTGGTACGTCTTCGTCGATTGTACTGACATGGCCTAGCCATCGCAATCGCGTTATTTTGATCCGCTTAACTATGTCAGTGCCGGGATATAGCTCATAGAGCTCATGGTTCATGAGTCGCCAATGCTCACCGTTGTGTACTATGGCCGTTCATTTTCGAAGTACCATTGCACCATTCATTTTTCGAAGTATGTTTCTCTCAAAGACTCATAGAGAGGTTTAGTCTGCTTGCGATAAAACCCAGGATTCTGCGCCATAAAGCAAGACAGGTCGAATGAGAGTCTGGTATAGCTGGACTTTTGTTACTCGAGAGAGAGCTTTGTCTCTAAAGTGCTTGCTTAGCCCAAAATAATAGTTATTCGCAAGCACAATTTTCCGCTTGATCTCAAGGCTGACGTTGTTGTTTTTGTTTACGGCAATTCCGAGGTATAGAAATTTGACCACCACCTCGAAATTATAACTCCGGTCTAATCGCGTGGAGGCCCTGCTCATTGTAACCATTAATTTTGTCTTGCCCTCATTTACTTTCAGACCCACTTTTGCTGACTCCTTCTCAGTTTTCAAAAACACCGTAGTAACTTATCTAATTGTGCGACCAATGATACCTACGTATATCATCAGCATACGCGAGCAGCATGTGAGTTTTGCTGCTGACTTTTATTCAAGTTGACTGCAGCTTTTCTCATAATGATTTCCATTAGGATGTTAAAGAGACCGCACGATAGGGTATCACCGTGTCTGAGGCCTCGCCTGGTTCCAGTAATATCCTTACCGACTTTCACTGCGGATTTGGTGTTTGTCAAGGTCATCCTGCAAAGGCATTGCAGGAATGCCAAGCTGACATAGCTGCGGAGAGTTTCTCCCTTATCGGGCTATCGAAAGCCGCCTTATAATCGACAAAGAGATGACAGGTGGCGATTTGTTTTGCGTGGGAGATTGGAGTCTCAGTGTACTATGTCCCATATTTAAAAAAGGTGACCCGAGTCTCTGTGCCAACTACCGTGGAATAAGCCTTTTATCCATAGCATATAAGGTTCTATCAAGTATAATGTGCGAAAGACTAAAACCCATTATCGCTGACCTGATTGGACCATACCAGTGTGGCTTTAGGCCTGGAAAGACGACAACCGACCAGATTTTCACGCCACGCCAAATCCTGGAGAAGACCCACGAAACACAAATCGACACCTATCATCTATTTGTCGATTATAAGGCGGCCTTCGATAGCCCGATACGGGGGAAACTCTACGAAGCAGTGTCTGAGCTTGGTATTCCTGCAAAACTCATACGCCTTTGCAGGATGACCCTGACGAACACCAAATACGCAGTGAAAGTTGGTAAGGATCCTACCGAACCTTTCGAAACTAAGCGAGGCCTCAAACAAGGTGACACCCTATCGTGCGATCTCTTTAACATCTTAATAGAGATTATTCTGAGAAAATATGCTGTCAACATGAATAAAACCATGAGCAGCAAAAGTCACATGCTGCTCGCGTATGCTGATGATATAGATATCATTGGGCGCACAATTAGAGAAGTTACTGCGGTGTTTTCGAGAATTGAGAAGGAGTCAGCAAAGGTGGGTCTGACGGTGAATGAGGACAAGACACAATTAATGGTTTCAACGAACAGGGCCTCCACGCGATTAGACCAAAGCGTGAACGTTGATAACCGTTATAACTTCGAGGTAGTGGACGAATTTATATACCTCGGATCTGCCGTGAACAAAAACAACAACGTCAGCCTTGAGATCAAGCGGAGACTTGGGCTTGCGAGTAGATGTTATTTTGGGCTAAGCAAGCACTTTAGAGATAAAGCCCTCTCTCGAGTAACAAAGGGCCAACTATACCAGGCACTCATTCAACTTGTCTTGCTTTATGCCGCAGAATCCTGGGTCCTATCATCGGGAGAAAGATGCTCCGAAAAATGTATGGCCCTATAGGGCACAACGGCGAGTATCGACGACGCATGAACCATGAGCTGTAGGAGCTATATACCGACATTGACATAGTAAAGGGGATCAAAATATCGCAATTGCGCTGGCTTGGCCATGTTAGTAGAATGGATGAAGACGAACCAGCACGAAGGGTTTTCGAAACCGAACTCGAAGGAAGATGAAAAATAGGAAGACCAAGACTCCGCTGGAAGGATCAGGTTGACGAATCCCTGCGTACACTTGGTATTGCCAACTGGAGAGATAAGGCAAAAGATCGAACTGGTTGGCGAAATATGTTATCTTCGTTTTGTGCGGTCCCTGACCCCCCGGGGTTGTCCGAGACCGGATAAGTAAGTAAGTAAGTAATGAGTGGATGTTATCAAACATTTGTCATAAATTTGGTGTCAGGGAATCGACGAAAAAAGACTCATTTGAAAAAAGATGTCATAGATATTATAAATAAATTTTTTTGATTCCTTTTCAAGGGATCTATGGATGTTATAAACAAATTTCATAGATTTTGATTCAATGAATCTATGACAATATTTCAGAGATCCTATGAAATATTTCTTTAGATGGAAACTAATACAATAATTTGTAGAATTTAGGAAAGATTTTCATAATGTGTATGAAAAAAAATTCTACAGTCGATTTAAAATAAGTAATATTCTGCAAACTACTAGATTTTTATTTCATTTGCCTTCCCATAGTTTTCTTATGTCCTTAATGCATTCATTGTTTTTGATGATAAAGTTTATTTCACAAGTCTTTCGTGTTTCGAATCACCAGCAGTTTTGTCAGCTTTACAAACAAGTCCAACGAACATTTGTATCAATGAGTTGACTTTTGTTTAGGACTTTAAATTATCCACCACAATTGTATTATCTACAATATTTTTTTGTTTTTCTGAGTTAACCTTGTTGCCTACAAAATAGAGGCAACTAAATTTAAAATGCATTCAAAAAAATATTTACCATATAATTTTCTTTTAATTCCAAAAATACTTAAACTTCACGGTTGTCTAAAGACTGCGGCATAATATGAAAAATAATATTCTCACTGTTCATTTGGGTTAGTCTAGTTCGTTTTGTTTGGTTTTTTTCTTGAACAATATCTAATGTCGGATAATTGTGTTGCTATAAAATTACAATTACTACCATGTCACGTTTTATGAATTTTGCATTTATATTTTCGATGTTTTTGTTGAGATTTTTTAATTTAGTTCAGCCTGAAAAGTGTAAACGAATTCATTATAACAAATAGTCGCTAATCAAAAATGCATAAAGTTCTAGGTAAACCACATAAAAGTTATGACAACTGGGGCTACAATTGTTTTGAATGAATTAAAATATTATAAAAAATAATTTACCCTTTGTACAGTCTAAATATTCAGATTGTGCAATCATTACAATACGTGTCATTATTTCCTGCTCAAAAATAATGTTACGAAATTGTTTGCTGTCTTATCTGTGTTTGTTTTAAGACCATTATCATGCAAATAATACTAGAGCAATTCAAGGAAATCTTTACACTGTAGCAAATTCCAGTTTATATTTGACTTTTTTGTTAAAACGTTGATTTGAAACAACTGAATGACTATAACGCACGCATACCTTATATGACTATGAAATAATCCCTGGAGAGCTGGAAAGAGATTTATTTCAAATGGCCAATAAATTGATTGCTAATCTGCTTCATTATAAGTTGAATTATTCATTGCATTTGGAGGTTTGCACGTATGACACAAATATGCCAGGCTAGGCAGTAACACTTAGATACATTTGCATTTGTAATATCTAGAAGGGTCTGGGGAATATTAAAATTTAATTGAATCACCAAAAAATCGCGCATTAATTTGGTGGAATTTACTGGATTTTCTAAGGAGAGCTGTGTCTAATATTATCGCTGTAATCTGACATTTGAAAATAATAAGATTCATTTCAATAGCATCATTCCAAACAACCGCTGATGAAGATCTGTGGCTAGATCTGAAATAGCTATACGGTTTGCCAGGAATCATAGGGAAACATTTGCAAGACTCTTTTAAAAAGAAAAAAAACTATATCCTCGAGCTTGAACAATAATATTAAAAAACACAAATAAAAAGGGCGAATATACAAACACCTATGGTTTGCCACCTATGGACCTGAACAGAGGAGAAAAGGTAGAAAAAATCGATTTTTTTAAAGTTTTCGATCGATTTTGACCTTGAACATGAAGTTATTTTGATTTTATATGTTGGCAATTAATGTTTTTTATGATAAGAGCTACAACTTTCCCTCAGAGAGTAAATCAAAATTCTAAACGGTTTGCAAGATATGATCCTGCCAAAATGACCACTTTTTTGCAAAAATTACACCGAGGCCCCAAATCTTTGGGGGTCCCATAAAAAAAGTGCATGACTTTGGGCAAAACTGGGACACACGGATCTTTTTTTTGCTCTTTTATCACGGAGTGGTGTCCGCATATAGTTATATTTTTTCGTGTTGCACTGTGTAATTCATCTTTGCACTCCATACTATTTGTAACGCATGTGGTATTATTTTGTCTAATATTATCGCTGTAATCTGACATTTGAAAATAATAAAATGCATTTCAATAGCATCATTCCAAACAACCGCTGATGAAGATATGTGGCTAGATCTGAAATAGCAATACGGTTTGCCAGGAATCATAGGGAAACATTTGCAAGACTCCTTTTTTTTAACTATATCTCTATTAATATAGATATAGTATGGCCTCGAGCTTGAACAATAATATTAAAAAGTACAAATAAAAAGGCCGAATAAACAAAAATCATCCCTGATGAATTCACCTAGATTAGAATAAGGAAGTCTGTTATACAATGTTTTCCAAATTATTTACTGGAAAACGGCTGCTATTCTCAAATGTAAATTATTGCATTTGCACAGCATACGCCAGTTTGACGATTTTGAGTTAAAAACGGATTTGGAACGAGAAACTTTCAAATTTGATGGCACGCTGATCTTCATTCTTCTATCTTCATTGGTTTCAGAGATATAGGGTATTGCGTTTGGAATATAAGCCCGATGGTTATCAGAAACTTTGAACTTGTTTTTCACAAAACGAGTATTCAGTTCTTCCGAAATTTTCGTAAGAAATTTTGTCATTTATCTCTAAACGGAAAATTTTGTTACAGAGAGTTACCACATATCTGTGATTTACCTTGCAAATATTTCATTAGTAACACTGTGTGTAATTTTTAAAGTCATGGAAATATAACCATCTACGGACATCACTACGTTATAAAAGACAAAAAAAAAAAGACCCGCGTCTCCCAGTCATGCCCAAGGTCATGCATTTTTTTATGGGCCCCCAAAAATTTGGGGACTCAATGTCATTTTTGCAAAAAGTGATCATTCTGTCAGGCTCATATCTTGCAAACCGTTCGGAATTTTGATTAACTGCCTGAGGAAAAGTTGCCGCTGTTGTTATAAAGAATAAAAATTGTCAACATATAAAAATCAATTCATGTTCAAGGTCAAAATCGCAAAACACTTTAAAAAATTCCATTTCTTTTACATTTTCTCCCCGGTTCAGGTACATAGGTAGCAAACTGTTCAAAATTCAAGGAAACAATCAACCACAAGAATGTACCTAGGATCTCAGTACACAACTTTCTAGAACATATAAATTTCCTAGGAATGATTCTGAACACCGTTTAGGTAGCCGCAAAAGTGAAAAATTTTCCGAAAATTGTTTAGTTTCACTGTGTGTAATTTTTTAAGTCATGGAGTCACCACTACGTGCTAAAAGACAAAAAAAAAGACCTGCGTGTCCCAATTTTGCCTAAAGTCATGCACTTTTTTTTATGGGCCCCCAACGATTTGGGGCCTCGGTGTAATTCTTGCAAAAAAGTGATAATTTTGTCAGGCTCATATTTTGCAAACCGTTCGGAATTTTTATTTACTCTCCGAGGGAAAGTTGTAGCTCTTTTTATACAGAACAAAAATTGTCAACATATAAAATCAAAATATCTTCATGTTTAAGGTCAAAATCGCAAAAAAAACTTTAAAAAATTCGATTATTCTTTCTAATAGGAGCTACAAATTTCCCTCAGAGAGTAAGTCAAAATTCTAAACGGTTAGCAATATATGATCCTGACAAATTTTGCAAAAATGACACCGAGGACCCAAATCTTTGGGGGTCTATAAAAAAAAGTCCATGGCTTTGGGCAAAACTGGGAGACACGCGTCTTTTTTTTTTGGTCTTTTATCACGGAGTGGTGTCCGTATATGGTTATATTTTCTCGTGTTACACTGTGTAGTTCATCTTTGCACTTCATACTATTTTTAACGCATGTGGTATTATTTTTGTTTACTAAAATAATCGAAATGACAAAATTCCAGTCCCAAACAATTATTAAAAATTGTTTTCGTGCGAAACAAGTTTGGCATAACAACCCTGTATTTGATTTTGGCTACGAAATTTTCGCAAAGAGCAGAATACCAAGCAAATGAAAAGTGAGCGAAATTTTCGGTTCATGAAATGTTCGTTATTTTTTATACGCGTACATCTTATGGCAACGAAAATTTCGTAAAAACTGAATACCGGGCTTTAAAGTTGGATCTGCCATCATTATGCTACGTAATCTTCATGCCTCGAAACTGTTCAATGGAACTCGACTGACTGTGACGAAGCTAATGAACAATGTGATAGCGGCAAGGATTTTGAACGGGCAGTTCAATGGAGAAGAATGCCTAATTCCGCCAATTTTCTTTTGACTTTAACCGATTTGCCGTTCCAGTTCAAAAGTTGTCAGTTCCTAAAGAAACTTGCTTTTGCGATTATCATAACAACTTCACAAGGGCAGTCGCTGGGAGTGTTTGGCATAAATCTGGAAATGTCATGTCACAGCCAGCTGTATGTGGTCACCTCGCATAGTGATGGCGACGCTATCGAGTACTTAGCCATGAAAATGCTTCTCAAAAATACCGTTCAGAACCGGTGTAAAACTGTAGGTCCCAATCAGTGAGTGTAAAAACTAGAAAGCGCACATCTCACTGATTGTGAGAAGCTCTCCTCAATCCCTTCATGGGATGTTATGTGTTCCCGCGTTGGGAAACCATCCACTCTCTTCATTTACCCCCCGGAGCAGAAAACACAAAATGTTGTGTATCGTGCAGCCTTAAATTGACTACAATCATTGGCTCTATCCTTTTTCCTTAGATTTCAATAAAACAAATTCAATTCAATGAAATTAATAATTGATTTTATTCTATTTCCGCCGAATATTGAACGGGATAGACCCGACGGATTTTGTCCCGTTCAATATTCGGCGGAAATAGAATAAAATCAATTATTATTTTCATTGAATTGAATTTGTTTTATTGAAATCTAAGGAAAAAGGATAGAGCCAATGATTGATTTCGTATAAATTTAGGATAATGAATTCGAAAAGTGCTTCATTCAATCTGTAATTGAATTTATTAAATTTCGTAATCTGTTAGCGATCACTAATTTTCGATCAGAAAAACAAATTTCGGGTGGAATCGTGAATAATCGAAATTTATTCAATCAAAAAATATATCTTGGGTACAACGAAGTTTGACGGCTGGTTATGTACATGTTTGTCGAAAAATTTAAAAATATTAAATTTTATATGAATTGTAATATACTTGCGTAAGATCTAAAAATTTTAAACTATTGTTTATATTTATTGGTTTATTTTTAGTTCAATATTATTTAGTTAAATATTATTACACGTTTTGAACACTGCATATTTCAGGCTCACAACTATGAATATTTTGTTGCAGTACTCATATATAATTATACGTACGTCCAAAAATAATGGTTTCCCATTACATCCCATGAAGGAATTGGGGAGAGTTTCTCACAACCAGTGAGCTGTGCACTTTCTAGTTTGTACTCACTGATTGGGACCTACAGTTTTGCACCGGTTCCGAACGGTATTTTTATGGCTAAGTACTCGATAGCGTCGCCGTTACTATGCGAGGTGACCGCCGCCGAAGAGCAGGGATCGAACACAGTACCTCAAGTACAAGGGGCGCGCATACTTACCATTGCACCACCGACGGATTGTACGTCTACACGCTAAAACATCTGTCGTTTTTTGTTGTTTTGGATGCAAATATAACGTGTATTTAGTGCTCGTCGCAAATATAATATACCTGTGTGCAAACACATAGTGTTTGCTGTTCAAAATTATATGTTTGAGACACAATGCTTAATAAATTAAAATATATGTGTTTGCGATCCAAATATATATTCATATATATGTTTGTGATACAAGTACAGCTGTGTTTGTTGCACTGTTTATGCTCTCTCGCGAGCGAACGATTAAAAGAGGAACAACGAGAGAATCTATCTAGCAGGTGTGTATCGGCATAACTGCATTATTCTCTCAGTCAGTGATTCATAAATATTCCTGAGTACGTGTAAATTGCAGATGAAGTTTCATGTATTCAGTCGTCAATGGTTCATCGGAGGACCATTTGTGAAATACAAAAAAAAAACACAAGTAATTAATAAACGCTGGGCTTGCATGAATTAAGTAGATTTATATATAAGTATATTGTTTGTGTACCAACGCATAGTGATAACCAACGCATAGTTGAAGCCCTCTGACCACGAAAACGTAAGAGACATCAACGAAAGGAGAAACAAAAGAGCAGCAGATTCGAATTTCCCGAAAAAAAAACAAATAATGCATTCCATGTAAGAACTGAAGAAAGGCCGTTTGAAGTCTTTTAATTTTTTGTATTAGTTGGAATTATAGTTGACCTTATTGGTTTATATACATATATATACAGGGTGATTCAGGAAGTTCCGGACAAATTTCTCCAGCGTATTACATGGCTCATTTCTTGAAGAAAAGTCCACTAGGACCATGTCCGAAAATGCAAGGGTGCGAAATGGCAGCGGGTTCAACATTTTCGGATTGGCGGTCGGAGGGTAGTAGGGTAAAGTTGCTAACGTCTGTGCCAGCTAATTTTTTAGGCACTGATGAATGGACGCTTACTTGATTCAGCCTCCTGATACAACAAGAGTTCAGAAATTTCAGTAAATGGGGGTTTGGGGGGAACACGCGAATGCTTCCACGTAAGTATATGGATGGTTGAGATAAAGAACGCATATGTGTCCACGTAAAAGCATACATGTTTGCCAGGAAACATGCTATTGTTTGCATTTAAATACAAGTGTGTTTGGGACTTGAAAACATATGAATGTTTGATGGCTGTTCCATACATGTACATGGTTCCTGCAAGATATATTTGGGAGAATATGTTACAGAGGCGGGGTTTTTCAGAGTGTAATTACAGAGTGTAATTGTTGTATTGATGGTAAATACTTAAAATGGTTTCCTAAAATAGTCAAGTTCTGAATTCTTTTGAAATGGATCACGTCGTCCATACCCAGCGATGTTCGGAAACAATTGTAGGCACTCCAAAAACTTTTCCGTGCCTGCGAAACACGCAGTCTTTCGCGAGAACCAAGACAATTTGTGGCAAATGAAATAAACATATATTTTTGGGATATTAATCTTTCTTTGTTAAATTGATAAAAATGCAATTGATAAAAATGCACTGTTCTTAAATAGGCACAGTAAAATACGTACGAGTATGTCGTAGCACTATATGTAAACGCTGAAAAATATCAGCCCCTGGAACTTATTGCAGGAACCATATGCATGTTTGGGAGCATTGTTTTCGTGAATTGGGGATCTGGTGCTTTTTTGTCCATATTTGAATCACAAATACATATATTAAAACCTATTAATCATTGTGTTCAAAACATGGTATATTTAATAGCAAACACAATGTGTTTGGGCATACGTATAATATATTTGCGACAAGCCACAAATACGTTATCTTTGCAGCCAAACAACAAAAAACGACAAATTTTTCAGCGTGTATATATGTGTAGTTGGGGAGACGATATCTACTTCGCGTAATGGAAAAGAGGTAACAGGGAGAACATTTGGGGTTGCACATACACAAACACATGTTTAACTGGTGGACCCCAATTATAATTCTGATAAAATTAAAATAGCAAATATATTATTATTTAGCTGTAAGCAATCAAGTATTCGCAACATAAGTATGGTAGTTTGCAAAGATATTATAATTCCGGGTAAATATATTGAACAATTTATTTCCCAGCATGTATACAAAAATAACTTTTCTATTCTGTATATTACTAACTAATAAAAATAACTATTCTAAATGTTTACGCAATTTAATTGTATTGCTTTTGATTCCACGGCATCTTTATCAGTTTATGTTTCTTTCTCTCAAATATCTGTTCAATTTTTATTCCATTTATTGTTTTACTCGTAATAAAATGAACAAAAAGAAGAGATTTCATTAACTTTAATTAAACATTTGTCACTGAAAATTGTATCTATCCTTCATCTCCAAGTGACATTTAAACCATTCCATTCCATATGAATGCAGTTGTTGGTTATAAAACAATTGAGTCTTCCTCATACCCTGAATGCATTCGTTTCTATTAAGGTATTGCACAAACAAGTTTGTGTCTTAAGTCTTTCGTTTATTTGTTGCTAGTAAATTTCCAACACTTATTTTTGTGTGTGTATTTGTATGGCTGTGAGAGGCTACTAGTGTGCAGTTAATTGACATTTTAACAATCTTGAATAACTTCTTAAACAATTCATTTAATTATACAATTTGTACATAATATTGAACTTCATGTTAATGTTACTACGACGAAGAACAAACAAAAAATAAATACAAAAAAAAAGATTGCACACAATACAACCAGTTAATCCGCCAGACATAATTAATTCAATTTGACTCGAGATATCAGGAGACAAATCGTCGTAGCACTTGGTTTTGAAAATTTTCAAAGTTTTACTTTCTCTAAGAAATCCTGTTTTGCAACATGTCTGTCAGATACGAGTGAGTGCCTGTACTGCGTGGCAGTTGCCCTCTTCTCCATCTTTGAGTTATTGTGCCGCCAATGCTTTGTTGCAACGAACGCATTGTGAGAAAACTGTATCAACAAAAGCTGCTGCGAGAAAAGTGAACAACTTGTGGCAGCAACCGCAGAACACAATGACATTGTTGGTGGATGCGGCATAATACAAAAAAAAAACAAGATGTTGCTGCGAGTAAATAAAAAAAAGAAAATTGTTATCAGGCCAATGTACAAGTTGAGGATGATTTCCTGGACCACTTTACCAAGTTGTTTCCATTTAGTTAGTCTGTTGCCATCAAGGTGGAGATGATTACAACTGAGTAGGTGTGAAGCATGATAATTTGGTTGTAAATCCAAACTATGATGATGGAAAATGATTCCACATCGTATATTTGATAAGTTTTAAATATTCTTGACTCCAAAAATTGTGGTTTTATATTATAAGCAATGTAATTTCCTAAGGACTACCTACCTATAGCTGTGCCAACGAATCTCTTGTCTATATATATGGATGTTCCAAACTTAGACATGGTTTTTCATAAAGTTACAGGAGCCATTTTTTTTTTGAGCGAGTGGGAAAAGAAACCGAAACTATGAGGCTGTTTGAGAAATATCTGTGGTCACAAGGCATACCAGCATATATCTATTTTTGCAACTTTTTAGGAGAGCATTTTAAAGGTTTACATTTCATTTGCAATGTAGTGACTGATGGAGATTTCCTAATAAATCTTTTCCAATATCTTGGAAACTACAAATTGGATAATTCACAAAAAATTAAATAGTGTGCAGTACGATATCCAATCTTATGGCGCGTTTTCCTACAAGACAATGACTCGTAAGTGTTCCTATCATTGTGGATAACCTGCCTCTCGACAAGTTAACTAGTTGCCTAGTCCTCTTCCTGTCCACCTGTGGCCAGAGGACCCTGGCTTGTTTGGAAGTTGAAGTAAGTTTCCACTTGTCCTTGAACATATTATCGGCCCACTGCCTGATCTGCAAACGGCAGGTAGAGATTGGCATACTAACACCTTCTTTTGCCGGAAGAACCTGTGCCTTAGTACCCTGTCTAGCTAACGCATCTGCTACGCAATTGCCTGTTATGTCGCTGTGTCCCGGTACCCAGATGAGCCTGATGTTCAAATACTCTGCAATCACCCTAAGTGATGAGTGACATTCTTTCACCGTCAGGGACGTAGCAAACAATGCTTCCAGGGATTTTATGGCAGCCTGGCTGTCTGTGTAGATCTTCCAGAACTTTACGTTACTGTTGAAACTGATTTTCCGTTAAGTTCTCCAGAATACCATAACTCTCATAATCGAGATTTGGATATCACAGACTTTCCAGGCTGTATAAAATCTTAGGCCCTAAACCAAAGCTGACCGTGCTAAAATCTGTTTGAATTTGGAATTGCGATAGTCTTGGATTCCAATGAATATTGCAATTCCAAGGCACTGGCAAAGACTCCTTCCTGTTGATGAACTATAACGGGAGGAAAATTCTCACCTTCAATGAGGCGAGATATCAAAAGTAGATCTTTTATGAGAGATTCTCTCTAGAAAATTTAGTGGGAATCTAATTTATGTTTTGAGTCTGACTTCAACTAAAATGTGATCCGTATTTGACAGAAAAAAAGACGAAAGACCTATCATATTCCCGTCGTATGCAATAGCCAGATCAACTTTTACTTGTCCCCACACTATATTCCAGATAGATGTGCAACACTGACATGTGCACTTGCAGAGTTGCACCTGCAGTTTAACACCGAGTCTGAACGGCTTTTCCGAAGCTTTTCGTGGACCGCAACAGAAAAAGTGAAAGATGCCTATAGCGGGGATTAAACCCAGGGTTCGTATTTCGTGGGTAATGGGTAACTCATTATTATTTCCAGGGTAACTCATTATTATTGCCGCGGGGAATGGGTAGCGATTGTTTACCCATTACCCACAGGGTATGGGGAAAATAATGGGTAGCTACCCACGACAATGGGGAATTGCCCATAACGATTATTCATTGCCCTCAGGGTAATGGGGAAAATAATGTGTAGTTACTCACGACGATGGATAATTACCCATCACGATTACCCATTACCCACAGGGTATGGGGAAAATAATGGGTAGCTACCCACGACAATGGGGAATTACCCATCACGATTATTCATTACCTTCAGGGCAATGGGGAAAAAATTGGTTAGTTACCCACGGTGATTGGAAATGGGTTACCCAGGGTAACTCATCCCCATTTTTGATCGAAAATATGTAAAAGTTGCAAAAAATTTATATATCTCGGAAGCAGAGCGTCAAATCGAAAAATAACCAATTTTTTGGGGTTACTAAGGGTTTTTCATAAAGTGCTCCAATTCGTTTGGAAGATTTTATTTAAAAAAATCGCCAAAATAAGAAAATCGTTTAAATAGAAAAGTGTCTATAAATCGGAAACGGAGCGTCCAATCGAAAAAATAACCAATATATCCGGTTTCTAAGGGTTTTTCATAAACTCGTCCAATTTGACAATCGCTAAAATAAAACAGGGTCTAAAGCTCGGAAAAATTAATAAAAAAAATTTACTTCCATAGGGGGCTTTAATCAATGGAAGTCTTCAATATAGCATCACTTTTTTTTAAATCGCTAAACTAATTGTTTTTATTTTAGTGATTGTCTTATTTTGGCAACTTTTTGAAAACACTCTTCCATAGGAATAGAACCAGTTTATCAAAAACCCTTAGGAAACCGAAAAAATTGCTTATTTTTTCGATTGGACGATCCGCTTCCGAGATATAGAATTTTTTTCTTTTCTAATTTTTTCATATTTTCGATCAAAAATGGGGATGGGTTACTCTGGGCAACACATTACCCATCGCCGTGGGTAGATACCCACTATTTTCCCCATT
Organism: Phaonia tiefii; assembly: GCA_963931995.1. Taxonomy (NCBI): domain Eukaryota; kingdom Metazoa; phylum Arthropoda; class Insecta; order Diptera; family Muscidae; genus Phaonia; species Phaonia tiefii. Next base: position 199,586,361 of record OZ008367.1, read on the forward strand.
ACACTGAGGGTAATGGGTAATGGTGATTGGTAGTTCTCCATCATCGTCGGTAAGTATCCATTATATTATGTATTACCCTGTGGGTAATGTGCAATCGTGATGGTTAATTCCCCATTTTCGTGGATAGCTACCCATTATTTTCCACATACCCTGTGGGTAATGGGTAAAGGTTCATTACACATTCCCCACAACGATGTGTATGGGTTACACATGTGAGGGGGGGGGGGGAATACGAACTCTACTTGAACCCATGTTCTCCAATACAAAGTTGCGCATACCAATTATTGCACTAAATACGGTCAGAAAATCAGGCAAACTAAGAGGAGTTGATCCAAAACAAAGCAAGTGCCATGACACCGGCTGCCAGTTTAATTGTTTTAAGTGGGAATTTCTTATACCCTCAGTGTTATGTGATAAAAGAAGGTATAAACATATAATTATAAAGCAGTTTGAACAAAGTGTCTTGATTTTGTTTCACTATTTGACTCCAACGATACGTAGAAATGCATTAGGTTCATTTAAAGTCTTTTTCGTATGTGTTTTTTCCCTTGAGACTTTAGTGTTTTACACGGCAGTTAACAATTTCACGTTTATTGTTATTGTCTTTTATGGCTACGTATCATTAGCTAAAATCGTGCTATAACCAAACTGCATTTCCTCTCCACTTATCAGCTATGGGGAAGCATAAGAGAGTTTTATAAAATTGTTATAAACAAAGTTGTATTGTCTGTTGCCACTTTAAAGAGCCACCACTCGATTATGTTTCACCAAGTGCAATGGTCTGAGGCCACAAGGAAAAATATTGTGATGTTGTACGGTATATATAGACAGACTTGTTGTCAACTTTAAAACAACCACAATATATATGTCAAGGCTGTAATAACCAACACTTGGTGAGTTTCTTGGAAAACTACTTGTTGGCTGCGTTTTAATGCAGGAAGAGGAGATCATTTTAATTCCATTTTGTTTGTTAAATATTCTCTTTAAATTATTTTATTTTTAATGAACCTGTATAGAGAGTTAAGGAATGTCTAAATGTTTCAAGTCTATGTGTTTGAAGAATTACAAATATTAAATAACCACCTAGCGCTCATTGTTAATATGACTGTGGAACAAAAGACTTAAGACACAAACTTGTTTCGGTTGGTAATGCACGACTACATCAAATCACCCAAACAACCGGCATTCAAAAACGATGGGCGATGAATAGAAAGGAAAGAAAGTGAATTCAGGAAAAGAGCAATTAAAGTTTTCACTTTTGTCTGAGATTCTGGAGCGTAGGATTTAAAACAGATTCTCAGTCTGCGCCTTGGGAAAGTGATTTCAATTGTGATTTATGGAGGGAAAATGTATTAAATGATAGGATACTGAAGCTGAAAATGAATTAAAATAAAAGAATTATAAAAATCACAAGAGGAGTCAGGGGACACCCGGTTGGAACGAAGTTCCTTTCACTATGTATTATGTACTAGTTAGCTCCAACACACCTAAGGTGCCTGTTGAAAAATACGATAACTTAAATGGATCTTTAAGAAAATAGACTTTTTGAAAAATTATAAACGTTTCTTAACAATTATTTTATAGAATATATATTTTTTTTTTAAAAAAAAAGTATATTTTTAAGGTCTTTTTTGTAAGAATACAAATGTAATATATTTTCCCGAAAATGTATTTTTTTTTAAAGACAGATACTTCTTTTATTAAAACCTACCGTTTTTTTAAGAAAAGGTAATATTTTTAAGAAGAAGTACTTTCTGTAAGACACAGCCATAATAGTATAAATTTTTTTAACAAAGAAGTACTTTTTTAAAAACAGATGCTTTTGAAAGAACTGGTACTCTTTGTAGAAAAAATTATTTTTAAGAAACTTTATTTATTTTCAGAGAGGCTACTTATCTCAAGAAAAGGAAAGGTATTATTATTTTTTAAATAAATGGTCCACGAATAGGTACATTCTTAACAGTAGGTATTTATCTCAAGAAAATTTATTTTGTTTCACAAAAAAGGTACTTTTTAAAGAAAAGGTACTATTTTAAGAAAAGGCAATCTGTTGTAAAAAAATTTACTTTTGTAAGAAAGGGTATGCATTTGTTTTTTACAAAGAAGTACTTGTTTTTAGGAACATGTACTTTTTAATGAAATGTTAACCTTTTTAGGAAAAGGGTATTTTTTTAAGAAAATTACTTATTATTATTAATAATTACTTAAGGAAAAGGTATTATTTCATTTTTAAGAAAATTCACTTCTAAGAAAAGGATTTTTTTAAGAAAAGGGTTTTTTTTAAGAGAAGGTATTTTGTTGAAGAAAAGGAGTATTTTAAAGAAATGGGAATTTTTTTAGAATTGGTCCTTTTCTGAAGAATAGGCACATTTTTAAGGGTAGGTAGTTATGTCAAAAAACGTATTTTGTTTCACAAAAAATTTACTTTTTAAAGAAAAGGTAGTGTTTTAAGAAAACGAAATTTGTTGTAAGAAAATGTACTTTTTTAAGAAAAAAATTTAAAAACAAATTACTTATTTTAAGAAAAGGTACTTTTTGTAAGAAAATTTACTTTTTTTAAGCAAAGGTACTTCTTTAAGATAAGGTATTTTTTTAAGGAAAGGTACTTTGTTTAAGAATATGAATAGGTATTTTCTTTTTGAGAAAATGTATTGTTTTCAAGAAATGTCTCATATTAAAGAAGTTTTTTTTTTTTAAATTTCTTTTACTTTGGCTTTTTTAAATTTACTTTTTATTGGGTTCAAAACTATAATTTATACTAAATATTTGTTACAGGCTCCACCTAGAAAACTTCCCATTAAACAAGAAATTTCCCAACACATGTGAGACATCTGTTTAATTTGTTTCTATATGATCCAAGCCGTTTGTCTAGACACAAACCAAAGCAAATGTAAACAATATAGTTGATAATAGTGGGCTATAACAAAATAGTGTTAAAACAAAAGTTGTTTAATTTTTTCTCATTTAGCCCCCATCCCGCAACGTTCGATAAGGAACTTCGTTCCAAAAACATCATTGAGTGTTTTTATTGTCAGTCAGCATTTAAGAAAATTTTTAGATACATCATACCAGTACCTGTTAATGTTAGTAGTATCCTTTCGGAGCTTAATAGAACAAAGGTGATCAAATTTAAGTTTTGTGTATTGCACCGGTCTCATACTTGTAATTCTTTCGGCGATGGTCACCTCGTTTAGTGAGTACTTAGCCTCGAAAAAGCTTCTCAAAATACCTTTCGAAACCGGTGTAAAACTGTATCTCCCAGTGTAAAACTCGAACACCCACAGCTCACTGGTTGTGAGAAGCTCTACCCAATTCTTTCATCGGAAGTTATGGGAAACCATTTGTATCTCATAATCAAATACTCCTACTGAAAATGTGTGACAATGGCCTAGGTTCAGTTCTGTGTTAGTGGAGCTCAATAAACGGTTTTGTAGTTTATTGTGATAACATCAACTAACGAATTTAGGAGCCAGCCCCACAGGAGTTCTATATAGTGGGCTCCAATAAACTCAATTCCTCTCGACGCCTAAATGAGACAATTCTCCTAAGTCTCTAAAAACAAAAGAATTCCATAGCAGAGATCCTCCTGCTGTTTAGTGCTGGACACGTGCAATGAACGAGAAATAAATTTTTCCTCTTACTTATCATGACAACTACTGCAAAAATCATTATCCCTTGACCTTCAGTTTTATTGCATGTTTTTCCAGTGTCCTGTCAAAGTTTAAGCAAGCCTTGAGACCTTGGGCCTTGACAGAGACAGCAACTTCATAAATCTACTTCTATCCAAAAACTGTTGGACTTACCATGTGGGCATACACTCTGTGCCTTTCGTCCTCCTTTCTACCTTTATCACGTGGGATCGTTCATGAATGATGTGGTTACACGTCGCTAGGGGGTGCTGGCACTGCAGAGCTTATCTATTATGTAGTTATCCACAATGTCCCAGTGCTTTGGCACCCATACAAGGTGTATACCATACTCGTGAGCCATCTCGTGTATAGATCTACCGCAGTTTTGGGTAGATAGTTAGTACAGAAATAGTGGTTCCAAGGGGGCGTTATCGCCACGTGACTACCCCAGAAGATATTCACCCCTAACACTTTTGAACGGTTTACCCTAAGCTAATCAGTCACTTTTCTAATCGTCAAAATCCACACATGATAAATGCCACAATGACTAGATGTTGAGTTCAAGAATACTGTTTCCAGCGGCTTTGTAGCCAAATGACTGCCAGAGATGACATTGATACCAACACTGATGGATTATTTTCCCTCAGCAGATCAGTCACTTCTTTATTCTCGAAAATTTCCGAATTCGTAACTCTGTAATGACCAAGTAGCCGACTTGAAATGGACAACCCCAGTTCCCTAGAATAAATCCCTTACCCTATCTGACCTTTTAGTTTCGAACCAACCGTGATGAAATTCACATATCTCTCTATACCAGGATCTCGTTATTTCAGGAATCCTTTGCGGTATGAAAGTCTGATATTTCCGATTGAAGATTGATTTCATATTCTCGTCGACGATATATTCTGGTATGATCTTAATACTTTCCACCACTGTTCCAAGAATGACTCCAATCACGTCTCACTGTGACAGTTGCGTTAACATGATAGCAGACGTAGAACAAATCTGCTTTGATCTAATACTCGACTGCACCAAATATAACACTGACAAATAAATATTTTTCCATTACATCACATAAAGGAACTGGAGAGATCTTTTTACAATCTGTATGCTTTGCTCTTTCTATTTTTTAACCTACTGATTGGAGCCGATAGTTTTACACCACTTCTGCACGTATTTTTGCGAAGCTTTGTTACGGGTTATTATCTGATAGAATCGCCGTCACTTGGCGAGTGACCGTCGTTGAGAGAAATGTAAGTTTGTCAGACCAGGGATCGAACTCATGTTCTTATGTACAAAAGCCAGGCACATAAACGTTGGCACCACCGGGGGTCAGATTACATGTAATGAAACACTGGGAGTGGTGCGCAATGCGCCAGTACTGCACATAATCGTCAGTTTCTGAACCCTGTCAGTCGTTTACAATGGTTGCGCTTCTCAAGTACTTCTCACCACATGACAACCCCGTATAGCATTGTCGGTCTATCCACCACTGTATAGCTCTAGAGGACAATCTGTGGGGACAAAATCGCTGATGAGGAGGGCTATCGTCGCCTCTCCGTTCTGCCAACTACATTGGGCCGAAAACTAAGCTTACTGTCCAAATTAACTTCCAGGTCTTTGGCACACTCCTCCAGCTTGATTTGAGACCCGTTCAAAATGATAGATTCCATGGTGTAGAGCTAACATCTCTGGGTAAAAACAACCAGCTCGATCTTCTTTGGGTTTACATCCATTCAATTATCGCCAGTCCTTATGGCCAAAGGCTGTAGGAGTATGTCAACTAGGGTACTTGTTACTTGTACTTGCCTGTTACTGCTATTCCCACGTCATTTGCGGAAGCAATAACTTTTCTACCTGCATTTTCAATATTAACCAGAATTTAAAAACAGAAGTTTCCCATTATATCGCATGAAGGGATTGGAAAGAGTTTCTCACCACCAGTGAGCTGTGCGGTTTCTAGTTTTGAGTGTGACCTATTGTTCCGAGCCGAATTTTGAGATGCTTTTTCATGGCTAAGTACTCGATAGTGTCGCCATTACAAAATGAGGTGACCGTCATCGCAAGAAATGTAATATGGTCAGAGCAGTGATCGAAGCAAGAGATGCGCACACTAACTATTGTACCACCGACGGCGTTGTCGGTGCGCAAAATTCAACAGAAACGGAGGCAAGACCCCTCCTTTCGGCGTGCATCTGCTGACAGACCAGGTCTGGATTGGAGGTTTACGCTAATTGATTCTGCTTCGGTGGCGGGGAGTGAACCTGGGAAAATCGACGGCGACGGCTTGGTCGGCTAACCTAGCGGCGGCGACTATTCCTAATTGTGACCCGGCTGCTGCTGTGCAGAGTTCAATTCGAAGGAATGTTGACCTGCTGTTGTTCTAGTTGTAATATATGCTGTAACTAGTTAGGGAATGGGACTGGATGTTGGTGTTGTAGCTTGTGGAATTTCGCATGGCTGTTGTTATGCAATATTCAGAGTGGCGTTTAAGTCCATAAGTAAATTCTTTGGGAAATTAAGCTGACTGTTATTAGAAAATATTCTGTTGATTGTGGTGGTTGCAACGTGTATTGTAAATCAGGACAATGTCATTAGTTGTTCGATCATATGAAAGATTAAACAAAAATTTATAGGCCGCCGAACAACGCCGCCACCACAGCTGCGCTGATTTCTACGCAATCAGCCGGCGGCGCGGCAAACTCAAAAAACAACGGCGGCGGCGTAATGGTATAGTCTAGATCGTGGTGCCCAATACGGCCGTGACTTGGCTTCTGGTGACCATCTTGAAGACATCTTGAAATATGAAAAAAATTATGACTATAGTGGGTTCTTAACTAAAGAACTTTTTTTGAGCAATTTGTAGAAAAAAAGTCCAAAAATGTGCAATTTTTTTTGGATCACTTGAATAAAGGCACTTCAACTAATTTCAATGAAAAACAGTTTTTCTTGTTTTTTAAATTTATTGTACTCTATTTAAGAACTTTTAGTAATGGGTACAACCGCCTTTGTTATTAATAACTTCTAATACGAGTATATATACGGGTTTTCATTGAGACATAAAGAGAATTTATGTAATCCAACGAAATTTGATTCCAAGCATCATTAATGGCCTGAATAGTGACAGCTTCTCATCAAATTGTCTACCTCCTTCATAGAGCTTACGAGATAACCAAGCCCAGACATTTTCCATAATGTTTAGATCTGGCCAGTCAAGAATTTGAATATTTTGGCATGCAATGAACACCTTTACTACTCTGGCGTTGCGTATTGGGGCATTGTCCTGTTGCAATATCCTAGATATGGGACTAAATGGGAAAATTTCGGAAAAGCCGATTCCAATAATGTTTTATAGCTTGCACCAGTCATTTTTGCACTTTGAAATTCAAGATCGATGGTGTCATAGTACGTAATAGCACCCCACACCATAACGCCGGCCTCTCGGCTGTGATGTCGGTTCAAAAACGCTTTTCTTTGCGCATATCATGGAAATAATTGTTGTAGCCCTCAGGCCCATCCAAATTAAACTTCATCTCATCCGTAAATACAACGGTTCTCCAGTAATTTACATGGCCTTTTGGCTGCACATCCCATACCATGTATTCTCTTGCGAATTGAAGCCCCTTTTCCTTACGAGGAGTATTAAGTGGCGTTTTTATACCCTCCACTGTAAGTGATAGAGGGTATATGTCAGTCATTCTGATTGTAACATATAGAAATAAGGCTTTGCGACCCCATAAAGTAAATATATTCTTGATCCTTATAACAACCGGAGTCGATATAGCCATGTCCGTCTGTCCGTCTGTTGAAAACATTCTCAAGACTTCAATCGGCGATAACGCGGTTTGGTTTTTGGCCAGAATGTTCCACGTATTCCTGAGCAGTTTGGTATTGAAAATCAGCGAAATTGGTTCGTTGGAAAAAATTTTATGATTGGAAACGTAAAAAAACTCATAAAATGTTCACATTAATTTTTGTAGTTTTATACTAAACTACTCCTTTTGCCGCGTGGTGAATTTCCATGTTGAAAATCTTTGTTGTTCTTTATAATAGGTAAGTACTTTAGAATGGTTAGATGTACTTTGAATATGAATAGTGGAAAAATTTGAATCCACAGGCACAGTACAAAATGTTCCCGTGCCAGTGAGACAAAGAAGTGCCCGTAGTGTCGAGAATATTTCTGCCGCTGAGGCTTCAGTTCAAGAAAGCCCAAATGTGTCTCTCACACGTCGTTCTCAAGCGTTGGGCATCTCTGTGACGTCGTTGTGGCGTATTTTGCGAAAAGATCTTGGCCTTCATCCTTACAAGATCAAACTGACGCAAGAACTGAAGCTGCTTGACCACCATAAGCGTCGTATGTTCGTGAATTTGGCTGAGCAACAACTTGAAAATGATTCGGATTTTCATCGGAAAATCATCTTCAGCGATGAGGCTCATTTCTGGCTGAATGGCTTCGTCAATAAGCAAAATATGCGTTATTGGTCAGACAGCAATCCACACGTAATCCATGAGTCATCATTGCATCCCGAAAAAATTACGGTTTGGTGCGGTTTATGGGCCGGCGGCGTCATTGGGCCGTACTTCTTCCGTGATGACCAAGACCGGCACATTACTGTGAATGCGAATCGCTACCGTTCAATGATAACCGAATATTTTTGGTCCCAGTTGGATAATATGGACTTGAAGGACGTGTGGTTCCAACAGGACGGCGCCACAAGCCACACAGCGAATGCCACAATCAATTTATTGGAAACCAAGTTCGGTGAACGTGTTATCTCACGAAATGGCCCAGTCGATTGGCCGCCTCGGTCGTGCGATTTGACGCCGTTAGATTATTTCCTGTGGGGCTATGTCAAGTCTATGGTCTATGCCAACAAGCCAGCGACGATTGATGAACTTCGTACGAATATCGAACGTGAAATTGCAGCAGTATCGGCCGATTTATGCTTGAAAACCGTCGAAAATTGGGATCAGCGTCTGGACTTCTGCAAGCGTGCCCGTGGTGGCCATGCAAAAGAAACCGAGTTCCATACACAATGGCATCGAACGTACTTTCACAGGAATAAAGAATTTCATTGGTATTTAGTATTGTAGCGCTCTTATTGAAAACCCCGTTAATTGTAGACAACTGTTTGGCACCGTCCAATTTGTTTAGCTATTGCGCGGTTAGAATATCCTTCAGAACGGTAAATATTGATTTTAGTGTTTTCCGATAGATTTAAATTTTTTTTTTGCCATTTTGACTCGTAAATTTATTAAGATGTAATAAATTGTAATAAAGAAACGCTCCCTACAAAAAATCATCGCTTAGTTTAAAAACAATAATGTGCCTTTATTGGACTTTTTTTTATAAATTGCTCAAAAAAGTTCTTTTGTTAAGAAACCACTATTGTCATGATTTTCTTATATCTCAAGATGTTTAGCTTCCATTTGCATTTTAAAATTCTGCAATCGATTACAAATTGCAACAGATACAGGTTGCTGAATATGGAATTGTTAGTGCCTTTAAATAAGTGAACCGGAGTGTATAAAGTCTACATCTACTTCAGGGGCGTAATGTTATTGAAGGCGCTCTCAATGACAATAATACCACCCATTGTATACCCTAGTAGTATATGATGTAATTCTGCAAGGCAGTTCCTCAGATATCAATCGCACCAGATATCAATCTTAGATCAATACACGCCCGTAAAAGGTCATTTATCAGTCGTTCCAAAGCCTTTGGAAGATGTATGAGACACCTCCCCATTTTGAGGCTAAACTCTACTGTTGTGTCCCTTCATCCGTTGGGTATTTAACTAAAATCAATTCACGCGATGTATAACCTTAACTAAATATATGGTTTCCCATTACATCACATGAAGGAATTGGGGGACCTTCTCACAACCAGAGAGCTGTGCGCTTTATAGTTCTATACTCACTGATTGGGACCTACAATTGTACACCGGTTCCGAACGGTATTTTGAGAAGCTTTTTCATGGCTAAGTACTCGATAGTGTCGCCGTCACTAAGCGAGGTGACCGTCGTCGAAAGAAATTTTAAGGTGGTCGGAGCAGGGATCAAAGCCAGGATCTCCTGTACAAGAGGCGCGAACACTAACCATTGCACAACCTTATCAGCCAGGAAATCAGTATATCGGTATCAGTCTGAAGTTCAGCTGGATATTTGATCAGCCCTTCGAATGGAAAGGATGCAATTTGGTGGATCTTACTCCTTTTTTAGATTTCATACCAAGCATTGATATTATTGATCAGGGCCAACAGAGTGGGATAAAACCCAGCTTAAATAACCTTTATCGCAACAAGTCACTCACAGTTTCAATGATTCATTACTGCCACTGACCCTCGCATAATGTAAGTTTCATAGCTTACAAGAAAGATTCAATCTTTATAAGACTCTGCGGAAAATTTGTTTGTTTTTCGACATAATAGGTTATTACAAAAAAGCGAACGGTACTAAGAATCACTAACTTGGTTTTGTAAATCATACACTTTTAAGTCAAGAATATTTTAGGGAACAAATTGCCAACAAATTCCTTCCCGAAAAATTATTATTGTTCCTTTAAAGTAATTACTTAATGATACACTCAATTCGGAATGTGTATGTCCTTGTGGAACGTCCTTAACGTTTACGTTGTAGAATGTATTCACAATCAGTATAGCTCTCGCTTATGAAGACGAAAGTTTGTAAATACTTGTATTCAAGGAAAGCCCAAAAATTTTATTGTCCCTTTACATCCTATGACGAGAAGAGGGAAGAGCTTCCCATAGTCAGTGGGCTACGGGCTGTCTACTTTTCGATACACTGATTGTGACCTAAATTGTTGCACAGATTTCGAACGGGTTTTGAGAAGCTTTTTCATAGAATATTACTTGGTAGTGTGTGCAGTCTGTACTAAATGATTTGAAATGTGATCAGAGCGGGGATTAACACGTCGACGTTCGCATTTCATTTGAAGGGAAACCTCTCCAATACCCCATCAGCTTCACTTCAGGCATGACTATTAACGTGTTATGATCGTAAGTACTCATTGAATGGAAACTCCTCTGTGTACAATAATACACCCTTTTTTTTATTGGTATTCGACTCTTGAACGCTTCGTAGTGGCAAAACCATCCAGTGTGGCCAGAAGCTGTTAAACAATTACTCAGTTGTTATTTATGACACTCAACTATAAATTGTGAATATATTTAAGGTGTGAATACGAGTGTGTTGATGCGAATTACTCGTTCTTGCTGGGATACAACACAAAACAATGACTACTGTAGGTAGACGCGAGTAAGTGAGCACTGAGTACTTTAACCACCCGTATTGAAGTCCAGCCAAAAGGCAAATTGAATTGGTGAATAGTGGAGAGGTACAACAACCATCCAATACCACTGCAAACAGAAAACCATTGTATAAATATATAAATTAATAATAATCATACAACAAACAAGACCACATGTTTAGAGAAACTGGAATCTTTTGACGCTGAATATGCAATTTTGTGGACACTACAGAAACCCCTATTCAGCCGTTGTCTTGAGATAATAGATGGAAACAACCAAAAAACAAACGAATCATTGTAGAATGATTTATGTATAACAGCAAATAATTTATGTCTATTTGTTGCTTTGAATGAGAATATTTATTACTATTTATATATTTAGAAATATTTTTTTTTTTCAAAATTGTGTTTTAATAGAGTTATAGTTAATGTCTGAACAAAATACTACAAAATACTATAAAATTATGATAAATGTTTGCGGAAATATTTGTTTATGTTTAATATATAACTTGATTTGGCGAGGGAGTGTTTTGCCATGATAGACAGATGAAAATAAGAGAATTTGGGTCATTAACCTTTGACATGTAAGGTATGGCACGAAATTCCCCCTTACGAATTTACACAAGTATACATGGGAATAGACCGATAGTCAAACGTTCAATCAAATTGATCATATACTTGGCAGCCAATGGTTCTGGAGTTCCTACCTGGATTTCAAATCTAGGTTTGGTGCTTATATTGATATGATAGTGGACAGGAACTGTTAGTGGGCAACCTTCCGCCTCCGCCCACCCGCCGCCAACGTTACTAGAAGCATGATCATAAGTTATAATATCAATGTTGGACAAATCTAAGCGCTCATTTGACAAAGAACAGCAGAAATACCTGGTCAGGCATTTGATGAAAGATGAATGAAACTGTAAATGAGTTCCTGCTTCAGAAAGAGCAGTATTCGACATTGACGCCTACATTACAATACCTATTAAGAACAACCGGCGCATAAAGTCAGGTACATATTTCTTTAAAATTAAGGAGTAACCGGGTTTCAGGCCTCGTTGTTCCTTTGTCGATCATATAAACATGATCCGGATAACCATAAGCCAATCGATTGAATTATACTTGCGTCTGTACCTATCTTTCGCAGATTTTGGATAAACTTCTGTACTAATAATGTGATACCGGGAAAGATTATATCCATGATTCGGAAACTGTACAAGGATGCAACATCTACTTACTTAATTGCTTACTAAGGTGGCATCAAACAACCCGGAGGGATCAAGATCTATACAAAATGAGAACGACATACAAAATTACGACTTTTTTCATCAGTTGGTAGCACCAAGCTCTTGCAGGAATTTTTTCACCTGGTCTTTCCAGTGAAGCCTTGGTCGGCCTAATTTACGATGTATTTCGAGTACGTCTTCGAACACCTTTTGCACTAGTTCATTGTGATTCATTCTACTGACACAGCCTTGCCAGCTTAAACGCGTTATTCCGATACGCATAATTACGTAGATGTCGGAGATACAGACTATACGTGGTTCATCCGTCGGCGATACTCGCCATTTAATATTACAGGATCATATATTTTACGGATCATTTTTCTCTCCACGACTTCCAGTGATGTTTCATCAGCATGGGATATGAACGAGGAATCTGTGTCATAAAGAAAGACAGGTTATACCAGAGTCTGATACAGTTGGATCTTCGGTTCTCGAGAGAGGGTCTTATCTCTGCAGTGCTTGCTTAATCCGAAATAATAACTGTTTGCAAGCACAATTCTACGCTACGTCCAACACCTCGAATTTATAATAGCTATAAACATTCGGCCTTGCCTGCCATCGGGTTGATATTCTGCTCGTCGAAACCATTAATTTTATCTTGTACTCGATTACTGCCAAACCGAAAATACTGCAGAATCTTCTCGAAAATCTCGCCTAATGATATCTAACCAATCAACATACACATGGCTTGGTACAGTTTTTCCCGCATCGGGCTATCGAAGGCAGCTTTATAATCTACAAAGAGGTGGTAGTTATAGATATGTTTTTCTGATAAGTCCAATCAGGTCTGGATCAAACGGCCCTAGTCTTTCGCACATTATGCTCTATACGACCATGTATGCGATTGATGAAGGGCTTATTCCGTGATAGTTAGTGCACATACTCGGGTCAATACAGATGTGTTTTTTTGTCATGTGGGTACCTGCCTCGACGGCCTAAACCCACAGTTCTCTAAACACTGGGTGGATACAATGCGTCTACTAACGCCTCTACATGAAAGCATGTGAGTACCAATTTAGGCACCATGTATTTTGACATGGTGCCCCCCCTTGGTTAGGAGCGAAGCCTACCTAAAAGTCATTCTGTTCAATGGGTCACGGCACCCGGTTGCAATGCAATTCCACATCGAGCCGAAACTCTCCCCGCGATTTGGGTACAAACCACAGCCACCACGTATATCCCCGAAGGGCCACACCACAGTTACGATGGAACCGAAGTTCCATGGGCACCTGACTTCCGAGGTACCTGAATTAGGTCTCTGGTCAGACCTCGTAGCCAAAGCTACTACCAGTTGAACCCCAAACGGTTCGGGGACTGGTGACCCCACAACGCAAACATACAACAAATCTAACTACAAACAAACACACACACAAACACATATCTACCACAAACACACATATCTGCCACACACACACACACATTCATACATACAGACATCCATTCACACATCGCATCCTCTCTCTCTCTCCTTCTACCAAACGCAACACGAGCAAACACACTAATCCTGTCCATCGTACGTCCATCCGTCAACGTCCTACTAACGTCCAAGTCCGTCCCAGTATACGTAACCCCCATAGCGTCCAAGTCTCTAATGTCATCGTAAAAATGACAGTATATGTCGCCAATCCTCCGGTGCATTCCCACAGTCACAGTCAGCAGTCTCCGTCAGGCATCTCTTATGCTAGAAAGCATTAAGAGAGCTGTGTCCCCTTAGTAAGTATCCCAGACTCAAGCTGAAGCCAAGGTCTGGTCTGCCTCGTACAAAAGTCATGTTCTGTATAAAAGCGTACGTCACCCTACGACTCGGGTCAACACAGTATGCTAAGACTCCAATCATCGGCCATGCATTAGTCTAGACAGATTTTGTACATGGGCTGACGCATGCATCTTTCCAATTCATAGCGGCCGGCCCTAAATAGCTCAGCTGGTAGTCCATCAGCACCAGCGGCTTTGTTGTTGTTAAGCCGCGAACTTCCCGTTCTAATTTCGTTTTGTCTAGGAGGGGGAATCGACTCCATCGTTCTGTATGTGCTCAACACCCTCATCTGTATTGAAGTCTCCTGGAAAAGTAAATCAGAGAAGTGATCCCTCCATATACCCCACATACTCTGCACATCTGCGACAAGATTCCCGTCCTTGTCTCTAAAAATCGGAGCCTGATCTTTCCAGTACTTTCCAGTAGAATTTAATGGCTTCATTCTTCATTTTGCTCGCGATTTCTCCACAACCATTTTTTCGTCTTAAACAATCGTGTCTCGTCTCTCCGCTTCTCCTAATACAGCTCTGCTATGTTCCGCGTTACAACCGGCTGATGCATTGCCAGACGTGTAGCGTTAGTTTCATCATTTACCATACGACAAATTTCAAAAAAATCAAAAATCAAATTCGGTAGCGAAAACGTTCCCAAACTTTTGGTTAGGTTGTGATAAACACTAAATTCGCTTCTATCAACCTTAAGACAATCTAGAATTTGGTTAAAGCAACCAGTAAATTCGGTTGTAGCAACCGGTAAATTCGGATGGAAAACCTCGATTTCGTCAGTATCAATCTCTAAGTTCGCTTGTGATAGTCTAGTATTCGGTTGTAGCAACCTCTAATTCTATTGTGTCAGCTGTGGCAATGGCCAATTCATTTGATACGTCCTCTAAACTCGGCTATGATAACCTCGAATTCGAATGTAATAACCTGGAATTCGATTGTAGCAAGCTCGAATTCGGTTGCGGCAACCTCTAAGTCGGCTGCGGCAACCACAAATGCGGTTGCGGTAACCTCTAATTCGGTTTTAGCTAGCTCTAACTCGGTTATGGAAACCTTGAATTCGGGTATGTCAACCTCCAATTCGGTAGTAAAATCGTCTTATTCGGCAGTGACAATCTCTAATTTTGTTGAGATATTCTCTAATACGTTTGATATACCCTCAGATCATAGGCCAGGGTTGGCATGCCCTCTAGTGTAGTTGTGACAGCTAAATTCACTTACGGGTTGTCTCAACTGAATTTTCCTGTGGGTGTACTTACGGTGGGATCAAAAGCAACCAGTACATACGAATTATTTTTCATTTCGTGAAATATGTATCAATACCATCCCAGCAAAAAACACTGCTTACCCGGAAGCAGAATTGTAAGGCGAAAACATGGTGGCAATCGCTTACAAACCTGCTGAAATAAGGCATGATTTTTGTATGGGATGTCCCACATGGAAACACTACTTAAAGGCGACCAAAGGCACTTCATTCATTGCAGTCTAGAAGATATGAAAGATATGAAGATTATTGCCTTACTTTATTGCAGTGCAGTAAGCGAGCGACAAGAAAAGAATGAGCATTGCCTTACAATATCGCTATCTCGCTATCTCGGTAGCACAACTGTATGCTATGGAATGGTCTTTTCGTTTGTGATTCCATACTTCATTGCAGTTTGGTATGCCGGAATTGTAATGACTTCTAAGTAAGCGCTTCAGTATGGGGAAAAATTGCAAGTGCTTCCAAAACCCTGCAAATTTTTTGCTGGGATGATACCTACTAGGTGGAAGACATATGTCTTATGATTCGATGACATTAAGTCATCTTTACGTAAACGCGAAAAATTTTGGGTTGGGAATTAAAGTTAAGAAGACAATACTCCACTTAAATTTAAAGGTTCGATAAATGAAGACGTGAAATCAATCACCTATTTGGAATGTCAGATTACAATTGCGGATATACTTTATATGATCGGCATAAAAGTCTGACATAATGAGAAGATCTAGCATAAGGATAAATTGCAAAAAGTCAAATGTAGTGTGAAGTGTGTACGGGTATTCGGTTACCTATATGGTCAGTCGGTGGTGTAATGGGTAGTGTGCGCGGCTCTTGTACATGAGATCCTGGGTTCGAACCCTGCTCTGACCACCTTAAAATTTCTTTCGGCGGCGGTCACCTCGCATAGTGACGGCGACACTATCGAGTATATAGCCATGAAAAAGCTTCCCAAATACCGTTCGGAATCGGTGTAAAACTGTAGGTCCCAATCAGTGAGTGAAAACTGGAAAGCGCACAGCTCAGTGATTGTGAGAAGTTCTCCCCTGTCCCTTCATGGGATGTACTGGGAAACCATTTATTATTTTTTTATATGGTCAGGCGAAGTTTGATGTAAGTTGGATAATCTCAGGCGCTATCGGATCAGAAGCTATCGGCAAAGTTGCACTCTGGCATAATCAAACAATTAGTACTACCTCGTTTATCAACAGCGAGACCATTCCACAAATGCATTGCATCGTTACAGGAGATGGGCACGCGGTTCATTTACACCTTCTGTGGATTCAAAAATATTTCCGAAAACGATCGAAAATTCGGTAGGAGCGTACATGTTCCACGGGGTCTGGAGAACGTAGGTATGCCGGTATCTAGGTGTGGCGATCGCTATCGGGCCATGTTGAACGAATTTTTGTTCATAAAAATTGAAGAGGAGGATATTGGCAACATTTGGTTTCAACAGGACGGCGCTACGTGCCACACAGCCGAAGCTACACTCGATGTTTTGCGCCCTGCTTTTGAAGATCGCATTATCAGCCGCAGAGCTGATGTCGTTTGGCCACCTCGGACCTGCGATTTGACACCGTTGGACTATTATTTGTGGGGTGCCATCAAAGATAAGTGTTACGCCGACAACCCAGAGATAATTGACGCTTTAAAGGACAATATTCGTGAAGCCATTGATGAAATACAGCTGCACACAATCGATAATGTGCTTAAAAATTGGACCGATCGTGTAGGCTACTGCATGGCCAGCCGAGGCAGCCATTTGAATGAAATTATTCTCCATTATTAACCGGAAGGATTGTACTTTCAAATAAAAAAAGAAATTTGAGAAAATATTCAGTAGTTTTTTGTTATAGTATTTTCAAAAAAAAAAGTTATTTGGCGGACCCGTTACAAAGGGTGTCTGTTTTTGAGGTGGATAACTTTAAATCCAAATAAAACGCAGAAAAATGAACTCAAATTATTCAGTACATTGCTATTATTTAAAATTAAGTTTTACACCATTCATTTTTCAAGACGACTTCGGGCGTGTGGCCACCGCAGTTGACGCGTACCTGGCGAAATATGGAGATCGAATTCTCACTTCGCAGTTAATCAGACCGTATTTCGGCAATAACTCGTCGAATGCTGACTTTCAAATGCTCAATTGTTTCTGGTTTATCGCCGTAGTCTTGAGACTAGAATAAATTATATAATGGCGTAAAATCGCGCGAACGAGGTGGCCAATTAAAAGGCCGATATCGTGAAATTATCTGTTCATCAAAGGTTTCTTTCGATGTGCTGCTGAAACCACATAGCCGAAATATTAACGTGTTGCTACTGAGGCACTCAATAGTTAGTAATTAATCATGTCTATGTACTGCCATTAACAAAACGTATACAACATTCTCAAGAAAGTATATAAAGTCTTACAGAAGATACACAAATTTCCATAAATGGTACAAAAAGTACACAAAAATCCTCAAAAAGTGTATAATGGGTAGCTAAATAAATTATATTAATTGTACCAAATAGTACAAAGAATGTACGAAACAGGACAGAAAGACTACCACGTGTAGTCCTTATAATGTGTGCTACTTGGGATTTTCGATCGATACCAATTCGAAAAATTGTTATAACGGGTTTTTCAATAAGAGCGCTACAAAAGTTTTTTTAAACAAAACAAAACCGGTTTTAGATACCAATGAAATTCTTTATTCCTGTGAAAGTACGTTCGATGCCATTATGTATTACACTCGATTTCTTTTACATGGCCACCACGGACACGCTTGCAGAAGCCCAGACGCTGAACCCAATTTTCGACGGTTTTCAAGCATAAATCGGCCGATACTGCTGCAATTTCACGTTCGATATTCGTACGAAGTTCATCAATCGTCGCTGGCTTGTTGGCATAGACCATAGACTTGACGTAGCCCCACAGGAAATAATCTAACGGCGTCAAATCGCACGACCGAGGCGGCCAATCGACTGGGCCATTTCGTGAGATAACACGTTCACCAAACTTGGTTTCCAATAAATTGATTGTGGCATTCGCTGTGGGAACCACATGTCCTTCAAGTCCATATTATCCAATTGGGGCCAAAAATATTCGGTTACCATTGAACGGTAGCGATTCGCATTCACAGTAATGTGCCGGTGGTCAATCGGCTTCAGTTCTTGCGTCAATTTGATCTTGTAAGGATGTAGGCCAAGGTCTTTTCGCAAAATTCTCGACGACGTCATACAGATGCCCAACGCTTGAAAACGACGTCTGAGAGACACATTTGGGCTTTCTTGAACTGAAGCCTCAGCGGCAGCAATATTCTCGACACTGCGGGTACTTCTTTGTCTCACTGGCACGGGAACATTTTGTACTGTGCCTGTGGATTAAAATTTTTCCACAACACGCTCAATTGTTGATCTGGTAGGACGATTATGATGACCATAAATTGGACGTAGCGCTCTTAAAGTTGAGGCCACTGACTCCAAATTTCGGTACTAAATTTTAATAATTTCGACTCGTTGTTGGCTCGTATATCTTTCCATGATGAAATGGCAGACCTTACTGAAGAGAAATGTCAAAAGAGCGGGAAAAAATATGGCGTCGTTTGCTGTCCCTATCGGTTTACTTTTGTAGCGTCTCTGTTGAAAAATTCTTATATACGATTGATGATCTATCCAATGGTACCAACTCAGGCACAGTGAGTAGGCATCTGATGATGAACTTGTCACGGAGTTCGAAACTAAAGTAGTCATGCCTTTGAAGTGTGCTTTCCTCAATTATTTATCATTCCACCGAAAATCCAAGCATTTTTCACTTAGAAAAATGTATCAGACTTTGGAAGGGCGGAATGAAAACGGGCCCCAGGAAATAACACCCCAATGAAAATGGGCGCCAATCCAATACACAGCTTACAACAACACGAAATTATGAGGTATTATTTCAATCATTTGGGGTCCATTTTCGCTTGCACTTTGGGTGTTTTTGCATTACGAATGTGGCACCCAATGAAAGTGGACCCCAATTATTTTTTGGAGGATATTTTCATTTTACTTGGGGTCCGTCTTCATGTTTTGGGGTGTTATTATAACTAAATTGGGATGTAATTTCTCGCGGTGCAATTTCGAATGGCTCCTATATAGCTTAATGAAAAAATACCCCATAATAACAAATGAAATTCGGCCCCAAATATTACTAGAAAGTACGCTACGAATATAAATCCACTTCAAAAAATGCAAATGAAATATTATTATATTATTATTATTATTATTATTATTCCCAAACATTTTACTGTAACAACTTCATATAATATACAGGGTGATTCAGGAAGTTCCGGACAAATTTCTCCATTGTATTCGTTGGCTCATTTCATGAAGAAAAGTCCACTAGGACCACGTCCACAAATCAAGGGTGCGAAATGGCAGCGGGTTCAAAATTTTCGGATTGGCGGTCGGAGGGTAGCAGGATAAACTTGCTCACTTCTGAGCCAGTCGTCGGATTTTCCAAAATGACCTAACCGAAGCCGAGAGGTCTACCGTTCCAAAGTTATGACCATTTTTCTGAAATGCAAAAAAGTTTGTTTTTGTTTTTGGAAGCGAAATAACAGCACACATTTATTTGTTTTTGTAAATTAACACGTTTAAGATTTTATTTTATTGAACTTTGGAACAGTAAGACCTCTGGGCTTCGTTTAGGTCATTTTGGAAAGGTAAGAGGTATGGCTGCCTTTCAACAGAAGAAATAACATAAGTTACCTGCCATCTGGCTGAGCAAATTGAGGTTATGTGCATTTTTTTTAAATTTTTTGACTTTTTTCTACTTTTTTTTTTGATTCTGAAAATTTCAATAAAAATTTCACACTTAAATTAAAATTAATTAAAATTAGAATCACTTAGAATTAGGAACTTAAATCTGATAAATCGTTGATTAAAGTAACGGAACACTGTGTATTTTATGTATTCACGTTAACTGCAACCAATCTTAGATTCAAAATTAGTTGTACTCATTTAAAGTTTATATTGAAGGCTTTGTAACTCTCTTGTTTTGAGGTCAAATGAACCGAATTTATAGTGCAATATTTGTATTTGATAATGGAGTTCTGTAATGTAGTTAATTTTTACCTGAAATTAGTTCTTAACTGAAACTGACATAAAGCTAATCACATTTTTGGCTTTGGTTCAACACATTCTCAATTCAGTGACGCGTGGTGCACTGCAATGAGGCGTGCCATGTTCTTTTTCTCGAATTACCCTGTGCGATAGCTAAAATCGGCGGGGGTTCTGACTACCGGGAAAAGTTATACCGGTCAAAAAAAAGTTGTAGGTGTCTCGGTGTTTCGCTGGGTCACGTCTAGGAATCCAGATATATCGATTTTTAGATATAAACCGATCCCCATCGGTTACAGACTCCGAACAAGAAGGCGAACCACCACGCAAGAAAGTAAAAACGAAAATAAATTTATGTGTTCATCGAAATTCATCATCTATGTCTCATTTTGTGCATGGATTATGTGACTTTACGTGAAAGTAATAATACTTGACACTTTTCCCGTTTTGGAGTTTTAAAAATAAAAAGTTTTAATTTTTTAGGCACAAAATTGTAACTGCAAAACTGTTGATTATATATAGAAACAGTATATTAGTAAATTAAAGGAATTGTAATTCTTATTTTTTCTACGTTTATTGCAGCAAAATCGGACTAGTCGTTTTCGAGTTATGTCAAACAAAAGAGCCTGAAACGTGACAAACTCCCCTATATGATATATCTCAACCCAGCAAAACGCCGGGACACGTGTAACTTGTTTTTTACCCATACAACTATTCGCGGTAGTCAGAATCCCTGTCGATCACTGACCCCTACCATTAGTCGTTCAGTGTTATAAACAAAATTATCACGCTCAGCCTTCCTTATTTTTGATATATTTTAACTTGGTTGGTTGCTTGGTTGACAGGCAGCAAGACAGCTCGCTGTCTAGCCCATTGTGATACCTGCCAACTATTGACTAGTCGTCTAGCCAATTTGCACTTTCAATGAATTTGTCTATAAGACCTACAGGAGTATCCTGTAGGATTATGGTGCTAACTAGATGTGTTCCGAATATGATACTTCTCTGTCCTGCCAGAGCAAGGCAACCCAAGAGAAGGTGTTTCGTCGTTTCATCGTCCTCTTCCATGCAGCATCTACAGAGACTGGAGTTTCTATGTCCCAATCTTAGGGCGTGTTTTCCTACAAGACAATGTCCCGCAAGTGTTCCTATCATTGTGGATAACCTGCCTCTCGGCAAGTTAAGTAGTTGCCTAGTCCTCTTCTTGTCCACCTGAGGCCAGAGGACCCCGGCTTGTTTGTAAGTTGAAGTAAGTCTCCACTTGTCCTTGAATATATTATCGGCCCACTGCCTGATCTGCAAACGGCAGGTAGAGATTGGCATACTAACACCTTCTTTTGCCTGAAGAACCTGTGCCGTAGTACCCTGTCTAGCTAACGCATCCGCTCCGCAATTGCCTGAAATGTCGCTGTGTCCCGGTACCCAGATGAGCCTGACGCCGAAATACTCTGCCATCACCCTAAGTGACGGGACGCAGCAAACATGGCTTCCAGGGATTTTATGGCAGCCTGGCTGTCTGTGTTGATACATATTCTCCGGAGGGTTGTGACACTACTTTTCAGTAGTTCAGCAATTCTCCAGTATGGCGGTAATTTCCGCCTGAAATAAACTACAGTGATCAGGCAGCTTGAAGGAGATATTTACATTTAGGTCCGGTGAATGGACCCCATAGCCTACTTGCTCGTTCAAATTTGATCCATCCATGAAAAATTTGATACTTCAGGTGTCCCGTTCCAGTGACTTTTCCCAGGTATTCCTATTCGAAATAGAAGTCTTTAGATTTGTCGCTGGTAGAAGGTAGGGGATACAGTAGTCCCTTTTTACGGTAATAGAGTTGATCCGGTGTAGTATTTCAGCGTGTCCGGTATTCCCCGATATCATGACGCCACAATCTCTGATTCTCACCAGGAGAGAATATTCCCGAGAGAACAAGATAAGCTCGGGTTTAAGTGGGTTAAGTGATAGTCCGTTGTTAGCGGTCCAGTTCGAAATTAGACTGAGTAGGCGTGGCGTGTCACTAAGCTGTCGACTCCTAAATTCTGAAACGACCTAAGAATCGTCGAAGGTTGAATGTTATTGAAGGCTCCCTCGATGTCCAGGAAGGTCCCCAGAGCGAAGACCTTATTCTCAAGAGAGTTCTCTATTATGCTGACTATAGAGTGGAGAGTCATCTCAGTTGACCTGCCCTTGATATAGGCATGCTGAGAACTCGATAGTAGATTCTGTGGAAGATTACTTCGAACATGAATGTCCAGTAACCTTTCAAATGTCTTAAGAACAAAGGATGATAGACTGATTGGTCTAAAGTCCTTTGGTTTGACATGAGAGCATTTGCACGCTTTCGGGACGAAAACCACTTTGGTTTGCTTCCCAATGCTAGGAATGACTCTCAGCATAAGGCATCCCCTGAAGATTGCCTCCAGTCAACTACAAGATAGGTATAGTGCCTCCTGTAGTTGCGCGGGAATTATCCCGTCAGGTCAGGCTGATTTATAGGGCTTAAAGCATCTAATGGCCCATACCAGATTCTTTCTGCTCACTATTGAGCGAACTGTTTGAACTTTTTCTAGGACGCCACAATCTCTGATTCTCACCAGGGATGTAGCGGCTGCCGATTCGGCCATGATATCAGAAGTACAGATGTTCAGGATAGCACTAATTGCAGTACCTGACATCGTGCCCATTTCCCCGCTAACGCTAATCTGTGCTGATCTTTGAATTTTCATTAAGGAATTCAGAATATATTTCTTTTGAGGGACCTACACCAACCTACGATGCCATAGAGAAGTTTTGGTCTGACTATTGCAGTATAAATCCACATGGTGATCTTAGGAGACAGTCCCCAGCGCTTTCATATCGCCCCTTTACAGCAGTAAACAGCAACAGACGTCTTTTTCACCCTCTCCACCACATTCGGTTTCCAAGACAGTTTTCTGTCGAGAATTGTCCCCAGATACTTGACCTTTTCCGTCAACCGTAATTGCGCCCCATTAACTGACAGCAGTTCAAATGCGGGTATTTTATATTTCCGAGAGAACAAGATAAGCTCTGTTTTTATTGGGTTAAGTGATAGTCCGTTATTAGCGGTCCAGTTGGAAATCAGACTAAGTAGGCTGGTTGTACGAATGCTAAGTAAATTGAGGTTTCTACCCGTACAGATGATAGCAATACCATCGGCATAGACAAAGACCAGGCATTCGGACCTGTCCAATTCAAGAAGCAATTCATTGACAGCAGTTAACCATAATAGTGGAGCCAGAAATCCCCCTTGTGGTGCCGCCCTGTTAACGTTCCTAGCAATTGTAACACAACCTGATTCAGCTTTGACAGATCTATCCATCAGAAGCTTCCCAATTAGGCGTGTCACTAAGTTGTCGACTCCTAGATTCTGTAACGACCTAAGAATCGCCGAAGGTTGAATGTTATTGAAGGCTCCCTCGACGTCTAGGAAGGTCCCCAGAGCGAAGACCTTATTCTCAAGAGAGTTCTCTATTATGCTGACTATAGAGTGGAGAGCCGTCTCAGTTGCCCTGCCCTTGAAATATGCATGCTGAGAACTCGATTGCAGATTCTGTGGAAGATTACTTCGAACATAAATGTCCAGTAACCTTTCAAATGTCTTAAGAACAAAGGATGATAGACTGATTGGTCTAAAGTCCTTTGGTTTGACATGAGAGCATTTACCCGCTTTCGGGACGAAAACCACTTTGGGTTGTTTCCAAATGCTAGGAATGACTACCAGCATAAGGCAGCCCCTGAAGATTGCCTCCAACCAACTACAAGATAGGTATAGTGCCTCCTACAGATGCGCGGGAATTATCCCGTCAAGCCCGGCTGATTAATAGGGCTTAAAGCATATAATGGCTCATATCAGATTCTTTCTGCTCACTATTGGGCAAACTTTTTCTATGCTAGGTGAGTTTCCGCCTAGCTCTTCTGGCTGATGACTAGCATTCCGGTCATCGTTGGGAAGTGGATATCCAGGAGAATCCCAAGAGACTTTTCAGACGAATACGTCGACGTTCCATCGTCTTTCATTAAGAACCCCGCACACGGTGGGTTTTTATCGAGCACGCATCTTAAGCGTGCAGTCTGGTTGTTTCCCTCAATGGACTCACAAAAGTGTCGCCAGGATTTCCATTTGGCCTTCTTGATTTCACTTCATATATATTAAGACTAATCTTGTAAACGTCCCAGTCCCTTTGGTCGCCGCTCGTTTTGGCCTTGTTGAATAGCCGCCTAATGGACGATCTTAGATCTTGAAGCTCAGCGTTCCACCAATGAGGTTTTTTGTTACCCTTGGCAGCATTATAACCACTGGTCTTACAGGATTCATTGAGCGTGTTCCTGCAAGCTTCAATAAATTTGAGAACTAGTTCTTCCAGCTCTTACACATTAGTCGGAATATTCGGATGGTTACCTAAGAGTTTCCGTAGGCGCCCACGACGGGCGTTCCAGACCGTTTTCCTATAATTTTTAAAAACTTCCTTTTTCAGAGGTTCAATATTTATGTGGAACTGTAGGTATCTATATTTTAACTTAGAGGCATTAGAATTCTCTTTGAAGCCATCCAACATATATACTTCATTCAAGGACAACAATAAACTACATTTTTGGTTTTGGAAATACTTTCAGTTCAATGGGAACTACACGTGGATTCTTCCATACTATTTCTTATTTATTATTTTGTTAACTAAAATCTATAAAATGTTTACCAAAGTGTAGCAGAAACTCTTCAATATAAGTAAAAAGTAAATCTACTTAAGGAAATTTACATTCTTATCATGAGTTCAGACAATTTTACGTTCCTAATTTTGAATAAAATTAACTAGAAATTGTGAACTAAATTTAAGTTGATCTGTAATTCCAATTTAGGATATGCCTGTTTTTGACTATATATGATAAAGGGTTTTTCAACAGAGACGCTGCAAAAGTAAATCGATAGGGACAGTAAACGACGCCATATTTTTTCCCGCTCTTTTGACATTTCTCTTCAGTAAGGTTTGCCATTTCGTCATTTAAAGATATACGAGCCAACAACGTGTCGAAATTTTTAAAATTTACTACCGAAATTTGGAGTCAGTGGACTCAACTTTAAGAGCGCTACGTCCAATTTATGGTCGTCATGATGGAAAAATTTGAATCCACAGGCACAATACAAAATGTTCCCGTGCCAGTGAGACAAAGAAGTGCCCGTAGTGTCGAGAATATTGCTGCCGCTGAGGCTTCAGTTCAAGAAAGCCCAAATCTATCTCTCACACGTCGTTCTTAAGCGTTGGGCATCTCTGTGACGTCGTTGTGGCGAATTTTGCGAAAATATCTTGGCCTACATCCTTACAAGATCAAATTAACGAAAGAACTGAAGCCGCTTGACCACCATAAGCGTCGTATGTTCGTGAATTGGGCTGAGCAACAACTTGAAAATGATTCGGATTTTCATCGGAAAATCATCTTCAGCGATGAGGCTCATTTCTGGCTGAATGGCTTCGTCAATAAGCAAAATATGCGTTATTGGTCAGACAGAAATCCACACGTAATCCATGAGTCATCATTGCATCCCGAAAAAAATACGGTTTGGTGCGGTTTATGGGCCGGCGGCGTCATTGGGTCGTACTTCTTCCGTGATGATCAACACCGGCACTTTACTGTGAATGCGAATCGCTACCGTTCAATGATAACCGAATATTTTTGGCCCAATTGGATAATATGGACTTGGAGAACATGTGGTTCCAACAGGACGGCGCCACAAGCCACACAGCGAATGCCACAATCAATTTATTGGAAACCAAGCTTGGTGAACGTGTTATCTCACGAAATGGCAAAGTCGATTGGCCGCCTCGGTCGTGCGATTTGACGCCGACAGATTATTTCCTGAGGGGCTACGTCAAGTCTATGGTCTATGCCAACAAGCCAGCGACGATTGATGAATTTCGTACGACTATCGAACGTGAAATTGCAGCAGTATCGGCCGATTTATGCTTGAAAACCGTCGAAAATTGGGTTCAGCGTCTGGACTTCTGCAAGCGTGCCCGTGGTGGCCATGCAAAAGAAATCGAGTTCCATACATAATGGCATCGAACGTACTTTCACAGGAATAAAGAATTTCATTGGTATCTAAAACCGGTTTTGTTTTATTTAAAAAAACTTTTGTAGCGCTCTTATTGAAAAACCCGATATATACGATATATGTTTTGAGCAGTAAAAGGGAATTTATACGCACGCTCGGGAAGCCTGATTTGAACAGACATTCTGCACAGATCTGATAATTGGCAATTGAAATAAATCTCGGGAATTGAGGCTTCAAATATCTTCATATATCTACTTGTTTGAGGTGAATTCCTGAATGTTACTAACTACAACTCCAACTCATAATACCGTGTACTGCATTCGCCGGGCGTGGGTTGTAACAAACGAGAACCAAACATGACATGGAGACCTTATTAAAATGTGGCGACAAGTTTTTCGCTACTCAAAAAGAGCAAAACAAACAAAAAAAAAACAAATCGTCGGTGGAGGAGACCAACCCAGCCATTGTATGTATATCACTTCCCCATATCGTTCACATCACAACAGTCTACAAACAAAAAAAAACAAAACCTATTAAAAGCGCATTCAACCTGAATATCAAATCAACTGACAATGCGAACAACATAAAACAAACATACAAACATACAATGAATATTATGATTTTATTTGTGACAAAAACTAGAATTTCATAACAATTTAGAAAAGAAAAAAACCAAATAAAACAAAAGAAATACCACCTCGTTAGACTAAAGACAAAATATTCATAATAAAAAAAATAGTTGGAATTATAAACTTAAAAATTAATTCAAATAAGAACCGGTGAAATACGAAAATGAAAATCCCGTCTAAAGTTTACATTGCCAGAGTGAGAAGTGTCGTACGATCGTTGGTTGGTTGGTTGGCTGCTTGGTTATTGAACTCCCTCCAAAATCACAATGTGTGTCACCTTATGTGGCCTACCTACCCAGTCATGAATGGCATTTATGTAAATATTAGCCAAGACAATATGGGATAAGTTTAGGCCACAAAGGTAAAGAAACTCATATACGTCTATATGCTAATTAATATAACTGTAAACGGTAGGGATTCGGTAAATTCAGTTAAAACGCACACACAAAAGCAGCGAAAACGAAAGAATTTTCAAAAAGAAATTGAATTTAAAGAAGATTTTTGTTTTGAATCTTTTTGTGAGAGTGTTAATGGACATGAATGAGAATGAGATACCAACGGGTCATGACGAAATGTTTAGTTCTGGAATAGACATAACTGGATTGAGAAGAAGAAGAGGAAATTTTAGTGCTGGTCATGTGCTTAGTTCGGAATTTTATACCCTCCATTATGGATATCGCGTTTGGTGTTATAAGAAGATTGTAGATTTTAAAATAATATACAATCAGATTTCATAACTTTCCCACCCCAGAATTCATCATCACCATACAACGAGTATCTTGAATATTTTTCGGGCTAAACAATTATAAAGACTGGGTTGGCAAGAAAGTAATTTCGTTTTTTGTTCAAAGCAATTTTCAATTATTTTATTCAAATAATTAATTGTAACCTATAGTGATGGTGGCATTTTGTTCAATGACCTTCTGTCATCATTCAAGCAACTTTTTTTATGCCAGAGTCATAGAATGACTGGTACTCCGAGAAATATACTCAAGCAACTCGGTTTGCGGGTCCTCTTATATATTGACCTCCTCTTCCTTTCTTTTTAACATTGCGTCATATTGGGAGGCAAGGCTTTCCTTGCCCGTTGCCTAAAGAAGGTCTTAGAAGGTATGCAAAGTGGAAGGCCTTAGAAGGCATTTAGTTTAATTTATTTTTGTTAAACAAAATTAAAATTAAAATAATTTATTTTATCACAAAATCACTATCCACTTCTACATATTTATTTCTAAGTATGTATGTATCTATCTTTAAAGTTTTACCACGTCCAACTTCAAATTGAAAATTTTAAAAATACCCTGAAAAATATTAAATAAACAATATGTATAATTTTAAAAATTTTCAAATTAAATTACGGGTTTTCTCAAATTACGGTAAAAATCTTCTTCTTGGTTATATCTGTTGAAAAAAATCTTGCATTCCGCAGGCCTTATTTTAGGAAGGCATTACAAAGGAACCATTCCGCATGCCTTATGTGTGGAAGGCCTTGCGACTGGAAAGGGCAACAACGGGAAGCCCTTTGTCTGTCCGAGCCTTTACTCAGAAAATCGGACCATTTGTGAGCTAAGTACAATAAAAAAAAACACAAATACTTTATCCACGCTTGGCTTGCATGAACTAGATTTGTATATTGTTTGTGTACCAACTCATAGTGGTGACCAATGCATATCTGAAACCTTCTAAAAACAAAAACATGAGAGACAACAAAGAAAGGACAAGTAAACGAACAGCAGATTCCCATTTCATGAAAAAGTAATGCATTCTTTGCAAGTAATTGTAAAAATTGCTGTTTGCAATCTTTTTAATTTTTTTGTGTTAATTATTTATACATGCGGCTTTATATTGATTAAATTATTTATATTATAAATAACACAAATATACTGAATTCAAAAAATAATTCGTTTCTAAGTATTACTATGTTTGAGAGAAAATATACACATGTTTCCATATAGGTATATAGAGGTTTGGAGAGAACACGCGAATGCTGCCACATATGTATATGGATGTTTCGGATAAAGAACGCATACGAGCCAAGTAAAAGCATACATGTTTGCCAGTAAGCATGCTATTCTTTGCATTTAAACGCAAGTGCGTTTGAAACTTGCAAACATATGAATGTTTGCAAGTATATTCCAAATATATACATGGTTCCTACAGAATATGCTTAGGAGAATATGCTACAGAGGCAAGTTTTTTCAGCGAGTATGACATTAAAAATATTGAGAGAATAAATTATTCTATCCTAAATTCCTCTATGGTACCCCCGACAATATATATCAGAATTTATGGTGTGACGTTTAGAAAACAAATCAAAATAAATTAATAAATAAATGGATTTCCATTAAATCCCATGTAGGAATTGGGGAGAGCTTCTAACAACCAGTTAGTTGTGGGCTTTCTGGATTTGTACTCACTGCTAGGGACCTAAAGTTTTTACACCGATTCCGAGCGGTATTTTGAGAAGTTTATCATGGCTACTCGATAGTGTCGCCGTCGCTATTCCTGGTGAGCGCCGCCCAAAGAAATTTAAGGTGGACAGAGCAGGGATCGAACCCAGTATCTCGCGTACAAGAGGCGAGCACCCTAACCAGTGCACCACCGAGGACCAAAATAATTTACTTCCTTAAAATCCCAGCAAATTGACAACATAACTTTTTTCGTGCAGTTCAGCCTTTGATGAAGTTTATGCGCGTTCATCGTGCTTGGACCAGAATATCTCTTTCGATTGGCAGTGCTGTAAAGAATCCACTTTTCACCTCCAGTGCCAATGAGGTTCCAAAATCGATCATTTCTGTTACTTTTGAGCACTGAATCGCAAGTGCTTATCCGCTTTGTTAAACGGATTTCCGTAAGCTCATGCGGAACCTAAATATCAAGCTTTTGGACAAGTCCAAGCCGTTTCTGCAACTTCTCGTACAGAAACGTGTCGGTCAGATTCGACAAATGCCTTGATTTCGTCAACACCAACCTCATTTGGCCTACCGCTCCTGTGGCCATTTTGAACGCGAAATTTCCAGAATGAAATTTTTTAAACCAACTTGGTATTTTCGTTCTGTTAAAGCAGCCCAACCGTACAGGTCACAAATACCCCGTTGTGGTTCCGCAGATTTGTTGCGTCTCCAAAAATACAACAGCAAAAAATGACGAAAATACCCTCTTTGATCATCCATATTTATAATACGATTTTAATGAAACTGATAATGTGACACATCACAATTTTAAGCTTGAAATGTCAGTTGTGTTACAATGAATTTAGTCTGCTGATCAGAAGTATTTCGAAAATAACACGACCACCATCTATATGAGAAAACCAAAGTTACTTTCTTGCCAACTCAATATTTTCCCATTGCGTCCGATAAAGGGACAGAAGAGAGCTTCTCACAGTCAGTGAGCTGTGCACTTTAAAGTTGTACGCCCACTGATTGGGACCTACAGATTTACATCAGTTCCGTATGGATTTTCTAATCTTCGGTCTTAATCGCTCGTTAGTCAAGAGTATAGTTTCTTATCTACTGTCTAGCTCTAGTATGAACATGTCTGTTTTGGCCAAATGCAACCCTGTCACTAATGTTTTTTTCCAGTGTGCTATATGAAACCGTTTCGAATTCAACACGAGGTCGCTTCTCCGTACATTTTGTCCGATGGGAAATCAGATACGGAAACCTAACGAATCAGTTTGCGTAACTATGAAACTCCTCTCGAAAAAGTGGATCGTTTTTTGTACTTCATGGATCCATCTCGAACTCGGAAGGGACTTCATATTCGAATCCGATTCGGGTTGGTTTTTTTAATGAAGTGGTTTCGAGACGGATTTGCTTTTATAAATTTCTTCGGATTCGAAGCGGAATAGTTCTAACCCAGTGTCCCATATGAATCCTTCCCGAGTTTTATACAGACTCGCTTCTTCGTACATTTTGTCCGAATCGGAAATCAGTTACGAAAACTTATAGAATCCGTTTGCGTATGAAATTCCTCTCGAAAAAGCGCAAAGTTTTTTCGACTTTTTTGGACCCGTCTCGAACTCGCAAGGGGCTTCATATTCGAAACTGTTACGAGTTGGGGGTTTTTTTTTTTATAAAATGGTTGCGAGATGTATTCACGTTTATCAATTTTGCGGATTCGAAGCGGAATCGTTCTAACCCAATGTGCCGTATGAATCCGTTTCGATTTTCAGACAGAGTCGCTTCTTCGTACATTTTGTCCGAATTGGAAATCAGTTGATTGGGGGAGAGCTTCTCACAATCAGTGAGATGTGCGCTTTCTAATTTTACACTCACTGATTGGGACCTACAGTTTTACACCGGTTCCGAACGGTTTTTTAAGAAGCATTTTACTAAGCGAGGTGACCGCCGTCGAAAGAAATGTAAGGTGGTCTGAGCAGGGATCGAACCCACCTTCTCATGTACAAGAGCCGCGCACACTAACCATTGCACCACTTCATGGGATGTTATGGGACACCATTGTTTTGAAATCAGTTACGAAAACCTAAAGAATCCGTTTGCGTATCAAATTTCTCTTAAAAAATCAGATCGTTTTTCTACTTTTACGGATCCGTCTGGAACTCGCAAGGGGCTTCATATTTGAATATATTTCTGGTTGGTTTTTTTATTACAGAAAATGGATTAGAGATATATTCACTTCTATAAATTTTTATCGGCTTCGAAACGGAAAAGTTGTAACCCAATATCTCATATGAATCCGCTTCGAATTCAAGACGGACTCGCTTCTTCATACATTTGAATGAATCGGAAACTAGTTACGATAATACCTTAGGGCATTAAAGCCGCCGAATTTTTTCTAAATTTCAGATTTCCTCGAAATAAATTTTTTTTTTTTTATTGTATCGAAAAGTTATTTTTAAAAACATTAACATCGGTTAAGAAATAACTGAGCTACGAATTTTTAATATTTTGAGATTACATCACTGCAGATTAAAAAAGGTCTTAGCATGTATTCGTCCCGGCCTATCACATCTAACGGGTTTTTCAATAAGAGCGCTACAAAAGTTTTTTTGAAATAAAACAAACCCGGTTTTAGATACCAATGAAATTCTTTATTCCTGTGAAAGTACGTTCGATGCTATTATGTATGGAAGTCGATTTCTTTTGCATGGCCACCACGGGCACGCTTGCAGAAGTCCAGACGCTGAACCCAATTTTCGACGGTTTTCAAGCATAAATCGGGAGATACTGCTGCAATTTCACGTTCGATATTCGTTCGAAGTTCATCAATCGTCGCTGGCTTGTTCGCATAGACCATGGACTTGACGTAGCCCCACAGGAAATAATCTAACGGCGTCAAATTGCACGACCGAGGCGGCTAATCGACTGGGCCATTTCGTGAGATAACACGTTCACCAAACTTGGTTTCCAATAAATTGATTGTGGCATTCGCTGTGTGGCTTGTGGCGCCGTCCTGTTGTAACCACATATCCTCCAAGTCCATATTATCCAATTGGGGCAAAAAATATTCGGTTATCATTGAACGGTAGCGATTCGCATTCACAGTAATGTGCCGGTCTTGATCATCACGGAAGAAGTACGGCCCAATGACGCCGCCGGCCCATAAACCGCACCAAACCAAAATTTTTTCGGGATGCAATGATGACTCATGGATTACGTGTGGATTGCTGTCTGACCAATAACGCATATTTTGCTTATTGGCGAAGCCATTCAGCCAGAAATGAGCCGACCATAAACTGGACGTAGCGCTCTTAAAGTTGAAGCCACTGACACGGTAGTAAATTTTAGTAATTTCGACTCGTTGTTGGCTCGTATATCTTTCCATGATGAAATGGCAAATCTTACTGAAGAGAAATGTCAAAAGGGCGGGAGAAAATATGGCGTCGTTTGCTGTCCCTATCGCTTTACTTTTGTAGAGTCTCTGTTGAAAAACCCTATATTAGGTCACTTGAAAATTTGACACATTTTTGTGTAGCCGTGCGTTTTCCAAAATTTTTACTTTTATTTTTTTTTTGTGTGGTTTGCTTGTATGTTTATCGAGAAGATGTTTTTTCGACCGATATATATCGATTTTTATTCAAGAAATGGTAGAAAATTGGGAAAATTGCGGTTTTTCGGTACTTGTAACAATAATTTGCGATGTGAAATATCTCAAACAGAAGAAAAATGTTTAGCACCACTGGATTCAGCGAACTCGAATTAAGTTTTCCAGCTGGGTGTCGCACTTGTTACGTTTTGAACCAGTACAACGATTTATATTCAGATTATATTCAGGTATCAAGATTAAAAATCGGGAAAGTTTGACTTCTATTCGTATTTCTAGACCTCAAGAAACAAGAAAATTCAAATAAATGTAACTGACACTAGCACGGTCTTTAAAAATGCTATACCACGGAAAAATACAACTCTGTGATATACATTAAAAACTCACCTCAAAGCACTGCAACATTGCGAGAACGCATGAGGAAAAGAAGAACACGGTGGAAAAAAGCTGTCTGTTCTTTTTGTTGGAATTTCAGGCCTTTCAGTGATATTGACACTTAGGGATCTACGATCGATACTAATTCGCACATGGGAATTTGCAGAATTGAGTTTGTATATATACGATTGATGATCAAGCGATGGTATCAATTCAAACACAGTAGTTAGGCATCTGATGATGAACTTGTCACGGAGTTCGAAACTAGTCATGCCAGTGAGTGTGTGTTGAAACAGAAGTGTGTACTATTTCCAACAAAAACAAACCATTTTTCAATTCGAAAAATGTTCATGACTTGTAAGCTTGTAGTATGAATTTCTCATAAATTAACTAAAAACTAACAAATATATCGGGCAAAAAAATTCAAATTCAAATAAAAGAATTTAAATATTTTGAATTTCCCGTTCAAGCTCGGGGTCATTCTACATATATCTCTCTATCTCTATTAATTGAGATATAGTTTTCCCAAAAAAGAGTTTTGAGAGAGTCATCTATCTAGAATAGCCTCGAGCTTGAACAATAAAATTGAAAAGTACCAATAAAAAGGGCGAATAGTTAAAAATCATCCCTGATGAATTTGAATAACGTGGAGCATGACGAATTGTTATTGCATGTACAAAATTGTGTTGTCTTTTAGGCAACAACAAAAAACATGTCTAATGGGGAACGATGGTTCACTGTAGATGGATAGAAGTTTCTGCAAATGTTTTCTTGTGTGTTTTGCTTGCGATATTTGTCGAACACTAATATAGATATATGTAGAATGGGAACGAGCTTGAACAATAAAATTGAAAAGTACCAATAAAAAGGCCGAATAGATAAAAATCATCCCTGATATATTTCATATTTCAAATAATTGTTCAACAGCACGCAAACAAATACTTTTTCGTTGCAAACACAAATACTTTTTCGTTGTAAATACATATATGCACTTGTTCAAATTCTGAAAATTGAAGTCTTTGATTTCTTTTTGCAATTTTTTTAAAACTGTGTCTCATATAGTTTTGGAGTTATTGCACTTAAGTGTTTTTTTAATATGAAATTATGGTTTCTTGGCTTTAATGAAATTTCTAACATGTGTTTGTGTCAAATATAGGTTGGTTGTAATATCTATTTTGTTTATAAATAAATAAATAGTTTGAACACATTACATCACAATCAGTGAGCTGCGGGCTTTATAGTTTTACACTCACTGATTGGGACCTACAGTTCTACACCGATTCTGAACGGAATTTTGAGAAGCTTTTTCAAGGCTAAGTACTCGATAGTGTCGCCGGAACTAAGCGAGGTGACCGTCGTCGAAAGAAATGTAAGCTGGTTAGAGCTCTGGTGGTGAGGCTCTGGATGCAGTTTTTTGGGGTTAGTTGATTTTACGCCTGTTTTCTGCTAGTCTGTAGCTACAGTTGTGCCGAAGACAGGTAAACACAATTCGAGTTAGTTTCCGAGATATAACCGTTAGAAAAATTGCATTTTTTTAGCCATAATATACATGAGACCATCAAATCTGAACAGCAGCTAAACTAGCAAACCCCAAATAGGGTTTTGTTAGGTTCGATAAGTACTTCAAGAAATTTCACACAAGAAGGAGGAGTTTCCATTTTATGTATTGGTGCACTGTGTAATCGAATACACCATCTACAGTATTTCCATAAAGTAATGTCATATAGACCCGCCATCTTTCTCATCTTACGTTTCGTTTCACACTCTTCGTGGTGCGGTCGCTGCGACGGAGAGTTATTTGACGTAAATTGACTTACACCAGGTGGAATTACAAAAATTATAGGCTTAAATATTTCATGTCGTTTTGATGAAAAAGTGTGAATATCAAACGAATTTTGGACTTTTTTGTAATTTGTTTGTTTGTTAGTATGTGCTTTTGGTGTATTTACACAAAAATTTTAACGCGCCAAACGAAATGTTGTAGATGCTTGCCTCTATCTGGTATTATTAAAGCAATCCTCCCAACATGCAACCTCTACATACAACACACCAAACATCGTAAATTTACCGAATGAATTCGCTTCTCTATATGTCATTTCTTGATGGTATTTCTATCATCTTTGATAACTGTCTGTTTTCATAAATCAAATTTGGACAACCTAACGAATCGGCCTAATCTAAAACGTAAATAAATAGAATTTAATTGGTTACATGGAGCAATTCCCTTAGAAATTTATTAAAGAGACATGTGAACAATGAATATTCCAAAAAAGTAACTTATTTCACCTATATTTTTTGTTAAAATTTGGCCGTTTCGTTCGTTTGTTCAAATTCGGTTTATGAAAACAGGCAGTTACGAGTCGGTCCCAAAACGAGCCGACCTGACGTATAGATGATGCCAGTAGTTTGAATCAAAATATTTTCTTGAAAAGTGGCAACCTTGTAAAACATATGTTTTAAATTTCAAGGCGCCACGTTGTTTAGCATTTTTATTTGCGGCATCAAAATTAAACGAAACAAAATTGGTCACCGTTATATAATTCAATATTTTCATTTGCAAGATCGCAGTCATGCGTGGGTTTTTTTAATTTGCATTGGATTTTAATTTGCATTACTTTATCCAATGCAAATTCAAAAGAAATACCATTATTCTTAATGGCAATTAACAAATTGTGAATTTGCATTTGATCAGGCAATGCAAATGCTGGTTGTTGAATCGGAGTCCAATTGTAACGAAGTATTGGAATGCTTTTAATTGTTTTGAATTTGACTGACTGCTGGCAGTTTTGTTTCTAAAGACCCCTTTCACACTCGGCAAGTTACTTGCGCAAGTCTCTTGCCCAAGTCTTGGTTTGTTGATGACAGAGGTAAGGTCGGGTTAGGGGAATAAATTTGAGGTACAGACTTGCTTGTACTCGGAAAGTTGAAAAACTGACTTGCGCAAGTAACTTGCCGAGTGTGAAAGGGGTCAAAGTATTTTATATGTAGAGGTTTGTGGCTTCGATAGGTATTGCTTTGTAGTACTTTCAAATTCATAAACCTCTGTACTGTATAAAATATTTGAAAACCAAAAGTGCCAGATATGAAGGAAATGCTTTGAAAATACGTACAATTTGCCAATGGTATTGAAATTTTTTTTAATTTGCACTTCGAAAGGTAATTCAAATTAAACTATAAATTATAATTGTCTTGTAATTAATTTGCCCCATGTATGTTCTCAGTCCAAACAATATTAAAGCCGAGCTAGATTCTACTCTCAGGGAGTCTTCTTCTTCGTTTACGACTGTAAAATATTGGGTAGAAGAGTCTAAACGAGGCCGTACGACCTGCCAAGACGAACACCGCAGCGATCGACCAATTGTGGTGTCCAAGCCAGACACGGTTAAGAAAATCCACAAAATGGTATTGGATGATCGTCAGCTGAAGGTGCTCGCGCTAGCAAAAATGATAGGCATTTCAAGAAGTGCTTTAGATCGTATTTGAAGATGAGAAAGCTGTGCGCAAGATGGGTGCCGCGCTTGCTTTCAATAGAGCAAAAACAGCGTCGTGAAGATTTTTCAGTAGAGTGTTTGGCGATATTTCAACGCAATAAAGTCGAATTTTGCGTAAATTTATAAGAACAAAGGGTTCAACACTTCAGACTTGAGACAAAGGGACAGTCAAAGCATTGGATTGGAATAGGAGAATCGTCTGCAAAGAAGGCGAAGACGGTTTCATGACTCGACCCTGCCAATGATTTCAATGAGTGGTTTAGATGTTGGTGAATCGGAAGCTCTTGATTTTCTGGGCATGAAGATACAATGCTATATTCGTTGGAATAAGCACATTTGCAACGTGTCGAAAGAAGCATTCAAGTGCCTGGGTTTTTTTAAAGCGGTGTAAAAGATTTTTCACCCCACCCAATTTCCTCAATATCTACACCACGTATATGAAATTCAACTCTCATATTTGGGCTGGGGCTTCAGCGTCCACCTTGGAGCTTCTAGACCGCGTGCAAAAGAGAGCATTGAAGCTGATAGGCGACAGCAGTGTATCCAGCACTGTTGCTTCCTGGGAGCATCGACGAAATGTTAGCTGTGTCTCGGTATTTTATAGGTATTTCCATGGAAAGTGTTCCGCCGAGTTACATACCCTCATTCCAGAAGTTAGGGTATTTAACTGTACGACGCGGTGTTCAAGTGGAACTCATCCCTTTTCTGTTTCCTGGCCGTTGGATCGAACTGCGCATTAGATAAACAATTCGTTCTTCACCCGAACAGTATGTATTTGGATTAAGCTTCCGGCAAATGTATTCCCCACTTCTTACAACATCAGCAAGTTTAAGTCAGATAGTAACAAGTACTTCTCTCTCTTTCCCCCTACCCCTATCCCATTTTCCTAAGTCCAATGCAATGCACTGCATTTATCACGACAATGCTCCAGTTCACACCATTCACTATTGCAATATCCAAAATTAATGAATTAAAATTAGAATTGCTTCATTATGCACCTTATTCGACAAATTTAGCTCCCTCGGACTATTTTCTACCTCCAAGCCTGAAAAAATGGCTCGGTGGTAAAACAGTTGCCAACAATGAAGAGGTGGAGTCTGCGGGTTGATGGTTATTTTAAGGAGTTTGACAGTTCTTACTATAAACAGGGTATCGAAGCTATTGGATATTGGTGGAAAAGTGTATCCATCTAAAAGAATATGATATTGCGAAATAAAGAAAATGTTTCCCAACTTTTTGTGTCTTCTTTGATAGGTCGGCTAGTTTTGGGACCACCCTTAAATCCAGTAGTTTCCATTAAAATACTTCTTTCGTGAATTTTGGGTCACCTTTCTATATTAGATCTTTAATTGCAAGCTACAGAATTGCCTTAAATCACTGAAATGTGTCCCCATTCCCAACAAGATAACTAATATTTTACCTATAAATCACTCTGGACATGGTGTCTTATAAAATTTCTTTCAAATTTATTATCATGTATCAAATTTTATTTCCACCACTTTTGCAGTCACCAACTAGATACTAACTGTCTGTCAAATATGGAACTTTTAATGAGAGTGCTACTGTGTTTTTTGAGACAATTCTCAAGCCGACTGACACATGTCAAACAATTGTCAGAATTTGATAAATAACGCCAATTTCAATTTGAAAAAGGAAACAAAATTACATCAAAAAATACCAAACCGTCCCACCCCTCGTTCCCAAAACGCATTTCACAAATACTTTGTTTTCAGACAATGTAAGAATTTTAATTGTTACCATTTGCGAACAGAGAAGTCAAACGAGTGTCGATAACTTACCTTAAAATCATTTTGTTAATATTAACTGTTGGACAAATGGCAATGTTGATAATTCTGCTTTGGATTTAGCGGATTCGAGTTAGGATTCGAACTGGATGGATGTCGGTCGGTTTCGGCGTTAATGACTTCTTTTGTGTTGCACAAAATATATAGCGGTAGTTGGAGTGAATGTCGCCGATATCGAGCACAACGTAAAGGAAATATAAACACCAAAATGTACAAATATCAAGTGCTGTGGCGATTTAATCCAATTATGGCATCAATAGTTAGATTTTTTGTTATACTTGTAGATATATTGTGCAGCCTTTTACTGTTACTAATTAGCACTTGTAGTTGACTGGGTTGTACACATGTGTATGTGTGTTGAGAGTTTTGGGTTAAATGCCACCGACAGAAAACTAAATGGCCTTAATTACGCAAAGAAACGTTGAAATACGTTAATGATATATTTTTCTGTTGTTGTTTCAATTTAGCAAGAACAAACACCGATATTTTTGTATTCACTTAAAAGTTTGTGTCTTAAGTCTTTTGTTTACATCACACAATACAACGACTTTTTTATTCTGGTAAAACATTCAACTTTTCGCGAGTTGAAAACCAAGAGGTTAAATAAATTTGTTTGGTTTTGCGTGTGAACTTTTAATTTAAATTTTTTTGTTTGTTTTGTTTTTCTTAAGAATTTTATATTATTCTATTATAATTCGTTTGTATTCGTATAACTTTCTTTTGTAGAACCCCAACACACAAAAAAAACACAAAAACTCTTAAAGATTCGTTACACTTTCCCCCGTGGAAGTACAGTTTATGTACTTGTTACTTTTTTGGTGTTGTTGTTGCAAATTCTATAGAATTTCATTCATTCATAAATTTTTTGAATTTCCTCGAAATTTTCTATTATTATTATTTTCTTTGATATGATCATGCCCACGGACCCTTTTAAGTTATTTCTTTCACTTGAAATCACCGTTTCTGTTGCATTTTCTGTTTCGCTGTAGGTTTGAAACCGTTATCCGCGTTTTACAACCTTTACGTTGTATGTCCCACAATTAACTGATTACTTTGGCCAATTGCTGCTGAAGAAAATCCAAAAAACCGATATGGAATACAAAACAACATACAAATCTTGTGCGCGCACTCACACGCGCTCACCGCCAGTGTCTGCGCACAGTGGGCTTAGCATGTGCCAGTTGGCGAGTAACGTTAGGGCCCCACAAACCTATGCCAAGAATTGAGTGATTTTTGTTTGGTAAAGACAAGGAAATGTAAAGCGTTGTGGAATCCTTGGTCAGCAGTTTGAAATGAAGCATAATACATCTATCCCTCGATTTGAGACGATTACTGAGATCATTGGCGTCAGTAATATTGGATACAAGTATACTATATTTGCGACAAGCTACAAGCACATAATATTTGCATCCAAAAGATTTTTCAGCGTGCCTTTTTTATAACTAAAAAGTGAAATATAGCGAGATGGATGCACAATTGTTGCTCTGGAGCTGTAACTTTTCAATACTTACCATTAACGGCGCTTCGTCCGTTATAAACCCGGCAATGTCTTCGGCAAACTGAATAAACGTCCTTCAATAAGTTGGACCGAATTTTCTACAGTTCCAGCTTCAGTTAATCGTACTAGTGCGATGTGAAACAATATTTCGTTTAGTACAAATTAATTTTGTGTACTATAATCGCCTTGCTGACATTTTCAGACCATTATTTTTCCAAGTCCCGGGTTTTTCTGTGCAAACCCTAATAGCAATAGACAAGGGATTCTATCCCTCTTTTTACGTTCTTTCGATGAGGAGTAGGCCAGTAGGCCATTTCACCGAGTTCGAGTTGCTGTCTAAATTTTCTCTTTGGTTCGACAAAAAATGGACAGAAATAAAAAGGGATGTGTATTTTCGTTCGATACAACCAACATAAACATCATTTAGCAGTCATTAATTAGTATCCAAAACCGAAACCGAAAAACCGGTAAAACCTGATAACCGGGTTTTTTGCTATTACCCGTGTGACGGTTTTTTAAAAAACCTAATTTTCAAACAAACCTGAAACCGGCTATCTGTCGTCGGCTAACCGGTAAATCGGTTTTACTTTATTTATGTTAATAGCCTTTAAAAATGATATGATTTTCGAATTTTAATGAATTTTTTGAATTAAGAAACAGTATTTCTATTTCTAAACATATAAGATCATGCTTCAATAAGGTCTAAGTGAAAAATCCAAACAATTTTTTCCACAATGATTTTATGACTTGATTTAGATACCCCTAATAGATCTTGTTGATATTTCGCGTGAACAACTTACGGACCTATTCATAAAAAAACCAACCAAAACCAATTCTTTATATATGACCCCGCCCCTTTGTTCAAGCCCGCTCATATTTGCAGCAGATCTTAGATTAAGTACACCTAACTAACATACCCAATTTTGGTCAAATACCATTAAATACCGAGCAGAAATAATGGATTTTTAATTTGTGATTTGTATGGGAGGTACCACGCCCCTTTGTCCAATCCCGCCCATATGTTGATAGTTCATTGTTGTCGTCGCCATTAGTTTGCCTGCGAAGCTTCAGCTCGATTGGATCACAGGAAAAGGGTTAAAACTCTATCCAAAGTTTCTTCGGCATGCATACATACAGAGAGGTGAAGTTAATATAAAGAATTTAAAAAGCAATAAATTGTTTTAAAAAATACACAATAAATAAAACATTCATTAGCTTTTGAAAACTTTAAGATTTAGTGAAGGTTTCATTTATACCGTATTCATAATGAGTATTTTATCTAGAGAACAGATAATTGACTGACAACCCTGTTTTACGTACTCTCACAGTGCTTGTGATGTACACGATAAACAATAATTATTGTAACCGATAAACCGATAAATTTAAAAAGGTTCATTTTAATGTGTTAATGCATTTTTGGAAATTATTAATCACTAGCTGGACCCGGCAAACTACGTTTTTCCGTCAACATCTTTGTAATGCCAAAGGTTGAATAAAATTTGTTGCTCCCTTACGTTTCAAACTATAGTTATGGCTACTATATCGGTTTCTTTCAAAAAGGCGTGGCACCGCCCTCTTCCACCCTGGCTGTAATTTATACTGTTCCAACAATATATATACCAAATCTCATCTTCATCCCCTGCCTGTATCCAATCACAACCAATTATAGCCAAGGAGTATAAGCAGCGCGTCAGTACCACATTGTGAAATTTTCATAACAATCGGTATATTAGAAAAGCCGTTAGAAGGATTTTTGAAAAGGGGCGTGGCACCGCCCACTTTCACCATGGCTGTATAGCCTATGTCACCCGCTAGATGATTCTGAATATTGTCTGAAAATTTCATCAAAATCGGTCCAGCCGTTTTCCAGTCCATTCGTAATATATATATTGTCAGTTCTGTTTTGACATTTGTGTAGTAAACACATGCGAAATACACGTTAATAAACAATGTTACGCTACACTGCTCCAGAACGCGGAATATTGCTGACTATTTATTTGACCAATAATCGGTCGGTGACTTTGGCACAACGTGAATTTCGTCGCAAATTTCCTGGCCGCCCAACGCCTACTGGTGAAACACTGCGACGTTTAGCCGCTCGCCTCGAAGAGACTGGCACAACACGAGATGCTGCCAGGCGTGGCAGAGACCGGAGTAGCCGTTCTGCAGAGAATATTGCTGCTGTAGCCGAGGATGTCATGGAAGCGCCGTCGGCATCGACCAGACGACGTGCCACGCTACAGAGCAATGATCAACGAGTTCTTTTTGCTGCAACTTGATGAATTGGGATTGGAAAACATGTGGTTCCAACAGGACGGTGCAACGGCACACACTGCACGTGCCACAACCGATATGCTGAAGGATGTATTTCCCGGGCGCCTAATCTCCCGTTTTGGCGATTTGTACTGGCCAGCAAGATCGCCTGATTTGACCGCTCCAGACTTCTTTTTGTGGGTCTTTTTGAAGTCGCGGGTTTATGTCAACAAGCCTCAGACTCTTGCAGCTCTTAAAGACAATATCCGTCAAGAATGTGAGGACCTATCGCCGGAAGTTTTGGCCAAAGTGATGGAAAATGCCATAAAAATGGCTTCGCAAAATAATGTATCCTTAAAAAGACTGCAAATATACACCAAATAATTCCATGTCTTTATATCGCATAGATATTTATGCATTGCACGCGAGAAATGTTAAGAAATTAATTTTTTTTGTGTATAAATTCTGATAAAACCGCCTTGAAGAAGGTTAAAACGTTCAATAAAAACGATAACCTTAGATAATTCTTAACAGTGGCATTTTTCGGTTATGAATAAAATTTTTGTAATTTCACTTCGTAAACCTTTAACAATCCTATGACAACTTTTTATGCATAAGGCCGTTAGTATTTATTACACATGCAGAAATATTTCTCAGGAATTTTTTTGTTTGTACGGAATTTTGTAATATTTTGATCTTGGTACTGGTATTTTTGACATCATTTTAATTTTACCCGATTTTTTTATAACTAACTCTATTTTTCCCATTTTTTATCAAAAATATTTTTTCAATTTAAAATTCGAGCTCTAAGTTCTCTTAATGTGATCATCTATTTTATTTTATTTTCAATATTTCCATCTTCATCGAAAGTCATCATCAGGAAAATAAAAACCATAAATTTCATCAAAAGCTTAAACTGCCGCCATGTCTCCACTCCAAAATCCAAAACATTTTTGTTACTCTGTTTCGGAATTCAAAGTTTAATCTGTGGTAAAATTTTTAGGGAATTCCAACATATGTCCGTAATCCAGATTTAAACAAACCTCAATATAATTCTATTTTGTATCTCTGGTTATTATCCGACCCTTCTAACTTAACATTTTCCAATTTATAATTCGAGCTCAATTTAAATTCGGGAGTTTAAGCTTTCATACACCCTGAAAACTTGGTATTTTTCTGTTACTTGGATGCAAGTATAACGTGTTTGCTATTAAACATTACATGTTGGAGACACAAGGACAGCATTCGATGGCCTTGTATATTGAAAACTGCTGACAACAAAAACGTGACAGACAGCAAAGAAACAAAATGCAACAGATCTTTAATTCATGAAAACAATGCTTGCAAACATATACATA
Source organism: Phaonia tiefii (assembly GCA_963931995.1). NCBI lineage: Eukaryota > Metazoa > Arthropoda > Insecta > Diptera > Muscidae > Phaonia > Phaonia tiefii. The sequence continues at coordinate 199,630,128 of OZ008367.1, forward strand.
GTTCCTGCAAACTGCCTGCTAGTTTTTTTCAGCGTGTGTATATTAAAGCTCTTTTGGGAATAACAATGGCTGTAAACGGTGTAAGTCACCGCATGTAAACGGTGTAAGTTTCCGTATTAAATAACACCCGGTAAGTTCAGGTCTAAGTCGAGTGAGAAAAAATACTGAGAGGAAAGTGATTTTGATATTGTCACAATTTCGAAAGATAATTGTGCTCTCAGCTGTTGTTGTTTATAATTTCAGAACTTAACTTGGCAGCATCCTATGAAAACGTCAGTCAAAAAGAAAAATAAACAAAAGAAAATACGCACTCATAAATATAACCGAGAAAACTCAAACGGATGCAATAAATTTGGAACGGCAGCAATTCCCTAAAGTCATTGTAAATGTAATTTTGCTTCATTTTTCGCAGCCAATGTCGTACGGTTTGGTCGCACGCAGCTACAGTAGCACTTTTGGATGCTTATGGGCACCGCAAGTATGAATTTTCTCACACCAGGCGAAAAAAATTTGCATGGCAAAATGTTGCGGAGGACTTAGGATGTGAAACTGTAGTGGTAGGGAATTTAACTTAATGTTTCTAATCCAAAATTAAATATGCAAACATTTCAGTCGGAACCAGTAAATGCTGTAATGTGCCAAAATAAAATGAAGTCTTTGCCTAGAGCATATAAAGAAGCAAAAGACAACGGCAATCGGACTGGGGCTGGGAGAACTTATTTTCCGTTCAAAAATCAGCTCCATGAGTTGTTTGGGGACAGACCGATTGTTGGACATGCCCATAGCCTGACACTTTCTGGCGAACCAACGAGTGCTCTTCCAACCTCATCAAAATAAGAAGGCTTAGTCGATATTTCGATGCAATCCGGCAGCAGAGATACATGGGCTGCCGAATATTTACAAAATAAATTCAAATTAAAAAAGACTATTTGGAAAAAAAATTGAATGAATGTTCGAACTCACGGGCGATGTGTTAACATCTTTTTGTTACACGGTACCTGTTCGATTGCTATGAACACATTAGTAAATGTTACATTGGAAAATGAAAAACAGCGTTCAAACATATGATGACGTTACATTTAAATAATATAAATACTTAAAATTATTTAAAGACCAGTGCATTTTATTATATACTTACAAAAAACAAAGAGAATGCAAAGCAACAGAGACATGTACATTAGGGCGGGTCAATTCTTTTGCCGACCAAGAGTATAGCAGGAACGTAAACTATGGACAATTCTAAGAGTAATTGCCCCAGAAACCATAGTTCTAAAATCAAAATCGAGCCCGCCCATTTTCACCTGAAATTTTGTATGTAAGATAAATCAAATATAAATTAATCTTGGTTATTTCCATTTTAAATGATCACACTAAATATGGGGCAGATCTGGGATTTTGATGAAACTCGAAATATAGGTAACCCAATATGTGAGAATGTATTTAATAAGTTTGTTTCGGAAAATTTCAAAAACACACCTATTATTACATATTGAAACATCAGATACTTGAAAGTAGTGTTTATTTGTAAAGCCTGTAACTTTTCTTCTGTAAAAGTTAAAAGTATAATTTTTTTGTATACTCTAGCTTATATAAGGAAATTTAAAAAAAAATATAAAAAAATTTTTTTTAAAAAAGTTTTTAAAAAAATTTTAAAAAATTAAATTAAAAATTATTTTTAAAAAAAATCCCCTTTTTATTTCTTTTAGTTTTCGTGTGGTGTTAGGACAAGGTGCTCTTTGGATAAGCTCCAAATTTCCAGATGGCGTGGAATTCCGTTTACGAGATATGCCTAAAAACGGGTTTCTTTAAAATATCTATTTAAGTTATTTCCATTTAAAGGATCATACTAAAATCGGAGCAGATCTCGGATTTTGATGAAACTCGGCATGTAGGGAGCCAAAGATGTGAGAAAGGGTCTAGCGAGTTTGTTTCCGAAATTTTCAAACACCACGCCTATTATTAGACATTGCATTATAAGAGAATAGTTATAAGAGAAGAGAATAGTTATAAGAGAAGAGAATAGTTATAAGAGAATAGTTTATATATTTCCCACTTGTGTTTTGTACTATTGGTTACATACACTGTTGCAAATTTATAAAAATAAAAACGATCAAGCAAGGCTAAGACTTCCACGTGTCGTCGCGTGTTTTTTCTTTTTTGGCTGCTTTGAGTTTAGTTAACATTTGGACAAAAAAGGTCTTTCACGGTCGATCTATAAAGTTAAAAGTGTGGTTTTATAAAAAAGTGATCTTAAAATTTGTGGTATTTCAAATTGAAATAGTAGTGTTTTTAAAATTTACATACGAAAAAAAAGTGGTATTAAATATGGGTTCGTCCGAAAACCCTGTTAGTTCCTCCCATATAGAGTCGGTTTTTCTTACACCTGTTAATCGTGAATCAAGTTTAAGTCACATGCCGCATCAAAATTATAGTGTTTTTGGATTGCCGACTGATTTTTCCGAACTTAATTTACCAAATAATCGCGATGTTCTAAGGTAGGTACTATTTTTTTTGAGCGATTGCTATAAAGTTAATAGCAAAATGTTTTGTTTTACCTCTCAAGTTGCGGATAGATTGATAAATATATAGAAAAAATTGGATATTGCTACCGTCGATAACAGAAGTGTTATGAAGAAACTTAATACTTTCCTTAATTTGTACCATAAGAAAATAAAAAGAATCTCTACATCTGAAATTTACAAATCATTCTTGAATACAATGAACAATATATTTTACATCGGTAAATGCCGCTGTAATTTAAAAAAAAAATCTTTGTGGCTGTGGAATGATTCCACAAAATTTAAAGGAATTTATGCTAGATCAGCACACCAGTAGAAAATATACTATTCCAGAAATTGTTGCAGAAGTTTCTGAATTGGTTTCAGAACAGGTACCAGCTAGTGATCAACCGTCATCATACAGACCCTGCTCCGCTGAAATGGATATTGACGACGAACTAGAATTTCAAGCACCGGCTGCACCAAACGAAATTCCCTTAAAACGAGGTCGTTATTCAAAGAGATACACAACTCGCAATTTTGCAATGGCTTGTGACAGATTCGGTATTTCCGACCGAGTTGCTTCGTTTTTAGCCACGGCTATTTTCAGAGACATTGGGTTTAAGCACAAAAGAGGGGAAATCATTGTTATGGATAAAGCCAAAGTTGCTCGGGGAAAAAAAGAAGTGCACAGATTTTGTGCATCCCCAAAATTACAATAACTCTGATCTTATAGCGTTTTCATTTTGATGGTAGAAAGGCTAATTATTTAGCCAGGGAAAATATTGGAGGGAAGAACCACACAAATTTAGTCAAAGAACCACATATAGTGATTGCACAGGAACCCCAAACCAAATTGCTGGGTCACATAATTGTTAATGCTGAAAACGCTGCAATGAAGCAGAGACAAATTAATGAGTTCTTTGTTGAAAAGGATGTATCACTATCTAATTTGATTGGGATTTGTTGCGATGGTGAAGTTACCAATACTGGCAGCGAAAATGGAATACTTCGAAAATTCCAGATAATGTTAGATAGACCATTACATTGGTTTGTCTGCTTGTTACATTTCAACGAGTTGCCTTTTCGCCATTTGTTCTCCGCTCTAGACAAATCAAGTACAAGCGGGCCAAGATCTTCCAGTGGCATTTTGAGCAAGTTGATGGAAACTTGCGAGAATCAACAGGTAGGCAAACACATATTTTATTTAGATCTTTATGAAACGTTTATCTGATATCCAATTCTCTGAAAAATACTTTATCGTAGGCTGTACTCAATTTTTAACCCATTTCGTTGGGAAGAATGCCCCCAGTAATGGAAACCGAAGTGGAGCAGACACTTTCGACGGATGTGAAGTACTTATACCGTATAGCTAATGCAGTTTCCAGCGGCTTCTGCTCCGAAGATTTAGCCAACATAAAGCCGGGACAAATTGTCCACTCTCGATGGTTGACAAAGGCCAGTAGGCTTTTACGATTTTATGTGGCAACGAAGTCACCATCTGAGAACTTGAAACATCTAGCGGAATACATTATGAAAGTTTATGTTCCAATGTACTTTAATGTGAAATACTACAGCTCTGTCATATACGGTAGCGCACTTTTAGGTAAATTTATACGTTCGACACAATATTTACCCCAAAATCTTCGAGAGATTGTGAACAATGTTGTGCAAAACAATGCGTATTTTGCTCACCCGGAAAATGTTTTACTGACAATGCTTTTTGATGACAGAAAATCCGTTCGTGAGAGATGTATAAACAAAATTTTGCATATTCGTAATAACCTTTTGGATCCGTCAAGTCCTAGGACTTACAGAAAACCTTGTTTAAATTATGACTGTTCAGACTACATTGATATGATTGACTTAGATGACAATAGTATTTTGTCTGAGCCACCATTCACCCTAAACAATCCCTACGATCATTTATTGGCATACATGGACTTTGAAGATCCACCGCTACCGGATCCTGAAATACCGGCACATATTCAGGGAACTGTGCGATTTGTACAATTGCTTACCAATGTTTCTCGGCGTGCATTATATGGTAATAGTGATGATATAATGGCAGTTACTATTGCAAGTCGTAACAGAATACCACGAATGGAAAGCAAAAAATACCTTACATCTCACCTTCCACCATACGTAGAGAGCTGAATTTCATTTACCTTACTTTATACCTTTAATAATTGACATAGTTTTTATAGTTTTAATTTCGATTTTGATTTTGAAATCAAATATATAAATAATTTATCTTGAAATATATAATTTTTGTTTTTAAAATATTTGCCTTGTTGAAATAAAATTTGAAAAACTTTTAAGATGCAGAAGACTGGGTGTGATTTCTATTTTTGTTAGCTATATGATGACAGCTTTAAAGATTGCTGCCATTTGCGGGTTGTTTTTATATGATTTGATATGTGGCCGTAGAGGTCTAATGGTTAGTGCATACACCTAAGAATCTTAACATTCGGGTTCAACCCCCGGTCACCTCGTTAGTTGCCGCCAACACTATCGAGTAATTTGGTATGAAAAAGTTTCTTAAATCCGTTAGGAAACCGGTAACCGTACGTCCCATCACTGAGCTTGAAAATAGAAAGCGCACAACTCACTGCTTGCGAGAAACCCTCCACCTGTCCATTCTTGGGATGTATTGGGAATGAATTTTTTTTTTATATGACTATCATCAAATTTTTTTGTTTAATATTTTTATTTTTTCCTCTTGTTCAGTTGAACCACCCTAATGATCATAGATATAGAAAGGTAAAAATATTTCCTTATAAATTCTCCCTGTGTTGGCGATATATGTTAATATTGCATCAATTCCAATGATTTTATCCATAAAAGTATTATATATTTTTGGTTTATCTAATATACAAATTTTCAAGTGAAAATGGGTTTTGATTTTAGAAATATGGTTTCTTCGGCAATTATTTGTAGAATTGTCCATAGATTACGTTCCTGCTATACTCTTAGTCACATTTCGCGGTCCCGAACAAATTAACCCGCCCTAATGTACATACATACATTGTTATGTTCGTTCATACGCTACACAAGTTTACACAATTTTCGTTGCTCTCTTGCTATCTCATTTTTATATACGTATAACCACGTCATTATTCTCTTTGCTCTGAGAGTGCTCCACACCCACACAATACAACTTTTCGCTGCCGCTACATCAGTGTGATTTTTCCGCAGTCTGAAAATCTGTGTTTCGCAGTCGGACAAATCTGTGTCCTATATAGGGGTGGGTCACCCTTATCATTTAGGGGTATGAAAAATTGATGATGGCCGATTCTGTGACCTACCCGATATGCACACAAAATTTCATGCAAATCGGCCGAGCCGTTTCGGAGGAGTTTCACGTCAAACAATCTGTGATCGCAGTCGGACAAACTGTGTTTGGATGTGTTCACTTTGTGAGTTAAGTCTCTAAACGCGGCTATAAATGCTAACACATCAAAAAACTTCAACTTCAAATAAGAGGTAACGACGACAAGGAAAGACGCCATAGCGAGAAAATGGGACTGCTTTCCAATTTAATAAGTAAAAAATAACAGATTAATAACAAATCTAAAGCTTCATTTTCCTTTAGTTATAATAAATTTAAAAGGTCGATTTGTAAGAACAACGATTCGCGAATATTACAGCCTTCAATAGATTAACAGCAATGTTCAACGAACTGTGCTCAATGAAGAACTGTATCCTCCTAAATGTGGCTTTCAGCATCCCAAAAGTGTTTTCCTCTATAACTCTTGTCGCTGAGTGATGTGCATTGAAACGGTTTTGACCACGAGTAAGTCTTCCGTTGTCATTGTAGGGTGTTATAAGATGGTTTGTGCATGGATGAGCTAAGTCGCCCAAGATAAAATTTCTGCAAACCTTTCACCTTTCTCTGAAAAGGGTTAAATTTCCTTGAATTTTGTGGAAAAGAGCAGATCTTCTCACTGCCCTGCTGTCATGAAGGGATCCAGGCTCTCCAACATTAATGTCTAAAAATAGCTTCTCAACTGCCTGGAGCTTCAAAGAATAAAATTTTTTCTTCAAGATTTGTTGGCCATTTGATATATAAATGACCAATTGAAATTATAAATTTCATAACTCTATTAATCGTTTTCCAAGCAGTAGAGTTCGATACTCCAAATATATTTGCAGGCGTTCGATATGGTTCCGTGTTAGCGATATACCAAAAGAACTTGCAATCTTCCTCATCCGCTCCTAACTTTCTGCAGCCTGTCGCATTGGTTGTTTTCGATTGGAAGATGTGGACCTGAGAGCAACGGCCTACAAAATATTTTTTATTACTTTGCTTATCAGTTTATAACTCTTTATTGACCTATCAATTCTATTCCAGTGCTCCTTCTAACACGAAAATGTATTTTGAAAACGTTTTGGAAATATCTTTGTATGATACAAATGAGGTTTTTATTTTATTCAAGTTTCGTGTATGATTCAGATCAGATGAGCTGCTTGGCGTAGCGACATAACTCCCCATGAAATAACTCCCATGAAATAACTCCCAACGAAATAAGTCCCACCAAAAATGAAATAAGTTCCAATAACGAAAAAATGAAATACGTCCCACAAAAAATGAAAAAACTCCCAATAGCAAAGTGAAATAAGTCCCAAGACTTCTCCTACAGCACTTGTTATATGGGCCTTGTACAAACAGTCATTTTTTTGGGAGTTATTTCATTGTTTCCCACCAGGAAAAATGAAATAACTCCAAAAAAAACGAAATAAGTCCGACTAAAGTGGGAGTTATTTCATATGAAATAACTCCCACTATTGTATGGAATTTTTTTGGGACTTATTTCATTTTTCTGGTGGGATTTATTTCATGTGGGAGTTATTTCGCTACGCCGAGCTGCCTGATGTTGCTGAAGAAGTTTGACTAGAGGCTGATGATTCCAAAAGGGCACATTCATTTCGCTATTTTCCATTTTACTTTAAAACATTTTTTAAATTTACGGCGGACGGTGGAATTTTTTAAAAATTTTTCACAATCGAAGAAACAGCTGATTTTGTTTCACTCAACTTACACCCGATCTGCACTGGATGTAGAAAAAATACACCCAATTTGAACTCCTTAAAACGTTTCCCCCTAGAAATATCGATTATCATTAACAAGAAAATAAATTCATAGGTCAATTTAAATTTTTTGACCGAAATGTTGAAACTATGAATGAATTTCCACTGAAAATTAATCACGTAAAACCAAACGCAAATAATGTATTTCTACACTGTCACTGTACCCACTTAGGCCCACTGTATCGCATTCACTTATGCAGACAGCAGCAGCAGCAACTTACAAAAACGTTCACGTATTACGGGCAAACCAGCCGTTAGCGCTTCGTTACGCCAACCAAAGAGTTGTTAACAGCGCCTCTGTTTTGTAGTCATTGTCGCCTCTGGCGTTAACGTTAACGCTTTCGTGTCTTAACTTTTATTTTCCTTTGAGGTGGAAATGCTTCAGCTGATAAGATGCTGGGCTAACTGTTGAAGTGGAAGTCGAAGTCAACGTCGACATCAACTTCAACATCAGCGTTGTGGTTTTATAGAGCTTTGAGTTAAAGTTATTGAGTGGCGTTTGCTTTTGAAAACATTTCAATTGAGTTTTATTTTGAAAATTAATGAATGAAAAATGAATCGGTGTTCAGTTGTTTGAGTGATTGTTGTAATTTATGCGTTATTTAGTTTGCAACAAAACGAAAGACTTAAGACCCAAACTTGTGTGCGTACCTTATGTTAAAGACATTCATTACGCATTTAAAACTAAATTGTATGTGTTATGTTAATGGACATAGAATTATAAGATACTTAACTTGAAAAATAAATCCAACATGTTGCAGATATAAAAAGTTACCATACCGTGTCATGGGAGGGTGTTGGAAACACGGTAGTGTATAATAGGTGGGATTGTCAAGCATCTGCCACCACAGGATTATGCATCTGGTAAGAAATCCTGCGATAAAGTCCCCATTTACAACCTATAGCCTTATTACGGGTGAATAGGGCTACCTTGGCGTTTCACAGCTTTTTCACTATATTGGGAATGAAACCAAGCTTGCCCTCCACAACAACACCCAGGTATTTGGCACACTCTGCAAACTTACTTTCAGAATCATAGAGGGTGATAGATTCCACGATAGGTATTTTATACTTTCGGGTAAAAAGTACCAGCCCGGTATAGGCCGGGTTTACTTACACCTTGCCCTTTTCACCCACCCATCTGCCCAAAGTCCGTAAGCTACTTTGCAGAATGTCCCTAAGGGTAGTGGGATACTCGGCCTTATACCCAGCAAAAAATTGTACATACTACAAAACTGTAATGGAAGCAGGTGCCTCTTCGGAAGCACCTACAAATGCGCTTATAAAAGCCCATTTTATTTCAACAAACTTCCCACTTCAAAGCAGTCGATAGTGCCAACTAAACACAATATATTCATTGTTTTCAAGAAGCTCTTCATTAGGGTGTTCAAAAAACCGGGTTTTCAGTTTCTGCGATTATTCTCATATTATCGTAACCGGATTTCGGTTGAACCGAGGGGAAAAACCCGGGTAATAACCGGTTTCGGTTTTTATGCCGAAATTGAAAAGTATACGTTTTATAAAATACGTTTATATTTAATTCAGTCATTTTGAAATTAGAGATTGATTTTATTATAGAAAACTATACAAATTTTATAAAAAAAAAGGTATAAAAAATCACATGTGGTATCAGGGACATCCGGTTTGAACGGCGTTCCCTTCCCTATATATTATGTACTAGTGAGTTCCAACACGCCTAAGGCACCCGTTGAAAAATACGCGTATTTAAATGGATCTTTAAGAAAATACACTTTTTGTAAAATGATGAACTTTTTTTAAAAATTTTTTTCCTACAATGAATTTAAAAAATATATATTTATTTTTAGGTCTTTTTTGTAAGAATATGTATTACATTTTCACGAAAACGTAATTTTTTAACCCGGCAATGGTGACGCAAATTTGACTTTGATTAATGGTGACGCCGGGCTCATGCACCGGGGTTTTCAACTGAAGATTTTTCGAAACGTGTTGCTAATAGCTAATATTTTTTTTTTATTTATGCACTTTGACAAAAAAACAAAGATATATAATCATTTTAAGTTCTTTTACTTCAATATTAAAATTCACAAATGTTTTTAAATAGAACATTAAAAATAACAATGTTTTAGCAACAATTCATTTTTTAAAATTAAGAAAACATAAAAAAAATCACATATTCATTAAGGAAAATAATGTTTATTAGTCTTTCGACAATAGGAACTTTTATAAAATTAACAAAAATTGGTATCCCTCCAAAATATAATACAAAAGTGTTGCGATTATTTTACTTACATACACGGTGACTTACGGTCTCACACACCAGGTTAGAAATAAAAAACAGCAGACAGTTGTCCAAGGCCTTCGGCCACGGACTGTCCCTGCAGACTGTGTCAGAGACACGGCCATTAAGTTAAACGTAGAATACGCCATCCGATAAGACAGAAAACATATATAACAATAAATAATAAATAACATAAGCAAATGAATTTATTTATTTGATAGTTACTTTTATTTTAATTTACTAAACGTCAACTGTCAGCAGCTGTCAAACAGCATCAAGCAGCATTGTTATTTTGCTTACTTGGCAGCACTTTCATTTAACATAAAAATGTATGAATTAATTTGTTCATATATTTTTTATAATTATATATCCATGTTAAATTCAAATTCACATTTAACATTTTGTTTCACTTAAATACATAAGTAAATATACGAAATTTCAATATTTCATCAATCAAAACAACAGCCGAAGGTTTGTGTCCACACTGAAACAGCAGCATAGTTTGTGTTCACGCTACAAACTCAAACACTCAACCAAACACCACACATATGTTTGAGTGTATGTGTTTAAACAATTTTCATTTGAGAAATTTAAATATTAGGAAGATATCAACCAATATGAAATGTATATCAAACGAAAGATAACATCTTCATTTACCTACAAAAAAAATTTTTAAAAAAAGTTATCTCGCCGTTTCCTCATAATGAATGAAATAAAGATTATAACAATAACAATCTGACATGACTCCCTATACCGTAAGGTAAGACGTATTCTACGCCAAAAATACAGAAGTTGTGCTCACTAAGCAGCTTCGTCATTAACTGATGGTGGGGGATGTGCAATGCTGCAGCTACTCGAAATCGCAACAAAAAACAATAACGGAGAATAAAGTTATACGAATTTTTTAACACAGCCGGTCTCACAGACCGGTACGTCCCCATTGGCGGGTTAATAAGAGGCACTTCTTTTATTAAAAGATAATATTTTTTTTAAGAAAATGTTCTATTTTTAATAAGAAGTACTTTCTGTAAGAAAAAGTCATAAGAGTATGATTTATTTTACAAAGATGTTTCGTTGATTTTTTTCGGATCTATTTATTCCACTCAAGCCTATCCAAATCATACCGGTACACTGTCCGCTCTAACATTCCGTTTGGTGCACCTGTCGTAAATTCTTCGTGGTTGCTAGATAACTTGATCAGGTTGAAAGACTCAAATAAAGCTGGTCCTGATGGTATCCCGGACTCTATGTTGAAATACTGCTCGAAGTCTCTCAGCTTACCGTTGACTCTCTGATTAAACTGCAGAGTGGAAGAGCTCTTATATAATCCCACTCCACAAATCTGGTAGTTTGGTAAATGTTGCAAATTATAGGGGAATTGCAAAATTGAGTGCCATTCCTAAACTTTTTGAGAGGTTAGTCACAAAGGTAATTTCTCATCATGTTTCCTCTATTTTAGATCGATGTCAACATGGCTTTCGGAAGGGTCGTTCCACAGTGACTAATATGCTTCAATTTTCCTCTTCTATTATTGACGGCTTTATTAATGGAGATCAAACTGACTTTATTTTTACCGATTTTAGTAAGGCTTTTGATAAAGTTACCACAATTTGTTATTGTATAAACTAGGGGCAATGGGTTTTAATTGTAACATGCTGAATAGGAATAGTTCTTACTTAATGAACCGAGAACAGATGGTATCATTTGGCCGATCATTCTCAAGATATATTTTTGTGTCATCTTGGGTGCCTCAGCGCAGTCATCTTGGCCCGATCCTATTCTTGTTATTCATTAACGACTTGCCCGCCTCCATAATGAAGATCTATTTTTCTTAAAGGATCCTTGTCAATATACTTTACTTCAGTGTGATTTGTCTACTTTCCAGACGTGGTGCGAAACCAATTTGATGGAGCTTAATTTTGCGAAATGTAAGCATATGCTGTTCTCTAGGTCATCATTCTTTTCGGCAAAATACATTTTAGGCGGAAATGTTCTTGAATCGGTGGATTCATTTGTTGATCTTGGTGTTCTCTTAGTCAGAAAATTGAATTTCAACTCCCACATAATTACGATGGTAAATGAGGCTTATGGCGTTCTGAACTTTATTAAACGTTGGGCAAAGGAATTTTCAGATCCCTATGTTACGAAAAATCTCCGCCCTATTTTCGAATAAAAAAAAATGGTTACTCATTACATCCCATGAAGGAATCGGGGAGAGCTTCTTACAAACCAGTGAGCTGTGCGCGTTCCGGTTTTACACCGGTTCCTATTTTCGAATATGGATCTGTTATTTGGACCCTCAGTACAATTTGTATGTTAATATGAATGAATCGGTCCAGAAACAGTTTCTCATTTTTGTCTGAGAAACCTTCAATGGAACCCGAATCATAATCTTCCTTCGTATAGCAGTAGACTAGCATAGATCAGATTGCCGACTGTTAGTAATAGACGTACCATGATAAACTCTATTACAGTTTTGAAGATAATTGATGGATGTTCTGAATATGATATATGTTCTGAATTTCTGTTATCTAATATTTTCATAAATGTCCCATTGAGACCCAAGTGGTACTATAAACTCATTCACATCTAGTTTCAGCGTTCGAATTATGCGTCCTTTGATCTAGTTAGGAGAATGTGTCGTGACTTTAATGAGCTATATCAGTTTATTGATTTCACTCGTAGTTAGGAAACTACAAAGTCTGGGATAATTTTTGATTGGAACCGATTTCATTAGTGCTATATTTCCTTCACATATGTAAAGTTACGTTCTCCTTACTATCTGGTCTGATTTATAATTTGGTTTTGTTTGTAATTATTATATATTATGAAGTCTTTGTTACATTAATATCTCGAGATGTACTTTTATACCTATAGTACTTATTTATGTTTGTCTAATACCAACTGGTGGAGAATTTCTGTAGTTGGTTGCAACATGTGAACTTATGATCCTTGCTCTCCCGTTATAGACCGGTCTATAATGTGTACGCTGTTGTTCTCACATTATGGGGACGTGGCCCTCTCGGTCGGTAGGAGCGGGTAAGATTGGCGGCGATGGGTTCGCTCGATTTAAAAAAAAAGTACTTTTTTAAGAACAGGTACTTTTTACAGAAATTGTACTCTTTTTAGGAAAAGGTTATTTTTTAAGACAATTTACTTATTTTCAGAAAGGCTACTTATCTCAAGAGAAGAAAAGGTAAAGGTAATTAAAATGCACTTTTAAGAAAAAGAATTTTTGTAAGAAAAGGTACATTTTAAGAGAAGGTATTTTTTTTAAGAGATGGGGATTTTTTTTAGTATAGGTCCTCTATTCAAGAATAGGAACATTTTTAAGAGTAGATTCTTATCTCTAGAGAAGTTAAGTTGTTTCATAAAAAAGGTAATCTCTAAAGAATGGGTAGTTGTTAATGAAAATGCAATTTGTTGTAAGAAAATTTACTTTTTTATGAAAAGGTACTTCCTTAAAAAAAAAACTTTTTTAAGAAAAGGTACTTTTTGTACGCAAATTTACTTTTTTTAAGCAAATGTACTTCTTTAAGATAACGTATTTTTTTATGAATAGGTACTTTGCTTAAGAATAGGCACTTTTCTAAATTTACTTCTTATTGGGTACATAACTACAACATATACAAAATATTGGTTACAGGCTCCACCTAGAAAACTTCCCATTAAACATATGTGAGACATCTAGTTAGTCTAGACACAAACCGAAGCAAAAATAACCAATATAGTTTTACTGAACTACATCGTACTCTTATTTAGAAATGCGCTGCTGTTATTGGGGTCAGGAATTCAGATTGTACACTGCAAATTTTCCTTGCGTAAAAATACGAAAATTTTTTTGTACAATGTACAAAACTTTTGTGAATATATTACATATATTTGTGAATATATTACATATGAATATATTACAAAAGTTTTGTACCTGTTGGATAATTTTGAAATTTTCTTGTACAAAACTTTCGTGCATATCACGATATTATTTTGTATATTTGAAAGAGGCTAATAGAGAGAGAATAACTCTCATACTTAAACACATACTCTCTCGCTTTCAGAACCAGAGTGGCCAAAATGTAATTTATTACCAATTTGAAGTTTTTACTCTATAGGACGATTCTTGCAAAAAGATTGAGGTCAGCCTAGCTAGAAAATTATTCAAACAAAACAAAGTGGGCTAGCTTTGTAAAGAAGAGAACAACTCCGTTTGTTTTTTTTCAGTTTTCAATGTCTTTCAGTGTGAAGACAGATAGGAGAATTGTGCTTGCAAATAGATGTTATTTTGGGCTCAGCAAGCAGTTTAGGAACAAAGCCCTCTATATCAGACTCTCATTTTACCTGTCTTGACATATGGCTCCGAAACTTGGATCATATCGCAAGCGAATGAAAAACACCAGGGAGTTTTCGAGAGAAAAATTCTCCGTAAAATATATGGTCCTGTTAGGGAAAACGGCGAGTACCGACGTCGCTGGAACGCAGAGCTATATAATCTCTATTCTGACGTAGACATAGCTAGACGAATCAAAGTGTGCCAATTGCGTCGGCTAGGCTATGTTATCAGAATGGATGAAGATGAGCCAGCGCGAAAGATTTTTGATAACGTACCCGATGGAACCATGAAAAGAGAACGACCAATACTCCGTCGGAAAGACCAGGCAGAAGAATCCCTCCGTAGCCTTGGTGTTACCAACTGGCGAGAAAAGGCGAAGGATAGAGGCAGTTGGAAGAATATGTTGAAACTTGTTTAATTAATATGTGTAAGACGTCTGACCTCATGAGGTTGTAATATAGTCAATAAAAGTAAAGTAAGTAGCACTTACAACAATTGCGGTGAAAGAGTTTCAACTATCAGTGCTTTAAAGATACATTTCCTAAATCAGTTTCCAATATCCATGCAAATACTGCACTATCTTCTGATGAGATTCCAGGTGTATTTCAAGTGTTGATCATCATACAACTAGTTCGCGTGCGTAATATTTACAAAAGATTTTGTGTAACTAAAAAACAAATTTCGTAATCTTACAAAATAATTTTCGTACTTTCGTACATTTTTCGTACATTGTACGAAGTATTGAGTGGCTTCAAAACTACGACTATTTCCGTACAATGTTGTACGATTTTCGTGTATTTCACATATACACAATTTTGAGTGTATGAGTAGATGTTGATACCCTAGGCGGAGATGACTTTCCTCCCAGCCACAGGGCATCTTCTCCGATTATCATGACCTCAATCCTTCTAGAACCTTAACGGTAGAAGTGGGTATCATAACCGACTTCTATTGTGGGTTTTCGCAGATTCTGTAAAATCGTCCCATGCCCATATAGGTTGGTGATCCATCGCGACGAGTGTCTTAGGCGGACTGCCTTCAGCCATATTCCGTTTCAACAAATTTACGGCTTATATGTGGAGGATAACCCCCAACCCATTTTCTGGTCAGTACCGGCCACGAAGCGACAATACCATAAAACAATATCGGGCAAATAACCGCCGTATATATCCAGTAAACTATTTTCTTGGATGGGCCCCATCGTCCTTAGATGGCTCTTTTGCACGAATATAAATCCATTGTGGTTCTTCTTGATCCTATCCATAGCTTCTGCCCAGAATGAAACATAGATATCTTGCACTATTTCAGCGTGTGGCTGAAGTTATTGCCTCGGTTGACGGCAGAGCCGAGGTAAATAAATTCGTCCACTACCTCGAATTTATAACGTTTTTCAGTGGATGTTCTGCTCTGCTTGTCGAAATCATTAATTTTACCTTGTCCTCGTTTATTGCCAAACCCACTTTTGCTGACTCCTTCTCAATTCTCGGAAATACTACAGTAACTTCTCGCAGATTTCGCCCAATGATGTCTAAATCATCAGCATATGCGAGCAGCATGTGACTTTGCTGCTAATTGTTTTATTCGTTTTGACTGTAGCTTTGATGATCTCAATCATTATATTGAAGAGATCGCATTCCAGGGTGTCACTCTGCGCTAGGCCTCTCTTCGTACTAAATGGTTCGGTGAGATCTTTACTGAGGATTCCGTGTCGGCCAGTATCATTCTGCAAAGGCGTGCCAACTTAGCAGGAATACCAAGCTCCGACATAGCTTGGTACAGTTTTCCCCGTATCGCGCTATCGGAGTCAACCTCCAGGATTTGTCGTAATGTGACTATCTGGTCGATAGTTGATATTCCAAGCCTAAAGCCACACTGATAAGGTACGATCAGGCGTGCAACAAACGGCTCTAAACTTTCGCATATCTCGATTTAGAGGACCGATGGATAAAAGGAATAACCACGATAGTTTGTACATATACTCGGGTCGCCTTTTTTTTTTTTGAAAACAGGACACAGTATGGATGCACCTTTTCAGCTCATTGGGCGCCATTATTCGACAGTTTAGCCGGTACTTTGTTATTCGTAATCTGGAAAATTCGCTTTGGGTAGGAGTGGCAGTTATATTGGCAATGAAAATGCCGTTATATTGGCAATGCAAATACAAAATGATAAAGATTTTACTTAAGAATTCGGTCGTTTTTCCGAAAGTGTTTTCAACACCACCGGTTCCGAATTCAAGAGGTTTCATGGGAAGTCGTAACACATTGTTAACAATTTCGGGACACTTGGTTTCGTAGATACACTGATGTTATAGGAAACTAAGTCCTTTTTTAAGTTCTTCTTGGGAAATCTATGAAAATGATTTATACAGATAATCCATATTTTTTTATTTTCTTATTTTAACACAACAAATCAAATGCAAATGTTGTTTTCTTGTTGGTTGTTTTGAACCATTGCCCCTATCTGATATTATTAAAGCAATTATTTCCAACATTGTCGGGTCGCTTGTACCCAAAGCGAGTACACTGGATTGGATCTAACTTGGCTCGAACTTTGTTTGTGCAAATATGAAAATTTTGATAATAAAAAAAAACTATACTCTCCGGGGGATTTGAACTCACAACATATGTAATGATAGGCGGAAGCACTAGGTCCTAGGCCACAAAGTAAGTTGAGTACGGCGAGTTTATTTTTAGTTCGAACTCGAACTGTCACTTTGTGCGACATACACGGTGATTCAGTTGAGTGCATTTTGAGTACCGTGTGTAATATCTTCGATGGATTGTAGTAGTGGAGAGGCATCTGTGTGTTAGACTATGTAGGTGTAATTATTCTGTGAATAGCAGAATATTTGTAAAGAAATGCTTCAGGTTAGGTTAAGTTACTTTCAGGTCAGGTTAATTTATAAATAGCAGCGAAATCGGCCAGAGAGGTTGCATTTTTACTACGACGTCCATCAGTACTTGTCTTGCTGTTTGTTACAAGTGTTGTATTTAGAAATTTTATTATTGAAATTTGAAATTACGTGGAGCAATATAAACAGACAACTTAGTGCGTCAATTTGGTCTAGCTGCATAATATTGGATCCTTGGTCAGAATTGACGACAGACGTATTTCGATTATTCAATAATATCGCACCTCTAAACCGCATCACAGATTTTGAAAAGGTAAGACACGATATCCTGGTAGCCAGTCACCTACGAAACTTGATTCCAAAATTCTTCTCTTGGGTATAGATTCCGGCAGAAATAGCCATGAACCCAAATAATAGTACTCGGGCCCGGGCAACCCTCATCGGAAACCCGTGTTAAAACTAAATATTAATTTGATGTGAGAACGTAAAGTGAAATTGGTGTGTTAATTTGAAAGTAAAACTTACATTGAGCTAACAAAAATAAAAAAAAATTACAGCAGACAGTTGTCCGAGGCCTTCGGCGAATGTTGAGAGGGCCGCCCTAATATTAAAAAAGGTTTACCTTATCGAGTCTTCGCATTAGCATTCGAGCGTTGTGTGAAAGCTTTACGCTTTACAATTCAAAATTAATGTTACAACAGCTTTATTGAAGCTTTCGCAAAAAAGCTTTATTACGTTAGCTTACTGTTTGTTTCACTTTTTACTAGATACATGTTGCCAAGCAACATTAGCTTGCTGTTCGTTTCACTTTTTACTAGATACATGTTCCTAAGCAATGTTGAGCAACCAAAAACACTCATCCAAACACCACACATATGTTTGAGTGTATGTGTTTAAACAATTTTCATTTGAGAAATTAAAATACTAGAAATTTATCAACCAATATGAAATGTATATCAAACGAAAGATAACATCTTCATTTACCTACAAAAAAAATTGTAAAAAAATTCATCTAGCCGTTTCCTCAAATTCAATGAAATACAGATTACAACAATAAAAACCTGACATGACTCCTCATACCGTAAGGTAAGACGTATTCTACGCCAAAAGGAAAAAATAATATAATAAGTTAATTAAGCTATTGCCGTGTCTGCGAAAAAAAAATGGTGTCCCATAACATCCCATGAAAGAATTGGGGAGAGCTTCTCACAATCAGTGAGATGTGCGCTTTCTAGGTTTACACTCAGTGATTGGGACCTACAGTTTTACACCGGTTCCGAACGGTTTTTTGAGAAGCATTTTCATGGCTAAGTACTCGATAGTGTCGCCATCACTAAGCGAGGTGGCCGCCGTCGAAAGAAATATAAGGTGGTCTTAGCAGGGATCAAACCCACGTTCTCATGTACAAGTGCCGCGCACACTACCCATTGCACCACCGACGGCCATTAGTTACAGCTATTATTCCAGCAACACATACCACCAAATTCTACACATTTCAGCAGAGGCAAACAATGAAAGATCTTTCATCGTGGGACCTATAAAACTGTAAGTGATTTTAAAATCATACAAATTACCTGAAATCTGAATATTTCATTGCCGTACATCAGAGTTCTTGTTTTTGGTCATAATCCTCTTCGAACAAGTTCGAATGTCTGATGTATGGTATGAAAGTGATATTTGTTGCAAATAAAAACTTCAAATATATATCACAGTTCAAATAAAGTGTGAGCTGTCAGCAAAGAAAAGGCTTATTAGCGCAGTAGCTAAGCACTCCGGTTAAGAAAGGTGACGACTCAGGTTCCGACACCGTAGTGGGCCAAACCAAAGTGGTTTTTTAAATTGTTTTTCAGTTAAAAATTTATTTAATATTTAATTGAAGAGATAAGTTTTTGACAAATAAAGGAAAATAGTATTGAAAAATGAAAAGTTGCAAAAGAAAAATATAACACAAGAGATATACTATCTATAAAATAAATGAAAACATTGATGATATTGTTACGAATAAGTAAAAGCTTTTGCGTGCTGTTAATGACTCTACTAACAGTATGTAAATAACAGGTGGTTAGTGCTGCGCCTGAAAGTATGCATTGTAACAACGTACCAGCTCGCTAAACCAGTAGTATGAATTCACCTCAGTAAAGATAACACTCCGCCATTCGAGATTGTTCTACAAAGATAAGCAACAACAACAATGTCTATAAGGTTCTTGAATTCGCTAGATCTACCTTCATTTGAGTATGGTGAGTTGGTATAAATAGCGGAGGTCTTTGGAAGGGAGACTTTCAGTTTGTGATTAAACCCCGTAAAGTAAGCAACGCGAATTGATAGTAAAATACAAGACTTGTTAAAGTGTCATAAATAAAGTAAACTGTTGTACTATATATGTAAGTAAAATAAAAGGAAGTTAAACCGTTGTAATTATCGTAATTTAAAACGAACCTTGTTTTATTATTGGGAATAAAACAACGCAAAAAGGACGAATAAGGAAATTCGTAACAATATATATTAAATTCACACCTGTCGTGGATAGCAAACGGTACCTATTATTATTTGTCCCTGTATTTTGAATTTAAATAACATCCGAACTGGATGTATTTTTTCCCCCCAGTATTCTTTTTTCTTACTTCGAAATTTGCTCATAAATATTTTTTTTCTGAATTTGATTTCAAATTATTGTGATTAGTATATTTTTTTTTTTTACTTAATTTCGATATTCCCCGTTTGGGTATTCTGTCATACTTTATTAGTTGTAATTATGAATGAATTCAGTTATAGAATCAGCTCAATTGAATTGGGATGATTGAATTTCCTTTAATTTTAATCAGATTTAAGCTCGAAATAATACTTTGAATATCAATTAAAATAAAATGAATTTGTAACCATAAACATTTTGATTTCTAAAAAAGCAGTCGGGTGGGCTGACAATGATTGGGACCATGAGATCCCAAAGTTGATATTCACTCATGGTCATGGTTGGGAGGGGAAAAACAGGTGCCAACATCCATACATCTGGTACAGGTTTCTTTGTTTTCTAGTGTAGAGCTTTCTTTTCTTAAGTTATCTCGAAAATCCTTTGCTGCCCTATACATCTCTATCTGTACACAAGCACGTAAACTTAAAATATATTACTTACTGTTGTCATTGGTGACTACGTGACCAATGTAGCTTTGGACCCCCCCCCCCCCCCCCTATAGCCAACGAGATAGAAGCCGGAAACTAAATGCGTGTGTCAAGTACGACAGACTCGTTTAATGTTACAACATCCAACGTTCATTTCACACCAAATGTCATAAGATTTTTGAGAGAAATGTGGACATATACAGGGTGTTTCTTTTAAACTGAGACGATCAAATATCACGAAAAATTGCCACTCTACGGAAAAAAAGTCCATAATCAAAATTTAATCATACCGCGGGGGAAATACTTTAGTGCCAAAAAATAGTCCCCCACCCACGGCTTTGTAGGTGGGGCGGGGGTAACTTTTAAACTAAGAAAGGAAGTCATATTTTTTATTGCAGATACGGATTCTACGACTAAAACTACGTATGATTTGAATGAAATATTTTGTTCGGTTCATGATATATGGCGTTGTAATCGACTAAATTCAATTTTTTCAATTTCTCCTTCTTAGAACACACGCATTCGATTGTGCAAAACGTTTGAAATGAAAAACATCACGTAATCATTGGAAATAATCGAAATTCGTCATAGCATTAAGCTATAACTGTCTTCGACGCTGGCACTTCCACTGCGCAACCTTTTCAACCTTGCATACCGTGCTGGAGTATGCCCGGCACGTTGGGAGGTTGCTAATGTTCAACCAAGCCCTAAAAAACGTGATTCAAGTAACCGTGAAAATTACCGCCCAATTGCAATTTGTTTCGTGCTCTCGAAAGTTATGAAGAGCAGGGTTAACCATAAACTTGTGAAATATCTTGAGTCCAATGACCTTCTTAATGATCGGCAGGGCGGTTTCCGTAGAATGAGATCTACTAGAGACCTGATGGCATTCCTTTCGGAACAGTGGAGTTGATCCATCCAACGGCTTGGTGAGAGTAAGGTAGTGGCTCTTGATATTTCCAAGGCCTTTGACAGAGTATGTCACGATGCACTCTGGTCAAAACAGGTCTTCAAGAGATTGAATTCAAATGCCAGACGATGAATGAAACACTCGACCGAAATATGGTGTCCATTGTTGAATGGGGTGGAATGAATAGAGTAGATTTTAATGCGGGTAAGACCCAGTGTTGTTTGTTGTCGCATATGCGGATTGCTGACCCAGGTGTGTCGTCATTGTCTATGGACAATGAGGTTATTGATGAATGAGGCGCTCTTGATGTTTTGGGCATGAAAATACTATGTGATGTCGTTGGGCAAAACATGTACAGGAAGTGTCGAAAGATGCATTCAAGTGTCTAGGCTTTTTAAAGCGGTGTAAGAAATACTTCACTCCACCTAATCTTCTTAATATCTACACCACCTACATCAGGTCAAAGATGGAATATAACTCCCATATATGGGCATATGCTCCTAGGATATCTTTGGAGCTTCTCGACCGTGTCTAGAGGAGAGCGACGGTGTTGATAGGGGACAGTAGGGTATCCAACTCTCTTGCCTCCCTTGAGCATCGTCGAAATGTGGGTTGTGTGTAGCTGTCCTAACTATACTTCCACGGTAAGTGTTCCTCGGACATCCGTCGACTTACGCCAGGCGTGAGGATATATAGCCGAAGTACGCGGCTTTCGCATTCGTTTTTTTCTCGAGTGACCGGTTGATCGAACTACACACTATAGAGAATATTCGTTCTTCAGCCGTATAGTCCTCCACCAATTATGACATATGTACAAAGATTCACGGCAAATATCAACAGACACTTCTCCCTCTTTCCACGCTCCACTACCTCAATTTTCCTTCGTCCACACAATGAACTGCATTTATAGGCTGCATCCCCTGAGTATTGGTTTGATAAAAACTAATATACATATGTCATTGTTATTCAATTCCCTCATCACTCCTTTCAGGAGATGGTGTAGTACTATATCGGCTATGGTCGGAGATAGTAGATTACCAATTGGCATCCCAAAAATCTGTTTGTATGCATTCGTCTTATACGTGGAGTATAAGTAATTATTGTCAGATACCCCCAGAGAACTAATTGTTTGAAAAGAGGTTGTAGCTACCGTAAATTCTACTGTTACCACCGAATTGCGGTTGCCACAACCGAATTGAGGTTGCCACCAAATTGCGGTTGCCACAACCGAATTGAGGTTGTCACGACCGATTTTAGTCCCCAAAACTAAAATTCGGTTAAAGCAACCTTGCTTCATAATTGATTCGGTTGTGTCAGCTGAATCTTCAATTATATTCGTTCTGTCAACAGAATTTTCTAAAATTTCGTTTGGTACAACCGAATTTGGAATTAATTCCGATGCAACATCAGAAATTGGTTGGATTAACCATATAGGGTTCACTTCAGGTGCAACAACTGAATTTGACATCAATTCGGTTGGATCTATCGAATTTGGTATCAATGCGGTCGTTATAGCCGAATTTAGTATTAAGTCAGATGCAACGACCAAATTTGGCGTCAATTCGGTTGCTGAAAGAGAATTTCTCACGAATTCTATAGGTACAACAGAATGTGTCTTAAATTCGGTTCGGTTGCCACAACATAATTCTGTGTAAATATTGCAAACCTGACATTTAAAACTCTAAAACCAAATATTTGATTACAAAATCTTAAATAATGTATAATTGCTGCTGTCGCGGCGTGGTTATTTAGGAAGATAAGAGAGGATATTGTTATTATTAAAAAAGTATTAAAACGTCTTCTTTTGAAGAAAATGTCGAAGCAGATTTGAAGTTTTTCAAGGACGGTCGTTTGAGATGTGCTGCAATCGTCTATATGCGAAAAGGTTTACGACCTAAATCAGCAGATACAACACATCAGAATTAGTGATTAGTGGCCCCAGATGGCCGGGCCGTCAATAAACGTGGGAAGTGGCATGTTAATACACCTATTTGTTATCCTAAAGTTTACCCTACATATATTGTGAGACTATATTACTCACCTTACTTTCAAATAACTTTGTTCAAGTCAATATGAAAATTTGATTTAATGGAAAAATGAAAATGAAAATTCTTGACATTAAGTTTAAAAAATTGTCTCTATAAATTTTGATTCTTGGGTAATTTCCATCAAATCGGCGAAGAGACTTCACTCACCAGGCCAGTTGGAATTCTGACCAAAAGGCCTTTAGTGAGGTTGTAAAATACAACCTGATAATGGTGGTTGTCGACCAGTGGGAGGAAGTTGAAATCATTCCCAAGGTATAGTACATATAGACCCGAAAGGCGATGCCGGGACCTATTCTACGATGTCGCGATGCTGGCTGGTTCAAGGTCGATCAAAGTTAGTGGCGTTTGAAAATCAACGGTCGGTAGATTACTATCGTGCAGCATTGAAAAATTTGATGGGTTGCGGCCACGGGCAGCACTAGATGCTGTTTGGAGGGAAGACCTCCCATCCAGGCCCAGAGTACATGCCTAGATCCAAGCCAACCCACGTGACGTGGAGGGAATTGACTATATTCCCACTAGGGTGGACCTTGTGTCGATATTTTGGTAGATGAGGGCTCTATTCCGTGCCTTTTTGAAAAAAAATGACAATGCCGAAAAAAAAAATTAAACAAAAAAAACATTAGGGGTTGCGCACGAGCCGAGAAAAAGGTCCACTTTGCCAAAATTAGGGGGGAAATTGCCATAGGTCATCAGGGGTCACCCGTAGGGGGGAAGAATGTATGGCCGACCCCCATTAACTTTTTACCGCCAACATTTTCCCCCAAGACACCCACCCCCTATCTCCTCCCCTTAGGGGGTCACCATACAAAAATGGAGGTTGCTCAGTATTTTCGAAAAACACCATAGGTCATCAGGGGTCACCCCTAGGGGGGCAAAATATATGACCGACCCCCATTAACTTTTCATCCCCAACATCTTTTCCGAACAAACTTACCCTCTATCTCCACTCCTTGAGGGAGTCCCCATACAAAAATACTGAAAATCTATGTATTTACAGTTGCACAATATCGAGATTTTTTTGATTTTTTTTGATTTTTTTACAGAAATTCCACCAATATTCAAGAGTGGTAATTGTTTGGAAAGTCTTGAAAAATTTGAAACGCACACGTGCTGAATCAGGTACATAGGCACCCTTAGCAGATGCCCCCATTCATCAGTACCTGGCAGTAAAATATTGCAAAATACGTAGTAGTTATAAATAGCAGTTCATTCATCGATTGTTGTCATTCAACAAGTGCCGACGACCGCGAAAAGTAAATTGATTTTTCTCCCGTTTTTTAAAAGTAAAGATGACAACACGACTTAGATCGCGCGACGATATTTTTTTGATTGGTTATCCAAGCATGAATATTACGGGGAACAAATTACCGTCGAAGAAGCAAGTGCTAAGAATGCATTTCTTCAACATTCGCAAACGAAACATGTCGAAGAAAAATAGTGCGGTCATAGTCGCGGACGCAGTGATGATTTTTTGGCGCCAAGCAGCTATTCCGACGAAAGCCAGAGGAGATGTTACAAGAAAAATAGCTGCGCTGCACGATGAGTGGGATGCTTTAAGAAAGTCATCTCACAGAAAGACTGAGTCCACTAGAGAAAAAGAGAATACGTTTTCTGATAGCTTGGATAATCTTTTCGACATCGCACACGCCAACGCCCTTGAGAAAATGACAAATACCGAAGACATTGAGTTTCTGCTAAAGCAAAGAGAAGATGGCCGGCCAGGAACTATGGGAGGTGTGGACGCTACTGATACTCGAACGAGGAAAAGAAAAGCTGAGCGCGAAGAACAAGAAGAGTTGCGACGCAAACGTGCAACGGAATCTAGTAGAGATCGGTTCGCTAAAGGCGGTAAGCTATTTCGCGCTTTGTGTGTTCGTCCAATGTTTATATTCAAATGAAATTCGTTCAATTGCAGTGGTTAAATTTTCAAGCAGTGATTCAAGCGATGATAATGGGAGACAGGACGAAAACTTCCCGGCAGAAGCTGGCCCGTCAAATGTTGGTGACAGAAGAGGTTACAAACAATGTTTTACTGAACGAGTCCTATCAGCTTTGGACAAGTGCAAAGTGACTGACCGAGACGCGGTCGGCATTATGATAGCGGCGGCAGAAGCATTTGGACGCGATCCTCAACAATACACAATAAACCGTACGTCGCTTCGGAGATGTCGGCGTTCAAATCGAGAGAACATGCTGAGTTATGTGAAAGACAATCCACAAGTAAGATCGCATAGATTTATTTGCTCTCATTCAGAATTCTTATTCTTCAACGCGTTTCATTCATCTCCAGCTTGTCGCAGCTAAATCCTTCGTAGTCCATTGGGATGGCAAAATGCTTTTGGATTTTGTGGGTACAAAGAAGGTGGACCGTCTACCGGTAATTGTCTCGTACGGAGAAAAAGAACAACTTCTTGGAGTTCTCAAAGTAGAAGATGGGAAAGGAAAAGGCCGGAGAATAGCACTTGCCGTTTATCAACTGTTGGCATCTTGGCATATGACACATCGAATACAAGGACTTTCTTTCGACACGACATCAACGAACAGTGGCCCATTCTCCGGAGCCGCAGTTGCTCTTGAGCGGCTGTTGGAGAGAGAAATCTTATATTTACCTTGCAGACACCACGTATACGAACTGGTGCTAAGGGAAGTTTTTGAGACAAAAATGGGAAAGACCAGTGCACCAGGCGTTCCTTGCTTTGACCGTTTCAAACAGGAATGGGACGCTGTAAAGGTTAAACCATTCCATTCTGGCTTGATAGACGATCAAGTCGTCAGAAAAATTCCTGTGGCAATGAAAGACGGCATAAAGAAGTTTTGCTTAGATCAATTGAAGGAGAAACACCCTCGCGATGACTACAAAGAAATGCTACAATTAATTCTTTTGTTTCTGGGTGAAAAACTTGAGAATTACCATTTCCGACCTCCAGGACCCGTTTCCCATGCTCGATGGATGGCAAAAGCCATTTACAGCCTCAAGATGTTTTTGTTTCGGAGAACTTTTCACTTATCTGTATGTGAATTGAATGGTATTCGACACGTTTGTATTTTTGTGGTGCGACTTTACGTCAAGGCATGGTTTGGTTCTTCTCGAGCAGCTGAGGCGCCGAATCAAGATTGGAAGTTTTTGAAGGACATCGTCGAGTACAAGTCCGTTGACCAGGATTTATCTCGGGTAATGATAAAGAAATTTATCGGTCACCTATGGTATCTCGCCGATGAGCACATAGCCCTTGCCTTTTTTGATGACAAGGTTTCAAATGAGTTGAAGGCCAAAATGGCCCAAGCATTGCTAGAAAATGAGAATGACGAAGGTGAAGAAGATGAAGAAGACGAAAAAGGTGAAGAAGATGAAGAAGACGAAGAAGGTGAAGAAGATGAAGAAGGTGAAGAAGATGAAGAAGACGACCCGGTTCCCCCAGCTCCTCGCGTCGTAATCAAAAGCACCAGCGTTAAAAAAATCGAGGTGAAATTCAAAGATGTGAATGAGGAATTCTTGGCTAAAGACTTGAGCAACTTCGTCTCTCATAATACCAAAAATTTATTTGTACGATTTGGAATATCGCAAGATTTCATTCTTGCAAATCCAGCGACCTGGAAATCTCGTGCAGACTATCAAGAAGGTCGTAGAATTGTAAATAACTTGCGCGTTGTGAACGACACTGCCGAAAGAGGAGTAAAAATGATACAAGATTATAATAGAATACTGTGTCAAGGCGAAGAAGAGAAACAGTATTTACTACATGTTATCGATTCTTACCGCAAGAAATACCCATCAGCGAACAAAAATATGTTAATTTGACTATATTATATTAAGAGTGCTTAGTAGTACTACTCAATTACAGCTTCTTTTATTTTTGTATGGGGAGTCCCTCAAGGAGTGGAGATAGAGGGTAAGTTTGTTCGGAAAAGATGTTGGGGATGAAAAGTTAATGGGGGTCGGTCATATATTTTGCCCCCCTAGGGGTGACCCCTGATGACCTATGGTGTTTTTCGAAAATACTGAGCAACCTCCATTTTTGTATGGTGACCCCCCTAAGGGGAGGAGATAGGGGGTGGGTGTCTTGGGGGAAAATGTTGGCGGTAAAAAGTTAATGGGGGTCGGCCATACATTCTTCCCCCCTACGGGTGACCCCTGATGACCTATGGCATTTTCCCCCCTAATTTTGGCAAAGTGGACCTTTTTCTCGGCTCGTGCGCAACCCCTAATGTTTTTTTTTTTTAATTTTTTTTTTCGGCATTGTCATTTTTTTTCAAAAAGGCACGGAATAGAGCCCTCATCTACCAAAATATCGCAAAAATGTCATTTCAAGGTCCACCTTAATTCCCACGGATGGTCATCCCGAACTTCCAACGCATAATTGGTAAATCGTACAACTGGCAGACACGAGTTGTTCATTTTGAACAACGAATCACTGCCACTTCCGAAAAATTCTCGATGCGTGGTCTTGTTTGCGTTTAGGTAAATTGATATCCCTGAAGACCTATAATTGGGATCAGGAATGCAACACTGTTGATAGCACATTGACTGTAAAAGATGCAGTACCACAAAATGCAGACAAAGACTCGGTAAAACGGCAACCGGAGCACAGCTGGGGATAAATTATTGTCGGTGCGTGCCAATGTACAAATTCCTGGAGTCTTGTTGAAGCCCTTAGCAGATAAGAAACAGGGTTGCCCCTTAACCGAAACCAATCTGTCTAAGCCAATGAAAGCGCTTCAGCATACTGGTGATAGAGACTCTTTCCTGGTGTCTGACAACGAATACGATTAAACGGTAGTAGAGAGGCCAACAAATGGTGTACACTCACAGTAAAATTCGGTTGGGATAGCAGAATTAGGCATAACCGAATTTAGACTTTGTCACAACCATACTAGATGTCAAAACAGCCAAATCAGAGGTTGGCTCAACCGAATTACTGGTTGACACAACCTCATTAGAGGTTGACACAACCTAATTAGAGGTTGACACAACCTCATTAGAGGTTGACACAACCATGTTAGAGATTGCCACAACCATTGCCATACCCTCATTAGACGTTCCAACCAACCAAGTCTGTTATGTTGTATCTGTTGATTTAGGTCCTAAACTGTTTTATATTTAGATGATTGCAGCATATCTAAAACGACGACCTTGAAAAACTTTAAAACCGTTGATACCTGCTTGGACATTTCTGCAAAATATGACGGGTTAACACAAAAACCATAATTACGATATTTTTACTTACATTTTTATACCCTCCACTGTAAGTTATAGAGGGTATATATCAGTTTGTCATTCTGATTGTAACATATAGAAATAAGGCTTTGCGACCCCATAAAGTAAATATATTCTTGATCCTTATAACAACCGGAGTCGATATAGCCATGTCCGTCTGTCCGTCTGTTGAAAACATTCTCACGACTTCAATCGGCGATAACGCGGTTTGGTTTTTGGCCAGAATGTTCCACGTATTCCTGTGCAGTTTGGTATTGAAAATCAGCGAAATTGGTCCATTGTAAAAAATTTTATGATTGGAAACGTAAAAAAACTCATAAAATTTTCACATTCATTTTTGTAGTTTTATACTAAACTACTCCTTTTGCCGTGTGGTGAATTTCCATGTTGAAAATATTTGTTGTTCTTTATAATAGGTAGGTACTTCATCTAAGGTTGATGTGGCCTGATGGGTAAAGGGTTCCGCGTTGGAGTCTGAGGGTTGTTGGTTCAACTCTCGCCCAGCTTGTTTCTTTTTTTTTAACAGTTCTTCAAAAAATGCTTTTTTAATTTTAAAAAATGCTTTTTGCAGCTTGTTTTTTTTTAACAGATCTTCAAAAAATGCTTTTTTATTTTTAAAAAATGCTTTTTATTTTACTTGTGAACAAGTAACTTATTTTTATTTTTTTTTTTTGAAAAAGTAAATTTTCTTAAAAAAAAGTACATTTCTTAAGTACATTTCAAAGTACAAATGTACATGTACATTTCTTAAGTACATCTCAAAGTACATTTCAAAGTACATTTCGAAGCATTTGAGCATTGTGAGCAATGCATTTGTGAGCATTTGTGAACAAGTAATTGCATTTGTGAACAAGTAACTTATTTTTATTTTTATTAAAAAAGTACATTTTCTTAAAAAAGGTCCTTTTTAAAATTTAATATTTTGCTGGTTAACACTAAGGTGGAGGGTATCAAAGATTCGGCACAGCCGAATTTAACACTTTTACTTGTTAATACTTACTTACTTATCAGGTCTCGAACACCGCCAGGGGGTCAGGGAAATTACAAAACGAAAATAACATATTACGCCAACCAGTTCGAACTTTTGCTTTCCTCCTCCAGCTAGCAATACAGCTCATGATTCATGCGTCGCCGATACTCGCCATTGTGCACGATGGCGCCATCAATTTTTCGGAGTATTTTCTCTCGAAGACCCCTACAGATGTTTCGTCTTCTTGCGAAAAGGCCCAGGATTCTGCGCCATAAAGCAAGATAGGAAGTATGAGACTCTGGTACAGCTGGACTTTTGTTCTCGAGTAATCGCTTTATCTCCAAAGTGCTTGTTTAGCCCAAAATAACATATATTCTCAAGCACAATTCTCCGCTTGATCTCAAGGCTGACGTTGTTGTTTTTGTTTACTGCAGATCCGAGGTATATCAATTCCTCCACCACCTTGAAATCATAACTGTTATCAGCGTTCACGCTTTGGTCAAATCGCGTGGAGTCCCTGCTCGTTGAAACTGTTAATTTTGTCTTGTCCTCATTTATCGTCAGAACCACTTTAGCTGACTCCTTCTCAATTCTCGAAAAAACCCCAGTAAATGGTCTTATTCATGTTGACTACAGCTTTTCCCGTAATGATCTCCATTAAGATGTTAAATAAATCGGTAAGATCCTTACCAACTTTCACTTGGGATTTGGTGTTCGTCAAGGTCATCCTGCAAAGGCCTATGAGTTTTGCAGGAATATCAAGCTCAGACATTGATTCGTAGAGTTTCTCCCGTATCAGGCTATCGAAGGCCGCCTTATAATCGGCAAATAACGGGTTTATCAACAGAGACGCTACAAATGTAAATCGATAATGACAGCAAACGACGCCATATTTTTCCCCGCTCTTTTGACATTTCTCTTCAGTAAGGTTTGCCATTTCATCATGGAAAGATATACGAGCCAACAACGAGTCGAAATCATTAAAATTTACTACCGAAATTTGGAGTCAGTGGCCTCAACTTTAAGAGCGCTACGTCCAATTTATGGTCGTCATAATCGTCTTACCAGATCAACAATTGAGCGCCAAGTGGACAAATTTGAATCCACAGGCACAGTACAAAATGTTCCCGTGCCAGTGAGACAAAGAAGTGCGCGTAGTGTCGAGAATATTGCTGCCGCTGAGGCTTCAGTTCACGAAAGCCCAAATGTGTCTCTCACACGTCGTTCTCAAGCGTTGGGCATCTCTATGACGTCGTTGTGGCGAATTTTGCGAAAAGATTTTGGCCTACATCCTTACAAGATCAAATTGCAGCAAGAACTGAAGCCGCTTGACCACCATAAGCGTCGTATGTTCGTGAATTGGGCTGAGCAACAACTTGAAAATGATTCGGATTTTCATCGGAAAATCATCTTCGGCGATGAGGCTCATTTCTGGCTGAATGGCTTCGTCAATAAGCAAAATATGCGTTATTGGTCAGACAGCAATCCAAACGTAATCCATGAGTCATCATTGCAGCCCGAAAAAATTACGGTTTGGTGCGGTTTATGGGCCGGCGGCGTCATTGGGCCGTACTTCTTCCATGATGATCAAGACCGGCACATTACTGTGAATGCGAATCGCTACCGTTCAATGATAACCGAATATTATTGGCCCCAATTGGATACTATGGACTTGGAGGACATGTGGTTCCAACAGGACGGCGCCACAAGCCACACAGCGAATGCCACAATCAATTTATTGGAAACCAAGTTTGGTGAAAGTGTTATCTCACGAAATGGCCCAGTCGATTGGCCGCCTCGGCCGTGCGATTTCACGCCGTTAGATTATTTCCTGTGGGGCCAGCGACGATTGATGAACTTCGTACGAATACCGAACATGAAATTGCAGCAGTATCGGCCGATTTATGCTTGAAAACCGTCGAAAATTGGGTTCAGGGTCTGGACTTCTGCAAGCGTGCCCGTGGTGGCCATGCAAAAGAAATCGAGTTCCATACATAATGGCATCGAACGTACTTTCACAGGAATAAAGAATTTCATTGGTATCTAAAACCGGTTTTGATTTATTCTTAGCGCTCTTTTTGAAAAACGCTATAGATGACAGGTGGCTATTTGTTTTTCGTGGATCTTCTGTAGAATTTGGCGTAGCGTGAAAATCTGGTCGGTTGTCGATTTGCCAGGCCTAAAGCCACAGTGGTATGTTCCAATCAGTTCAGCGATAATTGGTTTTAGTGCTTCGCACATTATAATTGATAGAACCTTATATGCTATGGATAAAAGGCTTATTCCACGGTAGTTTGCACAGAGACTCGGGTCGCCTTTATTAAATATGGGACATAGTACACTGAGCCTTCAATCGCCGGGCATGCATTCATTTAACCAAATTTTGCTAATGAGCTGATGCATGTACCTTATCAGCTCATCACCTCCAGCTGTAAACTGCTCCGCCGGTAATCCATCGGCTCCTGTGTCTTTGTTGTTCTTATGCCGGGCAGTAGCTGTTCTGACCTCATTTTGGTTAGGAGAGGGGCAATCGACGTCGTCGTCCTTGTTGTGATCGATTGTCCCATCGTCTTTGGATATCTGAGGTACCAGTTGTGCGGAGAAATGATCTCCATTAGTTCCGGTTTTGACTTTTTGGTAGAATTTTCAGGCTTCGTTCTTCCATCTGTATAGCTCAATTTTATCACTCTCGCATTTTACGCCTAAAGATAAGGTTTACCTCCTTTCTTTTTCCCTACATCGCTCAACCGCAGCTCGCGTTACAACTGACTGACGCATTGCCATACGCGCAGCGCTCTTTTCATTATTTTTTATGCGACACTCTTCATCGGACCGTGGTTTATTGCGAGGCGGTTTTTCAAAACTAAGTACGGTTTTTACGGCAGTTTTTATATAGTCGGAAATGGGTTTCCACTGCGCATTTTTAATAACCACTAAAAAAATCTTGATATCTCCGCGACAGCAACAATTATACATTCTTTAAATTTTTGTTGTATAATCTTTGTTTTCAGGATTTTAAACTTCAGATTTAAAATATATAAAGACCATTATATTGTGGTAACCGAACTGAAGGTGAGTTCAGTTGTACCACCAGCATTTATGAGAAATTCGGTTACAGCAACCGAATTGACGCCTAATTCGGTCGTTGCAACCGTATTAAGGCCAAATTCGGTTATTCATGCTGAATTCCGTTGTTGCGCCTGAATGATGCCACATTCGGTTACTGCAACCGAATGGGGTATCTATTTTCGTTGTTGCATCCGAATTAATATTAAATTCGGCTGTTCCAATCGAAAATTTTCGAAAATTTAGTTGACAGACTGAATATAATTGAAGATTCAGTTGTCACAACCGAATCAATTAAGTTGCTTCAACCGAATTTCAGTTGTGAGGACTAAATTCGGTCGTGATAACCTTAATTCGGCTGTGGCAACCGCAATTCGGTGGTAACAGTCAAATTTGCGGTTGCTACAACCTCTTCTCAAACAGTTAGTTTCCTGGGTGTAGTTTTTTCAGATCAACCTACATCATAATTAAGTGTTATCGCCGTAGTCATAGCCTAGGACACGGCGAGGCGGACGTGGTCCTGATCCAAGAGCACTGCGTTGCTAACGGCAGGGCTGGTGGGTTGCGGACGAAGCTTGCTATATGGCTAGAAATGATTTGAATGTGTTCCTGTTAACGGCGTATAATGCCAGAGACAATATTGGAGTTATTCTGGAATATGAAGAATGAATGAGCCCATTTCCAGGGTCCTTACATAGAATTAATTCCAAAGTTGACATTGAATTGAATTGTAAATTATGTGAATTTAAAAGATCATTGGAAATCGTTTACTATTAAGCAGTATTCTGTAAGGAATTCCATATCCAAAGACGAAATAACTAATTAAAAAAACGGATCCAATATTCGGTTAGCCGCATGTAGTGTATTCAAAACCGAAACCGGTTAACTGGTTAACCGAATTTCGGCCGGTTGACCGTACGTCGGTTTTTTAAAAATCGCGATATTCGAAGAACCTGTTTTTCGGTTGTTACACAACTGATATAACAACGCAGAATTACCAACCTAAATCACCCGAAGCTAACAAAACCTAACCACCCTTGATGTAAAATTCGGTATTTGAACCCCTCGTTATTTCGAAGCAAATGGCCAATTTGACATTTACGAAATGACAGATTATTAGTAAAAGGTTAAAAATTTAAGAAATCGGTTGCTTTGCGCTGTAAATTGGGATGTGAAAATTGGGAAATATTAACAACTCTCTTCTAAAATGCTGAGACCTCAACTCAAACTGTAAGAAAACTACGGAATAAATTGGGTAAAAATATAGTGCACTGTTGGATCAATTTTGAAGCGAGTTCGCCAATCAGGGTCCTTATTGAAGAAATCAACTCGTGTACGTGTTCGTCCAGTGCATTCAGTGGAAAACATTGTCGCTGTAGATTAAGGTGCGCTCGAACAGCCATTAACGTCAACTAGCCACCGTTCGCAGCAATTGAACATTTCTGTCACGTCATTGCTCAGAAATTTGAGTACAGACCTCGGTATGTAAGCTTACACAGTG
This sequence comes from Phaonia tiefii, assembly GCA_963931995.1. Taxonomy (NCBI): domain Eukaryota; kingdom Metazoa; phylum Arthropoda; class Insecta; order Diptera; family Muscidae; genus Phaonia; species Phaonia tiefii. The sequence goes on from OZ008367.1 coordinate 199,663,991, forward strand.
CAACACGAAAAAATATAACCATATACGGACACCACTACGTGATAAAAGACCAAAAAAATAAATAAAAGACCCGTGTCTCCCAGTTTTGCCCAAAGTCATGGACTTTTTTTATGGGCCCCAAAGATTTTTGATCATTTTGTCAGGCTCACATCTTGCAATTCATTCGGTATTTTGATTTACTCTCTGAGGGGAAGGTATAGCTCCTGTCATAAAGAATAAAAATTGTCAACGCATAAAATCAAAATAACTTCATCTTTAAGGGCAAAATCGTAAAAAAGTTTCAGGAGCCGACTTTGTCAAATTCAGTCGACCGAATTTGTCAAGATGTATTTATTTCAGGTAATGTCACGAGGAATTGTTGTAATTTTCGGCAACAACCACAAGGACAAGAAAAAGTTTCGTTTGCTATTTTAACGCTACCACCTGTACTAGATACAGCTTGGAATTAGTATAAACAACATTTGACAAGGTCGGACCACAACAACAAGAAAAAATTGAAATCAGCTGTTCTAACGATTCCACTTGTAACAGATACATCTTGATGATTAATTTAGTTCTTTTATTTGCTTCAATAAATTCGTGACAAATACGATATCTATTATAAATGTAAGAAAACCGTCTCAAACAATGTGTTTTATTAAATTTTCCTGTTGGATCTGTTGGACCCATATGGTCGTTTGTGTCGAAAACCTGACCGGTCGCTTAAGGGTTAAAGAAGGCCGAATGAATTCAAGTGACAGGGTATTGTGTTGTTTTCTCTTCAAAAATACAGAATTAATTCATGAGAAAGATCAACTTAAGGTGTCTGAGAGGATGGATACTATTTTTGTTTCTAACAAATGGTTTTATTTATCTCCACCCAAAGAAAATTATGAGAAATTTTTTTGTAAATGAATGTTCGTTTAGACGAAAAGAACAATCTTTTACAATAACAATCTTTTGTTTTCGGGGAATGTATCAATTTTCGGTGTCGAGCAATAGACTGATATCAAACGAAATACTTGTAGTGCAAACGAAATATGTTGTATTTACATTTCTTTGCGTGTAATATCAATGTTAGCCATTGATCTGCCTGCAAAAACTTGGTGGCTATATTTGATCATGCAAGCAAAAACTAGCCACTTCGTTGGATATTCAAATGGTAAACAAACTATTTTAAATATATTCTTTAAATTCAAAATATTTCCCAAAATCACCTCATCGCATAATCCAGTTTCACTTTGTTGAACTGTAATAAAATTTAAATAACCGCCACTTTGTTATCCAATACTGACTGATTGAAATTTAGATGAGAAACTCCAAAAATATACACCGATTTTTCAAATCCAAACATTAACCCTGTACGGGTGTTAAAATTTAAAGTTATTCACTAAACACTGGTGCCACATTTCATTACATTGTTGTTTCGATTTTTTTAATGGCACAATTTTATGTTACCTGTCATTCTTACGAGCAGCGCAAAATGACTACAATTTAATTATTTATCTCGTGAGTTCGTTTCCATTTTATTTTTATGATTTGCTCTACATTTTCTGGGTTCCATTGAATTCAACTAATTTTGCTGTCTGCCCCAACTGACTGACTTGACTGTCTGCCTCTACGTGCGTTATCGCCGCTTGTTGCATGCCTCATGCACGTACATATGTGTGTACTACAGGGTAATATGAGATCAGTACCGCCATACATGTGTACGAGTATGCGGTGTACGTTTTTGTGTGTGATCTAACCCAGTCTTACACAACTTTTATAACTTGCATGTCGAACGTGTGTAATAATTGTCAATGGTGGCGGTACTCTGGGCTGGTGGAAAACCACATAAACCCAAACCCAGTAACCGATATTGGTGCAAAGATATAGTCGCACTAGTAGTGAATTCATACGTCTGTATGTACCGCATTTAACGATCGCAATTGCCTTTTTGGGGGCTTCTATAGCACCGCGCAACAAAATGCGTGAGTGAATAACTGCCACTACTTCGGGGGCTGCTAATAGCTGCGCTTAAACACTCTGTTTCATCGAATACCTGAGGACTTGGTATGGCAGGTGCGGCGTAAAAGGCAACGTTTGGGTTCGACTCCCCATCTTGAAATACTTTGACTAAAGTATTTTCACACAGAACGTAATTTTTACGCATTGCATAAAACTGAAACCGCGAATTACACATTCGATGGCATCGGATTTCAATATCTTAATTTTTATTGAAAGGTAAAAACAGATAAGTTGTACCTGGTAGATTTCTGGCTTTGATCCGATTGCGTGTATATCAATATCAGTGAGAGTTGTGTGAAAATAACAACGTAACTAACTAAATGGTTTCCCATTACATCCCATGCAGGAATTGGGGAGAGTAATAACTACATACATACATATGATGTATTCGTCTGCCAAAAAAATACTACCTTTTATAGGTTAAAATTGTGTATACGAATTAGAGTATCCAAAAACCGGCAGGAAGTTCCGGAAAAATTTCTCCAGCGCATTCCTTGGCTCATTTCATGAAGAAAAGTCCACTAGGACCATGTCCGAAAATGCAAGGGTGCGAAATGGCAGCGGGTTCAAAATTTTCGGTTTGGGCTCGGAGGGTAAAGTTGCTAACGTCTGAGCCAGTGGTCGGATTTTTCTGTTTTTGGGCTTGTTGGAAAAGTCTTTGAGAGGCCTTTCAGAATAAATAAAAATCTAATCGCCGAGATACAGAGCTTTCGGGAAAAAAATGGAAAAAAAGTCATGTAACCTCAATTTGCTCAGCCAGATTGCAGGTAACTTATAGATAGCCATACCTCTTACCTTCCCACAATTACCTAAACGAAGCCTAGAGGTCTAACTGTTCAAAAGTTATGACCATTTTACTGAAATGCAAAAATGTTTGATTTTGTTTTTGGAAGCGAAATAACAGCACACATTTATTTGTTTTTGTAAATCAACACGTTTAAGATTTTATTTTGGAAAGTTTTGAAAATTTTAAAACGGACACTTGCGTGAACAAAGCCATACATTTTTTATTTTGCTTCTGAAAAGCCTCTTGAAGACCTTTCCAACAAGCCCAAAAACAAAAAAATCCGACCAGTGGCTCAGAAGTTAGCAACTTTACCCTACTACCCTCCGACCAACAATCGGAAAATTTTGAACCCGCTGCGATTTCGCACCCTTGCATTTTCGGACATGGTCCTAGTGGACTTTCTTCATGAAATGAGCCAAGGAATACGCTGGAGAAATTTGTCCGGAACTTCCTGAATCACACTGTATATATACCAAGATCTTGCAAGAAGAAATTCATGAAAATTCTAATCCCTAAAAGATTTAACAATTTTGTTTTCAGTTTCGGTATGAAGTTCCTCATCGCACATTGCGGGATGAGGGCTAAATGAAAAAAAAAATTAAACAATTTGCTTTAGCACTATTATGAGGTTGAATTTTATGTTTCGGGATTAGAGAACAAAAACAAATATTAATCATCGAAAATCGCTTTATTGTTTTTCAAAATATTCCGCATGAAGATTTACACACTTTTGCATGCGTTTGAACCAATTGTGGAAACACTTTTGCCACTGTGATTGAGGTATCTCCAAAACATGCATTCCGCTTCTTCAGGTGTCGAAAAACGTTGACCTCTCAGTTTATTTTTTTTACGTACGGGAATAAAAATAAGTCATTCGGTACCAAGTCAGGACAATACGGCGGATGACCCATCAAATCGATATTTTGGGTGCTCAAAAATGCAGTTGTTTCAGCCGATGTGTGAGAGCTCGCATTGTCGTGGTGAAGAGTGATCCGTCTTCGGCGGTTGGTTTTCCTGATTTCTTGGAAGGCAACTGACAAACAAATGGTTGTGTACCACTCGCAATTCACTGTTCTGCGTTGTTCTAGTGGCACGGTTGGTTGCGACATGTCCGAAATTTCCGAAAAAAACAGGCGACCATTTGCTTGGAAGTGCTTCGGGCGCGAACAACTTTTGTTGGATTTGGCTCATCTTGAAACACCCATACAGTTGACTGCTGTTTACCTTCGGGCTCATTCGCGTAAATCCAGGATTCATCACCTGTCACGATGTCAGAGACGTGTTTAGAGGCACAGCGATCATATTTTTGGAGCATTTCTTTCAACCAACCGACACGATCCTCTTTTGAGCGATTGACAAATTGTGTGGGATCCAACGCGAACAAATTTTTTTGACAGTCAAATGTTTATGACAGTCATTATGTTATGTATGCTGGTCCCACTAATGCCTAAGGTTGTCTCAATCTCACTATAGGTCACATGGCGATCTTGCAAAATCAGTTCGCGCACAGCATCAATGGTTTTCGGAACAACAGCTGATTTCGGACGACCTTCACGAAATTCGTCTTGGAGTGAACTACGACCACGATTGAATTCACCATACCATCGATAAACACTGGTCCTTGATGGAGCTTCATCGTCAAAAATGGAATTGAGTTAATCCACGTCGAAAGTTGTAAAAAATAATCGCACGAAAATGTTCACGATTTAGTTACATTTTTGGGCCGAGATGAATCTTGTAAGTTACTGTAAACAACACAAATAGCGCTCGTATGTCAAAACGTTCTGAGTACGCATAACCTCAAAAATGTCCAACTTTACGATAGAGCTGTCAGTTGCCAGATTGCAGCACTAGGATTGCCAAATCCCGAACCATAAATTTCAACCCGTATGCTACAACCCAGTTTTAGCAACTATATTGGGTACTTTTGCTTTGGTTTGTGTCTAGGTATGTTGTGTAATGGGAAGTTTTCTAGGTGTAGCATGTAACCAATATTTAGTAAAGGGTTTTTCAACAGAGACGCTACAAAAGTAAATCGATAGCGACAGCAAACGACGCCATATTTTTTCCCGCTCTTTTGACATTTCTCTTCAGTAAGGTTTGCCATTTCATCGTGGAAAGATAAACGAGCCAACAACGAGTCGAAATTATTAAAATTTACTACCGAAATTTGGAGTCAGTGGCCTCAACTGTAAGAGGCCAACTTTAAGAGGCCTCAACAATCAGCGATGAGGCTCATTTCTGGCTGAATGGCGTCGTCAATAAGCAAAATATGCGTTATTGTTCAGACAGCAATCCACACGTAATCCATGAGTCAGCATTGCATCCCGTAAAAATTACGGTTTGGTGCGGTTTATGGGCCGGCGGCGTCATTGGGCCGTACTTCTTCCGTGATGATCAAGACCGGCACATTACTGTGAATGCCAATCGCTACCGTTCAATGATAACCGAATATTTTTGGCCTCAATTGGATAAGATGGACTTGGAGGACATGTGGTCCCAACAGGACGGCGCCACAAGCCACACAGCGAATGCCACAATCAATTTATTGGAAACCAAGTGTGGTGAAAGTGTTATCTCACGAAATGGCCCAGTCGATTGGCCGCCTCGGTCGTGCGATTTGACGCCGTTAGATTATTTCCTGTGGGGCTACGTCAAGTCTATGGTCTATGCCAACAAGCCAGCGACGATTGATGAATTTCGTACGACTATCGAACGTGAAATTGCAGCAGTATCGGCCGATTTATGCTTGAAAACTGTCGAAAATTGGGTTCAGCGTCTGGACTTCTGCAAGCGTGTCCGTGGTGGCCATGCAATTGAAATCGAGTTCCATACATAATGACATCGAACGTACTTTCACAGGAATAAAGAATTTCATTGGTATCTAACGGTGTGTTTACACGGGACAGTTTGAGACAAGATAGTTGAGAATAAGTATTAGTTGTCAAAAAGAGAAAAATTGTTTGTGTGACGTACGCGTCCAGCCAGTTATATAGACAGTACAGTTTTAAGCAACCGCCGACAGTGTCGTTTCGTTAAATTTCGTGCTCTGATTTTTTGTTTCTTCGCTCTTTTGCCATTGTGTTTTGTCTTACTGCTCCAAATTACTTACTTCTTCCCAATTTGTAAAGTCGTTTGCGATGTTTTTCTTTTTTCTCAAATTACTACGAAACGTCACCGATATGGCCGATGGCTGAACTAGTAGAGGTTGAAGCAGTGGGATTTGTTGTAATTGTGTGAACCAACAACAGGCATTTAATTTTTGTTTCATGACTCTAACCGTCAAATTCAACACAGATCCATATGAACAAACACAGTAAACAAAAAAGTACAACAACAAAATACACTGAATTTAACAGATGGAGTCATAAGAAAGCAAAATCAGTTGTTCTATTGCGCCAACCTTTACTAGTTCAGCCATGATCTGGCCGCTTATGTCAAATCGCTTGCCGAAGTTACTGTCATTGAAAAATCAGAGACAGTAGCGAGGCAAGTGAGAGAAGTGTAAGTGGGGTAGTAAAAATGTGTGAATGTATTGCTACTGTCGGAGCAAAACTGTTCCGTGTAAACGCCAGGTAAAACCGGTTTTGTTATATTTAAAAAAAAATTTTTTTATAGCGCTCTTATTGAAAACCCCGTTATATATTGTAGTTTTGAAACCAATATGAGGTAAATTCAGAAAAGCCAAAGTGAAAGAAGTTTAAAAAATAACATTTTCTTTAATATGTGCCTTTTCTTAAAAAAAAGTAAATTTTCTCAAAAAAAAAGGTTACTCATATTCTTAATCAAACTACCTTATCTTAAAGAAATAACTTATTTTTAACAAGTACCTTTGCTTACAAAAAGTAAGTATTTTTTTTTAAATAAGTACCTACCTTTTCTTAAAGAGTTCATTTTCTTACAATAAATTGGCGTTTCTGGAAAAACTAAATTTCTTTAAAGAGCACCTTTGTGTGAAACAAAATAACTTTTCTTAAGATAAGTACCTACCTACTCTTGAAAAAATACCAATTGAAAAAAATTCCCATTTCTTCAAAAAAAAATATCTTCTCTTCAAAAAATTCGTTTTCTTACAAACATTCCTTTTCTTAAAAGTAGCTTTTTTTAAAAATAAAGTAATACCTTTTCTTTTCTTGAGATACGTAGTCTTTCTGATAATAAGTACATTTTCTTCAAAAAATAACCTTTTCCTAAAAATAGTTCCACTTTAAAAGTACCAGTTCTTAAAAAAAGTATTTCTTTGTAAAAAAATCACTTCTTCTTCTTCTTAAACTTAGTACCTTTTCTTAAAAAAACATTAGCTTTTAATGAAAGAAGTACGTTTCTTCAAAAAAATTACCTCTTCGGGAAAATATAGTACAAATATACATTCCATAAAAAAACTTTTCTTAAAAAAGTTTATCGTTTTTCAAAAAGTACCTTTTCTTAAAGACTCATTTAAATTATCGTATTTTTCAACGGGCGCGTTAGGCGTGTTGGGACTAACTAGTACATAATACATGGCGAAAGGAACTTCCTTCCAACCGGGTGTTCGCTGACACCTAATGTGATTTTTGAATACTCTAATTAAAGTGTCAATAACCGACACCAGTTATTCGGTGAAGCCAGTGAACCGGGTTTTTTGCTCTTAACCGTGTGCAATTTTCGAACAAACCGAAAACCTGCTTTTACTCAAACTCTGTCAAATATCATTAACACATCTCGCGCCAAGCCCCAAAATCGCAATTCACTCATTCGGGCTAAATTGTTTTTCTGTTTAGTTTAGTGAAAAAGTGAAAAATTTCACCTTTTCCGTGGTTTTTCAGCAATTTTCCGTGTGTGCACCGGTGATCACGCGGCCGCAGGAAGTAATTTTACTTTTACCTAATTTATCACCGGTGCAAATTTAACATGTTGTTTTTTATTGTTTCAGACGAATAAAAAACTTAGTGATTCAAAGACAAATGAATGATGCTGTTGATAGAGACAGAGATTACATTCCTGCTAGTAGTTGTGATGAAGGGTCCACCTCAACGACTGCGGACCAAATAATATTCATCACGGTACCTCCTCCATCTGCGTGCGACGATTCTCATGAAACACTAGACAATCTGGTAACAGCTAGGCAATCCTCACGTTCTGCTAAACCGTCAACATCTCGTTCATTCAACATCTTTTCACCAGAGTTGAGCTCAAGACCATCAACATCTCGTTCATTCAACATCCCTCTCATCTCATCCTTCACCTTCAACATCCTTCAACGTCTTCATCATCTCGTGTTCTCGAGGAGCAAGTGGATGACCCTGACAATAATTTTGAGGAAAATAATGAAAATTCGGATGTATCAGAAGCAGTTTTTGGGTCAATATGCCAGTCACACTTGGAAACAGTCGGAGTTCCACCTGATATCTACACGAAATTAGATCAGAAAGGGCCCATTGAATGATTCAGCCATTTATTGGACGATGAAATAATTGGTATATTGGACACTGAAACCAATAGATTTGCGGCGCAAACTCTGGCAGAATCCCCACACCCTAACGTTAGAGTCAAAAAGTGGATTGATATCAATGCTGTTGAAATGAGACAATTCATTGAAATTTTATCCTGGATGGGTCTTGTGCCATTGCAACATCAAAGAGATTATTGGTCGAAAGATATAGAGAGTTATTTGACGTAAATTTATTTACACCAGGTGGAATTACAAAAATTGTTGGCTTAAATTTTTCATGCCGTTTTGATTGATGGAAAACTGTGAATGGCAAACGTATTGTGTACTTTTTTGTAATATTTTATTTATAGTATACATAAGTATATTTAATTTGCACAACAATTTTAACGCACAAAACAAAATGCCGTTGCTATTTTCTTGCAGGTTGGTTTGAGCCATTGCCTCTATCTGGTACTATTAAAGCAATACATTCCAACATGCAACATCCATATGCAACACACCAAACTTTGTAAATTTACTGAGTCAAATCTCTTCTCTATATGTAATTTCTCTACGGGAGGCACAAGAAGGGCATAAAGTTATTCAAACTGTGTGCCGAAGGCGGATATACCTACAATTTGAGAGTATGTACTGGAAAAGAGAAAGTTAACCTGACAGCTTTTTCTGAGAAAATTGTTATGGAACTGTTTGGAGAGCTTCTAGACCATCGAAGAACCCGCTATTCGGATAACAGGTATACCAGTGTGAGAGTAGCTCGAATAATGTTAGGGAAAAAAACGCACTTGATTGGAACTTTGCGCAAGAATCGTTACCTACCCTGATGTTCTACAAGCTAAATTAAAAAGGGGAGTACAGAACCCACCAAAAAAATTTTGTTCTGAAATGGCAACACAAACGGGAGGTGTTAATGCTGAGCACGAAACATAATTATACAATGGTGACAAAGGTAAACAGCGGTAAAGAGATCAATAAACCAGACATGGTGTTTGACTACAACATAGTATGTTGACATCTCTGACCAGCTCTCAGCATATTCGCCATACTTGAGGCGGACTGTAAAATGATACAAACACCTGTTGTCAATGCTCTACACCTGTACAATAAAGTCAACAATAAAAAAAGGGTCATGAAACAATTCAAAGAAGAACTAGTGCGAAAGCTGGAAAGCAGCATGTGAGGAAGAAGAAGAACCAGGACAAACGTCCTTGGTCTCTGAGCAAGATCAGCCACCGCAGATGCCCCCTGTTACAATGAAGCATATTCTGAAGGAAGTTGAATGACGCAAGAGGCGGACCAGAAAAAAATGCTCGGTGTGCTACAAAAATCTGGTTGAATAACGGGGAACTCCTTATGCTCGAAAAACTGCAAAAATTATCAATACCTTCTACACCAAGTGCAACGTACTCATTTTTATCAAGAGCTTTGACAACACTCTCCTTAGATCATGTGTAGATTACATTTTGAGTAGTAAAGTTACTTCTTTTTCCCTAATTCTAACAGGTTTAAGTAAAAAAACATACACAGCCAAATTCGCGATGTCGAACGTTAACGTTCGCTTTCTTTCTATACGACAAACAGCTGATTTGGGAGTCACTAACAAGCGAACGAAAACATATACAATTCAGTACAAAATCGGAACCCAGCGAACGAAGTCAGTCACTCACTTTCGTTTCAAAAAGCGAGTCACTATCTTTCGTCTTGCGTTCGCATGGTTTTACGAGTGTTTGTGTGGTTGTTGTTCAATCAATAACATAAAGTTGACGTTCACCATTTAATTTCGGTGCAAGAGTATCTGCAGGTGCCGCAAAGTTGGCGTTTTTGTGCTGAAATGGAAATATATTTTAATAACAAATTTATTATAATCACATTCTTTTCTATCCATTGTGTTTCTTCCATTGAATTCTTAATACATAAATTGTTTTTGTTTCAAGCTTTTATTTGATTTCCAGCTATGCGACAACCAAAAGACAAGTGACTGGTTTTGACATTTTCGTTCGCCTAGCCGACAGCGAAAATAGTTAATGGCTTCCGATTTTTCAAACACACAATAACATTTAAAGCCTGGGATAAGAACGCTAGTGAGTGACTGGCTTTCGTTCGCTTAGGTTTTCTTTCGAGATCGTGACTTTGGCTGAGAGTAATTCTTTAAAGAACGAAACTTTGGCCCATCTGATGACTCCTTTCACACTCTTCGCGGTGCGGTCGGTGTGATAGACAGTTGTTTGACGAAAAGTGACTTACACCAGGTGGATTTACAAGCACTACTAAATTTAATTTTTCATGTCGTTTTGGTGAAAAACTGTGAAATTTAAATGTGAAATTTACACTTCTTTATTAACTGTTACTATCAGCATACATTTGTGTTGTAAAGGGTTTTTCAATAAGAGCACTACAAAAGTTTTTTTAAATAAAACAAAACCGGTTTTAGATACCAATGAAATTCTTTATTCCTGTGAAAGTACGTTCGATGCCATTATGTATGGAACTCGATTTCTTTTGCATGACCACCACGGGCACGCTTGCAGAAGTCCAGACGCTGAACCCAATTTTCGACGGTTTCAAGCATAAATCGACCGATACTGCTGCAATTTCACGTTCGATATTCGTACGAAGTTCATCAATCGTCGCTGGCTTGTTGGCATAGATCATAGAGTTGACGTAGCCCCACAGGAAATAATCTAACGGCGTCAAATTGCACGACCGAGGTGGCCAATCGACTGGGCCATTTCGTGAGATAACATGTTCACCAAACTTGGTTTCCAATAAATTGATTGTGGCATTCGCTGTGTGGCTTGTGGCGCCGTCCTGTTGGAACCACATGTCCTCCAAGTCCATATTATTCAATTGGGGCCAAAAATAGTCGGTTATCATTCAACGGTAGCGATTCTCATTCACAGTAATGTGCCGGTCTTGATCATCACGGAAGAAGTACGGCCCAATGACGCCACCGGCCCATAAACCGCAGCAAACCGTAATTTTTTCGGGATGCAATGATGACTCATGGATTACGTGTGGATTGCTGTCTGACCAGTAACGCATATTTTACTTATTGACGAAGCCATTCAGCCAGAAATGAGCCTCATCGCTGAAGATGATTTTCCGATGAATTCCGCTCTTAAAGTTGAGGCCACTGACTCCAAATTTCGGTAGTACATTTTAAAAATTTCGACTCGTTGTTGGCTCGTATATCTTTCCATGATGAAATGGCAAACCTTACTGAAGAGAAATGTCAAAAGAGCGGGAAAAAATATGGCGCCGTTTGCTGTCCCTACCGATTTACTTTTGTAGCGTCTCTGTTGAAAACCCCGCTATTTAACACAATAACTTTAACACACAAAACGAAATGCCGTTGTTGTTATTTTGTTGGTAGGTTTGAAATATTGCCTCTATCTGGTATTATTAAAGCAATTCTCTCAAAATTCCAACGTTCATATCACGCGAGGCCAAATTGTAAAAAATTGTTTATTTCCATATAGAAATGATAAAAATTCTATTAGAAAAATGGTGGATAGATTTTTCTATTCACAAAAGACAACATTAATCTTTTCGACAAGCAGAACATCCAACCAGTTGAAGGTAAGGGCGAATGTTGATATCCGTTACTGCAGCGAGTTTTCGAGGGAAATGTGCTCCCATAATATATCGTCCTATACTCGTAACACTGTGTGTAATTTTTTAAGTCATGGAAATATAACCATATACGGACACCACTACTTGATAAAAGACAAAAGAAGACCCATGTCTCCCAGTTTTGCCCAAAGTCATTTTTTTTTTTTTTTTTTTTATCAAACCAACACTCAGGGGATGCCCCCTATAAATGCAGTGCATTGTGTTGGCGAAGGAAAATTGTGGTAGTAGAGGGTGGAAAGAGGGAGTAGTGACTGTTGACATTTGCCTTGAATGTTTGTATGTCACAATTGGTGGGAAATACACTAGCCGGAAGTTTATTCCACATACGGACTGTACGGCTGAAGAACGAATTTTCTCTATAGTGTGTAGTGCGGTCAATCGGCCATTCGATAAAAAACGGATGAGAGTTCCTGGACAGCCGCGTACTTCGGCTAAATATCCTCACGTCCGGCATAAGTTGACGGATGTCCGAGGAACACATACCGTGGAAATATCGATAGAAAAGTGACACGCAACCCACATTTCGACGATGCTCAAGGGAGGCAATAGAGTTGGATACCCTACTGTCCCCTATTAACACCGTCGCTCTCTTCTGGACACGGTCGAGAAGCTCCAAAGAAGTCCTAGGAGCACCTGCCCATATATGGGAGTTATACTCCATCTTTGGCCTGATGTAGATATTGAGAAGATCAGAGGGAGTGAAGTATTTCTTGCACCGCTTTAAAAAGCCTAGACACTTGAATGCATCTTTCGACACTTCAAATACATGTTTTGCCCAACGGACATCACATTGTATTTTCATGCCCAGAACATCAAGAGCGTCTGATTCATCAATATCCACACCGTCCATAGACAATGACGACACACCTGGGTCAGCAATACGTTTATGCGACAATAAACAACACTGGGTCTTACCCGCATTAAAATCTACTCTATTCTTTCGACCCCATTCAACAATGGATACCAGATCGCGGTCGAGTGTTTCATTCATCGTCCGGCGTTTGACTTCAATCTCTTGAAGACTTGGCCTACGATCGAATGAATAAGAATGGCAGAGATTACTGTCATCGGCAATAGAGTAGATTGGATTCACAGTCTGACCCAGGAGATCGTCAATGAAAATAAGAAAAAGAGAAGGAGAAAGAACAGAGCCCTGTGGTACACCTGCAGTCAATTTATGCTCGTCGGATGAAACCCCATCTACAACAACTCGTATAGTGCGATCTCTGAGAAAACTCGATATAAATCGAGTGAAGTTATCACCGACACCAAAAGCAGCGAGCTTTGACAAGAGTGCATCGTGCCATACTCTGTCAAAGGCCTTGGAAATATCAAGAGCCACTACCTTACTCTCACCAAGCCGGTGGATGGATCGACTCCACTGTTCCGAAAGGAACGCCATCAGGTCTCCAGTAGATCTCATTCTACGGAAACCATACTGCCGATCGTTAAGAAGGTCATTGGACTCAAGATACTTCACTAGATGGTGGCTAACCATGCTCTCCATAACCTTCGAGAGCGTAGAACAAATTGCAATTGGGCGGTAATTTGCAGGGTTACTTGCATCACCTTTTTTAGGAGTGGCTGGACATTAGCAACCTTCCAACGCGCCGGGAAGACTCCGGCACGGTATGCAAGGTTGAAAAGGTTGTGGTGCAGTGGACACGCCAGCGTCGAAGAGCACCTACTCAAGACCAGTGCAGATATGCCATCCGGGCCCGGGGATTTACCTACGACGAGATTCGCAAGAACCTTTTTAACTCCTCGCGTTCGAAAAAATATCTTGGGCATGGAACAAGATACGTGATTGATCACGGGGAGTGGTTGATTGCTATCCGGCAAGGAAGAGTTCCTTGCAAACATTTCAGCCAAGAGGTTAGCTTTATCAACCGGTTCAGTGAATGTTATGTCATCTTTAAGAAGAGTTGGGATAGAGGAAGAACTATCCTTTATTCTTCTTGCAAATGACCAAAAGTTCTTACTTCCTCTAGGGAAAGAAAGGACTTTAGCACGAATACGCTGTTCGTGAAGAAACTTTTCGCGTCGAAGTACTTTGGCACACTTGGATCTTGCCTGTTTGCGTAGCAGTTCAGTATCAACGTTTTTATTAGAACGCCAGTCTCTGAACGCGTCCTCTTTGGATCTGACAGCATTCTTGCATGTCTGGTTACACCAACTTTTTTCCGATGGTTTAACCGAAATAATTTTCGTCGGAATGAATGAATTCATACCAATCAAAATTATCTTCTCGATCATTTCAGCAGCAGCATCTATGTCATTGTCCAGAAAACAAAGCTTCCAGTTAAAATGCTGATAAAAGTTGTTGAGCTCTGCCCAACGTGCCTCTTCGTAGATAAAAATTTTTCGCTTCGGGACTGTGTTTGAAGCGAGACGAAGAGCTGAATACGAAAAGGACGCTGAAATGATACAGTGATCCGAATTACCCAGAGGTGCAAGCGTGTTAACTTCGTACTTTTCAGAGTGCGAAGTTAAGAAGAGGTCAAGTAAATTTTGGTTGTGCCCTTGAACACACGGAATGTGCGTCGGTTCATTCACCAATTGCGTTAAGTTGTTATGAGCGGCGAAGAGCTCAGCGTATTGACCCTCCGTAGTTGTATGGCTCGAATGCGTTAACCAGGAGGAATTATGGACATTGAAATCACCAGCAACAACGATTTCACTGTCTGGATAATTCCCCAATATCTCAGAAATGGAATCGGAAAGGGTGTCAAAGCCATTAAAGGATGTCTCCCTTCCCGCATTAGGACTTCTATAAAGAAATCCGAAATGTAGGACATGTGTTCCAATCTTGAATTTTAACCAAAGAGAGTTAAATTCTGGATCTTGTGAGTCGAAATGTCGCTGACTCTGAAACACTATGCCATTTTTTACATAAACCACAAGGCCTCTGTGGGAAATAAAAAGGGATAGAGTGTGGTACCCAGGAACGTGAAAATCCTGTGGATCAGAATCCTCGCGGACCTGGGTTTCACACAGAGCAAGAACATCAGGCCGATGAATATTAATATGAGAGTACACACCGAAAAAATTCGTTCTCAACCCTCGTATGTTACCATAATGTATAACAAAATTACACACCATTGCGACACACAAACACACAGAACAAATTCACAGCAGTACTTTTTTATGGGCCCCCAAAGATTTGGGGCCTCGGTGTCATTTTTGCAAAAGAGTGATCATTTTGTCAGGCTCATATCTAGCAAAGCGCTAGAAATTTTGGTTTACTTTCTAGGGAAAGTTGTAGCTCTTGTCAAAACTTTAAAAAATTCGATTTTTTACCTTTTTTCCCCTGTTCAGGTCCATAGGTAGGAAACCGTTCAAAATTCAAGGAAACAATCAACCGCAAGAATCTACCTAAGATATCAATAAACTACTTTCTGGAACATATGAAATTCCTAGAATGATTCTTAATACCGTTTACTTCAACATTGGGATACTATGCTAACTCACCGACCGCAGCAGCACAGGCAAAGCAGTAAGCTACGCAACAAGGGATGCTGCACACAATGTAATAATCATTCCTAGGAAGTTCATATGTTCTAGAAAGTTGTTACTGTTCTTAGGTGTTCTTAAGGTCTTAGGTACGTTTTTGTAGTTGACACGAGCTACAACTTTCCCTCAGAGAGTAAATCAAAATTTCTAACGGTTTGCAAGATATGAGCCTGACAAAATTATCACTTTTTTGCAAAAATTACACCGAGGCCCCAAATCTTTGGGGCCCATAAAAAAAGTGCATGACTTTGGGCAAAACTGGAAGGCACTGGTTTTTTTTTTTGGTCTTGTCCGTATATTGTTATATTCTTTCGTGTTGCACAGTGTAATAGAGAACGGCGAGTTTCGTCCTATTTTCGTATTATCCTCGAGGTGTATAAACTTTATCCCCACATCGAAGTAGTAAAGCGAACCAAAATAACGAGATTCTGCTGGATAGGACATGTTAGTAGAATGCATGAGAAGGAAATATTTTGGAATACGTTCTCGAAAGACATCGAAAGTAAAAAAACCACCAAGACTCCACTGGAAAGACCAGCTAGAAGAATGCCTAGAAGAACTCGGTGTTACCAACTGGAAGAAAAATGATCCACCAGGTTGGTGAAATATTTTATCTTCGTTTTTTAAGGCGCCTTACCTTAGGGTAACCTTTTTAGAGTTGTTTGAGGGTAATGCAAGTAGGGTGGTTTCAAATTCAGGGTGGTTTCAAATTCAGTCGACAAGTTTTCCTCATGTCCTTTTTCGATATTAATGTAATTTGGTACATTGGTATTCCAAGTAGAGTGTCCAAAACCGGTTAACCGTTTTTTTTGGCTTTAACCGTGTGCCGGTTGTTTAGAAAACTTAAATTTCGAACAAACCGAAAACCGGTTATTTGATGTCGGTCAACCGGTTTTACCCGATTTGTACTAATATCCTTAAAAATTAATAATAAATTATATGATTGTCGAACTTTAATGAAATTTTGGATTAAGAAATATGATTTCTATTTTCAAATCTGATTTTATGCTTCAATAAGTTTTAAATGCCATTTCTAAAATGTTTTTGTTTTTGTTCAATTTTCGAAATGGTTATATGATTTGAGTAAGATTTTTTTTTTAATTTCATAATGTAAATTATTATAAAATAAATGTTTTGAACTTAACTTTTCATGCATGAAAATCTCTTTCAAATTTGGTATTTGGAATTTGATTTTGGAATTTTAATCAGTATAATTTGAATTTGAATAATCGGAAAATCGTATTCCGCAATTAAGCTCATTTTCGGCTTAATGGTTTTGTCAATCAGCAAACTATTACTGGTTACTGGACAGCAAAAAACCTCATGTACTTCAACAGACTGCATTGCATCTACAGAAAGTGACCGTGTGGTGTGAATTCTATCTCGAAGGTGTGATTGGACCGCAGTTTTTCGTCGATGAAAATGATCGCAATGTTACAGTCAATGGCGCTTGGTGTCGTGTCATGTAGGAAAATAATTTTTGGTCAGAATTGGTTGGACATGATATCAGTGACATGTGGTTTAGACAAGATGGTGCCATATATTACACAGCTGTTGAAATAATTGATCTACTGAAGGAGAATTTCGGTAAAAGCGGAATCACGAGAAATGGTTAGGTCAAATGGCAACCTCGCTTATGCGATTTAACGCCGTTGGATTTGTGGGGGTGCGTTCAGTTGTTGGGTTATGCCAACAGGCCAACAGCGCACGAGGAGCTAAGGAACAATATCGAACGCGTACTTGCCAAAGTTCCTGCCGATATGTGTCGTGAAATGTTGAAAAGTTAGCTACAAAGAATCGATCACTGTAAACATGATCGCGGAGTTCATATGAAAGAGATCTGTTTCATAATTAAATTTAACATGTTAGTGCAGCCGGATATTTCAATTATTCTGTGTTTTTCTGTTAAATACAAATTTTTTGTGTCCTTATTCGAAAAACCATGATATTTTTCAGGTTTAAAGCCATACTGATATGACCCGATCCGGTGTGCCACAGTTGGCATTAGTTGTTTTGCACTTTGCTCTTTAGATGGCTTATGCTGCGAAACTTGGCTTATAAACAATGATCAATTTGTTCACAGTAAGATGAGGGCCTACAGTACCATAAGGGCGCTCGTCCAACCAAGTTTTGCGAAAAACCTAGTACAAATTACAGTTCTAACACCGCATTTATTAAGGTGATTTGGGGTTCCTGAATCACACAAAGTACAAAAAGTGTAGCAAATGGTACACAAAATTGTACACAAGGAATATCAAACTCATAATCTTTGAAATAGTGCAGGCTTATCAAGTGTACGTAAAATAAGTTTACACATAATTGTAGCAAAATACAAATTTCTCAGCGGTCTACCTTTAGGGTAACGAAATATCACACTTTTCACAAATATTCGTAAAACTGTACTGAAGCCCCATACTCAGGTCTTAGGAAATTTCAATTTCCATACGAACGACGTGTATACAAATATTGAAAATTTCGTAAACCCAAAATTTCCCTCACTTTTCATTTGCGAGATTTTCGTAAGGAAATTCTTAAAAAAAAACTGTCTATTCAGTCAAGGTGTCATCAATACAATTTGAACTACGTATTCATCTGTGGAACTTTTTACTGAATCCCTTTTCACGTTGTTGCCAAACATTCTACTACATGCAGAAAATCTGTTTGTTTCTTGTTTGAAGGCAAATATCACATGTGTTTTGAGCTTGTCGCAAATATAGTATACTTGTGTCCAAACACATTGTGTTTCTATTCAAAATTACCTGTTTCAGACACAATGATATATGTTTGTGATCCCAACACACTTTTGTTTGTAATACAAATACAGCTGTGGCTGGTGCACTATTTGCTCTCGCTGTCGCGAGCAAAGTGATAGAAGAGGGACGAAGAGAAATTGTTCTCAGCCTGAGTAAATATTATTGCAAGTGTAATCCTGTATTTTCGTATTCTTCTGTAAGTCAGGGATTCATAAAAATTCCTGAATGCGTGTAAAAATGAAAAGAGTGTTTGTTATGTTGACTGATCTGTTGTGTGGGCTGGGTTTGCCTCCCGCCACCGTTCATAATGGCAGTGAAAATACGTAAACGAACAAGAAAACATAAACAACCCCTATTTGTTGACGACCCCCGTAAACGTTATAAGGACCACGATTTACGGATATGCACTTGGAATGTAAGGACTCTATATAGATCCGGTGCAAGTATCCAACTGGCAGATGTCCTCGAAAGTTATAAGGCTGACATTACCGCTATCCAGGAAATGCGATGGACAGGACATGGCTGCACAAGAAAAAGAAACTGCGATATATACTACAGTTGCCATGAAAAAAAACATGAATTTGGTTGTGGTTTTGTAGTTGGCAAAAGACTGCGACATCTAGTCTCTAGGTTCAATCCTGTGAGTGAACGAATAGCCACAATCCGCATAAAAGCGAAATATTTTTATATTTCCCTAATTTGTGTGCATGCCCGACAGAAGAGAAAGATGATGATGCCAAAGACATATTCTATGAGCTCCTAGAGGAAACGTATGACCGCTGCCCTGTCCATGACATTAAGATTGTACTAGGAGATTTTAATGCCAAAGTAGGAAGGGAGAATGTGTTTAATCCAACTATTGGCAATTTCAGTCTTCATGCTGACAGTTCCGACAACGGTATGAGACTGATTGACTTTGCGGCGGCAAAAAAAATGGTTATTAGTGGCACAAGATTCCAGCATAAAGACATCCACAAGGCTACTTGGGTATCCCCTGATCAAAGAACTAAGAACCAAATTGATCACGTGGTAATTGATGGAAGGCACTCATCCAGTGTAATGGACGTACGAGTGATCAGAGGAGCTAACATCGAGTCTGATCACTACCTGGTAGCAGCAAAGGTTCGCACAAGAATAAGTAGAGCGAAAATCGTACGAAACCAGACGCAGAGGAAGCTGGACATCGGAAAGCTGCAATTACCAGAGGTAGCCACAGCCTACTCAAGGAAGCTCTCGCAACTTTTGGCACAGAACCCACCCCCTCCCGATGACGATCCTGATGCGCAGTGGAAACCCATTTCCGACTGTATCAAAACTGCCGCAACAACCGTACTTGGTTTCGAAAAACCGCTTCGCAATAAACCGTGGTACGATGAAGACGAAAAGAACGCTGCACGTATGGTAATGCTTCAGTCAATTGCAACGCGAGCTGCAACTGAGCGGTATAGGGAGAAGAGAAAGGAGGTAAACCGTCTCTTTAGGCGTAAGAAACGGCAGTGGAGAAAGCGCGAGAGTGAGAAAATTGAGACATACAGAAGGAAGAACGGAGCCCGAAAATTCTACCAAAAAGTTAAAAACGGAACTAATGGACATGGTTCAGGGCCCCCCTTCTGTAAAGATGTGCAGAGCATGTTGGGAATATGGAGAGAGCATTTCTCCGCGCTACTAGTACCTGAGATATCCGATGACGATGGGACAATCGATCACAATATGGACGACGACGTCGATTGCCCCCATCCTAACCAAGACGAGGTCAGAACAGCTATTGCCCGGCTTAAGAACAACAAAGCCGCAGGAACCGATGGATTACCGGCGGAGCTGTTTAAGGCTGGCGGCGATGAGCTGATAAGGTGCATGCATCAGCTCATTAGCAAAATTTGGTTAGATGAATGCATGCCCGGCGATAGGAGTCTCAGTGTACTAGGTCCCATATTTAAAAAAGGTGACCCGAGTATTTGTGCCAACTACCGTGGAATAAGCCTTTTATCCATAGCATATAAGGTTCTATCAAGTATAATGTGCGAAAGACTAAAACCAATTATCGCTGACCTGATTGGACCATACCAGTGTGGCTTTAGGCCTGGAAAATCGACAACTGACCAGATTTTCACGCTACGCCAAATCCTGGAGAAGACACACGAAAAACAAATCGACACCTATCATCTATTTATCGATTATAAAGCAGCCTTCGATAGTCCGATACGGGAGAAAATATATGAATCAATGTCTGAGCTCTATGAATCAATGTCTGAGCTTGGTAAGGATCTTACCGAACCTTTCGAAACTAAGCGAGGCCTCAGGCAAGGCGACACCCTATCGTGCGATCTCTTTAACATCTTAATGGAGATCATTATGAGAAAAGCTGCAGTCAACATGAATAAAACCATCAGCAGCAAAAGTCACATGCTGCTCGCGTATGCTGATGATATAGATATCATTGGGCGCACAATTAGAGAAGTTACTGCGGTTTTTTTGAGAATTGAGAAGGAGTCAGCAAAAGTGGGTCTGACGGTGAATGAGGACAAGACAAAATTAATGGTTTCAACGAACAATGCCTCCACGCGTTTAGACCAAAGCGTGAACGTTGATAACCGTTATAACTTCGAGGTAGTGGAGGAATTTATATACCTCGGATCTGCCGTGAACAAAAACAACAACGTCAGCCTTGAGATCAAGCGGAGAATTGTGCTTGCGAATAGATGTTATTTTGGGCTAAGCAAGCACTTTAGAGATAAAGCCCTCTCTCGAGTAACAAAAGTCCAGCTGTACCAGACTCTCATTCAACCTGTCTTGCTTTATGGCGCAGAATCCTGGGTCCCCGAAAATATTTTTGGAAAATTGAAATTAAGTTTTTATATAATTTTGTAAATTGTTATGTGTGTGTTTTTTTATAATTAAACGAGTTTATTTTTGAAAAGCCATCCAAACTGGATTTGCGTTGTCTGTGCCGCGATGGATGAAAACACGACAATGATTTTTCTTTGACTGAAATACGGTCTTCGGGTTCGGTTATATTTTTTTTTTGGTTGTGCATAAGCTCAAAGAGGCGTTAGCTAATAGTTTTGCATAGAGGGCGGTTCAATAAGTCCGTGACTTTTTGAATGAAACACAGTTTTTTTGCAAACAAAAAATTTATTTTTCAATATAATTGACTGTAACAACAGGTCCTTGATTATTTTCGAAGAAAAATGGGTCTATGATGCCGCCATGTCAGAAATAGCACCCAATAGTCACTCGTTGTGGATACATCGGCTTCTCCTCCACGACGAGCCCAAAATTCGACAATTTTGTTTGTTAACGTAGCCACCGTGGTGAAAATGAGCTACATCGGAAAAGACGTTTCTTCGGTAAAATGCTCATCTTCAGACAAACGATCTTCAGCCCATTCATCAAAGTGAAAACGCATCGGATGAGCACGAGGCTTCGGTTCTATTCAAAATTCTGTGCAGAGAAGGGTAGAAATGTTCAACTGGTGCCAATGGTTTCGAGTTGATGCTGACGACTTTTCAATCACTTTTTCAGCTACAGCGGTAATATTTTTCACTAAACGCACTGGACGAGCACGTCCACGAGTTCGATTGTTCAACATTGACCCGGATTGACAAATTCGCTTCACAAATTGATCCACAAAGGGTGTTGATGAAACTTTATTTCTTTCGAATTTATTTCGTAGATTTCTTACAGTTTGAGGCTCAGAAATCTGGATGAAAGTTTTTAATATTTCCCAATTTTCTTCACGCGTAAAGCGACCCATTTTGTAAATTTTTAACTTTAACTAATTATCTGTTCATAAATATTAAATTGCCCATCTTCTATGAAATAACGGGGGTTCAAATTTTAAATTTTACTTGGCCGCCCTGTATTTATTTATTGATGTATTAACATCTATAGGCGCGAGTAAGGCAATCTATCAAAGTGAACACATGCAAACAAAACACAGCGTTAGCATCACATACGTGGTTGTTGTAATAAGTATGATCGCCGAAGAGTATTGAATAGTATAGAGAACTCAAAGAACGAATTGTATGACTCAAGAGCACTGGTGGCATCTAGCGAATGACTCTTTTTGCCATAACTTGGTCCATTGATAATTTTGATATGAATCATTGAGGCCTTTTAAAATATTTATGCTTTTTGTATTGGTTTTCGTAATAACATGGTCGAAATGATGCATTTATATTGAAATATTCTATAAAGAGAATTTGTTAATGCTCTTTTACTCAGACTCTCTACATGAGAGCGGAAAAGGAGTGCAATAAGTTCTCTATACTATTCAATACTTTTTGTCGTCCCTCTGTTTATGACAAAAAAGAATCAATAATTTCAGTGAGCTAAATGTTGCTTAATTTATTTTAACCATATTACATCTAATGTTAAAGCAGATGTAAGAAAAAATCATGGGCACAAAAAATATTCGTTTATATTTATTTTCCAATGTAACATTTACTAATGTGTTCATAAAAATCGAACAAGTACCGTGTAACAAAAAGGTGTTAACACATCGCCCGTGAGTTCGAACACTAATTGATTTTGTTATTACATTCAACTTAACTGGTGTAATATTTGACATCCCCATTTAGGCAAAATCATCTAAATCGGAGTTGGCAGATAAGACTTCTATTGCCTTGCACAACTTCTTTCAGAAAACTATCGGCGAAATATTTCGTTTGGTTAGTCCTTTGGGTCTATCTGATGGAGTCAGTAACCATATTGAGCTATGAACAACGATTTTGGTTTGTAATTCCGCGTTGTTATATCAGTTGTGGAAAAACTGAAAAACCCGGTTAATTACTTGAAATAACCGGTGTAACCGTTTCTTCGAAAATAACAATTTTTAAAAAACCGACGTGCGGTTAACCGGCCGGAATTCGGCTTTGAATACACTAGTAGAAATTAATTTGTTTTGGCTGAGCAAAAAAAAATAGTAGTGGTCTTCACGAAAGATCGAAATAACCTCGTAAACTCGAAAACATCGTAAACTTGCACAGCAAACGTCAAAACAAACAAATTTCCCATTCAAAGCGACTTGCTCAAAAGTGGAAAGTGTTCGAGGCAAATTTGCTGAGTAAACCTGGAAAAAGAAACGTGAAAACTTTTGACATTTCAACGCCAATATTTATGTATTGAAAAAAGAGAGGTTTTTGATTTATGTGAAAAATATATAAAATAATGGAATAGGTAAAGCATATACTTTTTTTGACAATTGCTGCATAGATACACTGAGCAACTTTATTTGGTGCCTCATGAAACGCTTCGGGGCAAACTTACGCTGAGCAAAAGTTCTATATGTTTGCATGAATACCACTAATATACATATGTAAAGTATAAGTATATTTGAGCCCATATTAAAAAGTCATATTGACGGTTAAAAATAATTGTTGTATTTATTTTTGGTAAAGTGGTTATATAATACATATCAAAACATGTCGGCACAACCTTTTTTCAGCGATAGTCTCCAAAAAAATAATTTTTGAGTTTTTAGTACGAAGGGTTTTCTGATTTAACTGTTAGATTGGAGTAATTGTAAATATTCAAAATTTGGTCCATATCACATCGGCAAATTTATTTCAAAATAAAAAAAAGTATATCTATATAACAATCATGTCCTTGTCGAAAGAAAAGATTTGATACCCATTTTGGTCTGCTTAGAACGTAATGTTCCCACCGTGTTGAGTTTCTGGTAAAAGGCGAACTAGTGCGACTGTCAAAAAAAGCTGAAATACTTATTTACTTAAATCGACCAAAGATTGAAAATATGTCAGTCTGACATTTAGGTCAGAAAAATCTCCGTACCAAAAATGCTATTTAAGTTTAAAAAAAAATCACATGAGGTGTCAGAGGACACCCGGTTGGAACGAAGTTCCTTTCACTATGTGTTATGTACCCAATTAATTCCAATACGCCTAAGGCGCTCTTTGAAAAATGCGATAATTTAAACGGACCTTTAAGAAACGATACTTTTTGTAAAATGATAAACTTTTTTTAAGAAATTTATAATAGAATGAATGTATAGAATGTATTTTTTTTTAGAGTATATCTTTAGTTCTGTTCCCTTACGTACTACAACTTACTAGTTTTACCACTTATACGGCTTTTACTCAAAAACCCGATCACGTACTCAAGAAAATAGTAAAAGTAGTAAGGACATTTAGGAGAGAACGGAAAAACATGGCGTTCTCTTTTACAACTTTTTACTAGTTTTTAGTCGAAGAATTTTACCGAGTAAAAGTAGTAAATTTCAATTCTCTGTTGAATTATCAAAATAAATTGGAAAGATAATTTATTATAGGCAATTGAATTGTGTTAATTGTAAATAGAAATGGAAATAAATAATATAAGATCGCTGTTGTCGATTGCAGCAGTGCGGTGTATTTCCCGAAAAGGTAATTTTTTAAACAGAGGTGTACTTCTTTTATTAAAAACTAATATATTTTTACAGAAAAGGTACTATTTTTAAGAAGAAGTACTTTCTGCAAGATAAAGCCATAAAAGTATGATTTTTTTTTCAAGAATTACTTTTGTAACAACAGGTACTTTTTAACGAAGTGGTACTATTTTTAGGAAAAGGTTATTTTTTTAAGAAAATACATATACTTATTTTCAGAAAAGCAATTTATCTCAAGAAATGAAAAGAAAAAAAAATGGTCTCCCATTACATCCCATGAAGGAATTGGGGACAGCTTCTCACAACCAATGAGCTGTGCGCTTTATATTTTTATACTCACTGATTGGGAGCTAGAGTTTTACACCGGTTCCGAACGGTATTTTGAGAAGCTTTTTCATGGCTAAGTACTCGATAGTGTCACCGTCACTAAGCGAGGTGACCGTCGTCGAAAGAAATTTTAAGGTGATCGGAGCAGGAAACGAACCCAGGATCTCCTGTACAAGAGGCGCGCACACTAACCATTGCACCACCGATGGAAATGAAAAGAAAGGTTTTAGTTTATTTTGAAGAAAATTAATTTTTTAAGAACCCAATGTGCACAAAATCGGATGCGGATCCGTTTCGAACTCGTAACGAGTCCGTAAAATAATAAGAAAGCGAAATGTGAGTTCTCGTATTCGTTTCGAACCCGTTACAATTCCGTAAAAACATAAAAAAGGGAACTGGAAGTGGGAAAACAAATTTGAAATTGCAAACACCTCATGAGGAAACTTGAGGACTTTGTTTTTTTTTAATTATATATCCAATTTCATTAATATCCAAAAACGAATCCGAAAAGGATGCGATTATGAAGTTCGTTACGAGTTCGAGACGGATCCGAAAAAGTATAAAAACGATTCGCGTTATCGAGAGGAATGCGACCAACAAACGAATCCTATTTGGCGGATCCATTTCGAGCCCGTTAAAAAATAAAAAAGCTAACTGGAAGTGGGAAAGCAAATTTGAAATTGCAAACACCTCGTAAGGAAACCTAAACTCGTAGTTCGATCAAAAAGTATCCAACTTTGTTTTTTTTGTTTCAATTTCATTAATATCCAACATCGAATCCGAAAAGGATTCGAATATGAAGTTCGTTACGAGTTCGAGATGGATCCGAAAAAGTATAAAAACAGTTCGCGTTATCGAGAGGAATGCGACCAACAAACGAATCCTATTTGGCGGATCCATTTCGAGCCCGTTAAAAAATAAAAATGCGAAATATAAGTGGGAAAGCAAATTTGAAATTGCAAACACCTCGTGAGGAAACCAAACTCGTAGTTCGATCAAGAAGTATCCGACTTTTTTTTTGTTTCAATTTCATTAATATCCAAAAACGAATGCAAAACGGATTCGAATATGAAGTTCGTTACGAGTTCGAGAGGGATCCGAAAAAGTACAAAAAACGATTCACGGTTTCGAGAGGAATTTTATACGAAAAGGAATTCGTTATGACTTCGTAACGGATGTTCGTTTCGGACAAAATGTTCGCAGAAACGAATCCGTCTAGAATTCGTAACGGATTCAAATGGCACATTGAGAAAAGGTATTTTTTAAGAGAAGGTAGTTTTTTTGAAGAAAAGGTTTTTTTTAAGAAATATTAATTTTGTTTGAATTGTTCCTTTTTTCACGAATGGGTGCATTTTTAAAAGTTATTTTGTTTCACAAAAAAGGTACTCTTTAAAAAAAAATTAGTTTTTAAGAAAAGGCAATTTGTTGTATGAAATGTACTTTTTTAAGAAAAGGTACTTATTTAAAAAAAATTACTTTCTTTAAGAAAAGGTACTTTTTGTAAGAAAATTTATTTTTTTTAAGCAAAGGTACCTCTTTAAATGTGGTATTTTTTAAGAAAGGGTACTTTATTTAAGACCTTTCCTTTATTTAAGGTAAGGGTTTTTCAACAGAGACGCTACAAAAGTAAATCGATAAGGACAACAAACGACGCCATATTTTTTCCCGCTCTTTTGACATATCTCTTCAGTAAGGTTTGGCATTTCATCATGGAAAGATATACGAGCCAACAACGAGTCGAAATTATTAAAATTTACTACCCAAATTTGGAGTCAGTGGCCTCAATTTATGGTCGTCATAATCGTCCTACCAGATCAACAATCCACAGGCACAGTACAAAATGTTCCCGTGCCAGTGAGACAAAGAACTGCCCGTAGTGTCGAGAATATTGCTGCCGCTGTGGCTTCAGTTCAAGAAAGCCCAAATGTATCTCTCACACGTCGTTCTCAAGCGTTGGGCATCTCTGTGACGTCGTTGTGGCGAATTTTGCGAAAAGATCTTGGCCTACATCCTTACAGGATCAAATTGACGCAAGAACTGAAGCCGCTTGACCACCATAAGCGTCGTATGTTCGTGAATTGGTGAGACAGCAATCCACACGTAATCCATGAGTCATCATTGCATCCTGAAAAAATTACGGTTTGGTGCGGTTTATGGGCCGGCGGCGTCATTGGGCCGTAATTCTTCAGTGATGATCAAGACCGGCACATTACTGTGAATGCGAATCGCTACCGTTCAATGATAACCGAATATTTTTGGCCCAATTGGATAATATGGACTTGGAGGACACGTGGTTCCAAGAGGACGGAGCCACAAGCCACACAGCGAATGCCACAATCGATTTATTGGAAACCAAGTTTGGTGAGCGTGTTATCTCACGAAATGGCCCAGTCGGTCGTGCGATTTGACGCCGTTAGATTATTTCCTGTGGGGCTACATCAAGTCTATGGTCAAGTCTATGGATTGATAAACTTCGTACGAATATCGAACGTGAAATTGCAGCTGTATCGGCCGATTTATGCTTGAAAACCGTCGAAAATTGGGTTCAGCGTCTGGACTTCTGGTATCTAAAACCGGTTTTGTTTTATTTAAAAAAACTTTTGTAGCGCTCTTATTGAAAAACCCGATACTTGATTTTAGAAAAGGCACTTATTTAAGTAAATGTTGCTTTTTGAAACTTCTTTCACTTTGGCTTTTCTAAATTTCCTATTTTGGGTTCAAAACTACAATATATACTAAATATTGGTTACAGGCTGCACCTAGAAAACTTCCCATTAAACAAGAAATTTTCCAACATATGTGACACATCTAGTTAGTCTAGACACAAACCAAAGCAAAAAAATACAGACACAAACCAAAGCAAAAGTTAACAATATAGTTGATAATAGTGGGTTGTAGCATAATAGTGTTAAAACAAAAGTTGTTTAATTTTTTTTTTTCATTTAGTCCCCATTCCGCAACGTGCGACAAGGAACTTCGTTCCAAAAAATCCTATTTTTTTTTAGAATATACCCGACGAAGCGATGTGCCAGGACAAGTTTTGGCCTGTGTTATATACCGTGGGATGCGCCTTAAAAGAGCCTTTCATATGATACCAATATTGCACACATTGTCGATAGTTAAAGTACAAAATTCATTGAAAAACTAAAAAAAAACATCTTTTCAAAATGGTTCATCCTATGGAATCTTAATACTAGACACGAGATATTTTTGGAATTATCATAAAACAAACCAAGGCACATTTTGAGGGGTGGTCAAAAATAACATTTTTTTTTTGTGAGTCAGTATAATATAGTACAAGGTTCTCGCAGAATGTCTTTCAGAGAATATGTTCAGAGGCCGTTTTTAGGCCGTTTTTCCTGTTGTTTTCCCTCATTTATCATACCATGCCCATTGAACGCAATTACACTCTCTGCACATTCATATCGCTTTTTTATTTCCAATACGAGAGGTTAGAATAACAAATGCTTTGTGGCACTTAGGCTACATAGGCAACCTGACTAATATTACGCTCACGATTATAACCAACTCAAAATAAAGAATAAACCAAGTCAACAACTTGGTGTTGACCTGTTGACTGCGGCAGACATGCGTGCAGTTGGCGTGATGTATGTGCTGCTTACTGCCTCTGTTCGTGTTGCATGTGTGCTCACCTGTTTCTCTACGTACACATCCATGTATATAAGTACATATCCATGACTGTTGGTTTAACTTATTATGGTTTTCAAAGTTTTAAATTTGATTTTAATGCCAACATTTTAAATTCAATTTATACTCTGGTCTTAACCGGTAACATACATAGTTGTTGCGCGTACCACCACCACTGTGTCTACAACAATGTTATGGTATTTATACTTCGGTCTAGACGTTTGAAGTCGCATTTCGCAGACAATTGAGTTAAAGTTGCAACTAGATGAGTAACAGTTCTACTGAATATGAGTGGAAAAGGAAGTAGAGTTTGAATAGCAGCTAAGCAGTATGATTAATACGGCAATTGTTTGAACATCATTCCACCTGCACAGATGTTTGAATTTGTATTTTAATTTTAAATGGGCGCTCAAGTACACAGGGCAACACTGCTTCTGCAGCATGGGGTTTGTTAGTCAATTTTGGTATATTGGTTGATCAAGATCTAAGCCTATAATTTAGTTTATTTGAATTGAACCTGGCTCTAGTGAAAAACTGCTATTTTAAAAATAAAGAAGGTATCGCGATATATTTTTGCATAACTTAAGAACAATTGATCCGATTTGGTTATATAAAAAATACGAAAGTCCACAGGGACATTACCTCCTAGCTACCTCCACACTCTTTTTTATTTAATTCAATGGTTATTCATATTCATACATATTTGCCGAAAAATAAGACTATTTTATGCCAAATTAAAATTTGTTATTTTGAAATCCAAAAATTTCAAAATTTCACTTTTTTGATTTTTACAAACTGAAAACTCTGTATTTTGCTGTTGTTTGAATGGAAGTATGACACGTTAGTAAATTGTTTGCAAAAATAGCATACTTGTGTCCAAACACTTTATGTTTGGTATTCACAGTGACATTTTGGAGACGCAATGATTAATAGGTTATATTATATGTGTTTGTGTCGAAGATGTGGCTTTGTTGGTTGAAAACTTACTTTACTTACTTTTATTGACTATTTTACAACCTGATGAGGTCAGACGTTTTACACATATTAATTAAACAAACAAATTTCAACTTCTTCTTCCAACTGGCTCTTTCCTTCGCCTTTTCTCGCCAGTTGGTAACACCAAGGATACGGAGAGATTCTTCTGCCTGGTCTTTCCAGCGGAGTCTTGGTCGTCCTCTTTTCCTGCTTCCATCGGGTGTGTTATCGAAAACCTTTCGCGCTGGCTCATCTTCATCCATTCTGACAACATGGCCTAGACAACGCAATTGGCCTAATTTGATCCGCCTAGCTATATTCACGTCAGAATATAGACTATATAGCTCTGCGTTCCATCGACGTCGGTACTAGCCGTTTTCTCTAGCAGGACCATATATTCTACGGAGAATTTTTCTCTCGGAAACTCCCAGTTGTTTTTCATCCGCTTGCGATATGACCCAAGTTTCGGAGCCATATGTCAAGACAGGTAAAATGAGAGTCTGATATAGCTGGACTTTTGTCCGTCGAGAGAGGGCTTTGTTCCTAAACTGCTTGCTGAGCCCAAAATAGCATCTATTTGCAAGCACAATTCTCCTATCTATCTCCAGGCAGACGTTGTTGTCCTTGTTCACGGCGGATCCAAGGTAGACAAATTCATCTACCACTTCAAAATTAAATCGGTTGTCAACGTTCAAGTGCGGACCAAGCCGAGAGGTTTCTCTAGTCGTTGACACCATCAATTTTGTCTTGCACTCATTAACAGCAAGACCCACCTTTGCTGATTCCTTTTCGATTCGCCCAACGATGTCTATGTCGTCAGCATACGCCAGCAACATATGGCTTTTCGTGTTAATGGTCTTGTTCGTATGTACTGCAGCCTTTCTCATTATTATCTCCATTAAGATGTTGAAGAGATTGCACGAAAGTGTGTCGCCTTTTCTAAGTCCTCGCTTGGTACAGAATGGTTCAGTGAGGTCTTTCGCCACTTTCACTGCTGATTTGGTGTTGGTCAGCGTCATTCTACAGAGGCGGATCAGTTTTGCCGGAGTACCAAGTTCAGACATAGCTTCGTACAGTTTTCCCCGTATGGGGCTATCGAAAGCAGCTTTGTAATCGACAAAAAGGTGGTATGTATCGATTTGCTTTTCGTGGGTCTTTTCCAGGATTTGGCGTAGCGTGAATATTTGGTCAGTTGTGGACTTGCCTGGTCTAAAACCACACTGATAAGGTCCAATCAGGTTTTCAATAATTGGCTTTAGTCTTTCACATAATACGCTCGACAAGACCTTATACGCGATGCATAAAAGACTGATACCGCGATAGTTGGAACAGACACACGCATCACCCTTTTTGAATACAGGACATAGTACACTGAAACTCCAATCGTCGGGCATAGATTCCCCCAGCCATATACCGCATATAAGTCGATGCATGTGGGCTACAAGTCCTTCGCCACCTGCCTTAAAAAGTTCAGCGGGTAGGCGGGAGATCTCCGTTCTAATCACGCTTTTGTTTGGGGGGGGGGTTTAATCGACACTTTCTTCCTCAGTCACCAGATTCCCATTCTCGTCCTTGCAGGAGGGCAGCCCATTATTAGGCCCGTTATTGGATCTCCTTAACTTCTGAAAAGACTTTCGGGATTCACCATTCATCCTGCACATTTCGGTTTTTTTACTCTCTCACTGCTCCCTCTGCCATTTTCAGCCTCTTGTACCGGTCACCCGCACCACGCGTTGTAACTGACAGTTTCGTTGCCATACGTGCAGCATCTATTTCATCAGTTGCAATGCGACATTCTTCGTCGTACTATGCCTTATCCTTCTGCGGTTTTTGATATCCACGTTCAGTCCTTGCAGCGGTTTCCAAAGGATGGGAGATGATTGTCAATGTCTAGCTTTTCCTGTGTTCGGCTTCGTACGTTTTTCGCCCTGATCATTTTTGTGCGAACTTTCGCAGCCACCAGGTAATGATCTGAGTCGATATTGACCCCTCGAATCACCCTTTACACTTGAAGAGTGCCTGCCATCTATTACCAAGTGATCAATCTGGTTCTTCGTCCGCTGATCAGGAGATATCCACGTCGACTTATGTATGTCATTATGCTTCATATCGCTTTTATATTTGAAAACTTACTTACTTACTAATACGGTCTCGAACAACCCCGGAAACCATACAAAACAAATATAACATATTTCACCTACCAATACGGTCCTTTGCCCCATCTCACCATTTGGCAATACCAAGAGCACGCGGGGATTCGTCAACCTGATCCCTCCAGCGGAGTCCTGGCCTTCCTATTTTCCGTCTTCCCTCGATTTCGGCTTCGAATACCCTTCATGCAAGTTCGTCTTCATCCATTCTACTGACATGGCCTAGCCAGCGCAATCGCGATATTTTGATCCGCTTAACTATGTCAATGTCGGGATATAGCTCATGCTTCATGCATGAGCCATAAAGTTTTCGGAGTATTTGGTCATGGACATGTGACTGTCCGTGGAGGTGGAAAGTTTCTGATAGCCATTCACTTGGAAGTGGCCAGAAATGATTCCTTCACTGGGCAGTCCAAGCACCTCACTACTTCCACGAAGTATGTCCTGGGAAATAGTTTTTCGTAAGCCTCCATTAGCTACATAGAGTGAGAAGGCGAAACAAATGAGCACCAAATCAGGTTTAGTAGGTGACTAATGTCACTGAAGCTCATCAAACTATCGGGCATATTCTTTTGTCCTTAGTAGGCTGATGAGCCAAAGATACGGGCCAACGGCGGAAAGAAACTAAAAGAAGAAAATCCTGGTTCAACATATCGTATCCTGGTCAGCGTCTGATCCATAATGGGCGACTGCAATCAAATATCCTGGCAGTAGGTAAAATGCAAAAACCCGGTGGACTGGGTTTGCCTTCCGCCACTGTTCATAGTTGGAGTGACGAGACGAAAACGAAAAAGAAAACATAAACAACCCCTATTTGTTGGCGACCCCCGCAAACGTTATAAGTACCACGATTTACGGATATGCACTTGGAATGTAAGAACTCAATACAGATCCGTGGCAAGTATCCCATTGGCAGATGTCCTCGACAGTTATTAGGCTGACATTACCTCTATCCAGGAAATGCGATGGACAGGACATGGCTACACAAGAAAAAGAAACTGCGACACATACTACAGTTGCCATGAGAAAAAACATGAATTTGGTTGCGGATTTGTAGTTGGCAAAAGACTGCGACATCTAGTCTCTAGGTTCAATCCTGTGAGTGAACGTGTAGCCACAATCCGCATAAAAGCGAAATATTTTTATATTTCCCTCACTTGTGTGTATGCCCCTACAGAAGAGAAAGATGATGATGCCCAAAGACATATTCTATGAGCTCCTAGAGGAAACGTAAGCCCGCTGCCCTGGCCACGACATTAAGATTGGACTAGGAGATTCTAATGCTAAAGTAGGAAGGGAGAATGTGTTTCATCCAACTATTGGCAATTTCAGTCTACAAGAGACTCATTGACTTTGCCGCGGCAAAAAACATGGTCATTAGTGGTACAAGATTCCAGCATAAAGACATCCACAAGGCTACTCGGGTATCACCTGATCAAAGAACGAAGAACCAAGTTGATCATGTGATAATTGATGGAAGGCACTCATCCAGTGTAATGGAGGCACGAGTGATCAGAGGAGCTAATATCGATTCTGATCACTACCTGGTAGCAGCAAAGTTTCGCATAAGATTAAGTAGAGCGAAAATCGTACGAAACCAGACGCAGAGGAAGTTGGACATCGGAAAGCTGCAATTACCAGAGGTAGTCACAACCTACTCAAGGAAGCTCTCGCAACTTTTGGCACATAATCCACCCACTCCCGATGCTCAGTGGAAACCCATTTCCGATTCTATAAAAAATGCCGCAACAACCGTACTTGGTTTCGAAAAACCGCTTCGCAATAAACCAGGGTACAATGAAGAGTAGAGTTGGGTAGTTCATGAACTACCTAGTTTGTTTAGGATAACCAGACATCACCCTCATGAACATAATGCACATGTTCGATACGGCGAGTCTGTTCGTTATTATTACGACCGGGCACCTTAAATGAACGAGTTCGAGAACTAGTGAACGAGTTCGACACAAGTCTAATGAAGAGTGTCGCATTGCAAATGAAGAAAAAACGCTGTGCGTATGACAATGCTTCAGTCTGTTGAAAAATACTATAATTCAAATCGATCTTTAAGAAAAGATACTTTTTGTAAAATGATAAACTTTTTGTAATAATTTTTTTTATAGAATCCATTTTTTAAAAAAAGTTTATTTTAGGTCGTTTTTGTAAGAATATGTATGATATTTTCCCAAAAGGTCCTTTTTTAAAGAAAGGTACTTCTTTTATTAAAAGCTAAAGGTTTTTAAGAAAAGGTACTATTTTTAAGAAGAAGTACTTTCTGTAAGAAAAAGATATAAAAATATGATTTTTTTTACAAGAAAGTAATTTTTTTTATGAACAGGTACTTTTAAAAAAATTGGTACTCTTTTTAGGAAAAGATTATTTTTTAAGAAAATGTATTTATTTTCAGACAGTCTACTTGTCGCAGTAAGAGAAAAGAAAAGGTGATATTTTATTTTTAAGAAAAGGTACTTTTAAGAAAAGGAATTTTTGTAAAACAAGGCTTTTTAAGAGAAGGTATTTTTTTGTAGAAATGGGTTTATTTTTAAGAAATTGGAATTTCAAGAATAAATATATTTTTAAAAGTAGGTACCTATATCTAGAAAAGTTACTGTGTTCCACAAAATGTATTTTTTTAAGAAAAGATCCTTATTTAAAAAAAATTTCATATAGCCCTCATCCCGCCACGTGCGATAAGAAACTTCGTTCCAAAAACGTTTTTCAACACATGTAGTAATTTTTGTATTAAGCTGGCAACAATCCGCCTTCTTGACGCCACGGAAATAAAAATCAATGAGTGTTCGAACTCACGGATGATGTGTTAACACCTTTTTGCTACACGGTACCTGTTCGATTTCTATGAACACATTAGTAAATGTTACATTGGAAAATAAAAAATAATAGTTTTTTTGTATACACCGGGCAATGCTGAACATCAAATGACTCGCTTTGTTTGGCCATAGCAACAACAACGAAACAACCAAACACACAACATCACACATAATTTGTCCGAAGTAGCTGACGTATACGTGTGTCACATAACCACATGTTTGCCATATCAACAGCAACGAAACAGCCAAACACACAACATCACACATACTTTGTACGAAGTAGCTTACGTATTAGTGTGTCACCACAAGGTCGACTGCGCAAGCCTATGCTTTATATCTCCGTTCAACAACAGCAACAGACACATATACATACATATATTATTATGTTAATACATACGCTATAGACACAATTTCGTTTGCCTCACCCCTGCCACACCACTCTTTCATTGCTCTCTTGATCGCTCATTTTTGTTTAACACGTCATTATTCTATTTCGCAGACGCAGAAAATCTGGTTTCAGCAGCAGCATAAAATCTGGTTTTAGCAGCAGCATAAAATCTGACTTTGATAGATTTAGTCCCTATACGTTGCTATAGATGTTAACACATCAAAAATATTCTAACTTTTGTCGTCTACGCCAGCAGCGGCATCAAACGCCAGCTCTTGCTCTTCATCCATAAAAATACGTGTAAAAATTTTCAACGTCTACATTATCGCTCCGATTGTGTTCGTACACTTATGGCCAGTTTTTCAGTCAGTGGTGGTCTTCGTTTCTTAGTTAAATTGTGGTTAAACATCGAATTGTGTTTTTTAGTCACTGTTTAACTATGTTTTAACCACCCAATGTTGATTGGTTAACTTATAGTCAGAACCATATTATTTTGACAATCAAATTCCTGACTGTCAAAGTGAGAAATGAAGATTGTATAAAATACATGTTTTAGATTTGCGTATTTGTACGCAAACGTTGAATCTAGATCATTAAATTGTTGTGCCTATACAGTTTTTTACACATTTTTGTTAATATCGATTCGATTTTATGCATCTATTTCTTATTTTACATAATTCAATTTTGTTTTTTCCCCTTTGTTGTTTTGGTATTTATCCCAGAACAAACGTTTTTCCAATAAGAATATAAGGGTTGCCATAATAGTTGACAATATGGCGACTTAAAAATCAAAATGCAAAGTTAACCTCTAATTAACTTAGAATTTAGATTAAGTAATCCGATAGTTAACTACCCACTTAAAAACTTGCCATTACACTTACTGAACTTGGGTTGTACCAGATGGTATCCATGACACAGCTGATCGACTATGAAGTAGAAACTTGGTAGAAACTGAAGTAGATACGTGAAAGAGCTATTAGCAACCAGAAAATTGCATATGCCAGGAATATAAATGACAACTTCGTAGTATTTTGGTGTTTACTTCTTTTAGAGATTTTGAAAATTTTCGAAAATTAAAAAAAAAACAAATATCTGGGAAAGTGTGCGATCGCTTGTTAAGATAATCTACTTAGTTTGTGGATTTCTAATGGGTTTGGAGAAAATGGTGGCACTGACAAGGTGCCAAGGTTGTTTGAAAAAAACCTCAAAACTAAATACATATATGTAAAGAAGAAGCAGCTAATAGCGTAGACAGACGACAGCGTTAATTTGCATTAAAAGCTCACTAATGTGAATTAACATTTTGACCTGACTGACGACAGTTTTTGCATTTAGTAAACAGCTGTTTGTTTGTAAACAACTGTTTGTTTGTCAAGTAATTTTTTGGGCTTTTAGATCGAAATCAAATGGATAGAAGGCGGAAAATACGATACACACGCTTCGTTTCTTTCCCATGGAAATCTTAGAATGGAAAAAATGCGTTTCGATTTTAAATATTTCTCATTTTTTTGCAAAAAGCAATTAAAAAAAACTCACCTTTGCCGACTTTGAATCCGTTTTCAATTGACGATAGCAAACAATTTGACAACAGCTGATTCAAGATGTATCAAATACATGGTGATAGCAGGTGGTGTTGTTGCAATAATATCCACTTCAGCGGTGTAAAGCATCAGTACATAAAATCAACAAAGCAAACAACAAACACAAGAAAGTTCCACTTCCACTGTGTTCCGGCTATCACCTCTATGTATAGATACATCTTGAGCTGATTGATTGTCGACGGTGTTGCCATATTTAAATACCTAAATGCAGTATAAATTCACTCTTATTGCATGCATTTACGCCAAAGCTAATACACATTGGGACGGGGATAATTCACAAGTTAATTTGAATTAAGACTGCTAATGCAAATTAACGCTGTCGTCTGTCTACGCTATAAAACACAATAGTGGTCTTCACGAAAGCTCGAAAGAACCTCGAAAACATCGTAAACTTGCACAGCAAACGTCAAAACAAACAAATTTCCCATGCAAAGCGACTTGCTCAAAAGTGGAAAGTTTTCGAGGCAAATTTGCTGCGCAAACGTGGGATGGACAAACGTGTAAACTTTTGACAGTTCGTTGTCATCTGACTAGGATGGATAAATAAGGTGATAGCACTAGAACAGTAGAAAAAGAACACATACATAATACATGCAATTGCTACTGCTACCACCTTATGTATCCATCTTGGTCAGCTGATATGGTTTTGAGCACAACTACGCTGAGCAACTTTACCTGGTGCCTCATGCAACGGTGCGAGGGAAACTTGCGCTGAGCAAAAGGTCTCGGCTTTCACGTTTGCATGAATGCCGCTAATATGTTCATAACTTGCCAATGCACAGAGAGGTAGTTTGCCAATCTGGGCGGCGAAAATTCGATTTTTCAAAAGTCAATGTTTTTAATATTTACCGATTGTAGGGTAAAGAGAATAGAATGATTAACTAGATTATGTTCTTTTTTCATTCCTTGTGCATTTGCTATTTTGTTGCGTTCAAGTAAAGTAACAGTTTTACCAGGCTGTGCGAAGGCGTGTATGCAGTTTAAACATTTAAGTAGAATAGGAAATTGTAAAGCAGGTAAATATTATTTAATCCACTAAGCTAACTAAAATTACAATTTAAATTCGTACTAGTAAAGCAACATTGAAAAATATGGTATTTTTGTTTATTTCAATGGGTACCAAAATCGAACTCTGGTCAAAAAGTTATGCATCACCACTCATCAGCACTTCAATATGTGATTAAATGTAATCTTTAACATTGTATTGTTCAGATGGGAAATAAAAATTTGCGATTTGGTGTTTGGTTTGGTTTACCTAATGCGAAAAAATATACCATAATTTATGCTGTTTTACTGTACCACTTTCGTTGACATACAGGGTGTCCTATATCTCTATGCATTTATACATGCGGGTGTTAGAGGGTATTCAGACGAAATGCAACGCTGTTGTGATATAGGGGAAATACTTGGAATTTTATCTTTTTTATGAAAAAAGTTTTTTTGGTATAAAAACGGCCGTCAGAGCTAAAAATTTTTACGAAAATATAAACATTCAGTTTTGTATATTGAAAAAACATTTATTCCAAATGTAGGTCCTTCGGAAAGTTCGTGGAAACGTTTTGCAAGTTGCCGATAAAAACAATTTTTCTACAATAAGCGCTAACATTGACACTACCAAAAGTCGTGAGCTGCAATTGGGTTCAGATGGGAAATAATTTTTCTAAAGAAAACCGAGCTTTAGTAAACAGTAGACATGAACATCAAGCTACTCTCTTTACTAAACGTTTTGGAATTTAAATACCGAGCACTCTATTTGCAACACATAAGAGAAAACAAACGATTGTCACACAGTGTTCGACCGCAACCATTCGAAGACTCCACCCTGCTCGTTATGTGCGACAGAACAAAATATTGCTGTGTTGGACAAGAGCGCCAATAGAGAATAGTTTTCTTCGTGCGTGTTACTTCTCGTTGTTTTACGAATATACACAACTTTTCGAAAAAAGCGAACACAATCAAACTGTTTTGAATAATTCGAAACAAAGTAACATATTCGATGTTGGCGAAATGTGCAATATGACATTCTTATCCGGTAATAACGATCAGTGCAAATATTGAGCTTGAATAAAGAAGACACGTGTGTTAAAAGATGGAATCAAACGTTGTAAGTATTATTAAAATACAAAAATTTGTGAATGTAATATTTAAATTATTTTTTGTATTTGTCGGTGAGAATTACGGTGGGCAAAGTGAGAAATCTAAAATTATTAAGCTTAGAACTTTTTTGACCTATTGACTTTTTTAATAGTGAAAAAATTACAAATATTTCTGTAAATTAGCATTTACTTTTGGTGATTTTGCTTTATTTGGTGCTTGTATGGATGCATGTGTGAGTCGCAGTTAAAATCACATGGCAAACTGCTCATCGCGAGAGTGAATGATTTTGTGTTCTCCCATTCAATGTGTATGCCCAGCGGACCAAAACTTCGTATACGATATCGCATACGAGAGTTACGCGAAACTTTTGCGGGTAAAACTTTCGAAAACAGATCCGAAAACGATCGGAAAATGAATCATCAGTCGCTCAGTTTGTGGCAGTAAAAGTTTCGTTTACGATGTCTTGCAAGAGATTCGTTTGCGAGACTTTTGCAATAGTATCTTTTGCGAGAACAACACGAAAAATAAAACAAAATGCAATAGCCAAAACTTTGTTGTTGTGTCGTGTGCCTGCACGTGTGTGCCTCTGTTTGGCGCACGACACAACGACAACAATGTTTCTCTCTCTCTCTTTTTTCGTCCGTTTAGCACCCGTTTTTAAACCAGTTTGCGAATATTTGGGCGAGTTTAATTTCTCCCCCGGTTTTGGTCCGGTAAATACGCGCTTCTGAGCCCGTTTGCGAGCATTTAGCGTAACACTCGCTAAGGCTCGGTTTTTTGCCCGCTGGGTGGTAGGCGTTGAATTTTTCTAGCGTAGTGACTCTCACCAACAAACTTAACACATTTCGCCACAAATGTGTCGCTGATCAATGGTCGGAAATTAACGGAACTTAGAAAAAAAATCTCAGGAGATTTAAACTCAACAGTTTTTATTTACTAAAACAATATAATACTTCTGTCTGCTTGCACCTAGTATTTTGACTATTGGCAGTAATTTAAACTGGGTACAAAAAGAGGAAGAAGTAAGGTTTAGGAGATCTTTAGTAACATCATTAATTAAAAAGGAGAAGTAATATTAAACCTTTTATCATATAAAATCTGCAGTAAGATATTTAAATATAATAAGAAGTCAACGTCGAATCTTGTTAAACACAAGTGCTACATGATGTCAAACTGTGGTAGTCAATACGAAACAATGACCGAAGTAAATTCAGAAACACGGCATAAAATAACAATATTATGCACAAAATGGACACTGAAAAACTGCAGGCCTTTTAAAATAATAGAAGATAAGGGGTTCACAAACATAATAGAAGAAAGTACATATAAAAATTAGTGTGCGCGGCTCTTGTACATGAGATCCTGGGTTCGAACCCGGCTCTGACCACCTTCAAATTTTCTTTCGGCGGCGGTCACCTCGCATAGTGACGGCGACACTATCGAGTATCTAGCCATGAAAAAGCTTCTCAAATTACCGTTCGGAATCGGTGTAAAACTGTAGGTCCCAATCAGTGAGTGAAAACTGGAAAGCGCACAGCTCAGTGATTGTGAGAAGTTCTCCCCAGTCCCTTCATGGGATGTAATGGGAAACCATTTATTTTTTTTTTTACATATAAAAATTGGTGCCAAGTTTGGCCCAAACGCTAATTTGAAATCACTTTCCACATCCAAACACAATATCCAGAAATATCGAAAAGCTTTATGATATTCATTTCGCCACAATTAAAAATGAAATTTCTACAATAAAAGAAATAGGATTTGCTCTGACTTCAGACCTATGGACAGATAACTTTTTGAGAAAATCATTTGTAGCTCTTACCATACACTACATAAATAATGGTAATATGTGATCAAAACTCTTAGGTATGCTATGAATGGAATGGGAAAAAGCAACACGTAAGATCTTCAGTATTTTTAGCGCTTCATCAGCTTATGACTTACATAGTAGATCACAACCACGTTTCCAGCACTGCACATTTGATGCACAATGTTTTGCAAAAAAACTATGATCCCAGTTGAAGAAGTTGACAATTTATGCCCATGTTGTACAAAACTGGTTAAATATTTCAAAATTACGGGCCTTAATTCTTCATTCAAAACAACATTGCAAAGTTTTACTCCAACACGTTGGAACAGAAAAAAATTGGTCTGATATAGTACATGTTTTGCAAGAGAGAAATGAGCTCAACAGAATTAAAATAAATCATGTGACTGAAATAATAGCCATTTTAAAACTTTTCCAGGAAGC
Source organism: Phaonia tiefii (assembly GCA_963931995.1). Lineage (NCBI taxonomy): Eukaryota > Metazoa > Arthropoda > Insecta > Diptera > Muscidae > Phaonia > Phaonia tiefii. Next base: position 199,704,738 of record OZ008367.1, read on the forward strand.
ATTTGATAAGCTCGAAGGTGAGAAATATGCAACGATACATTTAGCATATGTATATGCACACTACTTAAGAAAAAAATGTATCAATTGTACTTCTGATTCAGAGTTCATGGCTCAGTTTAAACGAAAATTATTGGAAAACATCGACGAAGTTTTGATTAAAAACCTTTAAAACTTCCACAAGCTCGCCATCTTCTCTTCCTAACTTAAATAACTCTGAAAAAGAAATTATAAGAATGGAATGTAGAGCCATAATGGAAACTTACATTCATCTACTGCCAATTCAAATAGAACAAGAACAAGCAACATTAAATTACGATGAACCTATGTATGACTTTGAAGAACAGCTACAAACCGAGTGTGTAGTCGATCAGATTAGTAGTGAAATGAACACCTATGAAAATATGAATATTAATAAATCAGCGGATTTTAACGCTCTTCAATGGTGGGAATTACATTAGAAAGAGTTCCCGTTGCTTTACTATGCGAGCTGTAAGATTCTTTGCACTCCGGCAACAAGCGCAGCATCAGATCGAATATTTTCCCAAGCACGTAACCTCATTTCTGAGAAACGTTGTAAAATTGCACGCAATCACGAATCTGTTAACAAAATAATGTTTTTGCATTGCAATATTGAAGAAAATACTATTGAGTTTGAAAATGTTCAATAACAAAAATTCGACATTTTTTTGTTTTATATTGATTTTAGTACATTATTTTTACTTTAAGATCTCAGAATCCAGCATGAATTTATTTTCGTTTATATTTGTTTTTGAATTCTTTATGTTTGTTATTAATAAATAAAATTGCTTAATAAATGCATTTGTTTAAGTAAAATCTTTGGCTGAAGAAGTGGACCCCCCCCGGGCGCAGCCTAAAACCGAGCAAAAAACTAAATTAGAAGAAAATAAGAAAGTCATGCACTCTAAGAACTCTATAATAGGCAAAACTATTTGAATATATTTGTTTTATTCCAACGCATTTAAATATCCATAAACATTTCCACTCCCACCCGCTTAACTCTCTTTTCTTTTGATGCTCTCTTTAGAAATAGACATGTGCTTTGTTTTCGTTTGCTGTCGTTTTGATACGTTCTCTATCAACGAGCGAATTACGAACACAAGAAAGACACTAGCGGCATTCATGCAAACGTGAAAGCCGAGAACGTTTGCTCAGCGCAAGTTTCCCTCGCACCGTTGCATGAGGCACCAGGTAAAGTTGCTCAGCGTAGTTGTGCTCAAAACCATATCAGCTGACCAAGATGGATACATAAGGTGGCAGCAGTAGCAATTGCATGTATTATGTATGTGTACTTTTTCTAATGTTCTAGTGCTATCACCTTATTTATCCATCCTAGTCAGAGGACAACGAAATGTCAAAAGTTTACACGTTTCTCCATCCCACGTTTGCGCAGCAAATTTGCCTCGAACACTTTCCACTTTTGAGCAAGTCGCTTTGTATGGGAAATTTGTTTGTTTTGACGTTTGCTGTGCAAGTTTACGATGTTTTCGAGTTTACGAGGTTCTTTCGGGCTTTCATGAAGACAACTACTGTTTGTTTATTTTAATGTTTCGTACCGAACTCGTTGAAAATAAAACGGTAAGGTTTAGTATTCTATTTTTCGTGCGCATGTAGATGTCTAGTAAACAGAAGTTTTGGGAGCTTTAGTAAACAGTAGTCTGGAAAATCCAGCGACACACGTGTGTTGGTTGCAGCCTCGCAAATCAGGTTGCAAACAGCCGGAAAGAGAGATGCTGGTGAAATACTAGAGGTCTTCATGAAAGCTCGAAAGAACCTCGTAAACATCGTAAACTTGCACAGCAAACGTCAAAACAAACAAATTTCCCATACAAAGCGACTTGCTCAAAAGTGGAAAGTTTTCGAGGCAAATTTGCTGCGCAAACGTGGGATGGAGAAACGTGTAAACTTTTGACATTTCGTTGTCATCTGACAAGGATGGATAAATAAGGTGATAGCACTAGATCAGTAGAAAAAGTACACATACATAATACATGCAATTGCTACTGCTACCACCTTATGTATCCATCTTGGTCAGCTGATATGGTTTCGAGCACAACTACGCTGAGCAACTTTACCTGGTGCCTCATGCAACGGTGCGAGGGAAACTTGCGCTGAGCAAAAGTTCTCGGCTTTCACGTTTGCATGAATGCCGCTACTGAAAACCATAACTTCGTCGCCAAATCGCGCACACAAATATAAAGTGGCTTAAGGGGCCCTTAGACCTGTGGATAAATTGCAGCGACTTCAAGTTGATATCAACTTATCCATGGTGTAAGGTGAAGTTGGTGGTTTGTACAAACTAGTTGATGTAAAATCAAAGCAATTTTGATTTTTTGCAATTGATATCAACTTATCCACCAGTGTAAGTGGAAGTTGCATCAACTTTCATACGCAGTTCGGTGAGAAACGTTCATGAGGCAACATTATCGGCAAAATGTAAATAAATCAACCAAAAAATAATTAAATTAAACATTATCGGAAAAATATAACCTAAATAAATATGATTTGTAGTGTTATTTATAATCATTTAAAGAAAATAAAAATGGCGTTTTTTCGTAAAATTTGTGATATTTTCGCAGTGCGCTCACCACCTTTCATTTCGACATCTGACAAGATAATGAAGTTGCCTCAACTAGTTTGAGAGTGTAAGGGCAAAATCGAAGTTGATGTCTAGTTATCGAAGTTGATGTCAACTTGAAGTCGAGCAACTTATCCACAGGTCTAAGGGCCCCTTTACCAACAGAGTCAATCTGCCAGTATTAAAAGCCCTTTCCATGTTCGTTGAAGGCAATCTTACACGAAAACAATACAGTAATTACTACCCTTGCTACAGCTATCTCCAAGAGGCTAACGAAGATTGTTATACTCCAACGTCGACTTTCAAAATTACTGCTACCTGTGGTGAGATAAGATTACAGGATCTTTTGAACCACACGTCTACTCAACTTCGGCAGTATCTTCAAGAAGAACTTGAATCCATAGAAGAGGGTGAGATTTCAAGTTTGCGGCTTGTTTATAAATGGGGTTGTGATGGGTCCAATCAATCTGAATACAAGCAAGCTTTTGAAAACAATGCCCATTCGGATGCTTATATTTTTCAAAGTTCGCTTGTCCCATTGCAACTGTTATCAACAACAACGGAAAAGGTGATTTGGAAGAACCCGACGCCATCTTCACCACGCTACTGTCGGCCGATACGAATTCAATTTGTGAAGTAGTCGTTAGACGTTACGAACCAAGAAGTGCAATACATTCAAAACGCTATTAGCGCCTTCCCAGCGGGCAAAAAACCGAGCCTTAGCGAGTGTTACGCTAAATGCTCGCAAACGGGCTCAGAAGCGAGTATTTACCGGACCGAAACCGGGGAGAAACTAAACTCGCCCAAATATTCGCAAACTGGTTTAAAAACGGGTGCTAAACGGACGAAAAGAGAGAAACATTGTTGCCGTTGTGTCGTGCGCCAAACAGAGGCACACACGTGCAGGCACACGACACAACAACAAAGTTTTGGCTATTGTAGTTTGTTTTATTTTTCGTGTTGTTCTCGCAAAAGATATTGCAAAGGTCTCGCAAACGAATCTCTTGCAAGACATCGTAAACGAAACTGCCACAAACTGAGCGACTGATGATTCATTTTCCGATCGTTTTCGGATCTGTTTTCGAGAGTTTTACCCGCAAAAGTTTCGCGTAACTCTCGTATGCGATATCGTATACGAAGTTTTGATCCGCTGGGTTGGTTCAAGCGGAGTTTGAGCTAAATGAAATTAAAATTAGTGTGCATCAGTACCAATGACTATGATCGATGCTAAAGTTTGTAGCGCTATTACTAACACCAGATCCACCATAAGGTCCTACATTTGCAAGAAAACTTCGAAAGATTTTAATAATGTGGACAAAATTGGTGAAATCGACGAAATCTTGCTAACGTATGGTCTTTCAACGATTCACGCTCGACTTCGGTTCTTTGAGGGCATTTTGCATATGTCGTATAAACTTCCTCTGAACAAATGGCAAGCAAGGCTCGAAGCAGGAAAAGATGTTGTGAAAACCCGAAAAGCAAAGATGCAGTAAAAGTTTAAATGCCGAATGAGACTAATTGTGGACGTTCCAAACCCTTGATTTGGAAACAGTAATGACGGCAACACAAGCAGGCGTTTTTTTGCGATCCAGATTTTGCAGCAGAGATTACGGGGGTTGACCGAAACCTTATTTTTCGTTTAAAAGTAATTTTAGAAGCAATCTCCAGTGGCCATAAAGTTTACGGCGAATAATTTCTCAAAGGAACACTTAGAAATGCTTGTTTCGACAGATCACAGCGACAGCCTGGAAAATATGGCGGACACAATGAACGAAAATACTTCATGCTCAAGCGATGACCATATGTCCCAATAATTAAGTTACCTCTGAATAACATGTTCCTTAAATTTTTAAAGTATGACAAACACTTCTTTAAAGAACTCACAAATGTTGAATTTTTCTTTAAATCTTTATATTTATCATTACTTCAAATCTTCTTTTTCTTTGACAACTTAAAACCTTTTTTCCTACATCTTTACCTCAGTTGCTGGATATGATTTTTTTTTAACCAACAATAACAATAATTTTTGTATTATTTTTTATTATTGAATAGAAATATGAATTATTTGTTTCATTTCATATCTAGCATTTTCAACTTGAAAAATTTGAGGTAGTTTCTTCCAAATATTGTAAAAGATCCCCTCTACCCACCAAATGTTAACCATTTTTTTTTTACGCCTTTTCGAGTATTTTTTAACATTCTGTTTAATAAATTTACTTCAAAAACTTTTGGGCGCCCAGATTGTTAAAACACCCCTCTGTGCAACGCTGCAATTGTTTCCATAAGAAGTGCGAAATAATAATCAAAAATTACGTTATTTTCGCGTTTAAGTATTCTTTAGTAATATTTTCACTCCAGCGATTTGTTTTACAAAAAATATTTCATGATGTTGAAGAAATGTGCCTGTAATAGACGACAACAATTTAAAAAAAAAGTCCTTTGTCATCATGTTTACCAAACCACTTAGACACGTTCTCTGAAACTTAATAAATCTACAGAACATAGAACAAATTAAACATTAGAAGGAATTTTCGGGGTTTCAACAAAAAGATGAAGGGATAGAACTATCTAAGAGATTAATTTAAGTATAACAACATCAAGGAAAGCTTTATTTACCGCCAATCCCGAAATGTAAGATGCCTTAAATAAAATCACAAAAATTCATTAAAATTCTAAAACATATACAGTACGAACTCGGTAACCGCAACCCTCGATACACGCAACTCCTCGATTCTTGCAACACTATAAAACATAGCATTGTAACCTGTATAAGTGCAACTACTCACAAATATTGACCTCAATAACTGCAACTTTACATCTAAATATGTTTTGCTTCAGTTCTTTTTTTGTCGTTTTCTTCTTATGGCATTTTTTTTGTTATGTATTCACAAACTGATCGTTATTTTACCGTTGCTCTGTCGACTTTGTTTGCTGTTTTTGTGTGTGTGTTAAGAGCAATTGTCAACAAATCACTTTCATTATCAGTTTATTTGTGTTTTATGTGTAAAAGTCATGGTGGTCACAAAAAAATTAATAAAACTAACAAAGAAAAAACTGAAATTTTGGATAAACTGGAAAAAGGCTCTCTACAAGTGGTTTTGGAAACAAAGGAGTGAAAATGTGCCTATATCCATCGATATCGTCAAAGCAAAAGCTCGCAAGCTCCATGAGAAAATAAAAGAAAAGACAGGATGTTTTCATGCAAGTAATGGTTGGGTATCTAATTTAAAAAAGCGATATGGCCTCCGCCACTTGAAAATTTGTGGAGAGAAGCTTTCCAATAAGACAGCGTCCGTTGACCCATTTGTAATACGTTTTAGAAATAAAATCAAGGAGCTTGATCTTTCTGCAGAACAAATTTATAATGCCGACGAGTCCGGATTGTTTTTCAGGCAGATGCCAGATAAAACGTTGGTGAGCTTCAAGGAATCATCTGCTCCTGGTCGGAAAGTTAGTAAGGAGAGAATAACATTTCTCGCATGCACAAATGCTTCGGGTACGCACAAAGTTAAGCTCTTTGTCATTGGAAAAGCAAAAAACCCTAGAGCATTCAAAAATTTTCAAAAAATGCCCGTTGTCTACAAGGCTGACAAGAACTCGTGGATGACTTATTTGTTTTTCGAAGACTGGTTTCATTATACGTTTATTCCTGAGGTGAGAAATACGAAATGTATTGAATTTTTGTTTAAAATTTACAATTTGTATTTTTTGGATTGTTATAGGTACGCGAATTTCTAGAATCCAAGGGACTTCCTAAAAAAGCCCTATTGGTCTTGGATAACGCCCCGTGTCATCCTAAAGACAATGAGATGAAAGGTGATGATGGAATGATAACCGTTATGTGTCTTCCACCTAACTGTACCGCGATTCTGCAACCAATGGACCAAAACGTTATTAACTTAACAAAAGTCTATTACAAAAAAAAAGTCTTTTGGCGCATTTAATAGGGAATAAAACCACTCATCTGGAAGAAAAAGTAAAGGAATTCAACTTAAGACATGCTATCTGTCTTCTTGCAAGTTCATGGGAAAAAGTGTCAGCAAGCTCCATTCGCAAGTGCTGGAATATGTTAATGAAACCAGATGTTGAGTGAAGTGAAGAGGACGATATTCCTCCTAAAAAGAGAAATTGAAAATGAACGCGCAATCCTTGCATCAATGCTCCAAGGACTTGCACCGAATGATTCCTTCACAAATGAAGAGCTAAATGAATGGATGCACGAAAGTGTTGCTTATCAAGAAGTGGATAAAGAAGCCGTAGAAATTGAAAATTCTGATGATAGCGAAGCGGATGTTATTCCACCTCCTAAAATAAAAGGATCAGTTGCTCTGCAATCTTTTAACACATGCATTCAGTGGGCTGAGGAAAACGATATTCCAATAAAAGACATTATATTTCTGAAGGAGCTTCGTGAAAGGGCTATAATAAAAACCCTTAATAAGAAGAAAGTGCAGACAACAATACCCGATATGTTTAAAAAATAAAATTTTTAATAAAAAAATAAGCTTTCTATATCATAAAACGATTTTCATTTGTCATATTTCTTGTTATATATTTTTCCTCGCTGGGTGAAACAACCTCAATAAGTGCAACTACCTAGATTTCTATTAGTTGCGATTACCGAGTTCGTACTGTAACTGTGTTTGCAGCATGTATGGGCGCGTAAACTGTTTACGGTGTTTACGACTGCTGTTTACGCGTAAACAAACGTAAACGTAAACAGATTTCAATTGATGTAAACGTAAACAGACAAGTAAACGTAAATAAGTTCATATTTTTCTGTTTTTTTTACTAGAATTAAGAAGAAATCAAAGAATTTGTTCATAAATTTTTTATTATTAAAGAAAAACATTGTATATAACAGGTGTATATATTTACAGCAAAAAAAATCCTTATTGTTAAGAAAATATACATATTTAATCATCATCACAAGGGATGTTATTAATTTTCAAGCTATAATAAATGTGTATCAATTTCTTTTAACGCTCAATAGTTAGTCGGTTTCTTATATCAGAATGTATGTAGCTCCAGTTTGAGAAACCCCTTTCTATTTGAGCAGATGAAGGCGGTATGTTTAGAAGTTTGCCAGCCAGAGACTACAAAGATGGATATTTTAAAGACGCCATGCGCCAAAACAATCCAGCATCATTGCCCAAATCTTTTGAGAGCAACACATTGAAATAATCTTTGCGATTCAAAAACAAATCCAATTCACGCAAACCTTCACCAGTCAACTCTGCGAATAGGAAACTTGTTACTGAATTTCTTTGTTTTGCAGAGAGCTTCTCTCTATCATAAAAAGGATTTAAGAAATATGCACTGATGGCATATACATTAAGCGCTTGATATTTGCGGTCACAAAATATTTTTTCAAACTATTAGGTTCATTTAATGATAACCAGTAATTAACAGCTTCGGCTACACAGCAATTTGAGGATTGTACATTATTTAATAACGCGCATACTGGGTCCAGTAAAGCGATTTCCTCCTCCACCCTTTCAAAAACCATATCATCAAATAGGAGATTTTTTATTTGTCGTTTTTAACTTTTCGCGATGAGTCTGCAACCAACTGGCGCATGAATTTTACGTTATTTCTCAAACACAGGAAACAATCGCGCATAGAGCACCAACGAGTTTCTGCAGGGATTTTGATTTTAGTACCACCTTTTTCAGTTTCAAGGTCTGGGTGGCGAAACTCTTTCAACATTTTTGTAACTTTGTCTGCGGTATCATTATCCACTATATTTTTAGCAAGCACATTAGCGACGTGGGCACTGCAGTTGTTATGCCAGATATTAACGATTTTGCCCAACCTGATCATATTAGCAGCGTTGTCTGAAACAACTGCATACACTTCAATGCCGTGCATTTTCTTTGCTAGTTCAATTGATTCATCAATGATCTCTGATAGCTTCTCTGACGTCTCACTTTCGCTTGATAAGTCCCAGGCATTTAAAAATGCCTTTTCACCACCAGCATTATGAAGCATGGTAACTACTAGCTTGCTATTACTCGCAGTATTTTCACAGCCATCGATTAGAAGAACTGAGTCTAGTCCAATTTGGTTGCTGGCCTTTACAATCTGCCTCTCATATTCTTTATCCAATAAAGTTGTTGAAAGTGATTTTCTGCTTGGTAAAACTTTGGAATAAGCTGGTCTTAGTTTCTGTAGAAGATCTTTAAGATGCTTTGATTCAATAACGTTGAGTGGAATGTTGCATCCGAAAAAGAATCTAGCTACTAATTCATTAATTTCTTCCTCATCTTTTTAGAGATCTTATCGAGAAAGTCGTGCAAACACGCCATTTTTCTTTGATTTAGGCTTTTTAAAATTTGGTGGAGTAGTGGAAGCTGATGATGATGATGACGATGTTGTTGGAGTTGCTGACGGTGTGTATGTTGTTGGTGTTATAGATGCTGTGTATGTAACTAGTGTTGTCGATTATGTCTTGGGAAGATCTGAAATCAATATTATTTCACAATCTTCATTTTGTGAAATATCAACACTGCTATCTAGATCCGTTATACAACTCGTGTTCATATCATCCTTGCTGATGCCCTCATTAGACTTCTTTTTACAACGATTTCTGTTCATAATGGTAGGCAAATATTAACCACTCACCTATGCCTTTCCACTCACCTTTAATCTTTCTGTTGTAATGTTTGCTAGCGTTTTTCTGCAAAACAAGCGTAGCGCTGTATATTTTCTTCCATTTTTGTGCAACTCAAAGCTTAAATCCACAAAAATATTTCATTTGGCGTTATTGCAGGCCGACATTTTTATTAAACTTTAAGTGCGGCGTCATACGATACGCTGTCAAAAATAAAACACACATGTTCCTATGATCTCGCCCACAATTGACGACGACAAGGTACATATTGGCGTTTTTGCGTCCTACGTTCAATTATATCTATTTCTATTTTTTACGCCACGTACGGCGATGTTTGTAAATAAAATTCAAATTTGGTGAAATTATTTATAAAAAAAAATCCAGTGTTCGAACTCACGGGCGATGTGTTAACACCTTTTTGCGACACGGTACCTGTTCGATTTCTATGAACACATTCGTAAAACAGCGTTCAATCATATGATGACGTTACAGTTAAATAATATTAATACTTAAAATTATTTAAAGACCCAGTGCAAGCACATGTGTCATTATTTTCTTGCTGAATAATTTTTGTTTTATTCCCAAAAATGTCAAAGAATGCAAAGCAACAGACACTTGTATATACATTCATACTTTATTATATTCGTACATACGCTACACAAGTTCACAAAATTGTCGTTGCTCTCTTGCTATCTCATTTTTATATACGTATAATACGTCATTACTCTCTTTGCTCTGATAGTGCTCCGCACCAACCATGGTAAAATAAGTAAGGTAAACGCACTAGGAATTGTAACAACAAACACAGGTATTTTGTTTTTGTTTGGTGTCCATAATCTGTCAAATTTTCTTCATGTGTGTATCTACTGTAAAAGTAAACAAAAAAGCACACAAACAAAATGCATGTGAATTTGACATAAGAGAAACACCTAAGCAAGAAAAATGTTCAAATCAGCTGTTCTAACGAGTTTCCCTAACTTATTTTACCATGGCACCAACATTTTATTGGATAAAAAAACAACAACACCAACAACAACTACTACTACTGATATGTTGGTGATTTATTTGTGCTTGCTGTGTCGTCGAGTGTTTGTGTTGGTGGGGGGTGGCGGCGGTAGGTACCTAAAATAAAAACTGTTAAATGAATGCATAGAGTGCAGAGTGTGAGTGTAAATTGTCATGGGGGAGGGTATATAAGCTTCGGCCCGGCCGAACTTAACACCGTTTCTACTTGTTTTTGTATACACCGGGCAATGCTGAACATCAAATGACTCGCTTTGTTTGGCCATAGCAACAACAACGAACCAACCAAACACACAACATCACACATACTTTGTCCGAAGTAGCTGACGTATACGTGTGTCACATAACCACATGTTTGCCATATCAACAGCAACGAAACAGCCAAACACACAACATCACACAAACTTTGTACGAAGTAGCTGACGTATTAGTATGTCACCATAACGTCGACTGCGCAAGCCCATGCGCTTGCAAATGAATGGTTTTAGCAGCAGCATAAAATCTGGTTTTAGCAGATTTTGACTTTGATAGATTTAGTCCCTATACGCCGCTATAGATGTTAACACATTAATAAAACAATTGCTGATAAAAAATGAGCGGAAATAATTTAAATGAAAAGATTATCGAGGAGGTAAGGACATATAAAATGTATTATAAAATGTAAACATATCTATGTTGATGTATAATACGTTGCTACGTTGTACGCCGCTATTGTGTGCATGGTGGACGTATGGACGTATTTTCACGACGTTTTACGTCCGAAAGCCGTACGTTGTACGTCGATGCGTCGCAATTGTGTTCCGCACTTTACTGAATGCTTTGTAATGGTTGAAAAGTGTTGCCATGTTATTTCAAATTTCGTCAAAGGAGTCAGCTGTTTCGTTTACGTATTTACGTCTGTTTACATGTTTACGTCTGTTTACGACTGTTTACGTCTGTTTACAGAGTAAACGAGTTACGCGTAAACTCCCATCCCTGGTTTGCAGTTATTGTTACATTTCACCTGCAATGATCAGTCTATTTGTTCCTTATAACAAACGTCTTTGAAAATCCCATAACAATCATGATGACATCATGCAATAATGTGCCTATTCCTAAACCTCTACCAATCAAAAGACTTAAGACACAAACATGAAATACCTTCCACAATCATTTCCACATCACTCAGTGCGAAAACGCCAATTTTGCATGATTCAATTTTAGATTTTCTTCGACACGAACACAAGTTGTTCCTTTAAATGTTAACAATATTGAATGGAAACAAAGTTAATCACGCTATATCCGTGTTGTCTTAAATTAACATTAAAAAATTTGTTAAATTATTATATTTACAAAATATTTTTAGGCGTTGGCAATAAATAACTCTGATCCGCGTGCTGACTCTTTGCGTACAAAATGCCAAGTGAATTACAAACCCTCTAATGAAAAAAGAGACAGGTGTAATATTCGATTGTATTATGTACTAGCTGACCCGTGAAACTTCGTTTTGCCTAAAATTGATTTTCTGGTTGAATAAATTTCTATTATTCACGATTCCACCCAAAATTAGTTTTTTGTGTAATCGAAAATTAGCAATTGTCAACAGATGACGCAATAATATAATTTTAATTACAGATTGAATGAAACAATTTTCGAATACAATTGAATTCAATATCCTAAATTTATACGAAAAGCTGACCCGACGGACTAAGTCCCTACCAATGTTTGTGCGAAAATAGAATAAAATCAAGTATTAATTGTATAGAAATCTAGGAAAAAAAAATAGAACAATGATTGCATTCAATTTAAGGCTGCACGATACATAACATCTTGTGTTTTCTGCTCCGTAGCGTAAACGAAGAGTGTGGATGGTTTCTCAACTCGGGAACATGTCACATATAGCTGCCCGTGTGTAAAACATGATATTTCCAGATTTATGTCGAACACTCCCAGCGCCTACCTTTGAGACTTGTTCGTGGTATTCGCAAAACCAAGTTTCTCTAGGAACTGAATACTTTTGAACTGGAACGGCACATCGGCTGAAGTCAAGGGAATTCGAGGACTTAAACATTCTTCTCCATTGAACGGCCCATTCAAAATCCTTGCCGCTATCACATTGTTCGTTAGCTTCGTCACAATCAATCGGGTTCCATTGCATAGTTTCGGGGCATGAAGATGACGTAGCCTAATGATGGCAGATACAGCTTCAAGACGCAAATGATGAGGTGACATGCCAAGCAAATCCAAAAAGTTTAGGAATTCCATTGAATAATATCGTCTTCAATTCCAACACGATCGTTCGATTTGTATGAGCACAATTCTACAGGAATTTGATTTTGAATCGTCCATTTAAAGACATTGACATCAATATATATCGCTGGTAAAATTGGGCGTGCGCGCAGCCAATCGTGGTCACGATAATTTTCATTAATGTTCGGATAGACTTCAGTGATGAGCTCATCTTTCGTTGAAGTGAATTGCAAAATGAAAGACCATATGCTGACCTGTTCAATACAGCGCCATCTGTTGAGCTTTTGTCGACTTTTCTCTTTTCTAAACTTTAGTGTAGCAATTACGAACAAACCTGCAGAAAAAAGCACCCAATTTGGTCCAGTCGCTTTGAACAAACCACTATCAATTTTTACACTCCGAAAAATAACGGCCTCTCTAATATATTCTCCTAAACATATTCTGCAGGAACCGTGTATCTGTTTGGAACACACTTCAAACAATTATATGCGTGCAAGACCCAAATTTACTTGTAGTTAAATGCAAAACGTATCATGTTTACGGACAAACATGTATGCTTTTACGTGAAAACATCCCAAACATCCATACACTTACGTGGAAGCATTCGCGTGTTTCCCCCAAACGTACATATACTTAGGTGGAAACATTTGCGTATTACATCTCCAACATAATAATATTTAGAAACGAATTATTCTTGGATTTCAATATAGATATATATGTATGTATGTATTAGTTATTATAATTAGTTTTATCAATATAAATCCATATTTATAAATAATTAATGCAAAAAATTGAAAATTGAAAACGCCCCTTTTTACGTTTACTTGCATAGAATGCATTATGTTTTTTTTTGTCATGAATTGGGATTCTGCTGTTCTTTTGATTCTCCTTTCTTTGTTGTCTCTCACGTTTTTGTTTTCAGAAGGTTTCAGCTATGCGTTGGTTATCACTATGCGTTGCTACACAAACAATATACAAATCTAGTTCATGCAAGCCAAGCGTGGATTAATTACTTGTATTTTTTTTATTAAATTTCACATTTTTTTTTTAAATTTCCGCCGTTCCGATTTTCCCAGTAACGGCTCGGACAAACATATGACTTCACGTTCCCAGTAAACAAATTGTTCCGAATTCGGTCAGAAATCTGTCAGACACTCTGCACATGTTACCGAGTCTGATGGCGATGTCGGTCAAATAACGACATCGCTTCCATCGCCTAATGCTTTCACTTGATATAAATACACTTTGATCTAGTGCCACCACCTTCTTCAATGCACCTTGGATTGTAGTATATAGCCCCGTATTCAGTTCTTGCGAAATTTTCGTAAGAAATTTTGTCATTTATCTCTAAACTTGATTTGCCATGAAAATATTTCATTTATAATTCCTCAACGCACTCCATTTTATTTTTAACTCACGTGATGTTACTTTTGGTTGCTAAAACTATCGAAATGTCAAAATTTTCGACCCAAACAATTGTAATTGATTGTAAATTGTAAATTGTAAATGAAAAGTTTACGACAGGGTGTTCACAGATGTGCTATTGGGGGTATTATATTTTCTTACAACCTACAACCTTAGTACATCTTGTGAATTCCCTACGTGTTTTGCGATATTATATAAATTTTCATTATTTTTTTTGAGCTTTGCCACATGAATATTGTCACAAAAAAAACTTTATTAGGACATGAGAAAATTTACTAAAATTAGTAAAATACTGTCGTCTTTCAAAACATCTGAACGCTTTTTCACCAAATATCGATTTAAAGGTTATGACACTATACTTCTGGGGGTGCCATATCACACAGAGTTCCATACTTCTTTTCCATTTTTCTCTAGTTGTTTGTTTTGTGGAACAAGATCAATTGGCCTCTGTGTAGCTTAATATTAGACTAAAGACGATTTATCCCGGACAACATTTTCGCTTGATCCCATGACTTCTACTCACAAAGTCATGCATCAAGTTCAATGTGAACATTTTCCCATTGGTCATTTATTATGAATGTTAATTCATACTTATAGTTTAATAACTGGAATTAAATATTAACTATAAAATACGATTATTTTGTAATAATTATATGGCTCAAAGTATTACCACCTATTTTACCTTGATGTCAGTTGAAACCGCTTAGCGCTTAAAATACTTGTAATCCGCTAACGTGAAATAAACATTCATATCTATTTAAGTGTTTTGACTCAACTGGCGAATATCAAAAGTCATTTGTCAATTTGACTTGATTTCTTAATCTCATTAAGCGTCATTATGGTTTCCGTTTTCGTTGAAAAGTAAAATGAATCAATGCCTAAGGAAATGTTTGGCTAATGCCGATGCTGACAACGCTGCTGTGCGTTCCAAATGTTAGTTAAGGCATCATATTGAAGAAAACCTGTTGATGGTTTTTGTTTTAATTTTCCCAGAATGTTGATATCGAAGTGAAACAGCAAAATTTAATGCGATTTTCATTACAACGAAATGAGAATTTATGATTTGGTTTTACATTTTTTATTTTAAAGTTAAGATAAAATACCGGATTTATAACTGTTAAAAATGTTCGATATTATCAAGCCAATAGAAATACATGGACCGATTACCGACAATAAAAAATATGTAAACAAAATGTCAATATTTACGATAAATAAATTGACGCAACAAGTTTTAATTATACATGAATACGTATTTATGTAGATTACAAATTTGCTAGCCAAGCCCATGGCAGTGATGCCAGAAGTAGGGAAAATTCCCTACAAGTAGGTTTTTTTGACTTAAAAACAAGAGCATAGGGAAATAGGGACAGATTTTTCATATGCGACCAAAAGTAGGGATTTTGTTTTTAATTTTTAAAATAATATTCTTTCCTTCGGAAACTGTTTTTTGATTAAATTTTTAACGTTTATTGTTTTAGTATAGAGCCTGTGTTTTCATTCCCTACTTTGTATGGGGAGCTAAGCAATTTTAAGCGGCTCCCCATACAAAGTCGTCGAAAAATTAGTTTAGCAGGGAACAAAAAAAAAGGGTCATAGTTAGCATCACTTACCAAGTAAGTTGGCAATGTATTGCAATATGGCAATATCAGGTGTTTGTTTTGTCAGTTGGCAATGTATTGCAATATCAGGTGTTTGTTTTGTTTTTTTTTTTGTCAAAAACTGAATTCTTTCTAATAGCCTTATCACACTTACAAGCATAGCTTAAGCAAAATACACAAGAAAAATGTGGTCTCACTCAAAAATGCACAAACGATTGACATGTTTACCAACAAACAACATAAGGCGGAGGACCCTGTTAAAAATTTTGAAATGCGAATCAGTATGTTTTTTGCAGAGCACAATGTGGCATTCCAAGTTGTTGATCAGCTAATACCCCTGTTAAAAGAAATTGTACCGGATTCGGAAATTTGAAAAAAGTGCAAATTGGGAAGAACTAAATGTACAAAAATTATACAAAACGTATTAGCCGAAGAGGAAAAATCCAAATTGATTTCAAAATTAATAAAGTATAATTTTTCTGCTTTAGTTGACGGAAGCACAGACATATCGTCAAAAAAAAGCCTATGTGTTCTGGTAAAATTATTTTACGAAGAATCTGAAAAAATTACTGTGCAGCTTTTAGATCTCATACCAGTTGGTACTGACGGTACTGCTAAATCATTGTACACACTGTTTAAAAACACAATTTTAAGTTATTCTATACCATTTGACAACGTAGTTGAAGTAGGATCCGATGGAGAAAATACCATGGTTGGTAAAAACGATTCATTTGTTTCCCATTTCTGGGAGGACAATCCACATAGTATAAATATCAAATGTATTTGTCATTCTGCAGCTGTTATTGCTAACAAAGCATGCTTGGAACTACTGCGAGCACCCGAGGAGTTAATTCGTCAAATTGGCACATATATTTCAGGTAGCTCAAAAAGGTGTACAGAGTTGGAGGAGTTCCAAGTTATGATGAACGACGAAAAACTGAGAATTTTCAGAACTTCCGAGACTCGCTGGTTGTCTCGTCAAAAATGTATAGAACGTATACTGCACTATTGGAACGTCCTAATCAAATACTTTAAAAGTGCACACGCTCGTGATAAATTAAAATCGGATGAATGGAATTGCGCCGTATTGCAGTAACGTATGCAACAAAGCATATTTATTGTCTTTGAAGTATGCTTTAAACTACCTCTTACGGCGTTGAGATTAACTGCTCTCTTACAATTTCATACGATTCAACTTTTTTTTGACATTTGACGCCGTCAATGACGTCGACATTAACTCCAGCAGTATGTTTTTGTCTGAGCAACGCCCCAACGACGCGGAAAAAGTTGAAACGAATTGAACTTTTTCGGCGTCGAATTTCTTACGGCGTTGAGATTAACTGCTCTCATACAATTTCATACGATTCAACTTTTTTTGACATTTGACGGCGTCGACGACGTCTTTAATCCTTCAAGACTGTAATTTGTGTTCCTTTAATACTAATAAATATACAAACAAAAAACTATATTCATATTTGTAGGGAAAATGTTATTGCCATGTAGGGAAAAAAGGTTTTTTTTTTTGCTCGCGTAGGTTTTTTTTGAAAATATCTTCTGGCATCACTGGCCCATGGGTATGATTATTATTAACATTCACTAACATTAAACTCCACCTATTTTTTACCCTACATCATATTTGTTTCTGGAAGAAATGGGTCCACCTAACAGGTTAACTGAGAAATACTGCTTATGTCGATTTAGATTTATATGTCTCTCTGTATGATCACTAAGTCAGGTAAAGTATTGAAATCGTAAGTAGAAAGGATTTGAATACAAATTTGAAACTGGTAACGTTGATGAAATAATTCAAAGATGAGCAATACGAGTTCGCATAAAAATAAATACGAAGATTCTAAACCTGATAACCCAAATAGTGAACATGCAATAAGTCAAGTAGACCTAACTCTCTGTACTTATAAATAACGGGTCCGCCATCTAACGTTTTTTTTCAACTAATGCTTATTTCGTGAATGGTAACACTTAGATCATGTCTGATTTGACAGATAATTAGTTTTATCCTTCCGCTGAACGAATATGGTTGTGTATACGCTTGAACAACGCTGGGAAATATGGAAAAAATGGGTCTGCGATCGACTTACAGAAGATGCCGATTTTGCCAAAAAAAATCATCTTTTCAGATGAAGCTCACTTTGATCTTGGCGGGTATGTAAACAATCAAAATTATCGCATTTGGGGCACACAAAACCCGCACGCATACATTGAAAACCCGATGCACCCAAAACGAGTCACTGTTTGGTGCGGATTTTGGTCCAGAGGCATAATTGGGCCATTTTTCTTCGAAAATGAGCAAGGAGTGGCCGTTACAGTCAATGGCAATCGTTATCGGGCCATGTTGAACGAATTTTTGTTCACAAAAATTGAAGAGGAGGATATTGGCAACATTTGGTTTCAACAGGACGGCGCTACGTGCCACACAGGCAAAGCTACATTCGATGTTTTGCGCCCTGTTTTTGAAGATCGCATTATCAGCCGCAGAGCTGATGTCGTTTGGCCACCTCGGAGCTGGGATTTGACACCGTGGGACTATTATTTGTGGGGTGCCCTCAAAGATAAGTGTTACGCCGACAAGCCAGAGACAATTGACGCTTTAAAGGACAATATTCGTGAAGCCATTGGTGAAATACAGCTGCACATAATCGATAATGTGCTTAAAAATTGGTCCGACCATGTAGGCTACTGCATGGCCAGCCGAGGCAGCCATTTGAATGAAATTATTTTCCATTATTAACCCGAAGGATAGCATTTCCAAAAAAAAAAGTTATTTGGCGGACCCTTTATATACGTAGATACCAAAGTCAGGTTTTTTGTATGAAATAGTCGCCTTCTGCTACCCTAAATGGGATTATCTCAGATAAGAATTGTTCGAAATTGGGATATATGTATATGCAATACTAATGTTCTATAGATAATGTTAACGAGGATTTTAGAACGAAGTTCCTTATCGCACGTTGCGGGGGAAGGGGGCTAAATGAATACAAATTAAATAACTTTGTTTTAACACTATTCTGCTCCATCTGGTTTACTTTGGCTTTGGTTTGTGTCTAGACTAACTATATGTCTCTATATGTAAGTGGCTTTTCTTAAAAACAGTAAATTTTCTCAAAAAAATACCCACTCATGTTCTTAAACAAAGTACGTTTTCTTATTTTGTTTAAAAAAATACCATAACTTAAAGAAGTACCTTTGCTTATAAAACAAGGAAATTTTCTTACAAAAAGTACATTTTCGTAAAAAAATATTTTTTTTTAAAAAAAAGTATCTTTTCTTCAGAAAGTACATTTTCTTATATCAAATTGCATTTTCTTAAAAAAACGCTTTCTTTGAAGAGTACCTTTTTTGTGAAACAAAATAACTTGTCTTGAGATAAGTACCTAAAATGTACCTATTCTTGAAAAAAAGACTAATTCTAAAAAAAATACCATTTCTTAAAAAAAACCTTTTCTTCAAAAAAGTACCTTCTCTTAAGAATAACCTTTTCTTACAAACATTCCTTAGACTAAAAGTACCTTTTCTAAAAAATAAAATAATACATTTTCTTTTCTTTACTTTAGAAAAGTGCCTTTCTGAAAATAAGTAAATTTTCTTAAAAAAATAACCTTTTCCTAAAAAGAGTACCACTTCTTTAAAAAGTACCTGTTCATAAAAAAGTACTTCTTTGTAAAAAAAAACTCGTACTCTTATGGCTTTTTCTTACAGAAAGTACTTTCTCTTAAAAATAGTACCTTTTGTTAAAAATACACTAGCTTTTAATACAAGAAGTACATCTCTTTAAAAAAGGATCTTTTCGGGAAAATATAATACAAATTCTTACAAAAAGGACCTAAAAATATAAAATTTACAAAAACCTTCTATATAAAAAAAAAATTTCTTATAAAAGTTTATCATTTTACAAAAAGTATCTTTTCTTACAGATCCATTTAGATTGTCGTATTTTTCAACCGGCGTCTTAGGCGTGTTGGAACTAATTACTATATAGAATATATAGCGAAAGGAATTTCATTCCAACCGGGTGTCCCCTGACACCTCATGTAATTTTTTTTCACAAAAAGAAGTTTCATCAACATCTAACGTATACATTCTTCACCACATTGTAAATGTTAATAGAAACAGCGACAAAGTCTGTGCACTGATGTCATTCATTGTTTACGTTGTGGCGATGAATTGTATACGTTAGGAGAGTTTTGATGAAACTACTCATCGATGTGTCAAGTTGTTTTAGTGTAGTGCATACCACTATCGGCTTTGATCGATTATAATACAACACCTGCTAAATACTGCACCTGTGCACTGTTAAAACACAATCTTGCGTAGGTGTGGCATTTGATATTTTTAGTGGATATCAACTTAATTTAAAAATGATTCATATATCAACGTGAGTTATCTCCAATTCTTTTGAGACACACACTAACCCAATTCTCAACCTTATTCATAAAATTTGGGATGATAATAGTTTAAAAAACTAACACAACTCAAAATCCCCAATATGTCACACGTTAACATTTGAACGTTCGCACGAAATTGAGGAGAATATGTGTATTATTCGGTGGCCATCGGTGGCGCAATGGTTGGTGTGCGCGGCTCTTGCACATGAGATCCTGGGTTCGCTCCCTGCTCTGATCACCTTAAATTTCTTTCGACGGCGGTCACCTCGCTTTGTGACGACTAAACTATCGAGTATTTAGCCATGAAAAAGCTTCTCAAAATACCGTTCGGAACCGGTGTAAAACTTTAGATCCTAATCATTTAGTGTAAAACTACAACGCGCACAGCTCACTGGCATATGAGAAGCTCTCCCTAATCCCTTCATGGGATGTAACGGGAAACCATTTTTGGAACAAAGTTCCTGGGACTGTCCGTGGAGGTGGCAAGTTTCTGATTGCCATTCACTTGGGAGTGGCCAGAAATGATTCCTTCATTGGGCAGTCCAAGCAGCTCACTACTTCCACGCAGTATGTCCTGGGCAATGGCTTTTCGGAAACCTGCGTTAGCTAGCTAGAGTGAGAAGGCGAAAGAAATGAGCATCAAATCAGGTTTAGTAGGTGACTGATGTCACTGAAGCTCATCAAACAATCGGGCATATTCTTTTGTCCTTAGAAGGCGGATGAGCCAAAGATACGGACCAACGACGGAGAGAAACCAAATGAAGAAAATACAGGTTCAACATATCGCATCCTGGTCAGCTTCTGATCCATAATGGGCGGCTGCATCAAATTATCCTGGCAGGCGGATGAGCCAAAAATTGGTAAAATGCGAAAACACGGTGGGCTGGGTTTGCCTCCCGCCACCGTTCATAATGGCAGTGAAAATACGTAAACGAACAAGAAAACATAAACAACCCCTATTTGTTGACGACCCCCGCAAACTTTATAAGGACCACGATTTACGGATATGCACTTGGAATGTAAGAACTCTCTATAGATCCGGTGCAAGTATCCAACTGGCAGATGTCCTCGAAAGTTATAAGGCTGACATTACCGCTATCCAGGAAATGCGATGGACAGGACATGGCTGCACAAGAAAAAGAAACTGCGATATATACTACAGTTGCCATGAGAAAAAACATGAATTTGGTTGCGGATTTGTAGTTGGCAAAAGACTGGGACATCTGGTCTCTAGGTTCAATCCTGTGAGTGAACGAATAGCCACAATCCGCATAAAAGCGAAATATTTTTATATTTCCCTAATTTGTGTCCATGCCCAGACAGGTGTAAGATGATGATGCCAAAGACATA
Source organism: Phaonia tiefii (assembly GCA_963931995.1). Taxonomy (NCBI): domain Eukaryota; kingdom Metazoa; phylum Arthropoda; class Insecta; order Diptera; family Muscidae; genus Phaonia; species Phaonia tiefii. The sequence continues at coordinate 199,725,975 of OZ008367.1, forward strand.
TTCTATGAGCTCCTAGAGGAAACGTATGACCGCTGCCCTGGCCATGACATTAAGATTGTACTTGGAGATTTTAATGCCAAAGTAGGAAGGGAGAATGTGTTTAATCCAACTATAGGCAATTTCAGTCTACATGCTGACAGTTCCGACAACGGTATGAGACTAATTGACTTTGCCGCGGCAAAAAACATGGTCATTAGTGGTACAAGATTCAAGCATAAAAACATCCACAAGGCTACTTGGGTATTCCCTGATCACAGAATTAAGAACCAAATTGATCACGTGGTAATTGATGGAAGGCCTGCATACAGTGTAATGGACGTACGAGTGATCAGAGGAGCTAACATCGATTCTGATCACAACCTGGTAGCAGCAAAGGTTCGCACAAGCTTAAGTAGAGCGAAAATCGTTCGAAACCAGACGCAGAGGAAGCTGGACATCGGATAGCTGCAATTACCAGAGGTAGCCACAGCGTACTCAAGGAAGCTCTCGCAACTTTTGGCACAGAACCCACCCCCTCCGAATGACGATCCTCATTCATCATTTCCGACTCTATAAAAACCGTCGCAACTACCGTACTTGGTTTCGAAAAACCGCTTCGCAATAAACCGTGGTACGATGAAGACGAAAAGAACGCTGCACGTATGGTAATGCTTCAGTCAATTGCAACGCAAGCTGCAACTGAGCGATATAGGGAGAAAAGAAAGGAGGTAAACCGTCTCTTCAGGCGTAAGAAACGGCAGTGGAGAAAGCGCGAGAGTGAGAAAATTGAGACATAAAGAAGGAAGAACGAAGCCCGAATATTCTACCAAAAAGTTAAAAACGGAACTAATGGACATGGTTCAGGGCCCCCCTTCTGTAAAGACAAGGACGGAAATCTCGTCGCAGATGTGCAGAGCATGTTGGGAATATGGAGAGAGAATTTCTCCGCGCTACTAATACCTGAGATATCCAATGACGATGGGACAATCGATCACAATATGGACGACGACGTCGATTGCCCCCATCCTAACCAAGACGAGGTCAGAACAGCTATTGCCCGGCTTAAGAACAACAAAGCCGCAGGAGCCGATGGATTACCGGCGGAGCTGTTTAAGGCTGGCGGCGATGAGCTGATAAGGTGCATGCATCAGCTCATTAGCAAAATTTGGTTAGATGAATGCATGGCCGGCGATTGGAGTCTCAGTGTACTATGTCCCATATTTAAAAAAGGTGACCCGAGTATCTGTGCCAACTACCGTGGTATAAGCCTTTTTTCCATAGCATATAAGGTTCTATCAAGTATAATGTGCGAAAGACTAAAACCAGTTATCGCTGACCTGATTGAACCATACCAGTGTGGCTTTAGGCCTGGAAAATCGACAACTGACCAGATTTTCACGCTACGCCAAATCCTGGAGAAGACACACGAAAAACAAATCGACACCTATCACCTATTTATCGATTATAAAGCGGCCTTCGATAGTCCGATACGGGGGAAACTCTATGAAGCAATGTCTGAGCTTGGTATTCCTGCAAAACTTATACGCCTTTGCAGGATGACCTTGACGAACACCAAATCCGCAGTGAAAGTTGGTAAGGATCTTACCGAACCTTTCGAAACTAAGCGAGGCCTCAGGCAAGGCGACACCCTATCGTGCGATCTCTTTAACATCTTAATGGAGATCATTATGAGAAAAGCTGCAGTCAACATAAATAAAACCATCAGCAGCAAAAGTCACATGCTGCTCGCGTATGCTGATGATATAGATATCATTGGGCGCACAATTACAGAGGTTACTGCGGTTTTTTCGAGAATTGAGAAGGAGTCAGCAAAAGTGGGTCTGACGGTAAATGAGGACAAGACAAAATTAATGGTTTCAACGAAAAGGGCCTCCACGCGTTTAGACCAAAGCGTGAACGTTGATAACCGTTATAACTTCGAGGTAGTGGAGGAATTTATATACCTCGGATCTGCCGTGAACAAAAACAACAACGTCAGCCTTGAGATCAAGCGGAGAATTGTGCTTGCGAATAGATGTTATTTTGGGCTAAGCAAGCACTTTAGAGATAAAACCTCTCTCGAGTAACAAAAGTCCAGCTGTACCAGACTCTCATTCAACCTGTCTTGCTTTATGGCGCAGAATCCTGGGTCCTATCGCAAGCAGACGAAACATCTGTAGGAGTCTTCGAGAGAAAAATACTCCGAAAAATTTATGGGCCTATAGTGCACAACGGCGAGTATCGGCGACACATGAATCATGAGCTGTATGAGCATTATCCTGACATTGACATAGTTAAGCGGATCAAGATAACGCGATTGCGCTGGCTAGGCCATGTCAGTAGAATGGATGAAGACGAACCAGCACGAAGGGTTTTCGAAACCGAACTCGAAGAAAGGCGAAAAATAGGAAGACCAAGACTCCGCTGGAGGGATCAGGTTGACGAATCCCTGCGTACACATGGTATTGCCAACTGGAGAAATAAAGCAAAAGATCGAACTGGTTGGCGAAATATGTTATCTTCGTTTTGTAAGGTCACTGACCCCCCGGGGTTGTCCGAGACCGGATAAGTAAGTAAGTAAGTTCCTTAACGCACTTTGCGGGATGGGGGCTAAATGAAAAAAAATTCAACAACTTTATTTTAACACTATTATGCTACAACCCAGTATTATCAACTTATTGGGTAATTTTGCTTTGGTTTGTGACTAGACTAATATATGTTGAAAAATTTATTGTTTAATTGGAAGTTTTCTAGGTGGAGCCTAAACCATAATTTAGTATGTAAGTATATTGTAGTTTTGAAACCAATAACAAGTAAATTTAGTAAAGCCATAATGAAAGAAGTTTAAAAATAAGTACCTTTTCTAAAAAAAATTTCTCCAAAAAAAAAAAACAAAAACTTTTCTTGAAAAAATATCTAACTTAAAGATGTACCTTTGCTGAAAAGAGGACATTTTCATACAAAAAGTACCTTTGCTTAAAAAAGTCTTATTTTTTAAATAAATATATTTTCTTTAAAAAGTAAATTTTCTTACAACAAATTGCATTTTCGTAAAAATCTACCTTTTCTTTAAAGAGTAGGTTTTTTGTGAAATAAAATAACTTTTTTTGACATACGTACCTACTCTTAAAAATTTACCTATTCTTGAAACAAGGACCAATTCAAAATAAAAATTCCCATTTCATAAAAAAACCATTTTCTTCAAAAAAAAACCTTTTTTTTTTTAAATACCTTTTTTTTTAAAAAAATACCTTCTCTTAAAAAAAATACCTTTACTTACAAAAATTCCGTTTCTTAACAGTACCTTTTCTTAAAAATAAAATAATACCTTTTCTGTTCTTTTCTTGAGATAAGTAGCCTTTCTGAAAATAAGTAAATTTTCTTATAAAAATATCCTTTTCCTAAAATGAGTACAACTTCTTTTTTTTATTTATTTGTTTTATTTGTTAACCTGTACAACAAGATCTAATATCTTATACATCCCTGTACTTAATCAAAGAAAAATTGAAAATTATATATTATGACTTTGAAATCAACTAAAAAATTAGAAAAAAAACAAGAAACATAAATTAAAATTAAAAAGTAAACATAAAAATAAAAAATTTGGAGGCAAAAAATAATAGGACTAAATTAGTATTAACATTAATACAAGTATTAAGAATTGTGACATATTTCTAGAAGAAATTACGATTATAAAAAATCTAAAAATATGAGAACTACAACATTAAACAAAAGAATAGAAAAATAGGCATTTTGACAGTGAATAATTAATAGTTGAAAACAAAAAAAACTTAACTATGGTCAGACGTTCGATTGTAAATAACAAAAATTATACGTTTAAATTGTGCAATATTATGGATATTTCTAACATTGATCGGTAAAGCATTCCACAGACGTATTACACTAATAAAAAATTGACGCTCAGATAGAAGAGAATTGTGCTTGAATTGAATACAAATTTTATTTCTATGTCTCGGTTTGTTTTAGTGTAGTGCATACCACTATCGGCTTTGATCGATTATACTAAAACACCTGCTAAATACTGCACCTGTACACTGTTAGAATACATTCTAGCGTAGGTGTGGCATTTTGATATTTTTATCGTTGTGTACCATGTGTGCTAACAATTCCACGTGTGGTTGAGCGCCTCGTGCACACTGGTTTCGCAAGAACCGGACTGCCTCGTATGGCACGTTCGACCGAGAAAATCGCTGCTGTTGCCGAGCACGTCAGAGAGAATCTACGAACACCGACGATACGCACAATTAGGCATCAGTAGGCGTTCGTTGCAACGAATTTCAAAGACAATCTAGAATGAGAAGACCAGAAGATGTGAGCAATTTGGCAACCCTGGTATAAGAGAACCAAAAAATGCTAGGAATTCACTCAAAGGCATTTCTCTCACGCGCCACATCTTAATTATTTCACACCTTTTACATAGTTTATGTAATTTTACTTCAACATGGTTGGAATTTGTATAGTTAGATACAATAACACTATCAAAAGGATGCTCGTGTATTGAAATATTCAATGAGGAGAGTAAGAGAGAGAACAGAGAATGACTAGGGTTTCGCTCGTTGTGTTTGTTGGCGTTTGAGTGAAGAGAAATTTTGACTGTTTACTTGTACATCGTTTTTGCGAATTTTAGTGAAAGACTTGAAGATATTCCCGTACAAGATGCAAACCCTTCACGAATTTCTGTCTGTTGACAGTCAAACGGTGACCGTCAGTTGTGCATTGGTAGTGTGCGCGGCTCTTGTGCATAAGAACGTGTGTTTTAACCCTACTCTGACCACCTTAAATTTCTTTCGACGATAGTCACCCCGCTTAGTGACGAGTATTTAGCCATGAAAGTGCTTCTCTAAATACCGTTTGGACCCCATGTAAAACTGTAGGTCCCAATCAATAAGTGTAAAACTAGAACGCGCACAGCTCACTTCTTTGTGAGAAGCTCTCCCTAATCCCTTCATGGGATGTAAAGGGGCACCGTCAAACGAGACTAACTTACTCACACGCTCTGTTAAACTTGGTGCAAGAAGAGGATGATTTCGTGTCCAAAATCATAATGAGCTACGAAGCCCATTTCCACTTAAGTGGTTATATTAACAAATAAAATATACGTTTCTGGGGCACAGGGAACCCACATGAAATGCTAGGAAAGCCATTGCCTGGCGTCAAAGTGACTATTTGGTGTGGCATTTGAAGTGACAAAGTGATTGGGCCTTATTTTGTTGAGATGCAGATGTGAGACTAACTGTTTTCCCCGCAAGTTGCTGAATTGGGTATCGAGTATAGTTGGATCCATCAGGACGGAGCAACCGCACACACAGCTCGAACGATGAAGATTTTGAGACACCAATTTCCGGGACAAGTGATCTCTCGATTTGGAGATTTGAACTGGGTGTCCAGATCATCAAATCTAACGGCGCTAGACTTCTTCCTTTGAGGCTTTTTAAAATCTCGCATTCACCACAACAAACCTTGCAAGAATTGAAAGCTAACATTGAAGAAGAAAACGCCAATTTGGAGCTGGATGTTTTGCGAGCAACAATGAAAAATACCGTAAAACGCGAAAAAAAATGTGCATCCATTTGGGAGGTGGTCATTTGGCCGATATGGTTTTTTCAACTTGATGTAATAAAGTTTACATCTGCAAATAAACTTTTCGTGGAAACAGAACTATTTTTTTATTTGTAACAAAATGGTAGACAATTCATATAATTACATTACTTTTGCGCAACCTTGTATACGATATAAGCGAATTAAGTAAAGGTTAATAAATCGGGAAAATATACATTTAAGTTTTTAAGTAAAATTTTCATCTCTTACATTTTATTTATTTAAATGTTAACTCGTTTGTTTTGGGTCCCGATTTTTTTTGGCGAAAAATCCCGCTTTTCAATCAGGTTATGCATGGGCCATATTATCCGCACGGTTCATATTACCCTTCCCTACTCTAGCCAATTAAATATGGTAGTTGACAGCAGAAGTGCTAATTTTTAATTAACTTGGAGGGAAGTTCAAAAGGTCGCGGAGCTTCCAAACCAATAGAGTCTTGTTCGTAACTATTAAAATTCACATTTATTTGTACAAAATTTGGGTATAAAACGTGGGGGTTGCTATCCAATATTATATGTTGGAGACACAATGATTAATATGTTATAATATATGTGTTTGTGACCCAAGTATTGCTGTGTTTGGGATACAAATAAACCTGTGTTTGTTGCACTATTTACTCTCAATTGAGACCAAGAGAATACAATAGGTACAATGCGAGGTTATTCAAAGTCAAAGCTGTAAGTATGCAACTGAATTTTTGCATTATTTTGCAGTCAGTGACTGAAAAAAAAAAATATTGAATATGTGTGTAAATTGTAAATAGATTATATTTGTTGCGTTTTAGTTTAATGTATACAGTCGTCAATCGGATATAGGAAAGCAAAGGCGCTATATCCTCTAACTGGTTTGTGGTGTTGCTTTAGTTATCGAGTATGGCTTTCGATACTGCGAAAATCGGAGCGGAGTACCATTGTTGTATTTAATAGCAAAACACAAGGCTTGCATGAACTAGATTTGTGTCTCAGTAAGATAGAACTTTTTAAATATAAGGTGTTTTTTTTAGTGCAAGTGTCAAGTCTGACATTTGGCAGCTGTCACATATTTACTTCCCATTATTAAAAATGGAGCGCTTTACGAAAGAACAGCGCGTTATAATTATGAAAACTTACTACAAAAATTTGGAAAGTTATGTTGAGGCCGCTCGCAAACTTCCACGAATTTTCAGTCGAGAATGTTCACCTAATGTGTCAACCAATCGAAGAGTGGTTAAAAAATTATAAGAAACTGAGTCGGTTATGGCCTGTAATTCTCTTGAAAATATTGCTGCTGGAAACGAGAGTTTCGCCGAAAACCCGAAAACATCAATTCGGCATCGTTCTCAACCATTTGAAAGCGCCGGCAATTCGTTCAATGCGCAATGGAGCAAAGTACAGTCAATGCAAATGTTTCAAAAGAAATGCATCGTGTCCGATGAAGCGCCTTTCCATCTGAATGGCTACGTGAATACACAAAGTTGTCTAATTTGGGACACAGTAAATCCAATGGCCGTCGGTGGTGCAATGGTTAGTGTGCGCGGCTCTTGTACATGAGATCCTGGGTTCGAACCCTGCTCTGACCACCTTCAAATTTCTTTCGGCGGCGGCCACCTCGCATAGTGACGCCGACACTATCGAGTATCTAGCCATGAAAAAGCTGCTCAAAATACCGTTCGGAATCGGTGTAAAACTGTAGGTCCCAATCAGTGAGTGAAAACTGGAAAGCGCACCGCTCAGTGATTGTGAGAAGTTCTCCCCGGTCCCTTCATGGGATGTAATGGGAAACCATTTTTTTTTATTTTAAATCCACATAAAATCCATGAGAAATAAATGAAGCCACAGCGAGGAACTGTTTGGTGAGGATTTTGGTCAGGCGGCGAGATTGGGCCTTACTTTTATGAAGATGATGCGGAAATTGCATTGACTGTGAACGGCATTCGATACACGAACATGATAACGGAGTTCTTGTGGTCTCAACTGGACGACATATGGTTTCAGCAAGACGGAGCCGATACGATATCCAGAATAAATTATCTCAAGAAATTCAGATGTGAACTGGTCAACAAGATCATGCGATTTAACGCCATGCGATTTCGTTCTTTGTGCTTTTGTGAAATCTTGGGTCTATGCGAATGAACCATTTACAATTCCAGAGCTCAAATTCGAGATCCAACTCGTTATCGGTGAGATACAGCCACAACTCTGTGAATAAGTCATGGAAAATTTCATGAAAAGAGTAATGGCCTGTCATCAGAGCCGAGAGAGCCATTTTTATTCCATACTAAATCGGAACATGTCTTCTTTTCAATGCAATAAAAACGTCGCAACTATTTACAAAAATTTTAAAATGAAAAAGTGTATTCTTACTGAGACACCCTAATGTATATTGTTTGAATACCAACGCGTAGTGATGGTCGTGATTGTATTGTCTGGCGAAGTTGAAACCTTCTGAAAACAAATCCGTGAGAGATAACAAAGAAAGGAGATACCAAGAAGCAGCAGATTTTCATTTCATGAAAAAAAATTAATTCATTTAATGCAAGTCAATATAAAAAGGACCGGTTTAAATCTTTTAATTTTTTTATAAGTGTAGATTTATTTTAATAAAATTAAATATAGTAGGTTACATAAACTTATATATATTGAAATACAACGATAATTTGTTTGTAAATATTATTATATTTGCGAAGAATAAGCGTACATTTTTCCACATAAGTATATGAAGGTTTGGGAGGAATCACACGAATGTTTGGGATGAAGCAAGCATATATTTGCACGTAAAAGCATACATGTTTGCCGGTAAACATTCTAATGTTTGTATTTAAATACAAGTGATAATAACTTGCAGATATATGAATGTTTGGAGTATGTTCCGTTTTCTTCGTGAGTCTCTCTCAGCGTGTATCTCTTTTCAACTTCGCTCATTACCGAGCGTTATTGTGCAATCGTTAAATTTTCAACTCGTTCGGGAATTTTCATTTTAAAACCTAGTGATGGCTCTGTGGTTCGCTCTTAAAATGTAAATCCATAGCAAGTGAACAATTGTACTTACCCAAAATTAATGCTTTGATGAGCGAGCGAAAAATATCGCTCTCCGTATTCTGCTTTTTATATTTATATAAATATCGTATGAAGTTTGTCATTTCGTTTCTAACACCGTCAAATGTTAACTTTTTAAATGGTTTTGATTTCATTAACAAAAGTTCAGTCAAAACTCTTTTTTATGTCTTACGGTGTCTCATTCTTTCTGCTCTTGTTAAATAATTGCACCTTTCTTAGCACTCACTCAAATCGTATACTTAAGAACGTGGGAAACACCACACCCAAACCATATGGGTGCATAGCATAAGATAATGCCACCTTCCCCAAATCCAAATGGGTTTCACGCATATCCGGGCAATTAGTGCATACTTTATCGCAAAACACACAATTTTCATACAACCTCTTGCTTGTACGATACGGACAATTAAATCTTTTCGTTTCAAATTAAATAGGAATTCAAAGAATGTTTTTGTTTTTTTTGTTTTATCTTTATTAAAGTGCCGTTAAAAAATATCGAATAAAATTGCAAACAACATTGTTGAGGTGTCATGATGGAAAAAAAAAAGTTGCAAAACCATAAACACCAACAGAAACGACCTATGATCGATCAGACTCCATCCGAAAACTACTTTACACTCGCAGTGGCAACGAAAAAGTGAACGCATTATGTTCGAAGCAAAACTAAATTGAATCGTATGATTGATTGTAAATATATCGCTTTTTTATAGGCATTTTTGATTTAATTTAGTTCTGTTTTTTCTATTATAATTTTAGGGGTTTTGTCGCTGGCATTCAGTCGTTTGGTGGAGTTTTTCTGCACAATTGTATGGAATCGATGAAGGTTATTTCACAATTTCATCTTAATTAAATGTTACCACTTTTTTGTGTTCCTCCATTGAACACGGTTAGTGCTTTATTTGTGATTATGTTTGGTGGCAGTTGTGCCACTATGTCCCCACTTGCTCACTACTCACTGTGCTCGCAGTATGTGTGTCAATTAGAGAGACATTGTTCAGTTTGGTTTTTGGTATTTCTGTTTGATTTTTTTACCACTTCGTTCGTGGTTTAGTTTCCTTCTGGCCTATTGGCAAGGTAAGTTGTTCTTTGGTGGTAGGTAATGCCAATATATTGATTGGCATTTTATGAACTTCTTTGTTTGTAGAAAAAGTTCGATATTTTGGGTTGGTCTATATCACATTAAAATGCTGTTGCTTTTGTTAACAGCAGATGCTGTGAAAGAAACAATTTCGCTCGTTTGAAAATATTAAAATCATTGTCATTTTAAAACAAAGGGTATTTGGAGAAATTTCATTTTGATGTTTTCTAGATCACACTATACACTCAAAAAACTAAATGTTTGAAACGAGGTTGTAGCAACCGTACATTCGGATGTTGCCACCGAACTGCGGTTGCCAGAACCGAGTTGTGGTTGTCACGACTGAATATTGTCCCCACAACCGTTCCATAATTGACTCGGTGCTGACAACTGGATCTTTACAAATATTAGTTCTGTCAAATAAAATGTATCTACAATCGGTTGCACCAATCGCATTTGGAATTAGTTCGGATGCAACAACCGAAATTGAAAAATGGTTGCTACAACCGAATTTGGCATCAATTCGGTTCCAACAAGGGAATGTGGCGTCAATTAAGTTTCAGTTATCGAATTTGACATCAATTCGGTTGCAACTATCGAGCTAAATACCAATTCGGTCACAATAACCGAATTTTGACTACAGTCAATCTTAATTTTTTCTTAAATAACACAGTGAAACACGAAAAAATATAACCACATACGGACACCACTACGTGATAAAAGACCAGAAAAAAGACCCGTGTCTCCCAGTTTTTCCCAAAGTCATGCACTTTTCTATTATGGGCCACCAAAAATTTGAGGCCTCGGTGTCAATCTTAAAAACAAAAGTGATAATTTTGTCGGGCTCATATCTTGCTAATCGTACGGAATTTTTATATACTCTCTGAGGGAAGGTTGTAGTTCTTATATTGTTTCCCTTGTTGCGTGTGCTGAGCTTACCGCTTTACCTGTGCTGCTGCCGTCGGTGAGATAGCATAGTATCTCAATATTGAAGTAAACGGTGTTAAGAATCATTCCTAGGAAGTTCATATGTTCTAGAAATGTTCATACGTTTACTGTTCACATACATAGGTACATTTTTGTGGTTGATAGTTGCCTTGAATTTTGAACGGTTTGCTACCTATGGACTTGAACCGGAAATTTTTTTTAAAGTTTTTTGCGATTCTGACCTTGAAGATGAGGTTTTTTTGACTTTATATGTTCACAATTTTTGTTTTTTATGAGAAGAATTACAACCTTCCCTCAGAGAGTATATCAAAATTCCGCACGATTTGCAAGATATGAGCCCGACAAAATGATCACTTTTTTGCAAAAATGACACCGAGGCCCCAAATCTTTGGGGGCCCATAAAAAAAGTGCATGACTTTGGGAAAAACTGGGAGACACGGTTCGTTGTTTGGCTTTTATCACGTAGCGGTGTCCGTATATGGTTATATTTCCATGACTTAAAAATGTACACACAGTGTACTTTATGTTTTTCAGAACATTTTTCTTTCGAAGACCCAGGATTCTGCGCCATACAGCAAGACTGGTTGTATGAGAGTCTGACATATTCTAACCTATTATTAATCCAAGATGGTCTTAAATCTGTGACAATATTACAGTTGACAAATAAATAATTTCCCAAGCAAAATGGCAATATAAATTAAGAAATTTTAAACAAATTACAAAACAGTACACTTAGAGAAAAAACACAGTTTACAGATAAAAGAAGAATACATATAGGAAAATAATTCATTTTAAAGTACACAAATACAAAAAGTGATCTGACCAAACAACACGTTTGCAACCACAACTCTCCATTTGATTTCTAGGCTGACGTTGTTACTTGTTACTATAAATTAATTCATTCACTACGATACCTTGAAACTGTAAGGGTTATCAACGTTCAGCCTTTTCTACACTCGGATGGACCTTCGGCTTGTCGAAACCATTAATTTCGTCTTGTCCTAATTTACCTCCAAACCCACTTTTACTGAATTCTTCTCGATTTTCGAAAATTCTAAAGTAATTTCTCGCAAATTTCGTTTAATGATGTTCAAATCACCAGCTTGTGACTTTTGTTTCAATAGGGTTTACTGCATTTTTCCTCGTAACGATCTGCGGCCTCCACCGTGCTAAATTCTTTGGTAAGACCTTTACCAATTTTCAGTGAGGATTTCGTGTCGGTTCAGTGGCATTCTTCCAGGTTGTCACTTTGTAAGATTAGCAAGACTATAAAGCTTTGGCACAGCTGCGTAAAGATTTCCCAACATAGGCCTATCCAAGGTAGTCTCAGAATTTAGAAAGAGGTGGTAGAAGGCAATTGGTTGGTCCAGGATCTGTCACAATGTGAATTTTAGGGGTTTCATACTTTTTCAAGGTTTTAGAGCGTTTTAGGCATTGCGCTCGACAGGACCTTGAACGCAATGAATAAAAGGCTTATCCCATGATAGCTGGTACATACACTCGGGTCCCTTTTTTAGATACATGATAGATAGATAAATACAAATCATCGGGCCTGTGTTCGTCTAACGAAATTTTACACATGTGCTAAAACATGCACCTTTCCAACCGATCGTCGCCAGCCGACAGTCCATCAGCATCAGCGGCTTTCTTGTTCTTAAGCCGAGGAATTGAAGTGCTAACTTCGCTTTGGCTAGGTGGGTGGTAATCGACGGCACTGTGCTGTATTGCCTCAACATCGTCATCTATATTGAAATCTCGTGGCACAAGTAAATCAGAGAGTGATCTCTCCATATTCACAACATACTCTGCACATATGCGACAAGTTCCCGTCCTTATCTCTACAAAAGACGGGCCTGATCCTTGGCCGTTGTTTTGACTTTGTACTTTTCGGTAGAATTTACGGGTGTCATACTTCTTTCTGTGAGATTCAATCAAAAACCCTTTCCCCCCCTTAAATTCACAGGTTTCCACTTTAATTTTCTCCTCATACCGCTCCGTCACAGCTTGCATTACAACTGACCGAAACATTGCCATATGTGCATCATCACTTGCCATGCGACACTCTTCAGTTGCTGCTGTATGTTATTCCTTGGTTGGACGTAAAACGGGCAAAAATAAGAGGGAATCGTATTTTCGTCCGATGCAACCAATATAAAGCATAATTTAGCTGTCATAAGCATCTATCAAACACTATTTGCACTTAATTTGTTGCATGGGTTGCTTCTGGTTGATTATCGCTCTCTCGCCTATATACTTTTCTATTGAATCCCTACTTCATATTCGACCAGCTGTGTCTTGCATACCCACTGCTCAAAATCGACGGAAATTTCCTACTACCTCGACGATCGTCAGAGAACGCTAAGAGAGGGATGGAAACTGTTATCGATTACTCTATGTTATGGATCTATAAATCGACTTTCGGTTTATGGACTAATCGACTTAAAACTTCATACAGATTGGTGCGGTTTTGCGGGAGTTATCTTGCCGAACAACCAGCCGGCCGCACATCTTATCTTGGTAGGGCGGTGAACTGGCGTTTGATGACACAACGCTTACAACCTAATTTCATTAAGATCGGAAGTGTTTCTCGCCACGTATCTCAATGACAACCCGGACGACCACCAATCTTTTGTACGGGAAGTACCAGCATGGGCGTGGCAAAACGACTCATTTTCCATAGGAGAGAGGCATTTGACTAAATTTTGTCTAGTACCAAACTTCATAAAGATTGGTTCGGTTTTGCGGGAGTTATCTTGCCGAACAACTTGTGTATGGGAGACACCAACATGGGCGTGGCAAAATCACGCTTGTCTTACTTGGTCACTCAAGTTTGATGACACGAAGCCTACAACCTAATTTCATTAAGATCATAAGTGTTTCACGCGAATTATCGCATTGACAACCCGGACGACCACCAAGCTTTTGTACGGGAAGTACCAGCATGGGCGTGGCAACCTCGACCGTTAAGTAGAAATTTACAGATCATTAACCAATGTTTGAGTTGAAGCTAATGACATCTACCAGAAAAATGTTTTAGAAGAAACATGATTTCGTACTAAATGTGTCGATTTGTATGGTAGGTAGCAGAAGGGGCCAAAATTCCCATTTTCAATTCCAACCAAAGCTTCGATAAATAATTGTCACTAACAAAATATCATCGTGATCGGCAAAGATTTACGGGAGTTATCTGGGCGAACAGCCAGCCGGACGAACACCTTTTGTATGGGAGGTATTATGGGCGTGACAACACCACCTTTGTCTTAATCGGTGACTGGCGTTTATTGTCATGAAACTTAATACCCAATTTCATTAAGATCGGATGTGTTTCACGCGACTTATGGCATTGGCAGCCAAGCTTTTGCATGGGAGGTACCAGAGTGGGGGTGGCGACTTCGCCCATTTTCTCCAATTAAGTAGATACTTACATATTATTAACCAATGTTTAAGTTGAATCTGATCACATCTACCAGAAAAAGGTTTTAGCAGAAGCATGATTTCATACTAAATGTGTCGATTTGTATGGGAGGTACCCGATTTTCAATCCAAAACTACTTTACTTTTACTTTTATTGACTCTATTACAACCTCCTGAGGTCAGACGTCTTAAACATATTAATATAACAAACAAATTAAACAATTTTCAACATATTCTTCCAACTGGCTCTATCCTTCGCCTTTTCTCGCCAGTTGGTAACACCAAGGATACGGAGGGATTCTTCGGCCTGGTCTTTCCAGCGGAGTCTTGGTCGTCCTCTTTTCCTGCTTCCATCGGGGACGTTATCAAAAATGTTTCGCGCTGGCTCATCTTCATCCATTCTGACGCATCCATTCTGACGCCAACGCAATTGGCACACTTTGATTCGTCTAGCTATGTCCACGTCAGCAAAGAGATTATATAGCTCTGCGTTCCAGCGACGTCGGTACTCGCCGTTTTCCCTAACAGGACCATTTATTCTACGGAGAATTTTTCTCTCGAAAACTCCCAGGTGTTTTTCATCCGCTTGCGATATGACCCAAGTTTCGGAGCCATATGTCAAGACAGGTAAAATGAGAGTCTGATATAGCTGGACTTTTGTCCGTCGAGAGAGGGCTTTGTTCCTAAACTGCTTGCTGAGCCCAAAATAACATCTATTTGCAAGCACAATTCTCCTATCTATCTCCAGGCTGACATTGTTGTCCTTGTTCACGGCAGATCCAAGGTAGACAAATTCACCTACCACTTCAAAATTAAATCGGTTGTCAACGTTCAAGTGCGGACCAAGTCGAGAGGTTTCTCTAGTCGTTGACACCATCAATTTTGTCTTGCCCTCATTAACAGCAAGACCCACCTTCGCTGATTCCTTTTCGATTCTTGAAAATACTGCAGTAACCTCTCGCAAATTTCGCCCAATGATGTCTATGTCGTCAGCATACGCCAGCAACATATGGCTTTTCGTGTTGATGGTCTTGTTCGAATTTATTGCAGCCTTTCTCATTATTATCTCCATTAAGATGTTGAAGAGATTGCACGAAAGTGTGTCGCCTTGTCTAAGTCCTCGCTTGGTACAGAATGGTTCAGTGAGGTCTTTCCCCACTTTCACTGCTGATTTGGTGTTGGTCAGCGTCATTCTACAGTGGCGAATCAGTTTTGCCGGAATACCAAGTTCAGACATAGCTTCGTACAGTTTTCCCCGTATGGGGAAAACCAAACTAACCATGGACAAATAATAGTCACTGACAAAATTTCACTGTGACCGATAAAGATTCTTTATGAATTGCAAAATTTAAAACATTCCAATTCGCCTGGACCTGATGGTATTCCCACATCAATTCTTAAAATGTGTGCTCATGAATTGTATTTTCCACTGACAAATATATTTAATGAATCGTTGACATCGGGTAAATTTGCCTCTTATTGGAAATCAAGTTTCATAAGCCCACTCTTTAAGCCTGGAAGTCGATCCAATATTGAAAATTACAGAGGAATTGCAAAGTTGAGTGCAATACCAAAGTTATTTGAAAAGTTGGTTACGAATAGACTACTTCATTTTGTTGGATGTTTGGTTTCGCCATATCAGCACGGTTTTGTTAAGGGCAGGTCGTCTACGACTAACTTACTGGATGTAATTTACACAGATTTTAGTAAAGCTTTTAACACAGTTGCTCTTAATTTGTTAATATACAAACTTGATATTATTGGTGTTCCACCTAAATTGTTGCATCTGGTGTTCCTCAAGGCAGTCGTTTTAGTCCTCTTCTTTTCGTTCTTTATAGTTAAATCCTCGAACATTTTGATGTTTGCAGATAATGTTAAGTTATATATGCCTATAGGCGATACTGGGGATTCCTCCTCTCTTCAAAATGACTTGGATAGTCTCACTAATTGGTGTTTGGTAAATGATATGTCCCTAAATCAGGGAATATGTAAAAAGCTTTCGTTTTGCCGTAGAACAGCGTTGAATTTTGATTACCTTATTGGCTCTTATATATTGGAACATGTATCTTCCTTCATGGATTTAGGAGTATTTCTTGATCAACAATTGCATTTCATATTGATTCCTGTATAGGCAAAGCCAGATCTCTGTTAGCTTTTATAAAAAGATGGGCGAAAGAATTTGCTGATCCTTACGTCACTAAACGTCTTTTTGTGTCTCTCGTTAGACCTGGATTAGAATGTGCTTGTATTGTGTGGTGTCCGTATAATGCCTGTTACATAGACCGCATTGAATCGATTCAAAGACAATTTCTACTTTTTGCTTTACGTGGTCTCGCTTGGAACATTGATGATTTGCCACCTTATGAAAATCAACTGATGCTTATTGAACTTCCTACACTGTAAAAAGCAACCGTTCGTCGCATGGATGAACCATTTTCGTTAATGTTTTTACGTTCATATAGTGAAAAGTGTCGAATATCCAACAATTTTTTAGTCGCTGCAACGAAAAATTTCATACTTGACTTCATTGACAATTTTTCATTTCGTTGCTGCAACAACTTACTTTTCGTTCCTGCAACAATTTTATTTAATTTGAATTTTGTAGAAAAATGGGTTGAAAATTAAAAAAAGTAAGGCCATGAGTTTTAAACTACTCATATTTGGGTTATCTCTTACTTTTATAGTATACAAATATTATTTATTTTATGGTGGTATAGAGACAGAAGCAGTCGAAAAAATAAGAGAGCGTAAAAACGTGGGTAGCAACCCTGTAGGAAATGTCTATAGTGAAACAGTACTGACTTACTATTGACTGTGTCACCAGTACTACTGACAAAATATACCCCAGGCAATGTAAAATTCTATTGACATTTAACATGTGCTTGTCATTGAGATTGAACTACTGACACAAGAACTACTGACTAAGTGGTACTTTTGGAACCATATGGAGTCATTGGGACCAGTGAATCAGTAGTCCATTGTCGCTATTTTTGCCAACACTTGTTTTTACCAAATAAAAAGGCCTAAAATTCAACATTAAAATCATATTTATTATCTATTTTACATTTAAAAAAATGTTATCAGTCTTGTTTGTTTTTTTTTTTTCAAAATTCAGGTTTTTTTTTCAAAATTCACTTTTAAAACTCACTTTTTCTTTTTAAATTATTTTTCAACTAAATGTACGCGACACCACGTGTTTTCACAACCAAACAAAGCGAAACAATGAAAAAGAAGAAGAAGCATTGACGTCCATTTGTCATAAATTTCTCTACACATCAAAGCCAGACAAATATTTGTAGACAAGTTGTAGACAAATTGTCGACAATGTCACCATAATACTTGACAAAAGTGGTGACATGGAGACACTTGTCCCCAGACTTCCTACAGGGAAGAGAAAACGATGAGCGTGAGTGGTGGGTCACGTACACATCTTAAATCAGTTCCATTGCAACAACTGAAAGTGGTAGACATATTTCTCTGCCGGAATAATTTAAATAAATTTGTTAAAACAGACCAATTAGTTATACTTAGTAATAATCTTTCATTGTGAAAACTAAATTGTGTGAATTTATGTGTTTGCTGTGATCGTTTGTGTAACTTGCGAATCCATAAATCAAATACATAGATAAATAAACGGAATGCAAGGAGCAACACGACAGCAAATAAAGTGACGCATCGATAGCAGAAAAACTACCCCGAAATATGTAACTAAACATTTGTGTGTGTATGCGCGTGACGGTACAAATCTCCTCGTGTTTCGTGTTTTTGTGTTTTAATCATTATTCGGTCGCACCTGCTTTGTTGTGTTGGTATTTGGATTCCGAAAAGGAACGGAGAAGACATACATTCATTTGTGCGGGCAGTTGAAGTCAATAAAAACGAAGAAGTTAAAGAAACAAAGTGTTTCAAGTACGACCAACATATAAAGTAACAATTTAACCTACAATGAAATAAATCCAATCGAAATTTTAACAAATTTGGTAAAAATAAATAAAAGAGCAGTTGGAGAAAATGCTTGCAGAGCGATGACTGGCTTAACGACGAGGAGGTTTAGCGCTCTAATTGAATATCAGAACACTCACCACAACAAAAAAATTGCATGATTTTACAAAACAATGATGTGGCTCAGGGTGGCGAAAGTTGGTACAATTGTACTTTTTTTGGTACAATCTGAAGTGCAAAAGTACGGCCGATTTCTAAATTGGTACTATTTAAACAATTCGCTAAATTTTGTTTTAAAATATTTTTTGTATTTTCCATTTAGTAGTTATGTACGTAGCTGGCAAATCTTGATTTATTTGCTTGCTCTCTTTTTATTACCATTACTTGTATAGTTATATAGAATTCCATCATGTATTGCTCATGTATTGAATTAATGAAGGAGACAAATTACACGCATTAACCGTTTTCTTTGTTGGCATTCCACTCGAGAGTAAAGATTATCCTACGATATACGTTTTCGAGATGAATGGAAGAAGAATTTTCCATGGCTAAAGCAGGAGTGACAAGCAAAAAAGTGCAGCGTGTGTAACAGTGTTATTAACGGTGGATTGGCCCACATAAATAGGCATGGGTTATCCCAATACCACAAAAAGAAAATAATTTCGGCGAAAACCACCCCTAAAATAAACAAAATATTGACAAGTGCAAACAATTGTCCTATTGTTCAGTCTGCAAAGAAACTGGAAATTAAGCTGACGGCTTTTGTGGCAGAGCACAATATTCCATTTAGAGCATTGGATCATCTTCGTCTGCTTATAAAGGAATGTGTAAGTGATTCGCAGATCGTCAAAAACTCTGTCTGAATAGAAGTAAGGGACGAGATATCATCACAAATTTGATTGGACCTGTAAATACTCGTCACGTTGTTGATTATTGTAAATCACTTATTATTCATTAGTAATTGACGAAAGCACCGATTGCACTCTGTCCAAGAATCTTGCTGTTATCGTGAGAACTTTCGACGGTGAATGCCGTGATCGTTTTTTTGGATTTGATTCCGATAGAAGACTGTTCCGCAAACGGAATTTTTGAAAGAACACATGAACTTATGAACGACAATAAAATACCCCTGCGAAATATGCTTGGTATGACAACCGATAACTGTGCTGTTATGGTGGGCACCTCTAACGGAGTTCACTCAAAATTTAGAAATATAGTTCCTCATCTCTTCGTCAATGGCTGTATATGTCATATTTTCAATTTAGCTTCTTGTGCCGCTGCAAAATCTGGAATTTCAAATGATGTGGAATAGTTTATAAAAGACATTAACTTCCATTTCTGCAATAGTCCAAGTAGAAGACAAGAATTTATAAAGGTCCAAGAGTATTTTGGAACTGAAATCCATATTATATTTAAATACGCAGCAGTTGTAAATAGAATTCTCGAGCACTGAGACTCTAAAAATTAACGAATACAATTTTTATTATCCAGTTTTAGAAATCCAATTTTTAAAATGACATTTCTATTTCTTCAATATGTACTTAAAATAATTAATGGAGTGAATTTGGAAATGCAGTCAGAAGATGCACAAATGCACATATTTTTGCCACGAACTTCTATCTTATTTCGCCAAATTGCTCGAAATATTATGAAGAAAGAAATGCTTGACAAATGTGCAATTCCTTAGCTGAATATTAATGTAAACCATTTATCTTTAGTTGAAATCTTTTGCGGAACTGAATTAGAGACTTTACTTAACAAAAATAAAATCATTCCTTGTATAATAAATAAGTTTAAAGAAAATTCAAAAGCATTTTATATGAAATTTTGTGAAACCTTAAAGAAAAAAGTAAATTTTGAGAATGAAATGTTCCTTTGGTTCACAAAATTTTCTTTGGTTCACAAAATTTATCAGGAAAAACTAATAGCATTGTTCCGCTGCTGCTGAAACTGTTTCCTAACGAAGAACCAAATTTTGATAAAATTAACACCCAATATAGAACAATCGCAGATATAGAAGAGTTTAAGCCTTTAGTGGAGGAAAACATATGTCACTTCTGGTATAAAATTTCTGAAATGAAAAATGAATTAAATGAACAAATGTTTTCTGACATTTCGCGAATTGCTTTCGGAATATTGTGCCTCCCTCATTCGTCTGCTAATGTAGAGAGAATTTTTTCACATCAAAATATTATAAAATCTAAAGAGAGGAACAGGCTACATGTAGCAACAGTATCAAGTCTTATAAAAACAAAAGACCTATTAAATTCCACTAATATTTGTTGCTATAATTTTAGTATATCTCAGAATTTACTTTAAAAATATTTGTAAAATGTATATTGAATTTTTATATGTTACAAAAAACCTCCACTTTCTTTAATGTGTATATCACCAATGTATGTATGTATGGATATGCATAACTATTTAGTATGCTTTCAAAAATAAGTTTCACAAGAAAATGTTTGTAAATTAATACAAAATTATTAATTTTATCATACATAAGTATGTAAATGATCTCAAATTAACTGTGTGCCTAACTATAAGTTCAAACCAAAAAAAAATTTTTTGTTATTAATGAATTAATATGTAACATATTGTTTTGTTTTCGTTTTAATAAAAAAAATTGTTTTGGTACGCCAGCAGTCAAAAAGGTACAATTTCATTTTGTTTTCAGTACGGAAATGAAGTTCCCATTTCGCATCCCTGATGTGGCTATATGTTAAAGGAGTATAGCATAGGGGAGTAGTGCTTATGTTCATGGTAATTATAAGTACAGACATAGATATGTACATATGTATTTTAATAAGAAATCTTAATAATAAATTCCTCATATGTGTTTTTAATTGCAGGACCCACTCAACCCCTCGACTACCACAATCTTCTCTAGACGAGTGTTTCAACATGGAATGAATATAATTTATTTAGCAAATTGAGATCATTTTTAAAACAAAGATTCAAAAACTGATTATCAAAACACCTGCAATGTAATACTAACAGTGTATTTATGTACAATTTACAATAAATAATTTCAAACACACTTCAAAACATTCATTGCAGCAATGAAACAAAATCATTGTAGTAATGTAACAAATGCAATGCAACAATAATTCAAATACGTTGCACCAATGAAACAAATTTATAGCAGCAATGAACAAATTCATTGCAACAATGAAGCAAATTCTTTGCAAGAACGTTACTTATTCATTGCAACAATGAAACAAGTTCATTGCAGCAACGAAGCAAATTCGTTGCAATAATGAACCAAATTCATTGCAGCACCAACCATACTTTCAGCACCGTAATGAACAATTTGCAGTTGATGAACACATTTTCATAGCGGGAATGAAACGTTACGTTAGCTCACTTTCGATGAAAAAAGTTATTGGGGTGATGAACATTTTCATCCGTGTGACGATCCTTTTCCGTTCAGTGTACACTTGAAAAACGCATGCTATGTTTATTGTAAAACTCATTAGGGGCTGTATAGATTCAAATTTTCTCGTGAGTCAAATAAATTTTAATGTTACTTGTAGACAAACCCGATATTTCTATCCTATAAAACTACAGATTGTCCGTTCTAATTACGATTACTACAATCCTATTTGCCTCATTTCCTTACCCGCTTCAGATTCTTTGAATATAGTTAAGCAACATTTATTTCGTAATTAATCGGGAGCTATTATCCAGCTTGTGTTGCCAACCATTTCGCTCCGATAAACCAGTCCCGCTTCTATTAGTTAATCTTGTTATAAATCCTGAATTCTACAATGAATTGTAGCTGAGGCTAAATAAATAAATAAATCATTAGCAGTTGAGGCCAGATCATGTTCCTCATCATCATGTTAGTGCTCTTCATGTTCCTGCTCTTCATGTTGCTGCTCCTTATGTTCCTGCTCTTCTTGTTACCGATCTTCATGTTCCTGCTCTTCGTGTTGCTGCTCTTTATGTTCCTGCTCTTCTTGTTACCGATCTTCATGTTCCTACTCTTCCTGTTTATCTCCCATTATGCTATCTTTATGTTCCTGTTTATCTTCCCACACATATTGTTGCGACGTTCCTGCTCCAAATTTTACTGCCTATGTTATCTCCTATGATTTTATCCTAAAGTTTCTGTGGTGCCTTCCACTCAAATTTGTGGAGACTGTTTACCATTTCTCTTGTTCCGTGCTCATCCCCCTGTTGTTCTACTCCAGCTGATGTTACTGTTCCTGTTCCTCATGTTCCAGATGTTCTGTCCCAGCTCCTGTATTGTTACTGTTTATTATAAGTTTATTTTTATATTTTTTTTAATATTATAACTAACATACAATCTAATTATAATAATTTTTTAATTATTTTATTTAATTTTAATTATTTTATGTTAATATTTTAATTTTTATATATTTTTTAAAATTTTTTTTTAATTTTTTAACTTTTATATTTTACAAAATTTTCTTCTTACTATTTTAATTTTACTCTACTCTTTTTCTTATGTTAAATGTATTTAAATTTTATTAAGTATTTATGTTAATATTTTTATATTATTTTTTAATTTCTTTTTTATTTTTTAACTTTTAAATTTTACAAATTTTCTTCTTATTATTTTAATTTTACACTTGTCTTTTTCTTCTGTTAAATGTATTTGAATTTTATTAAATATTATATGTCATGTCTACTATGTACAAAATATAAATTTTATAACGTTGTTGAAAATATATTACCGGCTGTATCCTATTTAGGATTAGGATATAGGATTAGCTGTGAGATAAATAAATAAAATAAAGAAAAAAGTGAAATGATGTCGAATACTTTTGACGGAATCTTGATTTTCCTTAATTATTTTAAAATCGGAATTGGTATAGGACAGGGGGTGTTCGATTTTAAATGGAATTACCCATATATTTTAGACCATGTGATATAGACTAATTCAGATTCACGTGAGACTATAAAATGTACTTTACATTGACGTTTGTAATAATAATATTGTAAACAAATTGTACATAGCAGTATCAATTAATCTGCCATACCCAGTATCGTGTTATTTAACAAGTACGAGTATTAGTTATAATTTAATGTTTTAATAATACATAAATTAGGGTGACTGCTTTTGTAGGAAAACAAAAAAATTTCGAATTAGGAGGAATGGCGATCGGAATATTGTAAAACAAGGTTGACAATTATAATCGAGGTCACAAGACGCGGGTTTACTGAATTATTTAGAAATCGGATTATATATAATTACCTTTTTTTTTAGGGAAATGTGACAAATTAAATGTTGTATTTGTTTTATTTTTTTTTTTTATTTTAGAAAAATGCTGATACATCATTTGTAATATAAATTGAAAAAGTTTCAATTTAATTTTGGATAATATCAATTGTTATTTGCAAATTCTCCTAAAATTTTAAATACATACAATTGAAATTTAAATGACATCAATTGAAATATAAAATAATTTAAATTTAATTAAATTTTTAAAGACATCAATTATCAATTAAAACACGTCAGTTTGTATTAAACAGCATCAAATGCAATGTAAATACCTCAATTAACATTTAAAATTATCAGTTGAAATTTAAAAATGAAATATACTCTAATTGAAATGTGTTAGAATTTTTCGCAATGACCTTATTTCCGTTAGTCTTGAATTTTAATGTACGAGAAGTTCGTTCGTAGATTCTAAGTGAAAACTGCTTGGTTTTTCGTTGGAATAATAGATAATTCAAGATCGGAATGTGCCAAAGTACTTCTACGCGAACAATTTCTTTACGAACGCGTATTCGTGCTAATGTCCTCTCTTTCGCTAGAGGAAGTAAGAACTTTTGGTCATTTGCGAGAAGAATAAAGAATAGTTCTTCTTCTATTCCAAGATGGCCACTTATTCACTGAACCGGTTGGTAAAGCATATCTTTTGGCTGAAATGTTTGCAAGGAATTCTTCCTTGCGGGAAAGCAATCAACCACTCCCCGTAGTAGATAACGTATCTGGATTCATGCCTGAAATATTTTTTCGAACACGAGGAGTTAAAAAGGTTCTCGCGAATCTCGACGTAGGTAAATCCCCGGGTCCGGATGGTATATCAGCAGTGGTTCTAAGTAAGTGCTCTTCAACGCTAGCACGACCACTGCGCAACCTTTTCAATCTTGCATATCGCGCTGGGGTTTACCCGGCGTGTTGGAAGGTAGCCAACGTCCAGCCTATTCCCAAAAAAGGTGATGCAAGTAACCCCGCCAATTACCGCCCAATTGCTATTTGTTCTGCGCTCTCGAAAGTTATGGAGAGCATGGTTAACCACCATCTTGTGAAGAATCTCGAGTCAAATTACCTGCTTAATGATCGACAGTATGGCTTCCGTAAGAGAAGATCTACGGGAGACCTGATGGCGTTCCTTTCGGAACAATGGAGTCGATCCATCCACCGGCTTGGTGAGAGTAAGGTGGTGGCTCTAGATATTTCCAAGGCCTTCGACAGAGTTTGGCATGAGGCACTCTTGTCGAAGCTGGCTGCTTTTGGTGTTGGTGATAATTTCACTCGATTTATATCGAGTTTTCTCAGAGATCGCACTATAAGAGTTGTTATATAGATGGCATCTCTTCCGATGAACATAAATTAACGGCAGGGGTACCACAGGGCTCTGTTCTTTCTCCTTGTCTTTTTCTTATTTTCATTGGCGATCTTTCTGGGTCGGACTGTGAACCAAATCTACTCTTTTGCGGATGACAGTAATCTCTGTCATTCATATTCATTCGACCACAGGCCAAATCTTCAAGAAATTAGTGATAAACGTCAATTAATGAATGAAACACTCAACCGCGATCTCGAGGCCATTGTTGAGTGGGGTCGATTAAATAGTGTAAGTTTTAATGCGGGGAAGACCCAGTGCTGTCTGCTTTCGCACAAGCGGACAGCTGACCCACTCGTATCGTCATTATCTATGGATGGTGTGGATATTGAGGAATCAGACGCTCTTGATGTTCTGGGCATGAAAATACAATGTGATGCTCGCTGGGCAAAACATGTATTTGAAGTGTCGAAAGATACATCGAAGTGCCCAGGCTTTTTAAAGCGGTGCAAGAAGTACTTCACTCCATCTGATCTCCTTAATATCTACACCACCTACATCAGGCCGCGAATGGAATATAACTCCCATATATGGGCAGGTGCTCCAAAGTCATCTTTGGAGTTGCTGGACCGTGTACAAAGGAGAGCAAAGGTGTTGTTAGGGGACAGTAGGGTGTCCAGCTCTATGGCCTCCCTTGAGCATCGGCGTAATGTGGGTTGCGTGGCACTGTTCTATCGGTATTTTCACGGTGCGTGTTCCTCGGACATCCGTCAACTTATACCAGATGTGAGGACATTTGGCAGAAGTATGCGGCTTTCAAGGAACTCCCATCCGTTTACTATCTATTGGCCAGTCGATCGCACAACACACTACAGAGAAAATTCGTTCTTCAGTCGTACGGTCCGTATGTGGAATAAACTTCCCGCAAGTGTATTTCCCGCCAATTGTGACATACAGCGATTCAAGGCAAATGTAAATAAGCACTACTCCCTCTTTCCACCCTCCTCTACCTAAATTTCCTTCGCCAGCACAATGCATTGCATTTATAGGGGCATCCCCTGAGTGCCGGTCATAAAAAAAAAAAAAAAAAAAAGTGTTAGGGTTTTCAGTTTCAACTGATATTTTTAAAATTTGAATTGATGAATTTTAAAATTAATTTAATGACTTTTAAACTCCAACTGATGCACCTTAAATGTTAATTGATATCTTTTAAACTGCAATTGATGTACATAGTATACATTTCGAATGATATACAGGGTGGGCCAAAAGTCACCATGGGGTTTAAAATATTATTAAGTCATTATTTGTTTTAAATGACAAGAACACAATTTTGTTTATCAATTCTTTTCGTTTCTAATTAATAGTTAATTGTGTTTATCTTCCTGACGATGCTACCCAAAGGGTAGTGGAATATCGAAGAACAAATTAATAAAAAATACGAATATAATTTTTTTTGAATATAATATTTTAATATAATACGAAAGTTCGGATAAATAATTACTTATTTAAACAACTTTTGTTTTAACACTATTGTGTTACATCCCACTCTTATCAACTATATTGTTTAGTTTTGCTTTGGTTTGTGTCTAGACTAACTAAATGTCTCACATATGGTGGGAAATTTCTTGTTTAATGGGAAGTTTTCTAGGTGAAGCCTTGTAACCAATATTTAGTATATATTGTAGTTTTGAACCCAATAAAAAGTAAATTTAGAAAAGACAAAGTGAAAGAAGTTTAAAGAAGAAAATTTTCCTAAATAAGTGCCTTTTCTTATAAAAAGTTAATTATCTCAAAAAATAAATACCTATTCATATTCTTAAACAAAGTACCTTTTCTTAAAAAATACCTTATCTTACTTCTTCCTTTGCTTAAAAAAAATACATTTTCTTACAAAAAGTATCTTCTCTTAAAAAAGTAATTTTTTCAAAATAAGTACCTTTTCAAAAAAAAAAGTAAATATTTTTACAACAAATTGCATTTTCTTAAAAATCTACATTTTCTTTAAAGAGTACCTTTTTTGTGAAACAACATAACTTTTCTTAAGAGAAGTAACTACTCTTAAAAATTTACCTATTCTTGAAGAAGGGACCAATCCTAAAAAAATTCCAATTTCTTAAAAAAATACCTTTTCTTCCAAAAAAAATACCTTCTCTTAAAGAAAAGATTTTCTTACAAAGTTGACTTTTCTTAAAAACACCTTTTCTTAAAAAGATAATAATACCTTTTCTTTTCTTTTCTTTTCTTTTCTTTTCTTTTCTTTTCTTTTCTTTTCTTTTCTTTTCTTTTCTTTTCTTTTCTTTTCTTTTATTTTCTTTTCTTTTCTCTTCTTTTCTTTTCTTTTCTTTTCTTTTCTTTTCTTTTCTTTTCTTTTCTTTCTGAAAATAAGTAAATTTTCTTAAAAAAATAACCTTTTACGAAAAAGAGTACCACTTCTTTAAAAAGTACCTGTTCTTAAAAAGTTTCTATTTTGTATAAAAATTTATGTTTCTTACAGAAAGTGACCTTTCGGGAAAATATAATACATATTCTTACAAAAAGGACTAAAAATAGTCTTTCTTTTAAATACATTCTATAAAAAAAAATTCCTTTAAAAAAGTTTATCATTTCACAAAAAGTATCTTTTCTTAAAGATCTATTTAAATTATCGTATTTTTCAACAGGCGCCTTAGGCGTGTTGGAACTATCTAGTACATAATATACAGCGAAAAGAGCTGGAGAGTAAATATTGAAGAGATTCACAACTGAACAAGGAACCATAATAATAGAATTTTATTATTTAAATCAGCGATCAATTATTTTAACGCAAAGGGCATAATGTCGTCGACATTTTAGAGTCACAATTTCGCTCTCTGTAGCAATGATTCGTAGCTTAGTTCACCGTCACGACCAACATGGCACCGCAAGAGATTTGCCTTAAATTTCAACAGTTGGCCAGAAATGAAATCAACTTTATTGAAAATATGATTGATTATAAGTGATGCTCTTTTTCATTTGAATGGGTTTGTTTATAAACAGAACTGTAGAGCCAGAATCCAAGAGCTATTCATCAACGCCATTTGCATCCCATTAGGTTACAGTATGGTGTGGCATTACGTCTGAAAATATCATTGGGCCTTATTTCTTCGAAAATGAAGATGGAAGTACTGTAACCGTAAAGGGAGACAGGTGTATCGGTTTATAATAGAACATTTTTTACATCCTGCTCTTGAAACCAGACCTGAGAAGTGGTTCTAGCAGGATGGAACTAATGCCCTAGACACAATGGCACTTTTAAATCAAATTTTTGGAGAGCGAATAATTTCCAGTAATGCGGAATATCCAGGGCGTTCCTCAGATTTGCCAGCATCCGACTAATTTCTTTGGCGTTATTTGAAGGAACGAGTATATGTGTACCAGACCGAGATATTATTTGAACTCAAGACCATCATTGTTGCACAAATTCGAACTCTAGGGCGACAAATTTTTGAAAGATGTTATGAAAAACGCTCTAAAACGAGCTCCGCATTTAAGTGAAATTTTTTTCCATACTTCGTGTAAAAACAATTCCATTTTCTATATTTGACAATCTAAAAAAAATAAAAAGGAATTTACGAACGAAAAAGTTATTAAATTTGTAAACCCCATGGTGACTCTTGGCCCACCCTATACATTAAATTTCAGTTGATGGATTTTAAATGTAAATTCATTTGATTTTAAATTTCAAACGGAATTTTTCAAGATTAATTGATACGTTTTAGTTCAATTGGAAATGGTGTAGATGAAAAAATATTCAACTCGAACACAAATTCCTTTTAGTTGAAGTCTGTACCATTCTATTACGATGTAACGTCCCATACCATATCAACGGTTTCGTGGTGGGATGGTATTTTAAAATAACCTACCTCGAGGAGAACTGACCACAATGATATAATATAATGCAGAATTCGCATTTACCCCCCATGTGCAACCAATACACATCGTCGTGTGTGGAATGTGTAATGAACGTTTACTCATTACCCACAGGGTAAGGGGAAAATAATGGGTAGCTACCCACGAAAATGGGGAATTACACATCACGATTACCCATTACCCACAAGTTAATGGGGAAAATAATGGGTAGCTCAAACGGAAATGGGGAATTACCTATCAAGATCACCCATTCCCTCAGGGTAATGGAGAAAATCATGGATAGCTACTCACGACGAAGGGGAATTACCCATCACGATTACACATTACTCTCGGGGTAATGGGGAAAACTGTAGGTATTTACCAACTGTAGGTATTTAACAAACCGAAAACCGGTTTCCAAAAAATGCGGGTTTTTTGGACACTCTAGGTTTAACCCTCTTTTAAATTCGTAAGCACATGAAAATGGTCACCCTAATATACCCACATGCAAGCATAACTTAATCGACGCGTAATTTATGATGGAAGTCATTGACATTGATTAAATTTTTAAGCTCTGATATTTTCATTTTACCAACAATTCAATTGTGGCAGTCGGTGTCATTATTCACAATATGTATTCATATGATCATCGAGTTGTTTTTTCTGTATCCAGCTATCGAATGGGGCTTTATATTAATAATAATAATAACTGATTTCCCATAACATTGAAAACTTAAGAGACTTTGCCTTTCGAAGCAATGAAATGGGAAGACGATTTTCGTTAAATATTCATAATAGTAATTCACTACTTTTCTTTAATAAAAAATCAAAGTGGTTGACGAGAATCCAAGGGGTCAAATTAATCATATAGCAGTTATAATTGGTAGTTTAATGAGCGCTACCTCAACAAATACCAATTCAAAGAAATAAATATCGGGTTTTCCAATAAGCGCGCTACAAAAACTTCTTTAAATAAAACAAAACCGGTTTTAGATACCAATGAAATTCTTTATTTCTGTGAAAGTACGTTCGATGCCATTATATACGGAACTCGATTTCTTTTGCATGGCCACCACGGGCACGCTTGCAGAAGTCCAGACGCTGAACCCAATTTTCGACGGTTTTCAAGCATAAATCGGCCGATACTGCTGCAATTTCACGTTCGATATTCGTACGAAGTTCATCAATCGTCGCTGGCTTGTTGGTATAGACCATAGACTTGACGTAGCCCCACAGGAAATAATCTAACGGCGTCAAATCGCACGACCGAGGCGGCCAATCGACTGGGTCATTTCGTGAGATAACACGTTCACCAAACTTGGTTTCCAATAAATTGATTGTGGCATTCGCTGCGTGGCTTGTGGCGCCGTCCTGTTGGAACCACATATCCTCCAAGTCCATATTATCCAATTGGGGCCAAAAATATTCGGTGATCATTGAACGGTAGCGATTCGCATTCACAGTAATGTGCCGGTCTTGATCATCACGGAAGAACTACGGCCCAATGACGCCGCCGGCCCATAAACCGCACCAAACCGTAATTTTTTCGGGATGCAATGATGGCTCATGGATTACGTGTGGATTGCTGTCTGACCAATAACGCATATTTTGCTTATTAACGAAGTCATTCAGCCAGAAATGAAATTCAGAAATTAGACGTAGCGCTCTTAAAATTGAGGTCACTGACTCCAAATTTCGGTAGTAAATTTTAATAATTTCGACTCGTTGTTGGCTCGTATATCTTTCCAAGATGAAATGGCAAACTTTACTAAAGAGAAATGTCAAAAGACAGGGAAAAAATGTGGCGTCGTTTGCTGTCCCTATCGATTTACTTTTGTAGCGTCTCTGTTGAAAAACCCTTTAAATGTCATTGACTGACTCTAAGGATTCAAAATATGAGATTAAAGCTGCCCATAGAGTAAAGATGTTATGACACACACACATCACACCGATCCACAAAACTTCATTTCGTATTTGTTTTTTGAGGTATGAAGCTGGATAGCGATAGTGACGACTAAAGTGTCCAAAACTAAAGTGAATCGGGTTCTTTGGTGTTTTGAGAAAACGGGTTTTAAAAAAACATAATTTTCTAACAAACCGTAAACCGGTTATTTGACGTCGGTTAACCGATTTAAAAAAAAATAATGATATTATTTCCGAATTTTAATGAAACTGTTAAATTACATGGGACTGTCCTTAGAGGGGGAGAGTTTGTGATAGCCATTCACTTGGGAGTGGCCAGTAATGATTCCCTCATTGAGCAGTCGAAGCATCTCACTACTTCCACGCAGTATGTGCTGGGCAATGGCGAATTATCAACCGGAGTGGTAATGCGATCACTGATACGTCTCAGGATTATTAGGTGACCCTGTCACTGAAGCTCTTCGAAGTAGTGGACATATTCTTCTGTATTTGAAGGCGGATGAGCCAACACCCCTGGCCAATGGCGGTTCAAAATTGAAGAAACCAAAATCCAGTTTCGACACACTGCATTCTGGTCAGCGTCTGATCCATAATGGGCGGCTGAAACATAATCATCCTGGCAGTAGGTAAAATGCAAACCACGGTGGGCTGGGTTTGCCTCCCGCCACCGTTATATCGGCAATGAAAATACGCGGAGAATATGATGAACGAGGAAACCCCCCAACTGTTGACAATTTGGGGATATGTACCTGGAATGTTCGAACTTTATACAGGACTGGTGCCACTTTCCAACTGGCGGATGTCCTCGGAAAATATAAAGCTGACATCACAGCGATCCAGGAAATGCGATTGACAGGATATGGTTGCACCAGAGAGGAAAACTTCGATATTTACTACAGCTGCCATGAGCGTAAGCACGAATTTGGGTGCGGATTTATAATAGGCAAGAGACTGCGACACCTAGTTTCAAGGTTCAACCCAGTGAGTGACCGCATAGCCATAATTCGCATCAAAGCGAAATATTTCAACATCTCGTTAATTTGTGTGCATGATGAGGTCAGGGAAACATTTTATGAGCGCCTGGGGGAAGTATATGAACGCTGCCCTGACCACGACATTGAGATTATTCTAGGCGATTTTAATGCCAAATTGAGAAAGGAAGTGTCTTTCGATCAACCATCGGTAATCACAGTCTACATGATACCACCTCCGATAATGGAATAAGACTGATAGACTTCGCCGCTGCAAAGAACATGGTAGTTAGTCGCACACGATTCCAGCATAAGGACATTCATAAAGCGACCTGGATATCTCCTGATCAGCGGACGAAGAACCAGATTGATCACTTGGTAATAGATGGCAGGCACTCTTCTAGTGTAATAGAGGTACGTGTGATTCGAGGTGCCAATATCGACCTGGTGGCTGCGAAAGTTCGCACGAGATTGATCAGGGCGAAAAACGTACGAAGCCGAACACAGGAAAAGCTAGATATTGACAGCCTCCAAATACTGGAGATATCAATGTCCTATCAACAGAAGCTTTCTTTTCCGCTAGGTTATTTTTTAAGAAAATTTACTTATTTATCTGAAGAAAAGAAAAGGTATTATTTTATTTTTAAGAAAATGTTCTGTTAAGAAATGGAATTTTTATAAGAATAGGTTTTTTTTTAATAGAAGAGTGTTTTTTGAAGAAAAGATTTTTTTAAGAAATTGAATTTTTTTTTTATAAATGGTCCTTTTTTCAAGGATAGGTACATTTTTAAGAGTAGGTACTTATCTCTAGAAAAGTTATTTTGTTTCTCAAAAAAGGTACCGTTTCAAGAAAGGTAGTTTTTAAGAAAAAGCAATTTGTTGAAAGAAAATATACTTTTTTAAGAAAAGGTGCTTATTTAAAAAAATACTTCGTTTAAGAAAAGGTACTTTTTGTGAAAGATGTACTTTTTTAGGAAAAGGTACTTATTTAAAACAAAAACTTTTTTAAGAAAAGGTACTATTTGTAAAAATGTTGAGAAAATTTACTTTTATTTAAGAAAATGTTCTTATTTTAAACTTCTTTCGCTTTGGCTTTTCTAAATTTAGTTTTTATTGGGTTCAAAACTACAATGTATACTAAGGTGGACCTTGAAATGACATTTTTGCGATATTTTGGTAGATGAGGGCTCTATTCCGTGCCTTTTTGAAAAAAAATGACAATGCCGAAAACAAAAATTAAAAAAAAAAAACATTAGGGGTTGCGCACGAGCCGAGAAAAAGGTCCACTTTGCCAAAATTAGGGGGGAAATTGCCATAGGTCATCAGGGGTCACCCGTAGGGGGGAAGAATGTATGGCCGACCCCCATTAACTTTTTACCGCCAACATTTTCCCCCAAGACACCCACCCCCTATCTCCTCCCCTTAGGGGGGTCACCATACAAAAATGGAGGTTGCTCAGTATTTTCGAAAAACACCATAGGTCATCAGGGGTCACCCCTAGGGGGGCAAAATATATGACCGACTCCCATTAACTTTTCATCCCCAACATCTTTTCCGAACAAACTTACCCTCTATCTCCACTCCTTGAGGGACTCCTCATACAAAAATACTGAAAATCTATGTATTTACAGTTGCACAATATCGAGATTTTTTTGATTTTTTTACAGAAATTCCACCAATATTCAAGAGTGGTCATTGTTTGGAAAGTCTTGAAAAATTTGAAACGCACACGTGCTGAATCAGGTACATCGGCACCCTTAGCAGATGCCCCCATTCATCAGTACCTGGCAGTAAAATATTGCAAAATACGTAGTAGTTAAAAATAGCAGTTCATTCATCGATTGTTGTCATTCAACAAGTGCCGACGACCGCGAAAAGTAAATTGATTTTTCTCCCGTTTTTTAAAAGTTAAGATGACAACACGACTTACATCGCGCGACGATATTTTTTTGATTGGTTATCCAAGCATGAATATTACGGGGAACAAATTACCGTCGAAGAAGCAAGTGCTAAGAATGCATTTCTTCAACATTCGCAAACGAAACATGTCGAAGAAAAATAGTGCGGTTATAGTCGCGGACGCAGTGATGATTTTTTGGCGCCAAGCAGCTATTCCGACGAAAGCCAGAGGAGATGTTACAAGAAAAATAGCTGCGCTGCACGATGAGTGGGATGCTTTAAGAAAGTCATCTCACAGAAAGACTGAGTCCACTAGAGAAAAAGAGAATACGTTTTCTGATAGCTTGGATAATCTTTTCGACATCGCACACGCCAACGCCCTTGAGAAAATGACAAATACCGAAGACATTGAGTTTCTGCTAAAGCAAAGAGAAGATGGCCGGCCAGGAACTATGGGAGGTGTGGACGCTACTGATACTCGAACGAGGAAAAGAAAAGCTGAGCGCGAAGAACAAGAAGAGTTGCGACGCAAACGTGCAACGGAATCTAGTAGAGATCGGTTCGCTAAAGGCGGTAAGCTATTTCGCGCTTTGTGTGTTCGTCCAATGTTTATATTCAAATGAAATTCGTTCAATTGCAGTGGTTAAATTTTCAAGCAGTGATTCAAGCGATGATAATGGGAGACAGGACGAAAACTTCCCGGCAGAAGCTGGCCCGTCAAATGTTGGTGACAGAAGAGGTTACAAACAATGTTTTACTGAACGAGTCCTATCAGCTTTGGACAAGTGCAAAGTGACTGACCGAGACGCGGTCGGCATTATGATAGCGGCGGCAGAAGCATTTGGACGCGATCCTCAACAATACACAATAAACCGTACGTCGCTTCGGAGATTTCGGCGTTCAAATGGAGAGAACATGCTGAGTTATGTGAAAGACAATCCACAAGTAAGATCGCATAGATTTATTTGCTCTCATTCAGAATTCTTATTCTTCAACGCGTTTCATTCATCTCCAGCTTGTCGCAGCTAAATCCTTCGTAGTCCATTGTGATGGCAAAATGCTTTTGGATTTTGTGGGTACAAAGAAGGTGGACCGTCTACCGGTAATTGTCTCGTACGGAGAAAAAGAACAACTTCTTGGAGTTCTCAAAGTAGAAGATGGGAAAGGAAAAGGCCGGAGAATAGCACTTGCCGTTTATCAACTGTTGGCATCTTGGCATATGACACATCGAATACAAGGACTTTCTTTCGACACGACATCAACGAACAGTGGCCCATTCTCCGGAGCCGCAGTTGCTCTTGAGCGGCTGTTGGAGAGAGAAATCTTATATTTACCTTGCAGACACCACGTATACGAACTGGTGCTAAGGGAAGTTTTTGAGACAAAAATGGGAAAGACCACTGCACCAGGCGTTCCTTTCTTTGACCGTTTCAAACAGGAATGGGACGCTGTAAAGGTTAAACCATTCCATTATGGCTTGATAGACGATCAAGTCGTCAGAAAAATTCCTGTGGCAATGCAAGTCGGCATAAAGAAGTTTTGCTTAGATCAATTGAAGGAGAAACACCCTCGCGATGACTACAAAGAAATGCTACAATTAATTCTTTTGTTTCTGGGTGAAAAACTTGAGAATTACCATTTCCGACCTCCAGGACCCGTTTCCCATGCTCGATGGATGGCAAAAGCCATTTACAGCCTCAAGATGTTTTTGTTTCGGAGAACTTTTCACTTATCTGTATGTGAATTGAATGGTATTCGACACGTTTGTATTTTTGTGGTGCGACTTTACGTCAAGGCATGGTTTGGTTCTTCTCGAGCAGCTGAGGCGCCGAATCAAGATTGGAAGTTTTTGAAGGACATCGTCGAGTACAAGTCCGTTGACCAGGATTTATCTCGGGTAATGACAAAGAAATTTATCGGTCACCTATGGTATCTCGCCGATGAGCACATAGCCCTTGCCTTTTTCGATGACAAGGTTTCAAATGAGTTGAAGGCCAAAATGGCCCAAGCATTGCTAGAAAATGAGAATGACGAAGGTGAAGAAGATGAAGAAGACGAAAAAGGTGAAGAAGATGAAGAAGACGAAGACGAAGAAGGTGAAGAAGATGAAGAAGACGAAGAAGGTGAAGAAGATGAAGAAGACGAAGAAGGTGAAGAAGATGAAGAAGACGACCCGGTTCCCCCAGCTCCTCGCGTCGTAATCAAAAGCACCAGCGTTAAAAAAATCGAGGTGAAATTGAAAGATGTGAATGAGGAATTCTTGGCTAAAGACTTGAGCAACTTCGTCTCTCATAATACCAAAAATTAATTTGGACGATTTGGAATATCGCAAGATTTCATTCTTGCAAATCCAGCAACCTGGAAATCTCGCGCAGACTATCAAGAAGGTCGTAGAATTGTAAATAACTTGCGCGTGGTGAACGACTCTGCCGAAAGAGGAGTAAAAATGATACAAGATTATAATAGAATACTGTGTCAAGGCGAAGAAGAGAAACAGTATTTACTACATGTTATCGATTCTTACCGCAAGAAATACCCATCAGCGAACAAAAATATGTTAATTTGACTATATTATATTAAGAGTGCTTAGTAGTACTACTCAATTACAGCTTCTTTTATTTTTGTATGGGGAGTCCCTCAAGGAGTGGAGATAGAGGGTAAGTTTGTTCGGAAAAGATGTTGGGGATGAAAAGTTAATGGGGGTCAGTCATATATTTTGCCCCCCTAGGGGTGACCCCTGATGACCTATGGTGTTTTTCGAAAATACTGAGCAACCTCCATTTTTGTATGGTGACCCCCTTAGGGGAGGAGATAGGGGGTGGGTGTCTTGGGGGAAAATGTTGTACATTCTTCCCCCCTACGGGTGACCCCTGATGACCTATGGCAATTTCCCCCCTAATTTTGGCAAAGTGGACCTTTTTCTCGGCTCGTGCGCAACCCCTAATGTTTTTTTTTTAATTTTTTTTTTCGGCATTGTCATTTTTTTTCAAAAAGGCACGGAATAGAGCCCTCATCTACCAAAATATCGACACAAGGTCCACCCTAAGGTATACTCAATATTGGTTACAGGCTCCACCTAGAAAACTTACCATTAAACAAGAAATTTTCCAACATATGTTAGTCTAGACACAAACCAAAGCAAAAGTATTCCATATAGGTCATAATACTGGGTTGTAGCATAATAGTGTTAAAAAAAAGTTGTTTATTTTTTTTTCATTTAGACTCCATCCAGCAACGTGCGCTAAGGAACTTCGTTCCAAAAATGCTCCAAAAATATATGGAATATGAAACGGCGAGTGTCGACAGCGGATGCACAACGGACTATATAATCTGTATCTGGACATTGACGTAGTTATGCGTATTAAAATCACGCGTTTACGCTGGCTATGCCAGTAGAATGGTTCACAATGAACCAGTAAGAAAGGTACTCGCAGAACATCGAAAAATGGGACAAACAAGACTTCGCTGGAAAGACCATGTAGAATATTGCCTGCGAGTGTTTGGAGTTATCAACTGGAGGAGAATAGCTGAAGATCGAGCCGGTAGGAGGAATATGTGTTCCTCATTTTGTTTGGCCACAGACCCCTCTGGGTTTTGTGAGGCCACTTAAGTATGTAAGTTCCAAGTAAAAACAAAATACTACCGTGTATTTGTACATTGCCACAAACTGTACACTACACTAAATTCTACAGAACAATTGAAGAGGTTATTTTCAAACCTTGACTATACCACTTAAACAGAGCTGATTCTGTATTTTTTTGATGTGTTAAAATCTATAGGCCCGGGTAGGGACTAAACCCACAAATTGAACACATCCAAACACAGTTTATCCGACTGCGATCACACATTGTTTGGCGTTAAACTCCTCCGAAACGGCTGGACCGATTTGTATGAAATTTTGTGTGCATATCCGGTAGGTCTCAGAATCGGCCAGCATCTATATTTCATACCCCCAAATGATAAGGGTGACCCACCCCTATATGGAACACAGATTTATCGGACTGCGAAACACAGATTGTCAAACTGCGAAAAAAACACATACTGATGTAGCGGCAGCGAATAGTTGTCTTGCGTGGGTGCGGAGCACTCTCAGAGCAAAGAGAATAATGACGTGGCTATACGTATATAAAAATGAGATAGCAAGAGAGCAACAAAAATTGTGTGAACTGGTGTAGCGTATGTACGAACATAACAATGTATGTATGTTCATGTGTCTGTTGCTTTGAATTCTCTTCGTTTTTTGTGGGAATAATCAAAAAGTAGTAAGCAAGAAAATAATGACGCATGTGCTTGCACTAGTCTTTTAATAATTTTAAGTATTAATATTATTTAAATGTAACATCACCTGTTTTTCATTTTCATGTGTTCATAGAAATCGAACAGGTACCGTGTAACAAAAAGGTGTTAACACATCATCCGTGAGTTCGAACACTCATGGGATTTTTTTGTTTTTAACTTTGAAATTCAAACTCAGCTGAAATAAAATTGGGACAAATCTCTATAATTACACCAAAAAAAAAATAAAAGTCATATTCGTCAAAAGTTGCACTCCCAAAAATCTTTTTTCTCCAATTGTGCAAAATCACAAAAAGTGGAATTGTCTAGTTTTGAAAAGAACCTTCTCAATTAATTTCCACAATTTCGTATCTTAATCTCATTCTATTCGCGAATGGCTTAATTCAACACTGAATAGTTTACTCGAATACCATACAATTTTCGGTAGTGACGAAAATTAATATCAATTATTTTCAAATGTGTCATTCGATATTACGGGAGTTCTTGAAACGATCGCGTGCCAGTTATTAATGTATTTAAATACAAATAGATTACAATATATAAAAGTGATTTGCTTGTGCTGTCATTGAAAGATCGGTCTGTTAAATTTCTTATTAAAAACAAAGTTTGTGTGGTGTTGGTTGTTTCCCCTTCTTAACTGGTAGATGAACAAAGAATAATCCGGAAGATTTCTTCGCGGTGTTAATTGTCAATGTGTTTTTGGGTATTTTTTCAATATCTTCCCCTCGATCATTCAAACTTATATTATAGACATTCTTCAACTAAGATGTATAGCTTCGTTTTTTGTACACAAGACTACACACAAGAAAAAAAATTGGCTATTAACGGCAACAAATTGTTTGCTACTTCACAGAAAGTAATTTGTCTGCTACTACAGTTTTTTTAACAACAAATTATTAGCTTGTTGATAAATTACCTGACAAAATGTTTGACAAAACCAAAAACGTATGTTTGCTGAAATAACAAACACATTTGTTTTCTCCTTGTCAGCGTCATTTTTGGTATATTTACTAACATATTTTTTTGAGTGTAATAAAATAAATGTTTATCGATTATAATAACGAATATTTATTCCGTAGTTAAGCTAATAAAGTCTATAATTTTCATGTAATTAAAACAATGTAATTGTATATTTATGTTAGATATTTTAGAGATTTAATAAATTTCTCCTCATCTCATTTGCACTCGCCGTCATAGACCTTGTTAATAGCTGAAGTAGAATAGATTTGAAAATTAAATCAATAATTTATCTCAAATTCATCCATGCGTGTTTACTCACTTTTTCCGCTGTTGCAGGCTTCAACTTCCAGTCGGCATAGATTCGAAAAGGTTTTCAACACCCCATTCTCGTCTTGGCCACAAAGTGGTGTCAGTAGTCTAGGACAAATGTGATGACATTTCGAACTACCCAATGCCAACAATGAAAGACAAACTATGGCTAAACCAAAGATAATGCGCATTTTAGAGATAAATAGTAACAGCAAAGTGAAGACAACATTTAGCACTAAATTGACTTAAGCATCTTGGTGAGATATGAAGACTCTTTCATACCTAGTATCAAACTCGTTCTGTAGCAGAAATTGTGTTTGCTAAAACCTGTAGTTCTGAACAATTTTTAATTAATATTTAATTTAGTTATTAACCCATTTCCAACCTCTGTTCTCGTGTGAGGGACGGCACTTAATCCAGAGGTGGTAAAATGTTGGTCGTTTAAGGGTTATTATTTATATTTCGGGTCCTCGCACTGCTAGTGTTGCCAGATGCAAACTGGAACTTCTGTTGGAAAGTTTAACATTTTCTAACATAAACATACATAGGATTTCACTTATGAGCACTATTTGTTGTACTTACAATGGAGTGAAAAATTCATTTCGGTCAAAAAATGGAATTAACCCGTGAAAATGTTCGTGCGATGATTTTTTACACCGCACCGCAGTGGCTTAACGGGCTAGACGCTGCTGAAGATGATGCTTCACAAACATCGAAACGATCGTCCAGCGAATGTGAGTTCGAATCCCACCCGCGGCATATACATTTTTTTCACTAACCGGATAAAACATGATCGCTTAGCATTAAAGGACATTTCAGAAAGAAATTGTATTAGATATAAAACGGTTTTCAAATTGAAATTATCGAAAGAGCTATATGCTATATACACTTAAGTCGGTTAGAAAGTGAAAAAAATATATAAAATGTTAAATACAAGTAATATGAAATTAAAATAAAGCTAATAAATGGTAGTTTAAATTAATTAAAAACACATAACTATTGCTTCACGGTTACTTGAATGGAATCAGCGAAAGCGGATCTGCACTGGATCTGAATCGGATCAGTGAAAACGAAATCCGATGTGTCGTACTCAAAGCGTATCCGAATCGGATCAGAGAATGCAAAATCCGACATGTCAGGATCGTAACGAATCCGAATCGTATCAGCGAAAGCATAATCGGATGTGTCGGACTCAAACCGGATTCAAGCCCGACTTTGTGCTTATTGAGAAACTAATATACTAAGCCATGACACCCAAACGAATGTTAATGGATTGGTATATTTTCACGCGAATATAATTTGACTCGAACATACCAGGCAATGAATACACTCATACTCGTTTGCTTACGATCAAAAAGTACATGTTCATGGTTTGTGGTTTGTTAGGTTCGGATTGTTATGATTGGTTTGTTGTGTTCAGTATTCAGACCAGAGATCGAAACCACGGTTTTATGTACAAGAGGCCCCATAAAAGACTGAAGTTATTCCACAATGTACTCAAAGATCTAATCACTTGAAAATATTTTGTATAAGAGAATATATAAATTTAATACTGTACACTAGAGCGTAGCACTTCCTGAAACTGATTAATTTTCCGTCTCTGAAAAAAACAAAAACCGGAGACCCGTAATCTGGCATTTTAAAGTACATTGTGTTTTAGGGTAGTGCAGAAACGCAATCTACGGCAACTTCTAAGCAAATGTTCTCAAGAAACCACTGCTCTAAAGTTAAAATCGAGCCCGCCATTTTTCACTTGAAAATTTGTATATTAGCGTAAAAAGTCGTTCCAAAAGCCATACTTTTGAAACTGGATACTCTTCTATTTCGACGAAATTTGACATATATATTCTGCTCGTTGATGCCGTTACAATGACGCTAATATACAAATTTCAAAGTGAAAAATGGCGGGCACGATTTTCATTTTAGAACCATGGTTTCTTGGGAAATTTTTATTTGAATTTGCCGTAGATTCGCTTCTGCTATACTCTTTGGCAAAGTTTTTTGTCCCATACAAATTGATCCACACATACATAGGTTATTGTCTTTATTGGTATTTAGTTTATATAACCTTTTGATTGTATTTTTTTTTTGTAGTTTATATGGAATTTTGATTTCTTTGAATAATAAATTAAATTAAATATTTCTTATAAACAGCGGCGGTGCCTAAAATTTTGTAATTAAAATTTGTTTCAAACTAGTCAATTTGTTTGATGTCATTTGTTTGATGTCAATTGTTTGATGTCATAAAGAGTAGACCTGCATAAGGCTTCTTATTAACCTTAATAACCTAATAACTCTTCTTCAAGTTGGATGGATTAATATTAATATTAATTTAATTTATTTCTTAAATTAAATAAATATATATTTATTTTATTGGAATTATTATACTTCGCTGGTGTAAATAAATAAAAAATAAATGGTTTCCCATTACATCCCATGAAGGGACTGGGGAGAACTTCTCACAATCACTGGGCTGTGCGCTTTCCAGTTTTCACTCACTGATTGGGACCTACAGTTTTACACCGATTCCGAACGGTAATTTGAGAAGCTTTTTCATGGCTAGATACTCGATAGTGTCGCCGTCATTATGCGAGGTGACTGCCGCCGAAAGAAATTTTAAGGTGGTCAGAGCCGGGTTCGAACCCAGGATCTCATGTACAAAAGCCGCGCACAGTAACCATTGCACCACCGACGGCCATACTTCGCTGGTGTACTCTTTATTTAGTTGGACCTTCTACTGCATACGTCACCCTGTACCAATCTGTAAGCTGTCAAATATAAAGTCGTATAAAATTACTGAATCTATAGAGTAATAGGTTCGCAATTTCTGAAATTTGCACATACACTCAACAAAAACATATCCTAAATCTGAGTTCAAAGTGAACTTAAACTTTGTTCACATTACATACTCAATTTTTAAATAAAATAATTTTAACTTAAGTTGAATAAATTTTACTTGATCGGAGTTCGCCCACAAATTGCCTGAACCCATAATAAGAAAGTAAATGGTGTTTTGTTTCAAGCATAAAAATAATTTTAGTAGAATAATGTTTTGCACTAGAAGCAGAAGTGAAATTCGGTGGTTGGTTCGGAATATTTAGGCAGTAAAAATTTTGGGATCATCTTCTTCCTACCGTTCCCATCGTTGACCATATAACTTGATTTCGTTCGATTTGGATTTGGTAAGGGGCATTCAAGTCATGTGACACCCTAATAATCCAGCATGTGGCTGCACACAAATGTGGCTTCCTGTCGAACCAATAGTGCTCTGAAAAAGGGTCATAAGATCATTCACTTTAACTCCCTTAATTAGATCGAACATGAAACAAAACCCTATATCGTCACCTGAAATGCAAAGTGCCGTAACTAACAACATTTTCAAAATTGACTTTTTGATTGAAATTGGTACATAATACCAAACTACACGTCCTCGCAAATTTTAAGCCTTCTCCCACTAAAAACACCGATATTATTAACGAAATTCTTAAAAGATTTACGAACAAATGTGAATAAATTTATTTTGTTTTTTGCTTCTCCTGAACAATTTTGAAAATGTTAGTTACGGCCTTTTGCATTTCAGGTGACGATATATTGTCTTCTACTCACAAGTATAGTGTACGATTAAGATCACGCAAAGAAAAACCTCGTTCCCCCAAACGAAATCTCAGATAACTAA
Source organism: Phaonia tiefii (assembly GCA_963931995.1). Classification (NCBI taxonomy): domain Eukaryota; kingdom Metazoa; phylum Arthropoda; class Insecta; order Diptera; family Muscidae; genus Phaonia; species Phaonia tiefii. The sequence goes on from OZ008367.1 coordinate 199,768,430, forward strand.
AGATTGTTTGGGGATTGTAGTTGGAAGAAACGAACTTATGTTAAGCCATACATGTCATCTCGTTTGGGAGAACCGAAAAATGTTTGCAGCAATGAGTTATGAAAACTGTAAGCTGAAAAAACATTTGCGAGAAACGTTAAACGGTTCCACCAACTGTCCTTTCGGTTACAGCAATCGAGTTGTAATTAAAACTTTTACTTATGGCTTCTATAAGCTCTATTTGTTTTAAATATCCAACTTTAATGATTTTGGTTTTACCCATAAAGGTTGTTTAAAAAAAGTTTGAACCTTTGTCTATTTTTTCACTGTCTATTTACACGTCTGTCTCGCCTTGCATTCAAATAACAACTAAATGCGTAGAAACTACAACGCGCCAATTGTCAATCCAAGATATATTGACAAGGTACCCAGCGGCGGAATTCATGACCTGGAAGGCCTGAAATCATGACCAAAGAGGCCTTCTTTAAAATACGGAAGGCCTTCCCTACACATTACCTCCTCCTTTCTTTTTAACATTGCGTAAGGCCTTCCATGCCCATTGCCGAAAGAAGGCCTTAGGAGGCATGCAAAGCCACTTCTACATACTTATTTATAAGTATGTATGTATCTAAGAAAGTTGTACCACGCCCAACTTCACATTGAAATTTTTAAAAATACCCTGAAAAATATTAAATAAAAAATACAATTTTCACTTTTTAATTTGATTAGTTAAGCTCGAGGCCATTCTATATCTCTATTAATAGAAATAGAGTTTTCAAAAAGGAGCTTTGCAAATGTATTCCTCTGATTCCTGGCAAACCGTATAGCTATTTTAGATCTAGCCACAGATCTTCATCAGCGGTTGTTTGGAATGATGCTATTGAAAAATTCATCAAACTAAATGCAAATGAATATTCACTTTAAATGAGAATTTCCAACTAGTATGCAAGTGTTCGAAAAATATCGTATGTAAAACACACAAGAAAACATTTACAAAAACTTCTTTCCATCTCCAGAGAACCATCGGCTCACATTAGACATTTTTTTGTTGTTGCCTAAAAGACAACACAATTTTGTACATGCAATAACAATTGCATGCAGTTTCGTTGTGCTGCAGGTTATTCAAATTCATCAGGGATGATTTTTATTTATTCGGTTATTAATCATCCCTGATGAATTTGAATAACGTGAAGCATAATGAGACTGCATGCAATTGTTATTGCATGTACAAAATTGTGTTGTCTTTTTTAATTTCTCAAAATTGTAAAAATCTTCTTCTTGGTTATATCTGATGCACAAATGCACGCATTCCGCATGCCTTATTTTAGGAAGGCATTACAAAAGAACCATTCCGCATGCCATATTTGTGGAAGGCCTTGCGACTTCCGCCTCTGGGTAGAAGCATTAGAGTGTGTGATCAATTTTATGCGTGTGTGTGTATAGCAAACGAGTGGATCAGAGTGTGTATACAGTCGACAGAATGAGAGAAATTTACGTTCGTCGTAATCTGTGCTCTCATTAGAAAAATGGCTAATTTCAGTTATCGGAAACGTTTTTTTAATTTGCGACAAATGTAATTTTGTACGTGTTTGATGCAAACGAGAACTCGTTTGCAGCAACATGATACACATTTGCGATATATAAGTGTATTTGGGAGAACTACATGAACGGTTGCGATTAATAAATTAATACAAATCAATCAAAGTATTGTTGCGGCAACCGAGCAATAGACGTTTTTTTCTTTGCGTGTGATCACCGCATTTTACACTCCCAGACCATCTTTCATTCGCATATCGAAGAGCTTCGATGTTCGGCAAAGAGGCATATCAACTTGCCACATATATGTATATTGCAACAGGTAAGGTAGGGTTTTAAAGTCGATACAAAACGCTGTCTTTTCGATTATTTCAAATATGTATATGGTTTTTGATATGATTTTTTTTATCAGCGTTGTAGTACGTTAAATTGTATCAGTTATAGGCACGCTAAATTGCTCATAAAGACATCTTTGTATCTGAAAATAGTTTAGATTTTCAGCCGACTAGTCGGCCGACTGACCGATCGCACCGGTCTAAGGTCTCGTTTAGAAGACGTAAAAAAAACTATGCTAAATTACAAAAAACAATTGCAAAATGGAAAGAAATTACAATAAAAAGATATACAAATTCTGAAAAATGCTAAAAAATTATGCTAAAATTAAAATAAAATTATTTTTTTTGTATATTTTCGTTTGCGCATATTATTTAGTGCATAGTATATGTACATAGATAATACAGTTTTAAGCTTTTTTAAGCATGAGATGTGAACAAGTATTTTTGTTTATCAGAAATTTCGTAGATATGATTTTTAAGATCCTTGACATTTTTGTTTTGAATTTTGTAGCTACGCTTGTTAAGGGCACCTTAGACCATCGGATTGTCGGGTCGACTTTCGGGTTAGGCCGACTCACCTCCCAGTGTAAGGTGAAGTCAGGCAGTCGGGCAAAAATCAAAACTAGTTTGATTTTCAGAAAGTCGGCTAGTGTAAATCTGTTTTCGTACATGAATTTAAAAAGCGTATTTGGACAAACTGAAATTGTTCTGAAATATATGGTAACCATTTTTAGAATGTACTCCTCGAGGGCTCTAAGAGCGTATACACTTGGTCCATGGTTGACGACGCATTTGGTCACAGTGGGCGAAATTCGAAAAAGGGTCCCGAAACTGAAAATCTTAAATTGCGCGATTCTGAAATACTGCTGGAAATTGGGGATAGTAAATTCAAAAAGTGCACCTCAAGGGCTATCAGTGGGTATATAGTTGGTTCGTGGTTGAAGCCGCATTTGGCCACAGTTGGCCAAAATCAGTTTTCGTATATGAATTTAAAAACCGTATTTGGACAAACTGAAATTGTTCTGAAATATATGGTAACCATTTTTAGAATGTACTCCTCGAGGGCTCTAAGAGCGTATACACTTGGTCCATGGTTGACGACTCATTTGGTCACAGTGGGCGAAATTCTAAAAAGGGTCCCGAAACTGAAAATCTTAAATTGCGCGATTCTGAAATACTGCTGGAAATTGGGGATAGTAAATTCAAAAAGTGCACCTCAAGGGCTATCAGTGGGTATATAGTTGGTTCGTGGTTGAAGCCGCATTTGGCCACAGTGGGCCAAAATCAGTTTTCGTATATGAATTTAAAAACCGTATTTGGACAAACTGAAATTGTTCTGAAATATATGGTAACCATTTTTAGAATGTACTCCTCGAGGGCTCTAAGAGCGTATACACTTGGTCCATGGTTGACGACGCATTTGGTCACAGTGGGCGAAATTCGAAAAAGGGTCCCGAAACTGAAAATCTTAAATTGCGCGATTCTGAAATACTGCTGGAAATTGGGGATAGTAAATTCAAAAAGTGCACCTCAAGGGCTATCAGTGGGTATATAGTTGGTTCGTGGTTGAAGCCGCATTTGGCCACAGTGGGCCAAAATCAGTTTTCGTATATGAATTTAAAAACCGTATTTGGATAAACTGAAATTGTTCTGAAATATATGGTAACCATTTTTGGAATGTACTCCTCGAGGGCTCTTAGAGCGTATACACTTGGTCCATGGTTGACGACGCATTTGGTCACAGTGGGCGAAATTCGAAAAAGGGTCCCGAAACTGAAAATCTTAAATTGCGCGATTCTGAAACACTGCTGGAAATTGGGGATAGTAAATTCAAAAAGTGCACCTCAAGGGCTATCAGTGGGTATATAGTTGGTTCGTGGTTGAAGCCGCATTTGGCCACAGTGGGCCAAAATCAGTTTTCGTATATGAATTTAAAAACCGTATTTGGACAAACTGAAATTGTTCTGAAATATATGGTAACCATTTTTAGAATGTACTCCTCGAGGGCTCTAAGAGCGTATACACTTGGTCCATGGTTGACGACGCATTTGGTCACAGTGGGCGAAATTCGAAAAAGGGTCCCGAAACTGAAAATCTTAAATTGCGCGATTCTGAAATACTGCTGGAAATTGGGGATAGTAAATTCAAAAAGTGCACCTCAAGGGCTATCAGTGGGTATATAGTTGGTTCGTGGTTGAAGCCGCATTTGGCCACAGTGGGCCAAAATCAGTTTTCGTATATGAATTTGAAAACCGTATTTGGACAAACTGAAATTGTTCTGAAATATATGGTAACCATTTTTAGAATGTACTCCTCGAGGGCTCTAAGAGCGTATACACTTGGTCCATGGTTGACGACGCATTTGGTCACAGTGGGCGAAATTCGAAAAAGGGTCCCGAAACTGAAAATCTTAAATTGCGCGATTCTGAAATACTGCTGGAAATTGGGGATAGTAAATTCAAAAGGTGCACCTCAAGGGCTATCAGTGGGTATATAGTTGGTTCGTGGTTGAAGCCGCATTTGGCCACAGTGGGCCAAAATCAGTTTTCGTATATGAATTTAAAAACCGTATTTGGACAAACTGAAATTGTTCTGAAATATATGGTAACCATTTTTAGAATGTACTCCTCGAGGGCTCTAAGAGCGTATACACTTGGTCCATGGTTGACGACGCATTTGGTCACAGTGGGCGAAATTCGAAAAAGGGTCCCGAAACTGAAAATCTTAAATTGCCCGATTCTGAAATACTGCTGGAAATTGGGGATAGTAAATTCAAAAAGTGCACCTCAAGGGCTATCAGTGGGGATATAGTTGGTTCGTGGTTGAAGCCGCATTTGGCCACAGTGTTTATTATGTACTTTAAAAACTTGAAGTTTTTGAAATACAAAATTATGTACTTTGCAACATGTTTTTGAATTACTACATTAACAATATAAATTCCGAATATATAAGCTTTCTAATTTCTACATTTGACTTTAAAATATTGTTCTAATCGGGTAGAAAGTAATTATTTTTATATATTCTCCCATTCTAAGCGCGCTAACATAGCTCTGTTAACACAATAACAGTGCTCAGCTAACTGAAGTGGTTTGTGTCTTTGCTAGTTATATTCGAATTTATCTTCACGCACATAGAATTATAATATCTTTAATCTACTCCTCTTCTATTTCTCAATACAATCAACAGTTATAAAAAAAGAATGATGAAAAAAAATATTTGCAAATTTTGCATAAAAAATTCAAATATTTTATAATTAAAAAATCCAATAAGTGTTCGAACTCACGGGCGATGTGTTAACACCTTTTTCTTACACTGTACCTGTTCGATTACTATGAACACATTCGTAAATGTTACATTGGAAAATAAAAAACAGCGTTCAATCATATGATGACGTTACATTTAAATAATATTAATACTTACAATTATTTAAAGACCAGTGCAAGCACATGTGTCATTATTTTCTTGCTTAATAGTTTTTGTTTAATTCCCACAAAAAAACAAAGAGAATGCACAGCAACAGACACATGTCCATACATACATTGTTATGTTCGTACATACGCTACACAAGTTCACACAATTTTCGTTGCTCTCTTGCTATCTCATTTTTATATACTTATAACCACGTCATTATTCTCTTTGCTCTGAGAGTGCTCCGCACCCACACAAGACAACTATTCGCTGCCGCTACATCAGTGTGTGTTTTTCTTCGCAGTCTGACAATCTGTGTTTCGCAGTCGGACAAATCTGTGTTCTATATAGGGGTGGGTCACCCTTATCATTTAGGGATATGAAAAATAGATGCTTGGTGATTCTGAGGCCTAGCCGATATGCACACACAATTTCATACAAATCGGTCCAGCCGTTTCGGAGGAGTTTAACGCCAAACAAACAATCTGTATGATGGCAGTGGGACAAACTGTGTTTGGATGTGTTGACTTTGTGAGTTTAGTCCCTACCAGCGTCTAAAGATGTTAACACATTAAAATATTTGCAAATTTTGCTCAAAAAATTCAAATCTTTTATAATTTAAAAAAACATGAAACATAAGAAGCGGCAAAAGTGGTTATCCCAAAGTCACATGACCTATGAACTAAATGAGATATGGTCCACAAAAATCGATGGACGCCTTTCGCTCTTGTTCACTATTAAATGAAGGTATCTCATTTTGTCAAGAATTGCGATTTTTTGTTTGGGTTGTATATAGAGTATTCAAAACCGAAAACCGGTTCACCGGTTTTTTGGGTATGCACCGATCGCCGGTATTCTGAAAATATACAGTTTCGAACAACTGTGGGAACCGGGTTTTTCTTTTCGGTGCCACCGGTTTTTTTTATTACATTAACACATTTAAACTTAACGTAAAGTCTTATAAACTAAAACTGTTTATCTTTTATATGGACTGATCTCCAGAATTAGAAGTTCATTTCTTTTAAAACTATGTATTTAATATCTTTTAAATAAAATCCACTCATAAGTATATCAACAATTACTAAAGACTTTCTAGACGGCCAAGAATTTTAAATTCAAACAAATTCAGACTTTTTTTTTTGCAAAATGCAAATATATGGGTCATTTTCAAAAGAAAATTGCAGATTTTTAAATTCTGATAAATTACGAAATTTCTTTTTGAATATACAAATACATATATGGGAAATTTTCGAAAGAAACATGCAAAGAATTTTAAATTCTGACAAAATTGAAAAATTTGGTTTGCAAATTGCAAATGTATGTGAAAAGAAAACTTGCAAAATAATGTTCTGTTGAAATAATTGAAGATATTTCTGTAGAAAGTTAGAATTATTTAAGTGTTGCCAATACAAATATGAAGTTAGATGAGAGTTTTTCTAATAAATATTAAATTTATAGTACTCGTTCAAAGGGCATGTTTTAAGGAATCTAAAAAGAACATTTTTAAATTTTTAAATTTTCTGTGGAAATTAAAGTTTTTTGATTACATTTTATAATAAAGAAGTTAGGTTATATAAACCGAAACCGTTTTAAATCGGGTTTTAACTTCAAAAACTTATATTTTTTCGAAAACGTCGCTTTTTGAACAACCGAAAACCCAGTTTATTGGAAAGCACGGTTTTTCTGAATACTCTAGTTGCATATGATAAGTAACACTGTGTGTAATTTTTTAAGTCATGGCAAAATAACCATATACGGACACCACTACGTGATAAAAGACTAAAAAAAAAGACCCGTGTTTCCCAAAGTCATGCACTTTTTTTTATGGGCCGCCAAAGATTTGGGGCCTCGGTATCATTTTCGTAAAAATGTGATCATTTTCTCAGGCTCATATCTTGCAAACCGTTCAGAATTTCGATTTACTCTCTGAGGCAAAGTTGTAGCTCTTGTCATAAAGAACAATTGCGAACATATAAAATCAAAAAAACTTCAACTTCCAGATCAAAATCGCAAAAAACTTAAAAACATTCGATTTTTTTTACCTTTTTTCCCGTGTTCAGGTCCATAGGTAGCAAACCGTTCAAAATTCAAGGAAACAATCAACTACAAACATGTACCTAAGATCTCAATAAACACATTTCTAGAACATATAAACTTCCTGGGAATTATTCTTAACACCGTTTTTTAATTTCATTTGTTTTTTATTTACTTCAACATTGAGATACTATGCTATCTATTACAAAAATATTAAAAAAAAGTATTCGTATTATGTTTATAATGTTGATGGCCCTGGACTTGCAAATCGCGCTCTCTTAAGTTGTGGATCCAAATCGTCGTCCGAATCTGAGGTTTTTGCCTTTGTACCGTTTTTCCATGGGCATTGTGGTTTGGTGAAACCGTTCTCCTTGCTCATCGGATTCGGTAGGGAGTTGTTTGATAAAATCGTCAAAATGAAAATGAACAAAATGCAGCTTTAATGTCATCGATGCGCCGATTATCTCAAAATAATGCAGCTTGTCGTTTGCGGTACGCCGTAGAGTTAACATTAGCATGTGTGAGTTTTCTTTGCTTTAAAAAAGCTGTCAAAAATATTGCAAGTCGCTGCGATAATCCCAATATGGCCACAATGAAATCCATTTCCATTTGTGTTATTAGTTGTGGTCCATCTCTTCCCTGTTGGGGCTCATAATCGGTATCAAATGGATCTTCATAAGTAACACCACTTGCTGTACTCATTGCTGTAAATTCTGTAGTACGATCTGGAGTTGGCGGCCTTGGTGATACAAAGTTTTCAGGTGCAAGCACTGGTAGTGTGGCTGTTGCAGTTGCTTTATAAGTTTTGTTCTTCTCAGAATGTCGATTTAGACGACATGTGTAATTTACGCATGCATAGCAACTGGTTGCATCATGATCACCTGGGCGATTAATGCAGTTTACCGGCTTACAATACTTCATAGTACCTCTGCCTCCACTCAACCATGCCATGAGATTGTTATAACATTGGCGACACACTGTATTAGGTGTGTAATTTTCACCGGTCAAGTCCACTTCGTCGAAAAACAATGTATATGCTCTTTTGAATTCACTAGTTAAAAGATTCTTTTCCTTCTGAAATCTTGTAGATGTTTTTTTTCTGGTTTGATGACCGCAAACGTAGCAAAATAAATCAATATTTTCACACTGCATATTGAAATTGTCAGTTGCCAATGTTGTGTGCGAATTATACTGTAGCACTTTCACTTTTTTTACTTTCACTTTCACTTTATAACTTTCACCGCTGAGCTCTCGTTGACGTCGCGCTGTGTAATGCCTCGATGTGAGCGTCGTGTCGCTTTTATATTGTGTGCTGCGTCCCTTGTTGCTTGTGCTGAGCTTACTGCATTGCCTGTGCTGCTGCTGTCGGTGCATGATCGCGTGATACCTAAGCGCTACCTAAACGGTGTTAACCCTTGGACAAACACATGGTTCTGGCCAGGCATATTTCATTTTTTGCTACCTATGGACCTGAACAGGAGAAAAAGGTAAAAAAAATTAAATTAAAAAATTTTCGGCAAATTTATCACTTTTGCGTGCTACCTAAACAGTGTTAAGAATCATCTCTAGGAAGTTTATATGTTCCAGAAATTTGTTTATTGAGATCTTAGGTAAATTTTTTTATTGAGATCTTAGGTAAATTTTTGATTTTATATGTTCGCAATTTTTGTTCTTTATGACAAGAGCTACAACTTTACCTCAGAGAGTAAATCGAAATTCTGAACGGTTTGCAAGATATGACCCTGAGAAAATGATCACATTTTTACGAAAATGATACCGAGGCCCCAAATCTTTGGCGGCCCATAAAATAAAGTGCATGACTTTGGGAAAAATTGGGAGACACGGGTCTTTTTTTTTTAGTCTTTTATCACGTAATGGTGTCCGTATATGGTTATTTTTTTTTCGTGTTGCACTGTGTAATACAATTCTTGACAAAATGAGATACCCTCACTAAATTAAGATAAAAGCGAAACGCAGTTAATCGATTTTTATGATCCAAGTCTCGTTTTGTTCATAGGACATGTGACTTTAGGATAAACTAATAAAACTTTAAATTTTATGCCGTTTCTTATGTGTAAACTAAATTTTAATATTGTTTGGTTGATACTATACATCTGCACGAGACGGCTTGAACAAACATTCAAGACATTTGTTTTTTTTTTCAAGACATGTACTGTAGCAAAGTAGAGGCAACCAAATACTTTAGTGTTCTTAAAAAACATCGTGTATGTGTGTGAAGGTCTGGAGCACAAACAGACACTATTTCTACTTCAAATCGTACTGTGTTTTTGTGTGCAGACACATACATAACTACGCAAATGATTTTTTAACAGCACCCCGAAGTACTTGGTTATTACAACTTCGATACAGTACATATCTTCAAAAAAAAGGCTTGTATGGTCGATCAAGACGTCTTGTGCAGATCTCTAGTTGATATTAATGACAGCTAAATTAAGATTTATGTTGGTTGTTTCGAACGAAAATACGCATTCCCTTTTATTTCTGTCCGTTGTGTGTCCAACCAAAGAGTAAAATTCAACAGCAACTCTAACTCGATGAAATGGTCTACTACCTTGTCGTCATCGAGTATAATGTATAATGACATAAAATAAATAAATAAATGGCATCCCATTATATCCCATGAAGGGATAGGGGAGAGCTTCTCACAATCCATGAGCTATGCGCTTTATAGTTCTACACTCAGTGATTGGGACCAACAGTTTTACACCGGTTCCGAACGGTACTTTGAGAAACTTTTTCATGGCTAAATATTCGATAGTGTCGCCGTCACTATGCGAGGTGACCGCCGCCGAAAGAAATTTTAGGTGGTCAGAGCAGGTATCGACCCCAGGATCTCATGTACAAGAGGCGCGCACACTAACCATTGTACCACCAACGGGATGGCGACTTAAACCATTGACCTATGGTGTTACGCAAACAATCCCTAGTACATTGAGGCCTTAAAACACGAAAGCGACGCAGTCGTTCATGAGATGGACGCCCTAGCAATCGAAAATGTACTGAAAATTGGGTAGATCGAATGAGATACTGTAAAGCAAGTCGTGGAAGCCATTTGAACGATATAAACCACTAAAAGGAAATTAAAACTTTAAAAATAACGAGGATCTAATACAACTAAATTTGAATCATATGATAGGGCCAAACCAAAACAGAACGGGACAACTACAATGAGAATAGTGCGTTCTATAAATAGAACTTTCAAAACTTCGGCATCAGTGCGTGCAAGTAGGAAAGCAATGTGTAAGTAGCGACAAACAATCACTCTGCACAATAAAATAAATATCTTCGGTTAGTGACTGGTGTGAATACACACCGCATTGGCTTAACGGGCTAGACGCTGCTGAAGATGATGCTTCACAAACATCGGAACGATCGTCCAGCGAATGTGAGTTCGAATCCGACCCGCGGCATTTACATTTTTTACACTAACCGGAAAAACATGATCGCTTAGCCTTAAAGGAAATGACAACTTTACAAATAACGATGATCTAATACAACTAAAAAAAAACTAAAATTATAATTTTGAAAAAAGTTTCGATTAGAATTTTTCGAAAACGAAATTAAATTCCAAATTTCTAATGCACTGAGCGGAAAAGCGACGTCACATAGATGTAAGTGTTCATCACCGCAACAACTTTTGTCATTGAAAGTGATCTAACGTATAGATTCATTCCCGCTACGAAAATGTGTTCCTCAACTGCAAATTGTTCGTCACTGCAATGAAAGTATGGTTGTTGCTGGAATGAATTTGATTGATTATTCCAACGAATTTATTTCGTTGCTGCAATGAATTTGTTTTGTTGCTACAATTAATTTATTTCATTGCTGCAATTAATTTGTTTCATTGCAGCGATGAAGTTGCTTCAGATAAACCAAATATCAGTAGTTTAAATTTCACGCAATTACTTTTTTATGTTTAGCCCAATATGCAACAATACTTAAGTTAAATAAAATTGTTGCAGGAGCGAAAATTAATTTGTTGCAGCAACGAATTGAAACATTGTCATAAAAATCAAATATGAAATTTTTGGACTAGCAAATTGTCGGATATACGAGACTTTTCCTTGTAGCAACGTAAAAACTTTAACGAAAATGTTTCATCCATGCGACGAAGCGGTATTCTTCCAGTGTGGGAACTAACCGACGGTTCTCTGGAGATGAAAATAAGTTTTTGCAAATATGTTGTTGTGTGGTTTGCTTCCGACATTTTTCGAACACTTGCATAGTGAGGAATTCTCAATTAAAATGATATTTCGTTTGCATTTAGTTTGATGGATTTTTCTATAGCATCATTCCAAACAACCGCTGATAAAGATCTGTGGCTACATCTGAAATGGCCTTACGTTTTGTCAGGAATCGTGAGGATGCATTTTGAAAGCTTCATGTTTTAAAACTATGTCTCTATTAATATCAGTATAGAATGGTCTTGAGCTTGAGCAAGTAAATAAAAAAAAATATGTTTTACCATGTTATATGGAGGTCAAATCAAATCCGCGAATTGTCTGAAAAATTAAGATTTTCCAGTGATCCACGAAAATGTCAGGTAAAATATAATTTCCCCCAAACTTTGACCACAACGCGGCGCGTCTTAGAGTTATCCAATTTGCTGCAAATTTTGCACCACGTAAGTTTTAGACCAATTGGCATAATATGCAATCCCCTCGGGATTTGGCAAAAATTCAAGGTTGCTTTTCATTGCCACAATTATTTATGTCCCACTACATTCGCTGGAAGTTTTACTTACATTTTTCTTGTTGGCAGCTCAATTCCTCCATATTACACCTATTGGAAAATGTATAGTACACGCCATTATGGATCATAGTTCGTGATACAAACATCGATACAACTTGCTTTGCATTTGTCACGCGTAACAGTTGTTAAAGCTAAGAAACAAAGCTATCACATTTTAGCAAACTCAATACATTATACATCATATCCTTTATAACTCACCCTTTTGCCGATTAAAAAATCTAGAACACCCATCGTTAAGGTGCAAACATTGATTCCTAAATAAAACACAGCGAGTATCGTTTAAAGCCCAGACAATGTTTGCGTTGAATGAACATCTGCGTTGAATCAAGCAAGGATTTAAAAGGCTGATGCAGGCGCTTGCAATAAATACAAAACCCGACAAATACAAAGTCCAAACAGAGAATCTAACCATTGCAATGTAGATAATAGTAGAAGGTGATTGTGGAATTGAAATGTGTTTTTCAACTGACTGGTATTCAGCTTTTTGTCACTCACTTTATAATTTGTTTTAAATAATTGAGTTCATTGTAAATAATTAACAATAAAGAATTATATAATAATTGTTTAACTGTCATTTATTCACACGAAATCTTGAAATTCGAATAAAAAATGTTTGTGGATATTCAAAAACGATAGGGGGCGTGGCTATATAATATAGCAACCTTTTTAGAGCTTAAGGTAATTCCCCAGAACCTGATATCCAATTGAATTAATAAACATCCGGGTATGACACCCTAACTACTAAAGAGTCATAACCCATAATTTACAAATTTCAGCAGAGTCAAAAATCTGATTTTGTAAAGATACAAAATGTATGAAAATTCTCAATACAACGGGACGTTTTCGACGAAAGGAACAAGAAACCGACGACAGATTTTCATACCGGTTACTGTTTTTAAGCAAAAATTTTAAATCTTTTTTTGTTACTATTGACGAACAGTTCGGAGACGTCCCTTATAAATGTACTCCATGTCATTGAACTTGGGAAGTACATAAGTGTAGGTGTAGAAGGATCCCAACAAACAATTAGAACATATATCTCGGTTGCGATATCCCTCCGTTTCATGTCCAAGTAGTATTTGTAAGTATCTTCCTTTTATCATTCAAGCGATATTTCAGCAACTCGCAGGAAAAAACAAAATGTTTATTTTTATCAGTTGAAAAACAAAAATATTTTGTCTTATTAGGGACTACAATGTTAGGAAAACCCGCATCACTTCAGAATTGAAAATGAGCTGACCTGTACAATGTGGTAAGCAACAACAACACTGTGCAAGTAAAAATAAAACAGAAGTGGACTCAATGGATTCACACTAATTTGGGCCCTACGAATCAAACTGCATCATCACCATTTTGGATTATAATGATGATTTGCGAACAATTTTTTTGATGTCTTAACATCTATAGGCACGGGTAGGGCAATCTATCAAAGTGAACACATGTAAACAGCACACAGCGTTAGCATCACATATGTGGTTGATGTACAACAATAGTCTCTGCCTGAAATTAAGTATGATCCCAATGTGCACAAAATCGGATGCGGATCCGTAATATACTTAAAAAAAGGAATCAGTGCAATCACGAGTTTAAGGATCCGTTACGGACCCTTTTCGGATCCGTAAAAAAATTAAAAAAGGAATCAGTGTAATCGCGAATTTACGAATCCGTTGCGGACTCGTTTCGGATCAGTAAAAAATTTAACAAAGGAATCAGTGTAATCGCGAATTTACGGATCCGTAAAATTACGCTCTTACAATTTTTAAATTATCGCTATTTTGACGTGAATTTCAAAAAGTTGTAAAAATTAAAGAATCAACTTATTTGAATATGACCTTGTTCAACCCAAAACTCCGTTTTTGGATCCGTTTTTTTTGGGAGGAATTTCTCCCGCTTGCGGATGCGAAACTGATCCGTAACGGATTCCGCTACGGATATGTTTTGTTAAAACACACGGGTCCGCAACAGATCCTAATATGATGTCCATAACGAGTCCGTAACGGATCCGAAAAACGGACATAAAATCCGTTTTTGGATCCGTTTTTTTGGGAGGAATTTCTCCCGCTTGTGGATCCGAAACGGATCCGTTACGGATAGAAAGTACGAAGAAGTGGATCCGTTACGGATCCGTTTGGCACACTGGGATGTTATTGCTGTAGCGGCAGCGAAGAAACAAGCAGGTTGTGGTCGTCAAAGAGTATTGAATAGTATAGAGAACTTATAGAATGCAAAATTGCTTTTGATGTGAAACATTGATGAATTTTAAAACATTTGTGCTTTTTGTATTGTTTTATGTAATAATATTGTCGAAATGGTGCATTTATGTTGAAGTATTCTATAAAGAGAATAAGACTCGTTTATGCTCTTTTACTCAGACTCTCTAAATAAGAGCGGAAAAAAGTGCAATATGTTCTCTATACTATTCAATACTTTTTGTCGTAGCCCAGTTTATGGCAAAACAAAACAATTATTTCAGTGAGCTAAATATTTCTTTTTATTCATTTGTATGCCTGCATACAAACAATCAGGTCGTCATCGCTATGTTAGTTCGAACACTCATTGAATATTTTTTTACATTTTGTACTCAGAGGTTGCGATTTAGAGCTAATTCTTTAAGACAAATGTATACATGTGTCACCATTACTCGAGAACGACTCATCCGATTTTATTTAAACAAATTTAGAAAAATTAAGAATTACAATACCTGTACTCAGACTCTATACATGAGAACGGAAAAAGTGCAATAAGTTCTCTATACTATTCAATACTTTTTGTCGTCGCTCTGTTTATGACAAAACAAAAACAATTATTATTTGTATATTATTGTATTTAATATCCGATTGTTTTGTTGAAACTACATTTCCGAAAATTTTTTTCAGTGTAGGCTATTTTCTGATTTTTTTAATTTTTTCCTTAATTTTCATTAAAAAATTAAAAATTTTCAAATATCTCAAGTTGTTTTCGAGGTATACAATTTTGAATAATTCACAAAAATACTAAATTTCTGAAATTTTCAATTTTGAAATTGCAACAACAACAGCAACTTCAGGAATTTTACTTTTCTTTTTTGTCGAATTTTATATACAGACATAACTTGACGATATATGGTCCAAAGGTCAAAATCCCTGACCACACACTCTTCTGACAATGACAATGACAATGACACCGTCAGAAGCTTACGAAATGGTTCGCTTCACAATTGAAGAACATTTTGAAATAGTAAAAACTTTCTTCCAAACTTTCTTCTAAACTTCTTCTTCCAAACTTCAAAAGATGAGGATTTTCATCGAATAATCATCTTTTCCGTGGCCGTCGGTGGTGCAATGGTTAGTGTGCGCGCCTCTGGTACATGAGATCCTGGGTTCAAACCCTGCTCTGACCACCTTATGCGGTCACCTCGCATAGTGACGGCGACACTATCGAGTATATAGCCATGAAAAAGCTTCTCATAATACCGTTCGGAATCAGTGTAAAACTATAGGTCCCAATCAGTGAGTGAAAACTGGAAAGCGCACAGCTCAATGATTGTGAGGAACTCTCCCCTGTCCCTTCTTGTAATGGGATGTAACCTTCTTGGGATGTAATGGGAAACCATTTATTGTCCTTGGAGGTGGAAAGTTTCTGATACCCATTTACCCAAGGTGAAACGAATGAGCAGCCTTATTGGTCATAATATCATTGATTCGTCCCAAGGTTATTAGGTGACCCTGTCACTGAAGCTCTTCGAACTGGTGGACATATTCTTCTGCCCTTTGAAGACGGATGAGCCAACACTCCTGGCCAACGGTGGATCAAAATTCAAGAAATCAAAATTCAGTTTCGACTCATTGCATTCTGGACAGAATCTGATCCATAATGGGCGGCTGAAATGTGATCATCCTGGCAGTAGGTAAAATGCGAACCACGGAGGGCTGGGTTTGCCTCCCGCCACCGTTATATGGGTGATTGTTCGGAAATTGTCATTTTCTCGTCCTTTGAATTTTCCCACCCTAAAATGGTCGAATGATGATTAAATTGCGACATGTTCCCGAAGCTACGATGGTACTCTATTATTTCCATGAAACACATTCCATTCTGAACCGTGTAAGTCGGTTTTAGGGAGAAAAAACTGTTCAAAATGTCACAACCATGGCCTGTCCTCCGTATCGAATTCAGGACTTCAGCAGTAATATCCGTCAAGGACGTGGCTTGAAAGAAGTTACCTGCATATATGTTCTAAGGGACATTTAGATTTACAATTCTACGCAAAAAAATTGGAGGAATATGCACGCCATGGTTATTGAACGGTCCACGAAGTCTGTCCAACAGTTTTGTCAGAATTTTGTACAATTTGAATTCGACTGTGGTGGCGCCATCTCCGGGGTTTCAATATGACCCACTTGCTGGCAGTTTGGAGTGGAGGGGGTAGTGGCAGTATTTACACCGGCAGAAGTCAACACACGCACATGTATACGAAGGGGAATTCAATTCGAAAAATTGAAAAGCTAAGTCACAAAATAATACGTCACAACCGTTCTCTTATGATTCACATATGCCGTACGATATTTAGGCTTGATTCCCGGTTATGAAAGTAATATTTCATTGCCTGAACTTCATTGTCTTTGGAACTTGTCGAATTCCAAACCGGTCTGGAGCACGGTTAGGTTAAACACTGAAAGTCACAACCGTGGCTGTCACAACCGTGTCATATAGTTTCCAATACTGACTAAAATTGATAAATAATGGTTTCTTGACACTGAATGATTAATGTGGAGTAGGCTGTTGCAAAGACCTGACAACACAGTAGGCTTTTGCGAAGACCTGGCAAAACGAGAGTGAAGTATTTGACATATCTTGTGGCAATCGTCAGTCGTGTGTAGGTCGTGAAAGGTATTAGTCTATTGGCGAAGTTAACTAAATAAATTAGTTAAAACATTAAAATAGTGCGTTTTATTCAATTGATATATATTAGCGGTCATTACAATTAAGTTTCGTTCAGGCAGTCACTACCGTGGCATCGGAATACCATCAATGCTCCATAACTTCGATTGCTTTGGTGTTGAAGTATAGTGATCTTCAGATCATACTTGTGGACCATGATAACATTCAGAAACGTAAAAAAAATGGTACTGCAGACATATCGAGGTTTGGAAAAATTGCTATCTGAAAAATAACAATTTCCGAACAATCACCCATATAGGCAATGAAAATACACGGAAAATATAATAATCGGAGAAAACCCCTAACTGTAGACGTCCGTCGCAAACGTTATAACGACTACGATTTAAGGATATGTACATGGAATGTGCGAACGCTATACAGGACGGGTGCCACTTTCCAACTGGCGGATGTCCTCGAAAACCATAAAGCTGACATCACAGCTATCCAGGAAATGCAATGGACAGAAAGAAAACTACGATATTTACTACAGCTGCCATGAGCGAATTCGGGTTCGGATTTATAGTTTGCAATAGACTGTGACACCTAGTTTCAAGGTTCAACCCAGTGAGTGATCGCATAGCCATAGACAGAGGATAAAGACGATGAGGTGAAAGAATCTCCAGCCAAGCCGCTGGTGTGGTTGACTGGGCCATTTCGTGAGATAACACGTTCAACAAACTTGGTTTCCAATAAATTGATTGTGGCATTCGCTGTGTGGCTTGTGGCGCCGTCCTGTTGGAACCACATGTCCTCCAAGTCCATATTATCGAATTGGGGCCAAAAATATTTGGTTGTCATTCATCGGTAGCGATTCGCATTCACAGTAATGTGCCGGTCTTGATCATCACGGAAGAAGTACGGCCCAATGACCCAAGGGCCCAAGGCCCATAAACCGCACTAAACCGTAATTTTTTCGGGATGCCATGATGACTCATGGATTACGTGTGAATTGTTGTCTGACCAATAACGCATATTTAGCTTATTGACGAAGCCATTCAGCCAGAAATGAAATTCAGAAATTGGACGTAGCGCTCTTAAAGTTGAGGCCACTGACTCCAAATTTCGGTGGTGAATTTTAATAATTTCGACTCGTTGTTGGCTCGTATATCTTTCCATGATGAAATGGCAAACCTTACTGAAGAGAAATGTCAAAAGAGCGGGAAAAATATGGCGTCGTTTGCTGTCCCTATCGATTTACTTTTGTAGCGTCTCTGTTGACCACCCCTTTACATCGATTTATATGCGGTATATGGCTGGGGGAATCTATGCCTGACGATTGGAGCCTCACTGTATTATGCTCTGCATTCACAAAGGATGATTCGCGTGACTATTCCAACTATCGCGGTATCAGTCTTTTATCCATCGTGTATAAGGTCTTGTCGAGCGTATTATGTGAAAGACTAAAGCCAATTGTTGTAAATCTGATTGAACTTTATCAGTGTGGTTTTAGACCAGGTGAGTCCACGACTGACCAAATATTCTCGCTACGTCAAATCCTGGAAAAGACCCACGAAAAGCAAATCAATACATACCATATTTTTGTCGATTATAAAGCTGCATTCGATAGCCCCACTTGGGGAAATTATATGAAGCTATATCTGAAATTTTCATTCGGGCAAAACTGATTCGCTTCTGTAGAATGACGCTGACCAACACCATATCAGCAGTGAAAGTGGAGAATGACCTCACTAAACCTTCTATACCAAGCGAGGACTGAGACAAGGCGACATACTTTCATGCAATCTCTTCAACATCTTAATGAAGATAATAATGAGAAAAGCTGCAGTAAATATGAACAAGACAATCAACACGACAAGCCATATTTTGCTGGCGTATGCTGACAACTTAGACATCATTGGGCGAAATTTGCGAGAGGTTACTGCAGTATTTTGAAGAATCGAAAAAGAATCACCAAAGGTGGGTCTTGCTCTTAATTAGGGCAAGACAAAATTAATGTCCGCCTTTGAACGTTGACAACCAATTTAATTTTAAAGTGGTAGATGAATTTGTCTACCTTGGATCCGCCGTGAACAAGGACAACAACGTCGGCCTGGAGATAGATAGGAGAATTGTGCTTGCAAACACACGTTATTTTGGGCTCAGCAAGCAGTTTAGGAACAAACCCTCTCTCGACGGACAAAAGTCCAGCTATATCAGACTCTCATTTTACCTGCCTTGACATATGGCTCCGAAACTTGGGTCATATCGCAAGCGGATGAAAAACACCAGGGAGTTTTCGAGAGAAAAATTCTCCGTAAAATATATGGTCCTGTTAGGGAAAACCCCGAGTACCGACGTCGCTGGAACGCAGAGCTATATAATCTGTATTCTGACGTGGACATAGCTAGACGAATCAAAGTGGGCCAATTGCGTTGGCTAGGCCATGTTATCAGAATGGATGAAGATGAGCCAGCGTGAAAGGTTTTCGATAACGTAACTGATGGAACCAGGAAAAGAGGACGACTACGACTCCGATGGAAAGACCAGGCCGAAGAATCCCTCCGTATCCTTGGTGTTACCAACTGGCGTGAAAGGGCGAAGGATAGAACCAGGTGGAATATATTAAAGTTAGTTTAATTTTTTATTTAATTAATATGTGTAAGACATCTGTCGTCATGGATTTGTATATTATTCAATAAAAGAAAGAAAGGATCACCTTTTCCGATGAAGCTCATTTTCACCTCGGGGGCTACGTCAACTAACATAATTGTCGCATTTGGGGATCCACATGTCCTTTATTGAGGCTTTGAAGCACGAAATTGAGGTTGTCGCTCATGAGATAGATGCCCAACAATCGAAAAATTACTGAAAAATTGGCTAGACCGAATGAGGCACTATGAAGCAAGTCGGGAAAGCCATTTGAGCGATGTTGTGATTCATTCATAAATGTCAATGATGGGCCTTTTCAATAAAATCAAAATTTTTAAAAATGTCTGTTAGTATTTTTTAAAGCGATACTCCTAATTTTACATGGCCCACCCTGTAATATTTATTCAGCCAATAAAGTAACTTGAAAACGATCATTCGTTTCAGATGCATTTGTCCCTTATGGATCACATATGCGTATCAGCGGTGAAGATAACACTGTGCGACAGCCTAAATCGGCGGGGGTTCTGACTACCGCAAAAAAATTTTATATCGGTCAGAAACAAGTTATACGTATCCCGGCATTTCGCTGGGTCACGTCTAGGAATCGAGATATAGAGAGATTTGAAGTTAGTGTCATATAGGGGGCCTTGTCACGTTTGGGGCTCTTTCGTTTGACATAACTCGAGAACCACTAGTCCGATTTTACTGCAACAATCTTGAAAACCTTAAAAATTATAATAGCTATAATCTATTGGTATACTTTTTCTCTACATAATCAACAGTTTAGCAGTTATAAATAAATTTATGAAAACAAAAATCATTCTGTTGCCTAAAAAATTAAAACAAAATTATGTTTAAAATCATGAAAATTACAAAACTTCATATACCCGATGAACAAACTGAGATACAGATCATGAAAACCTATGAACGCATAAATTTATTTTCGTTTGTTTGCTCTCTTTACTTTCTTGCATGGTGGTTCGCTGTCTTGTTCGGAGTCTTTATCGAATGAGGATCTGTCTTCATCTGGAAAAAAAATCAATTGATTTTAATCAGTCTGTTAAATTCAATTTTCTGACCTACCCTCGGAGGAAACTGCCATTGTATATTCTTCCTCTTCTTGGATAGAAGTCGATAGACAGATAGAAGTCGATAGATCGATAGTCTTTAGATAGAAAGTCGTTTTCGGTATCCGGTGACTTTGACATTAGGCTCCAAATTGATGCCCTCTTTCAAAAGATGCGCAAGTTTTTCTGCTACATGTTGAGACAAGTTTAATTATCAACCAAGTTACCAGTTTCAACAAATTTGTTGATCATTCTTCGAATTGTTGACACATTGGGTGATAAAATTTCGCCGAAAATTTTACGAAATTTGCGAGCAGACTCAGCATGACTTTCGCCTTGTATTTAATGGGATTTCACAATGATAATGCATTCAATCTTTGTGTAGCCCTCCGTTTTTTATTATCGGAACAATCGTAGACAACAGCTGCCAAATTTCAGAGCTGTCACTTCCATAGAAAATATTGTAACAAAATTCTAATCTTGTACTTTTATTGGGATATATTTGTGAATTATGCTGATGATTTGTCTTGGTGGGCAATGAAATAGCAATATTACCAAACAACCGCCATGGTAATCAGCTTATTATATATTTATTTTTAAAAACATGTTTTCAATTAAAATAATTTGTTAGCAGGAAATAACTAAACTCGAACCGGATTATAATAAAAAAAAAATCTAATGAAATGATCGAAAAATCAAACAACCATAAACCGAGAAACAGGTCTCAAATTTTCTATGATATAAAATTTGTGTTATCTAGATTTACACTTTTTTATCAGCCCTTTAACATTTTTTTCTGAAACGGCTCTTCAAACAAAATATTCATATTGCTACAATGTGGAGTTATAGCAATCGGCATCGGAGTGGCTCATACACCCATAGATGATAACAATTTTTCGATTTCAAAAAAAACACCCGTGTCATAAACACATATTAAAAACAAACAAACGTCAACAACGGCAAAATAGAATAACGAAATGAGCGATAAATACAGAATAAAATAATATTCACATCGCATAAAGAAAAAATCCCCCAATACTCTGCTGATTACACTAGTTTACAAAAATAAAATAAAAAAAATTTTATGTCTGGTAAACAAACAATATATGTGACCCGGTCTACGAAAAGGGACCTTCGGTGTGAAAATATCATTTTTCACTTTTTTGGCGATTCGGATAGACTAATGTGTGCTCTTTCTAACTGAATATCTTTCAACACTGAATATCTTTAAACACGGTAGGATGAGTAGGGATACAGAGAGAAGGGAACAACTGAAGCGAAACTGATGACATGACTTGTTTATCTTTAACAGCTGTTTTCTCGAAAACTTGTTTTTACACCGAAGGTCCCTTTTCGTAGACCGGGTCACATATTATAGTTTACTCAAATTTTTGACAAAAATTTAAAAATACAAATTGTAAATTATTTTGGAATTTTTGTGGTTTTTACTTTTTAGGAAAAAAAGGTTTTTTGTTCGTGTTACTTTTTCTACGGTTTTGCCCACTGTACTCCAACTATTATACCAATTTAAACAGTAATTAGAAAGTTTGTAGCCCACATAATTATATTTCAACTGAGACTATAACGACCTTCTATCTCAAATTATATTCAAAACCGTGAAATTATTCCCGACGTGAAGTAATTTTTAAAAAAATTACATGAGGTGTCATGACACATCCGGTTGGAACGAAGTTCCTTTCGATATATATTATGTACTAGTTAGTTCCAACGCGCCTAAGGCGCCCGTTGAAAAATACGATACTTTAATTGGATCTTTAAGAAAAGATACTTTTTGTAAAATGATAAACTTTTTTTAAGATTTTTTTATTGTGTATTTTTGTTTTAAAAAAATTAAATTTTTAGGTCCTTTTTGTAAGAATATGTACACATTATATTTTCCCGAAACGGCACCTTTTTAAAGAGAGGTACTTATTTTATTAAAAGGTAATGTTGTTTTTAAGAAACGGTACTATTTTTAAGAAGTACTTTCTGTAAGAAAAAGTCATAAGAGTATGAATTCTTTTAGAAACAAGTACTGTTTTTAAGAATAGGTACTTTTTAAAGAAGTGGTACTCTTTTTAGGAAAAGGTTATTTTTTTAAGAAAATTTACTTATTTTCAGAAAGGCTACTTTTCAAAAGAAAAGAAAAGGTATTATTTTATTTTTATGAAAAGGTACTTTTAAGAAAGGAATTTTTTGTAAGAAAATTTAGTTTTTAAGAGAAGGTATTTTTTTGAAGAAAAATTTTTTTTAAGAAATGGGATTTTTTTCAGATTTGGTCTTTTTTCAAGAATAGGTACATTTTTAGGAGTAGGTACTTATCTCACGAAAAGTTATTTTTTTCACCAAAAAGGCAATCTTTAAAGAAAATTTAGTTTTTTCAGAAAAGGCAATTTGTTGTAAGAAAATGTACTTTTAAAAAAAAGGTGCTTATTTAAAATAAAAAATTTTTTTTAAAAGATACTTTTTTTAAAGAAGGTATTTTTTTAAGAAATCGTACTTTGGTTAAGAATATGAACAGATATTTTTTTGAGAAAATTTACTTTTTAAGAAAATTTTATTTTTTTAAACTTCTTTCGTTTTGTCTTTTCTAAATTTGCTATTTTTTGGGTTCAAACCGACAATATATACTAAATATTGGTTACAGGCTCCACCCAGAAAACTTCCCATTAAACAAAAAATTTTCCAACATATATTAGTCTAGACACAAACCACTGCAAAAGTAAACAGTAATTGTTGATAATAGTGGATGTTCGCATAATAGTGTTAAAAAAAAGTTGTTTAATTTTGTTTTCATTTAGTCCCCATCCCGCAACGTGCGATAAGGAACTTTGTAACAAATATTTGTAACAAGTTCTCAATCCGCGCCACAAATACTATTTTTTACTGATTCCATATAGATTTTTCTCAGTCATTGCAGTTTTACACATTTATGATAGTTTGTCCCACATACCCACATAATTTTTTAACACAATCCCAACCATTGAGAACCAATTATCGGACAGTTAGAAAGATTACAACAGCATACCCATTCGTCCTTTATTTTTTCCACATTCACAATATTTGCCACACTCCTAACCTTTACAAACGACTTTTCTCGCATTTTTAAGTTTTACCCTTTCCACCTCCTTTTTTTCACGTTTTGAACTTTTACCCTGTTCGTCCCCATTTTTACCCCTTTTTACACTTTCACAATTTTTGAGACATTCCTAACCTTTTCAAACGATTTTTCTTGCGCTTTGAAGTTTTACCCTGCTCGTCCCCATTTTTACCCCTTTTAACCACATTTAAAATTTTTGCCACATTCCTAACCTATTCAAACAATTGTTCTCGCATTCTGTAGTTTTACCCTGTTCGTCCCTCTTTTATCCACATTCACAATTTTTGCCACTTTCCTAACATTTTTAAACAATGTTTCTCGCATTGTGAAGTTTTACCCAGTTTGTATCCCTGCTTATCCATTTTTCCACTTTCACAATTTTTGCCAAATTCCTAACATTTTCAAAGGATTTTTCCTGCGTTTTGAAGTTTTACCCTGGTCGTCCCCAATTTTACCCTTTTTTCACTTTCACAATTTTTGCCACATTCCTAACCTTTTCATACAATTGTTCTTACATTTTGTAGTTTTACCCTGTTCGTCCCCCTTTTACCCTTTATCCACATTCACAATTTATGCCCGATTCCTAACCTTTTCTAACAATTTTTCTTGCATTTTGAACATTTACCCTTTCGCCCCCTTTTTTACCGGATTTTGATGATTTGCGTTCATAATCGGTCGATACGACTTTTGTCGCATTTCAGACTCATGCCCGCCGATTGTACCCTTTTTAACACACCATCCTTTCAAACAATTTTCCTCGTATCATCAAATTTTACAATTTGTTGCCCGCTTATCTTACACACACACACATGTACATAAGGGTGGCAATGAAATGTATGGAGGAAAATGTATTTTCGAATTTATATAAACCCCACGCGGTTTCTTGTTCCTTATCGTATAAACCTAACTTGGTGAAAATTTAAGCCGAATCGGACAACTCTAAGCCGTGCCGCATTTTAGTCAAAGTTTTCGGATTTGGGCATTTTGGTTGAAAATTCGTATACACTAGAAAAGCTTCATTCCTCGATGTATTTGAAAAAAAATTTGCACATTGATTTAGTTTAACCCGAATATAAACTGGATAAAGTTTGTGTAAAATCCGCCCACTCTAAGGATTCCAATTTTTAATTCGAAAAAATTTTGCAATTTTTAAGAAAAATTAAAATTTGGGTTTTTCGATTTTTTTTACAAAAATTGTATCTAAATGAAAAAAATATTTAAGTTGGCTTCCAATACCTTCTAGCATTATTAATTAAATCTGATGTTACAGTTGGTTACAAATACCCGGGTTTAAAAACCGAGTTTAATACCGGGTTTAAAACTCGGTATATATATATATGTATATTTCACTCAAATCCAGGTTTATTAAAACGAAATTGTTAGCAAACCGTTTTATATAAACCGAGTTGCGGATGTTACACCTGGTTTTGAATTCGGTTTTTTAAACCCGGCTTTTTAACCCGGTTTTTAAAACCGGTTTTTGTAACCAACTGTCACATCAGATTCAATAGTATCAGTTTGTGCACATAGCTTATATTTCTAACTTATAATTTGAAATTTTTATAATGTGGTACTTTTCCCTCGAGATAGCCTACTTTGCCGCACGATAACACCATAAAACCGTTGCATGAATATATCGTCTTATAGCTTATTGGAAGCGTATACACTTCTGCTAGAAGGTATTGGAATCCAAGTTAAAGATTTTTTTCATTTAGATACAATTTTTGGAAAAAAAATCGAAAAATTTCTGTTAAAAATTTAAAATTTTTTCAAATTAAAAATTGGAATCCTTAGAGTGGGCGGATTTTAAACAAACTTCATCCAGTTTATATTCAGGTTAAACTAAATCAATGTGCACATTTTTTTTCAAATTCACCGAGGAATGAAGATTTTCTAGTGTATACGAATTTTCACCCAAAAAGCCAAAATCTGAAAACTTTGACTAAAATGCGGCACGGCTTAGAGTTGTCCGATTCGGCTCAAATTTCCACCAAGTTAGTTTTAGACCATGAGGAACAAGAATCCGAATGGGGTTTATTAAAAATCCGAAGTTGTTTTTTTATTGCCACCCTAATAATGTATATCTTCCTATACATTTAATGATTAAAAAATATTCTGAAATTTTGACTCTCGAATCATTCTTTCTAAATTAACTTGAAAATATTTAAATCTTCAAAGAATTAAAAATGAAACTCAATTACCGATTTAAATTTTTCGTGCGAATCTAAAATGAATGGCTCTCCTTACTCTGGTTTATAGCCCACATAATTATCGTTAGACTGAGACTATACTGAGCTTCTATCTCAAATTATGTTCAAAAGTGTAAAATTATTCCCGACGTAAAGTAAAATTAAAAAAAATATTCTCTATATCGATTTCGGAAGTCTAAATTACCTTAAGAAAAATTGGTCTTAGGTTTAGGTTAAAATGACTGTAAACTAGTGTTGTTGGTCACATATAAAACAAAAATGATTTCATTCGCGTGAACTCAGTAGTAGTCAGTTATCAAAACGCACAGGTAGACACATCAATCTGTGTTCCATCTTGAAATCTAAAATAAATAAAATCTTCTGAATAATGTTGCGTTCTGAATTGGTGACGTCATTTCTGCTTATATCAGTGGCTTTAAGTGTGTATGCCACCTCGGTACCAGATCCATGTTTGATTCAACGCAAATGCTCGACTGCACCAGATACCGTCTATGCTGTAGATGAGCATCAGTGTTATTTATTCCGGAATCGTTGTATATTCGACAACGACATGTGCCAGAGAAGAAAAAATAATGAAACAGGTGAGTTAAACAACAGGGATTTCAAAAGACAATAAACCTCAAAATCATGTCATGTTTCGTCGTAGGTCTAACACTAGCTACCAAGGATGAGTGTGCCACGAAGTGTAGAGATTTTTGCACGGAGGAGAATTCTCCATTGTGCGCTGAATTTGACAACACACTTGAGACGTTCACCAATAAATGTGAATTCCATCGAATAAGTTGCCAGACTGATAAGTGTAAGTAACTAATTAGTCGTAGTTAGTAATTAGTCGTAGTTAGTAATTAGTCGAAGTTAGTTGAACTAAATAATTTAAGCTGCCACTAATCTAGAAATTCAAAAGGCAGAATTAGCTATAAAACAAGGATTACAAATATCTTTAGCTAAGATCTTAACTGCACTCGCTGAACCGGGCAGTAACCATAAAAACGGATATTGCAGTCTCAGAAATAAAAAAAAGATTTCCTAAAGATTTGATGAAAACTTCAACAAATGTACTCAATTACACAGTGCAACAGGAAAAACTATAACCATATACGGACACCACTAAATGAGAAAAGACCAAAAAAAAGACCCGTGTCTCCCAGTTCTGCACAAAGTCGTGCACTTTTTTTGGCCCCCAAACATTTGGGGCCTCGGTGTCATTTTAGCAAAAAAGTGATCATTTTGTCAGGCGCATATCTTGCAAATCGTTCGGAATTTTGATTTACTCTCTGAGGGAAAGTTGTAGCTGTTGTCATAAGGAACAGAAATTTTGACCATATAAAATCAAAAAAAACTTCATCTTCAACGTCAAGATCGCAGAAAACTTTAAAAAATTTGATTTTTTGGGCAAAACTGGGAGACACGGGTCTTTTTTTGTGGTTATTTCCATGACATAAAAAATTACACACAGTGAAATTAAAAAATGTTCGTGAAATTTTTCACTTTTGCCGCTACAAAAAAAATCGAATTTTTAAAGTTTTTTGCGATTTTGACCTTGGAGATGAAGTTTTTTTGATTTTATATGTTCACAATTTTAATAGTGAAGATTGATTGTGAGAAGCTCTCCTCAATCCCATCATGGGATGTTATGGGACACCATTTTGGAAGAAAGCTCCTTATCGCACGTTGCGGGATGGGGGCTAAATAAAATAAATTAAACATCAGAAGTTAGCAACTTTACCCTACTACCCTCCGACCACCAATCCGAAAATTTTGAACCCGCTGCTAATTCGCACCCTTGCATTTTCGGACATGGTCCTAGTGGACTTTTCTTCATGAAATGAGCCAAGGAATACGCTGGAGAAATTTGTCCGGAACTTCCTGAATCACCCTGTATGTATGGTTGCCATTAATTTGGTGGTACCTTGTCATCAATTTGCTGTAAATTGGTCAACATTTTTATGTAAATTGTTTGTTAATGAGTCGCCAAACTCTTTTGACTATTTTCATTCTAAAAAAAAAACCCCAATAACAGGGTACAAGATCACATCAGATCTGATAATAGCGTGAATAATGTTTTCTGTCCATTGCACTATTTCCTGTTATGTATTTATTTTCAATGTCCTTCTACTTGTTTCTCTTCCACTTTATTGTTTCAATACTACGTCCATATTTTGAATCTACACCACTAATTATTTTCAAATTAGAATGATGAAGTTTGATGTAAAAAATATCATCAATTCAATGACCCTGCAATAGTTGAAGAAGCGCACAATCTTAAAATAGAAGAACCTTTTCATTGAATTGATGAAATTTGGCACCAATTCATCGATTTCATGTAACGATTTTCTTTCAGCGTATATATTACGGGTTTAAACTTATGACCATCCATATTCGATTCTTAAATAAAGGGTTTTTCAATAAGAGCGCTACAAAAGTTTTTTTAAATAAAACAAAACCGGTTTTAGATACTAATGAAATTCTTTATTCCTGTGAAAGTACGATCGATGCCATTATGTATGGAAATGGATTTCTTTTGCATGGCCACCACGGGCACGCTTGCAGAAGTCCAGACGCTGAACTCAATTTTCGACAGTTTTCAAGCATAAATCGGCCGATACTGCTGCAATTTCACGTTCCATATTCGTACGAAGTTCATCAATCGTCGCTGGCTTGTTGGCATAGACCATAGACTTGACGTAGCCCCACAGGAAATAATCTAACGGCGTCAAATCGCACGACCGAGGCGGCCAATCGACTGGGCCATTTCGTGAGATAACACGTTCACCAAACTTGGTTTCCAATAAATTGATTGTGGCATTCGCTGTGTGGCTTGTGGTGCCGTCCTGTTGGAACCACATGTCCTCCAAGTCCATCTTATCCAATTGGGGCCAAAAATATTCGGTTATCATTGAACGGTAGCGATTCGCATTCACAGTAATGTGCCGGTCTTGATCATCACGGAAGAAGTACGGCCCAATGACGCCGCCGGCCCGTAAACCGGACCAAACCGTAATTTTTTCGGGATGCAATGATGACTCATGAATTACGTGTGGATTTTTGTCTGACCAATAACGCAAAGTTTGCTTATTGACGAAGCCATTCAGCCAGAAATGAGCCTCATCGCTGATTGTTAAGGCCTCTTAAAGTTGGCCTCTTAAATTTCGGTAGTAAATTTTAATAATTTCGACTCGTTGTTGGCTCGTATATCTTTCCATGATGAAATGGCAAACCTTACTGAAGAGAAATGTCAAAAGAGCGGGAAAAAATATGGCGTCGTTTGCTGTCCCTATCGATTTACTTTTGTAGCGTCTCTGTTGAAAACCCCGTTAATTATAGAATGGTAAAATCTCCACAGTCCTAATTTGTAGAATTTATTTATATGAACTTTATAAAAATTACTTAAGAAAAATTGTCACAGAAAATAGTGTTCGAAAGTAAAGAGTTGATATATTAAATATTTAAAAGAAGAATTTATCTTGAAATTCAAAAGTTTTTAATAAAGCACAGTTTATATATATAAAATAGTTTTAAAAAATTTGCTTTAATACAATACAAATACCCGATAGTCACCGTTTGTGATAAAAAAGCATTTCCTCACAATTAACAATTTTAAGTATAAGATCAGTCTAACCAGGTTATAGCGTGAGATAGCGTTTTTTGTAAAAAGAAACCCGAATGAACTTAATATGTCTTATAGATAATATTTATTTCCAATTGTTGCTGAACTTAAGCTCACATTTATGCCCTAGACAATTTGGAGACTGAAAAATTAGTGTTTTTAATCGAATGCGTAGTTTTTATTTTCTTTTTATTATTATTTTATTTATTTTTTACCTTTATAAACCCAAACCCATTATACTTTATATTGTATCTATTTTTTAATTTTTAATTACAGCTTATATATTCAACCACAATGGAGCATGTGAACAACCCCAGCCAGAAGTCTAAGCTGAAATGTGGAAATAAACCGACCTATACACAGACCCACCCTAAACGATTTCGAGACTGATGATTCAGCAATTGAAAGTGTTGTATTTGATAACGTATTTGACAACTAAGTGTTCCAACAGCTGTGTGTGAATTGCATTCGATTAACTGAATAAACAAAAATAAAAATAAACAATTCTCAAATAAAAAAACATGATGTTTACACTCGTATTATTGTTGACTTTTTGAAGACCCCGTTGACTTCTGCGTCGCCATAGATCTTTGAATATTGTGCTACTGTATGATACACATTTCAATAAATGTTAATATACGACAGTTGCTGTTAGTTATTTGTGGCCTAATATCGAAAAAATTAATGTTGTTAATCGAAAGTGGTTTCATTGTTTTTCAAAATATTCTCCACAAAGATCAGTACACACACGCCACAGCTGTTCGAAATGACAGTTGGAATGTGGTAGAGGTCAGAGTAGATGGGAGAAATACAATAGAGTTGGCTAGTTCGTGAAACATATACTAGTTCGTTTAAGCTAACCACAGACTTGTCATTCACGAGCAACAGCTTGGTCGATAACTTCTTATCGGGCTAATGTATTTGAAAAAAATCCTATTGAGTATTCGAACTCACGGACGATGTGTGCACACCTTTTTGTTACACGGTACCTGTTCGAACACATTAGTAAATGTTACATTGGAAAATAAAAAGCAGCGGTCAATCATATGATGACGTTACATTTAAATAATATTAATACTTAAAATTAGTTAAAGACCAGTTCAAGCACATGTTACATTATTTTCTTGCTTAATACTTTTTGTTTTATTCCCACAAAAAACAAAGAGAATGCAAAGCAACAGGCACATGTACATGCATACATACATTGTTATGTTCGTTCATACGCTAACCACGTTATTATTCTCTTTGCTCTGAGCATAGAGTAACATAGAGAGAGAATATTTGGCTCATCTGACGTTTCCTTTCACACTCTTCGTGATGCGGTCAGTGTGATAGAGAGATGTTTGACGAAAAGTGATATACACCAGGTGGAATTACAATAACTTCTTGCTCTAATTTTTCATGTCGTTTTGGTGAAAAACTGTGAAAATTAAATGTGTTTTAAACTTTTTTATTGACTGTTATTGTTAGCATACATTTGTGTTGTATTTAACACAATAATTTTAACACACAAAACGAAATGCCGTTATTGTTATTTTGTTCGTTGTTTTGAACCATTGCCTCTATCTGGTATTAGTAAAGCAATTCTTTTCAACATCAAACGTAAATATCACACCAGGCCAAATGTCATAAATTTGGTGGGATTTGGTGGTAAAATAAGTAAGGTAAACGCACTAGGAATTGTTACAACAAACACAGGCATTTTGTTTTTGTTTGGTGTCCATAATCTGTTAAATTTTCTTCATGTGTGTATCTACTGTAAAAGTAAACAAAAAAGCACACAAACAAAATGCATGTCAATTTGACATAAGAGTAACACCTAAGCAAGAAATATGTTGAAATCAGCTGTTCTAACGAGTTTACCTTACTCATTTTACCATGATCTACTATAAGTATTAATCTATGGCTCTGAGAGTGCTCTGCACCCACACAAGACAACTATTCGCTGCCGTTACGTCAGTGTGTGTTTTTTTTTGCAGTCTGACAATATTCGTTTCGCAGTCGGACAAATCTGTGTTCTATATAGGGGTGGGTCATTCTTATCATTTAGGGGTATGGAAAATAGACTTCAACTAACAACTTCAGCTGTGTTTATCAAACCTCAGCGACAGAATTCTTCTCTTGACGTTCAAACTTGCAACTTCCACAAGATCACTTCTCTTCAATCATTAAACCGATGAGCGAGTTGACAAATCTATGTGTAAATTAATCTATGATTTGAACTATTGGGTTGGCCATAGATTAATTTATATATAGATTTGTTATCCGTCTGATCTGACGTTTCACTTTGGACTTCTTCAATGAGGAAACGAATTTCTGTCAGCAACATCGAACAAAATCCTCCATTTTTAGTTTTGTGCAATCACAATGTTCATATATTTTCTGGTACCTTCGGATTTACATTTATTCCATAGTCTGCAAAAGTTTTTAATGGGAAATCCTTCAACACATAAGAGGACGTACAGACCGAGTTGTTCGAGTACATTTGTGGGACGAACCAGTCATTCTATGAATCTGAGATCAAAAAGTTGCCTGAATGATGGCGAAAGGTCATTGCACAAAATGGCACCTAGTACTAGATTAAATAAAAAGTTCGCTCACTTTTCATTTGCTTGGTAGTCAGCTCTTTACGAAAATTTCGTAAGCAAACTCAATCACAGAGTTGTTACGCCGAGGTTATTTCATACGAAAACAATTGTTTGGGCGATGCCATATTCAAGACATCCATAAGCTAAAGCCTCCTACGGACTTAAAACAATTACTAGTTATTCGATTAGACGCGCCGCACCGTTTCCAAATTATAGAATTTTTTTTTATTTTAGCGATTTTCTTATTTTGGCGATTTTGGTAAAAAAAATCCCATTCCAATTGGACCATTATACAAAAACCCTTAGAATCCGCCAAGAAGAAGGTATTTTTTCGATTGGTCGCTCCGTTTCCGAGATATAGACATGTTTTCTAAATTTTTCACATTTTCGATCAAAAATGGGGAGGGTGTACCCTGGGTAACCTTCCTTCAAGTTCGGTTTCGAAAGCCCTTCGTGCTGGTTCGTCTTCAACCATTGCCAGCGCAATCGCGTTATTTTGATCCGCTTAACTATGTCAATGTTGGGAAAAAGCTCATACAGCTCATGGTTCATGCGTCGCCGACACTCGCCGTTATGGACTAAAGAGCAATAAATTCTTCGGAGTATTTTCTCCCGAAGACTCCTACAGATGTTTCATCTGCTTGCGATAAAACCAGGATTTTGCGCCATACTAGACAGATTTTATGAGAGTCTGGTATAGCTGGACAATCGACTAAAATTTGACCAGACGGTTTTACTTACGAGTATAAAATTAAAATATTTGATATTTTTTAGATTGGGTGCGGATTGGGTTTATTAGTCGAATAATTCGATTGTTGACTCTGGGGGCTTGATGTTTGCTAAAGTCACCGCTTCTTCCGCACCATTTGGTGCTGATAGATAGGGCACCGTGTCAAATGGTTCAGTCGTTGACTCTGACCCTTGTTCTTCCAGACTACGGACTAGAGAGCTGACTGTAGTTCCGGCTAGGCGGGTAATTTTTATTTCAAGATTCTCACCGGAAACCACTGTGGATGATATTAATTTTTATTTATCATCTAAATTGAATAACACGGATTCTATAGCGAGTTATAAGCTTAACTCCGCGCATTCCGAAAAACTCGCCTCTTTTAAGCTTTTTGTTCCCGATGGCTTGTTTGGACAATTGGTTAACTCTAATTTCTGGCCTTCAGGGGCCTTGGTGAAAGAATTTATACAACGCGATAATGGTAGGCGTTCGAACCCTGTTTCTCTCCCAAAATCGAATAAAACGGCTTCAAAAAACTAAATGCATTTGCCAACATTTTGTATCAAAATGTTCGTAGTTAAATACTAAACTTTATAGACTCTATGTGGACAGTTTTGGTTTCGATTATGATATAATAGTTTTTTCCGAAACATGGCTTAAGCCCAGTGTACTCGATTCAGAAGTCTTATGTGATAGATTTTCAATAGTCCGAAGAGATCGCGCGGTTAAATCTGGCGGTGGTGTATTAATCGCTGTGCTCAGATCATTGTCTTATGACGTTGTGATAACGCACATTAGTGACATAGAGTTCTTAGCACTCTCTGTAAGGTTGGGCGCTGCCAAACTTTATATAACTTGTTCGTTTATTCCACCTTCGTCAGAGTTTGGAATTTATGAGATGCACTTGGATGCCATCTCTGAAGTGTGTGGGAAGCTTGGTGACTGATATTGGGTGATTTCAATTTACCTTTGGTATCATGGTTACCCTTACCTGATACTAAACATCTCACTCCGTTAACTCCTTGCGACTGGACTTCTGATTTTGTTAGACTCATTTCTTCTCTGAATCTTGTTCAGATTAACGATATTGTTAATGCTATGAACAGGACATTTTATCTTGTAATAGTTAATAATTCTGATAATTTTGAAGTTCCCGCGTTAATCCTCTAAGTTTGCCCGAGTACTCATACCATCCTACAATTTGTATTCGTTTCTATCTCCAGACTGAAAGCTCAATCTATTCAAAATCTACCAGGAAAACTTTTTGTTTCTCACGTCCAAGGTTGGTAAGAATTTTAGGAACAACCCTAAAAGTTGTTTCAACTTTGTTAACACTAAGCGTAAGTCCGTATCAAGACCTTCTCGAATTGTGATGAATGACGTCGAATACATAGACTCTGAATCTATTGCCAATTGTTTTGGTGAATTTTTCTCATCTGTTTACTCGGTTAAGTCAGTCTCGACTACCTGTGACTATCCTTATGATATTCGGTCATTAGATCCGTTCGGGATCACTTCTATGAGTGATACGTGGGAGAACCTTTCGTCACTGAAGCCCTCGAACACTTACGGACCTGACGGAATCCCTAATTCTGTACTAAAGTACTGTTCTACGACATTGGCTACACCATTGACTATACTATTCAATGCATCTTTGAAATTTAGCTACTTTCCGGCGGTCTGGAAAAGCTCGTATATTGTCTCTCTTCATAAGTCGGGCAGCATTACCAACTTGTCAAATTATAGAGGTATTGCAAAACTGAGTGAGATTCCAAAACTTCTTGAGAAACTGGTCACTGACATTATATCTTACAATGTTTCCTCTATTATTGACTGTATACAACATGGTTTTCGCAAAGGTCTGTCTACAGTTACAAACTTACTTCAATTTTCTTCTCACGTAATTGATGGTTTTATTTCAGGAATGCAAACCGATGTTATTTACACGGATTTTAGTAAAGCTTTCGATAACGTTAACCATCGCCTCCTACTGAGTATATTAAGCGCTATCGGGCTTAATAGTAATATTATTGAATGGATTCCATCTTACCTTACTGGTCGCGAACAGATGGTAATTTTTGGGGATTCGTTATCTAGACCTATCCAAGTGTCTTCCGGCGTTCCTCAGGGAAGTCACCTGGGTCCTATTTTATTTCTCTTGTTTATCAACGATTTGCCTAATTCGATAGCTGAGTCTAATGTGCTTATGTACGCGGACGATGTGAAAATATTTATGTCATATAAAAATGCTTCAGACTATATTCTACTTCAAATTGATCTGGATCGGTTTGGGAGTTGGTGCAATCATAACCTTATGGAGTTAAACTTGGGTAAATGTAAACATATGGCGTTTTACAGATCACGTATGATTACCTCCCGGTATTCTATAGGTGGTTCTACATTAGAATTGGTCAATTCATTCTTGGATTTAGGTTTTTTACTTGATAGGAACTTGTCTTTCAATAGTCACATTATTGCTACTGTTAATAAGGCTTGTTCATTAAGCGCTGGGCGAAGGAATTTTCTGATCCATATATCACGAAAAATCTTTCTACATCCCTTGTGAGGCCGATATTAGAATATAGATCAGTGGTATGGGATCCGCAATATGACTTTTATGTGAATATGATAGAATCGGTACAGAAACAATTCCTTATTTTTTGTCTTACGAACCTGAGATGGGATCCTAACGTCCATCTTCCTCCATATGTCAGTAGATTGTCTTTAATTAAATTACCTACGCTGGCTAGTAGACGGACTATGCTTAATTCGAAGATTCTCAGGGGCGATATACGCTCTGAGTATCTTCTTGTTCGTATTTCGATAAATGTTACTTCGATAACTTCTAGGAACTATGAACCGGTTCGGAGAATGTGAACAGATTTTAATGATGTTGACTTTTCTTTATCACCGGACACGATAAAGTCTTTTATTATAAATCATCTAAATAGCTAGTGTGTAGTATTTTATGTTCGAGTATTGATGTTGTATTGATAATTTAAGTTTTAATGTTTTAAGATTTATTATTTTTCAATAAGTATATAGTTGTAATCTGTAGATTTTATTCCTCTTTTAATTGGTATTGCTTTCGTCGGCTGTGAATATTTATGTAGCCGTTACACGTTTTCCTCTCGGTTACTCCCCGCTACGGATCAGTCTGTGGTGTGTACGTTAATCCCTACGTCATAGATATGAGGCCCCTCGGTCGGTTGGGGCGGGTGTGAGTGGCGGCGATGGGATCGTTCGTAAAAAAAAAAGGGTAGAAAATGATAAATGCTAAAAAAAATTCCAAATGCCAAATGGATAATTTGCGGCTAAATCAAAATAAATAATGCTAAACTTAGCAGCAAAAATGCTAAAATGGTCACACTGATTCGCAAGCACAATTCTCCGCTTGATATCAAGGCTGACGTTGTTGTATTAATTTACGGCAGATCCGAGGTATATAAATTCGTCCACCACCTCGAAATTATAACGGTTATCAACATTCACGATTTGGTCTAATCGCCTGGATGCCCTGCTCGTTGAAATCATTAATTTTGTCTTGTCCTCGTTTACTTTCAGACCCACTTTTGCTGATTTCTTCGCAATTCTCGAAAACACCGCAGTAACTTCTGTAATTGTGCGCCCAATGATATCGATATCATCAGCATACGCGAGCAGCATGTGACTTTTGCAGCTGATGGTTGTATTATTATGTTGGCGACACAAAGATTAATATGTTATAATATATGTGTTTGCGACTCAAATATGTCTATGTTTGTGATTCAAATACAGCTGTGTTTATTGCACTGTTTATGCTCTCTCGAGGGCAAGAGAAAAAAAGAGGAACAACGAGAGAGTCTGTCTTGTAAGTGTGTATCTGTATTTATGATTTATTCTCTCAGTCAGTGCTTCGAAATATTCCTGAATGTGCGTGCAATTTGCAGATGAAGTCAGTGCATAGAGTAATCTCAGACTAGAGAGAATATTTGGCTCATCTGACGTTTCCTTTCACACTCTTCGTGATACGGTCAGTGTGATAGAGAGATGTTTGACGAAAAATGATATACACCAGGTGGAATTACAATAACTTCGTGCTTTAATTTTTCATGCCATTTTGGTGAAAAACGGTGAAATTTAAATGTGTTTTAAACTTTTTTACTGACTGTTATTGTTAGCATACATTTGTGTTGTATTTAACACAATAATTTTAACACCCAAAACGAAATGCCGTTGTTGTTATTTTGTTCGTTGTTTTGAACCATTGACTCTATCTGGTATTAGTAAAGCAATTCTTTTCAACATCAAACGTAAATATCACACCAGGCCAAATGTCATAAATTTGGTGGGAGAACTAGTAGATCTGCTATAAGTATTAATCTATGAGTCAGTGTTTCCAATTTTGGCTGATGTATTGCGTTTTAGATTTATGTATTCAGTCGTCAATGGTTCATCGGATAGAGGACATCAAAAGTGCTTGATCAGTGAAAAACGAATAAAGGAACGCTTGGACGGTTAAATGGTTTGTGATGTTGCTTTGTTTTTCGTATATGTGTTTCGAATATATGTATATGTGCTTCCAAAGTGAGAACCGATTTTGAGTAAAGAAACCGGAAAGGGGAACAACGTGAAGCCCTTTGCCTGTCTGAGCCTTTAAAATCGGATCGGCGGATCATTTGTGAAATAAGTACAAAAAAACACAAGTCATTAATTCATGCTTGGCTTGCATGAACCAGATTTGTATATTGTTCGGGATTTTTCGGGATTATTATTAATTTCCAAAAACATAAAACTAAAAACAATGGCTAAAGTTCAGTGTGGTGTTGGTTTTTGACAGAGTCGAAAAGTGCACCTCTAGCAAAATGCTAATAGTGCAAAAAGGGTTTAAAACCCAGTGGCGGTTCTACAAAAGGTTTAATATTAATAACACATCTTAAAGTAAGTTAATTTTGGCATATGTGTATTATACGGCTTACTCTCCAAAAATTAAAAAAATTTATTGCGTCGCATAGAACATGTTAGTTTAAGCAAAGAAAGTAAAATAACAAAATCGGGGCAAATGCATACTTTCGGAGTTATGGGGCCCTACATTTCGGATACTTTTTCCAATAACGTACCGTGGAAATCCATTGATAACACTTTTTTGTATAAAACAAATCAAAACAAACTCAAAAAAATAATGTAGCATTTTTCGATAAGTCGCTTAGTTATCGAGGTATCGGATGTTGAAATTTTTAACAATTATCGAATTATTTTTTCGTTTCCCAAACAAAAATTTAAAAATTGTTTTAAAATTATTTTTGTTTTTTTTAGAAGAAGTACAAAAATAATATTCGAAAAATAGCGCGTTGTTTCTAAAATAGTTTTTGTTTCTGTTTGAGAAAAGTAAATAAAAATCGATAATTTTTCTAAATGTCCACATCCGATAACTGAATAACTAAGCGACTTATTATTTTCTGAGTTTGTTTGGAATTGTTTTGTACAAAAACTGATATCAATGGCTTTACACGGTACGATAACACCATAATCCTCTCACATATCCGAAATTTCGGGGCCCATAACTGAGAAACTATGTATTTGCGCCGATTTTGTTATTTTACTTTCTTTTCTTAGAATAACGTATTCTACCCCCTTGTGGTTGGTTTTTGGAGTGTAAGCGGTAAAATAGACCTGTACCCAAAAAAATTTTAAAAATAGAATCCTGAAATCCCGGGATCTAGAGAAATCC
Source organism: Phaonia tiefii (assembly GCA_963931995.1). Classification (NCBI taxonomy): domain Eukaryota; kingdom Metazoa; phylum Arthropoda; class Insecta; order Diptera; family Muscidae; genus Phaonia; species Phaonia tiefii. The sequence continues at coordinate 199,807,010 of OZ008367.1, forward strand.
CGAAAATCCCCGGATTTCGGGATCGGGATTGCGAAAATTCAAAAATACCTGGATTTTTTAAAATCAATCACGTTTAGTATCCCTAGTACCAACGCATAGTGATAACCATCGCATAACTGAAAGCTTCTGAAAACAAAATCGTGAGAGACAACAAAGAAAGGAGAAGAAAAAGAACAGCAAATTCCCATTTCATGAAAAACAAAAACAAATAATTCATTCAATGCAAATAAATGTAAAACGGGCCGCTTTAAAGCTATTAATTTTTGTATTACTTATTTACAAATGTGGATTTATATTGATAAAATTAATTATAATAAATAATACTTATATATTGACATAAAACAATAATTCGTTTCTTAATACTATTATCTCTGGGAGGAAATACGCATATGTTTCCATGTAAGTACATGTAGTTTTGGGGAAACAGGCGAATGCTTCCACATAAGTATATAGATGTTTGGGATGAAAAACGCATGTTTCCACGTAAAAGTATACATGTTTGCCTGCAAACATGATACTGTTTACATTTAAATACTAGTGGGTTTGGGACTTGCAAACATATGAATGTTTGAAGTGTGTTCCAAACATATACATGGTTCCTGCAGAATATGTTTGGGAGAATATGTTAGACAGACCGTTATTTCTCAGCGTGTGAGTACCGCTCCATAACTGTGCTTGACAAAGCCTGCAGTACAGCTTGTCTGAAAAAATTTAGAAAAACGTTAACATATCAAAAATATTTGCTGTCAAAGATCTGCATTACAATTGAATCACCCATAAATTATAATTTTTTCACCTCATACTTAATCGATTTATCGCATTTGCTATCCTCTGTCCAATGACCGATTGACGGCTGAATGCATGAAAGTAAAACGCAATATATCAGTTAAAATAAGACATATTCACTTCATCCGCAATTTACACACGTATTCAGGAATATTTATGAAGCACTGAGTGAAAGAATAATGCAAGAATTCAGTTATACACGTACAAAGTAGACGGTGAATATTATCTCTCCGACGCTCTTTTATGCTTTTGCTCTCGACAAAGCATGGCGGAAGCCCAATTTTTTAAGTAAACCATGCAACAATCACAGCTGTATTTATATCACAAAATCAGCTATATTTGGATCACAAACACATATCGCACTGTAGCTTCAAAAGCGAAGCAACTCGAACTATTCAGATTTTCATTTTTTGTGCCAAATTAATGAACATAATTTCCTGCACCCTTTCATCAAAACGATTCGGTATGAATATGTCTATTATTGAGGGTTGCCATACAATTTTCTTCGTAGCCAAGCCAGTTTTTTGTTTCTGCTGAATATATGCAAATTTGCAGTGCGATATATTAATATATTAATCATTGTGTCCCAAACATGTATTATTGACTAGCAAACACAAAGTGTTTGGACACAAGTATACTCTAATTTACTAGATATTATGCAAAAAAGAGAACAGTTGTTTTGAAATATAAAACTTAATACAACAACATGCCTCTAAATGTCTTGATATTTATTTAATAACACACGTTTGTATTGCCATCATACTTATTTTTAATTTGCTGCGATCACAATTATTACACTGTTATTTAAAAACAATAGCTATGTATATAGACAATAACTTTGTCTACATGTCGAATATTAGACATCTGTTGCAACAATATTGCGTAGAAGTTTCGTTGTCATGTGTTACACCTGTCAAATAGAATTGGATGCATTCTGGAATTTTCACATTGGAATCAAATATAAATAGTTCGTATTTTTATGAACGTGGAAGTTACAGGATATTGCCCATTACTTCAATATGTTCGCTCGTGGGATAAAAATTGCACTAGCTATCACACTCCTCATATCTATAACAAGTCCTTACTGTAGAGGACAATTCGCAGAGGACATTTCGGATTCCCTGGTGCAGTCAGGATGCCCCGATGCTTGTACCACGGAATATGCCCCGGTATGTGTAACCCTTCGAAATGGCTCAAAAGTGGAATTTTCCAATAAGTGCCTGATAAATAAAGCATCATGTGGCAGGAATTTGGGTAAGTGGCAAGCCAACGAAACTTCGAGACGCTGGTCATGATTTTTTTTCTCTATCAGACATTCAAGATATTGACGAGGGTAAATGTGACAATCTTCAAATAATGTAATATGAAATGTGCCCTTGAATTTATGAAATAAAGATAGAATTTATATATTATTAGAGTGACATTTTTGTCGTCACTCTGGAAATTCGAGGAGCGCCGGGCAGAATATTATGACACTTGCTGAAGCAATGTTATGCTGAAAATGTTGGGAAGTTGGGGAAAAAGTTCAAATATTTTAAATTATATACTTTATCAACTGACTTCAAGAAAATTACGAATTCTTTAACGAGTTTTTATGAAACGTGGCAAAATTATTACACTAAAGTTGTGTTTCATCTGGTGAACACTTTGATTAATTCGGCCAACGTTAACATGTGACAACTCGAGGTCAAAATATTTTGGGAAATTATCACTTTTCCGCAAGCAGCTTCTAGAAATTCACTAATTGCACAGAAAAATTATTGCCCGAAATATATAAAATACGACTCTGTTTAAAGCCCGGTATTCAGTTTTTATGAAATTTTCGTTGCCATAATAAGTACGTGTATAAAAAATATCGAAAATTTCATGGACCGAAAATTTTGCTCGCTTTTGATTTGCATGGTACTCAGCTCCTTGCGAAAATTTCGTTGGCAAAATCAATTACAGGGTTATTACGCTGAAGTTATTTCCTACGAAAACAATTGTTTGGGACCGGAACTTTGACATTTGCATAATTTTAGCAAACTAAAGTAACAGCACATGAGATAAAAATAAAATGGAGTGCGAATAGGAATTATTATTGAATTAGTTGCAAGGTAAATCAAAGATAGGTGGTGGTAACTCCCCGTATCAAAATTTTCCGTATAGAGATAAATGGCAAAATCTCTTACGAAAATTTCACCACATAGATCCGATCCAATTACTTTTCAATGAAGTCAATTACTCGCGTACTATTAAAATTGCGCAAAACCAGAAACTGCATGAATACAATTGCACCAATTAATATTTTACTTGGGCCAATCATTCGTGCACTTGAAATTACAAAATGTAATGTACTAAATTAATAGGGAAGTACTTTGGAAATATTCGAAGTAGTAAGGGGTTTTCTATGGATTTATACGGCAATAGTCAGACCAATACTTCTCTATGGCACCGTATATATTCTGCATTCCTTGATGAAAATTCAAACATCAGCACCGATTAGCGTTAGTGGGGCAAATGGTCACGACGTCAGGTACTGCACTTAGTGCTATCCAGAATATCTGTACTCATTATATCATGACCAAATCAGCAGCCGCTACATCCCTGGTGAGAATCAGAGATTGTAGCGTTTTGATATCGGTGCATTCCGGACACGCTGAATTACTACACCGGATCAACTCTATTCCCGTAAAAACGGACTACTGTATCCCCTAACTTCTACCAGCGACAAATCTAAGGACTTCTATTCCGAACAGGAATACCTGGGAAAAATCACTGGAAGGGGATACCAGTAGTATCAGATTTTTCACGGATAGATCAAAGTTGGACGAGCAAGTAGGCTATGGGGTCCATTCACCGGACCTAAATGTAAATATCTCCTTCAAGCTGCCTGATCACTGTAGTGTATTTCAGGCGGAAATTACCGCCATACTGGAGGTTTCTGAACTACTGAAAAGTACTGTCACAACCCTCCGGAGAATATGTATCTACACAGACAGCCAGGCTGTCATAAAATCCCTGGAAGCCATGTTTGCTACGTCCCTGACGGTGAAAGAATGCCACTCATCACTTAGGGTGATGGCTGAGTATTTTGACATCAGGCGCATCTGGGTACAGGGACACAGCGACATTCCAGGCAATTGCGTAGCGGATGCGTTAGCAAGACAGGGTACTACGGCACAGATGTTAGTATGCCAATCTCTTCCTGCCGTTTGCAGATCAGGCTGTGGGCCGATAATATGTTCAAGGACAAGTAGAAACTTACTTCCACTTGCAAACAAGCCACGGTTCCTCTGGCCACAGGTGGACAGGAAGAGGACTAGGCAACTGCTTAACTTGCCGAGAGGCAGGTTATCCACAATGATAGAAACACTTACGGGACATTGTCTTGTAGGAAAACACGCCCTAAGATTGGGACATAGAAACTCCACGCTTTGTAGATGCTGCATGGAAGAGGACCAGGGAACTACGAAACACCTTTTCTTGGATTGCCCTGCTCTGGCGAGAGTATGCCTATCTGGCTGCCACCAAAATCGCTTTTAGAGGCTATGTAGTTTCCGTGTATATCAGTTACTTGTATCGAAGTATGCTAGGCAGGTGCATATCATCGAAATATGGGACCCGTGGCTGTTATCGCCGAAGAGGTTTGGGTAGTACCTCACTCTTTGCCAAGGAGGAGTAGCTCATGTACAGAGAGTTGCTCAATTGGTAGCTCGTGGACGGAAGAAAGAAGTCGCGCTGGCGGATATGCGAATACGGGGCGTTTGTTCTCCCACATAATCGTGTACACCAACGGTGTAAGGCTTCCAATTCCTGATCTCTTGGCTGCCCCTCTATGCGGGGTAGCACGAATATCTCACGGGCGGCACTAACAGTCGTATCAAACAGGTCCTTGGTGGGGCGGTGATCACCTGTGGTTAAGGACTTCACGTCGAGAACTACATTAAATCACGCGGACCCTGCCCTGCTCTGGCAGGACTGAGAAGTAGAATATTTGGAACACAGTTAGTTAGCACTGTAGCCCTACAGGATATTCCTGTAGGTCTTCTAGACAAATTCATTGAAAGGGCAAATTGGCTAGACGACTAGTCAATAGTTGCTATATCACAATGAGCTTCTTTAGCCTAACTGTGCTAGACAGCGTGCTGTCTTGCAACCTTTTCAACCAACCAACCACAGGGTTGCCTATTAAGACGCGACAACTTTTTTTAAATAAAACGCAAACCATTTGAGATATTTCCAAAACTTTATGATCGACTTTAAGTACAATCAAAACATTTTTGAATGAAACTCGACATCGTTCATATGGCCACCGCGGGCACCTCGGCAGCGGTCGATTCGCTGGACCCAATTTTCGTGGACTCGGTCATACATTTTGGTCGTAGCGGCCGCTATTCCGCGTTCAATGTTGGTTCTGAGTTCTTCCAACGTCGTCAGCTTGTTGGCATAGACCAATGATATGACGTAGCCCCAAAGAAAAAAGTCTAGAGGCGTTAAATCGCATGAACGAGGCGGCCAATTGACTGGTTCATTTCTTGAGATATCACGCTGACCAAACTTACACTTCAATAAATCGATTCTAACGTTTGCTGTCCTGTGGAACCCACATGTCGTCCAAGTCCATGATTTCCAATTCGGGCCAAAAATAATCGGTAGTCATGGCGCGATAACGATCATCATTCACAGTAACGTGACGATCGTTATTGTCGACGAAAAAATATGGCCCAATGACGACGCCGGCATGGATTGCAGAGAGAGGAGCTGTGCCGGTTCAGTCAGTCGCTGTACCTAACATAGAGTAAATATAGGTATAAGAGGAATTTTCTGTCTCATCTGACGTTTCACATCACACTCTTCGTCATGAGGTATGTACTTATAGATGCGATCAAACAGTTATTTTTTGTGGATAAAGTGGTTATTCATGAAGCACATGTGGATTTTCACTAAACCAATAACGCATATTTTGCTTATTGACGAACCCACTGAGCCAAAAATGAGATTCGTCACTGATGAAGATTTTGCGATGAAATTCATCATCTTGGCGCATCTTCTCCAGAGCCCAATCGGAGAACGTACGTCGCGTCCAATGGTCCATCGGCTTCAATTCTTGAGACAGCTTGATCTTGTATGGGTGTACACCAAGATCTTTACGCAAAATTCGCCATAAAGTGGTCTTGGCGATACCCAGTTCTTGAGAACGCCGCGAAATCAACTGATTTAGATCGTTTGCTATGGACGCCTGAACGGCAGCGATATTTTCGTCACTTGGACCAACCCGTTGTCTCACTGGCACGGCAGCATCACACTCACATTTTAGCACTAAACTTGTTATTGCTTGTCTACTAGGGCGAGAATAAGGAGCGAAAATTGAAGTTAACGCTCTTAACGTTGCGGTCACCGACTCCGAATTTCGTTAGTACATTTTTATAATTTCCATGCGAAAATGTTGAGTTTACTGAAAAAAACGAAAGTAACAGTTATATGATCAGTGAAATAGTGCGTTCACAAATTAAATTCAAAGTTGTCAAGTATCTATTGGAAAATCCTATATATGGTGAAAGAATAGGGTTTACCGTTTTTGCTTCTTAAATAAAAGCGTTTCACTCCACTTGCAGATACGCAGTCAAAGAATTGTACAGAGAATTAACATATCAATTATTCAGTTTTATTTTTTTGAATTTCTTGTTCTTCCAACAATATATTTTATTTATTTTTTGTTTTAAATCCAACAAAGAAAAATGTTGGTTAATAATAATTATTTCCTGTTAATCATTATAAGTCCTAGAAGTAAAATATAAGACATTGTATCGCTGTATGAGACAGTCGAACCCAGCGAACCAAATAAGGAGCGCTCCGAAAAAGGAGCGTGTAGGGACTCCCATAACACTCCTCAAAGAAGTGTTTCCGGAGTGCATTTATAAATGGCGTCCGAAAGAGATCCGCATGGGATGGTTTTAAGATTGGCGTTCAATCATGAGAACTCCTCCAAAATTACCGAAAGAATTTTTAAACAAACAAAATAATCATCGAAATATACACAAGTACATATTGTAATGTGGTTTTGTCTAGGGCTGAGGCTCAGCCATGTCCAGAGTCTTTCGGTAGGATCCACCAAACCTTTCGAAATAAGAACTTATAATTTATTTGGGGTTCGAATTCAGATTCTTTATTGATATTTAATTTACAAAGTAATTTGATTTACAGGAATCACATCAACTGCTTCACTCGGTGAGAACACTCCTCTTATCTTGAGAACACTAGTCTCTGTAGACAACACTCTTCTGGGGGCACTTGTCTCGGCTTGACAACAATCTTCTGGGGCACTTGTCTCGGCTTTACATGTCCGGTTAGAACGGTTCGGTATCGGTTATCATCGGCTGGGTTACATGGGAACAGTGAGCCGAAGCCCCTGTGTAGGAACAGTGAGCCGGAACTCCTGTGTAGGAACAGTGAGCCGAAGCCCCTGTGTAGGAACAGTGAGCCGAAACTCCTATGTAGGAACAGTGAGCCGAAACTCCTGTGTACGAACAGAGAGCCGAAACCCCTGTGTAAGAACAGTGAGCCGAACAGTGTTGCCAGTGTTGACTAAAAAATTATGCCAAATGTCCTCAAAAATTGTGCCGTTTGCGAAACCATTATGCTAAAATTGGCATTGTAGTCTTTTTGTAATTCTGTGTTCAGAACACACAAAGTCACCCCAAGAAATGGGAGCTTATCTGTATTTGAAAATTTAAACAGCTGTTATACCTGGTTGCGACGAAAAAGCGGGACACAATGGGTAAAACAAATCGATTTTTTTTTGATTTTAAATAAAAATCTAAATAAAAATACATGTATTTTTATTTAAAATAAGACTAAATATATAACTAAAAGCGATTTATTTTCTATATAATCATGTTGCTATTATAGATTCAAGTCAGGCTGCGACACCCAAAATGAGGGATATTCTCGCATAAAGCGGAATAATCGCACAAAATGCGGGGTAATCCCGCTAAAAGTGAGATGGTTGGTCAAGTTAGTTATTCCTTAAATCTTCAACTTAAAAAGAAGTATTATTTTAAACAAATCTTTGAAAATTCTATTGTTTTTAACAATTTTTTTCAATCTTCTTGGAAATTTTAGATAATTGCTTTTGGAATCCGTTCCACTTACCCTACAGAACAGTGATTAAACAGTGTGCACTATTTTTTCCAGCCGTCGCTTTGCCGAAAATACGCTTACATAGGTATGTATGTAGGAACCTTTAAATGTGGAATTATACCACAAGATACTGATAAATAAAGGGTGTTTCAACAGAAAAGCTACAAAACAAATCGATAGGGACAGCAAACGACGCCATATTTTTTCCCGCTCTTTTGACATTTCTCTTCAGTAAGGTTTGCCATTTCATTATGGAAAGATATACGAGCCAACAACGAGTCGAAATTATTAAAATTTACTACCGAAATTTGGAGTCAGTGGCCTCCACTTTAAGAGCGCTACGTCCAATTCATGGTCGTCATATTCGTCCTACCAGATCAACAATTGAGCGTCTAGTGGAAAAATTTGAATCCACAGGCACAGTACAAAATGTTCCTGTGCCAGTGAGACAAAGAAGTGCCCGTAGTGTCGAGAATATTGCTGCCGCTGAGGCTTCAATCCAAGAAAGCCTAAATGTGTCTCTCACACATCGTTCTCAAGCGTTGGGCATCTCTGTGACGTCGTTGTGGCGAATTTTGCGAAAAGATCTTGGCCTACTTCCTTACAAGAACTGAAACCGCTTGACCACCATAAGCGTCGTATGTTCGTGAATTGGGCTGAGCAACAACTTGAAAATGATTCGGATTTTCATCGGAAAATCATCTTCAGCGATGAGGCTCATTTCTGGTTGAATGGCTTCGTCAATAAGCAAAATATGCGTTATTGGTCAGACAGCAATCCACACGTAATCCATGAGTCATCATTGCATCCCGAAAAAATTTCGGTTTGGTGCGGTTTATGGGCCGGCGACGTCATTGGGCCGTACTTCTTCCGTGATGATCAAGACCAGCACATTACTGTGAATGCGAAACGCTACCATTTTTGGCCCCAATTGGATAACATGGACTTGGAGGACATGTGGTTCCAACAGGACGGCACCACAAGCCACACAGCGAATGCCACAATCAATTTATTGGATACCAAGTTTGGTGAACGTGTTATCTCACGAAATGGCCCAGTCGATTGGCCGCCTCGGTCGTGCGATTTGACGCCGTTACATTATTTCCTGTGGGGCTACGTCAAGTCTATGGTATATGCCAACAAGCCAGCGACGATTGATGAACTTAGTACGAATATCGAACGTGAAATTGCAGCAGTATCGGCCGATTTGTACTTGAAAACCATCGAAAATTGGGTTCAGTGTCTGGACTTCTGCAAGCGTGCCCGTGGTGGCCATGCAAAAGAAATCGAGTTCCATATATAATGGCATCGAACGTACTTTCACAGGAATAAAGAATTTCATTGGTATCTAAAACCGGTTTTGTTTCATTTAAAAAAACTTTTGTAGCGCTCTTATTGAAAAACCCATTATAAACGTCGTTAATAACTACTTACCCGTCATCGAAGTGCATAATTTATTGGTAAATGGTAAACAGTGTGGAAAAAGTATTTTTAAGATAAAATATATGAGATTTTAAATAAATTATGCAAAGAAAAAAATAATTTGTGATTAGAGACAAAAACCGACCAAAATAGAATTGGTCCGACCAAATTAAAAATTTTAAATATTTTCCGACCACATTTGGTCGGATCCGACCAAAACGGCAACACTGATTTGGTTAATATTTAAAAAATGGAGGACAATGTGGAACCCCCTAGGCGTGTATTGTGGATTTATATGCTACATTATATTTGAAGACAATTTAATACATATTTTAACTGATTGCACAGTAGCTTTCAATATTGGCATGTTTCAATACTTGAAATACTTATTTTTGTCGTTCAATCTTGCCATGTACACACATCATTTGATGCTCTGGATCAGTGACCATTAGGGTGGACCTTGTGTCGATATTTTGGTAGATGAGGGCTCTATTCCGTGCCTTTTTGAAAAAAAATGACAATGCCGAAAAAAAAAATTAAAAAAAAAAAACATTAGGGGTTGCGCACGAGCCGAGAAAAAGGTCCACTTTGCCAAAATTAGGGGGGAAATTGCCATAGGTCATCAGGGGTCACCCGTAGGGGGGAAGAATGTATGGCCGACCCCCATTAACTTTTTACCGCCAACATTTTCCCCCAAGACACCCACCCCCTATCTCCTCCCCTTAGGGGGGTCACCATACAAAAATGGAGGTTGCTCAGTATTTTCGAAAAACACCATAGGTCATCAGGGGTCACCCCTAGGGGGGCAAAATATATGACCGACCCCCATTAACTTTTCATCCCCAACATCTTTTCCGAACAAACTTACCCTCTATCTCCACTCCTTGAGGGACTCCCCATACAAAAATACTGAAAATCTATGTATTTACAGTTGCACAATATCGAGATTTTTTTGATTTTTTTTTGATTTTTTTACAGAAATTCCACCAATATTCAAGAGTGGTAATTGTTTGGAAAGTCTTGAAAAATTTGAAACGCACACGTGCTGAATCAGGTACATAGGCACCCTTAGCAGATGCCCCCATTCATCAGTACCTGGCAGTAAAATATTGCAAAATACGTAGTAGTTATAAATAGCAGTTCATTCATCGATTGTTGTCATTCAACAAGTGCCGACGACCGCGAAAAGTAAATTGATTTTTCTCCCGTTTTTTAAAAGTAAAGATGACAACACGACTTAGATCGCGCGACGATATTTTTTTGATTGGTTATCCAAGCATGAATATTACGGGGAACAAATTACCGTCGAAGAAGCAAGTGCTAAGAATGCATTTCTTCAACATTCGCAAACGAAACATGTCGAAGAAAAATATTGCGGTTATAGTCGCGGACGCAGTGATGATTTTTTGGCGCCAAGCAGCTATTCCGACGAAAGCCAGAGGAGATGTTACAAGAAAAATAGCTGCGCTGCACGATGAGTGGGATGCTTTAAGAAAGTCATCTCACAGAAAGACTGAGTCCACTAGAGAAAAAGAGAATACGTTTTCTGATAGCTTGGATAATCTTTTCGACATCGCACACGCCAACGCCCTTGAGAAAATGACAAATACCGAAGACATTGAGTTTCTGCTAAAGCAAAGAGAAGATGGCCGGCCAGGAACTATGGGAGGTGTGGACGCTACTGATACACGAACGAGGAAAAGAAAAGCTGAGCGCGAAGAACAAGAAGAGTTGCGACGCAAACGTGCAACGGAATCTAGTAGAGATCGGTTCGCTAAAGGCGGTAAGCTATTTCGCGCTTTGTGTGTTCGTCCAATGTTTATATTCAAATGAAATTCGTTCAATTGCAGTGGTTAAATTTTCAAGCAGTGATTCAAGCGATGATAATGGGAGACAGGACGAAAACTTCCCGGCAGAAGCTGGCCCGTCAAATGTTGGTGACAGAAGAGGTTACAAACAATGTTTTACTGAACGAGTCCTATCAGCTTTGGACAAGTGCAAAGTGACTGACCGAGACGCGGTCGGCATTATGATAGCGGCGGCAGAAGCATTTGGACGCGATCCTCAACAATACACAATAAACCGTACGTCGTTTCGGAGATGTCGGCGTTCAAATCGAGAGAACATGCTGAGTTATGTGAAAGACAATCCAGAAGTAAGATCACATAGATTTATTTGCTCTCATTCAGAATTCTTATTCTTCAACGCGTTTCATTCATCTCCAGCTTGTCGCAGCTAAATCCTTCGTAGTCCATTGGGATGGCAAAATGCTTTTGGATTTTGTGGGTACAAAGAAGGTGGACCGTCTACCGGTAATTGTCTCGTACGGAGAAAAAGAACAAATTCTTGGAGTTCCCAAAGTAGAAGATGGGAAAGGAAAAGGCCGGAGAATAGCACATGCCGTTTATCAACTGTTGGCTTCTTGGCATATGACACATCGAATACAAGGACTTTCTTTCGACACGACATCAACGAACAGTGGCCCATTCTCCGGAGCCGCAGTTGCTCTTGAGCGGCTGTTGGAGAGAGAAATCTTATATTTACCTTGCAGACACCACGTATACGAACTGGTGCTAAGGGAAGTTTTTGAGACAAAAATGGGAAAGACCAGTGCACCAGGCGTTCCTTGCTTTGACCGTTTCAAACAGGAATGGGACGCTGTAAAGGTTAGACCATTCCATTCTGGCTTGATAGACGATCAAGTCGTCAGAAAAATTCCTGTGGCAATGCAAGTCGGCATAAAGAAGTTTTGCTTAGATCAATTGAAGGAGAAACACCCTCGCGATGACTACAAAGAAATGCTACAATTAATTCTTTTGTTTCTGGGTGAAAAACTTGAGAATTACCATTTCCGACCTCCAGGACCCGTTTCCCATGCTCGATGGATGGCAAAAGCCATTTACAGCCTCAAGATGTTTTTGTTTCGGAGAACTTTTCACTTATCTGTATGTGAATTGAATGGTATTCGACACGTTTGTATTTTTGTGGTGCGACTTTACGTCAAGGCATGGTTTGGTTCTTCTCGAGCAGCTGAGGCTCCGAATCAAGATTGGAAGTTTTTGAAGGACATCGTCGAGTACAAGTCCGTTGACCAGGATTTATCTCGGGTAATGATAAAGAAATTTATCGGCCACCTATGGTATCTCGCCGATGAGCACATAGCCCTTGCCTTTTTCGATGACAAGGTTTCAAATGAGTTGAAGGCCAAAATGGCCCAAGCATTGCTAGAAAATGAGAATGACGAAGGTGAAGAAGATGAAGAAGACGAAAAAGGTGAAGAAGATGAAGAAGACGAAGAAGGTGAAGAAGATGAAGAAGACGAAGAAGGTGAAGAAGATGAAGAAGACGACCCGGTTCCCCCAGCTCCTCGCGTCGTAATCAAAAAAATCGAGGTGAAATTCAAAGATGTGAATGAGGAATTCTTGGCTACAGACTTGAGCAACTTCGTCTCTCATAATACCAAAAATTTATTTGTACGATTTAGAATATAGCAAGATTTCATTCTTGCAAATCCAGCAACCTGGAAATCTCGCGCAGACTATCAAGAAGGTCGTAGAATTGTAAATAACTTGCGCGTGGTGAACGACTCTGCCGAAAGAGGAGTAAAAATGATACAAGATTATAATAGAATACTGTGTCAAGGCGAAGAAGAGAAACAGTATTTACTACATGTTATCGATTCTTACCGCAAGAAATACCCATCAGCGAACAAAAATATATTAATTTGACTATATTATATTAAGAGTGCTTAGTAGTACTACTCAATTACAGCTTCTTTTATTTTTGTATGGGGAGTCCGTCAAGGAGTGGAGATAGAGGGTAAGTTTGTTCGGAAAAGATGTTGGGGATGAAAAGTTAATGGGGGTCGGTCATATATTTTGCCCCCCTAGGGGTGACCCCTGATGACCTATGGTGTTTTTCGAAAATACTGAGCAACCTCCATTTTTGTATGGTGACCCCCCTAAGGGGAGGAGATAGGGGGTGGGTGTCTTGGGGGAAAATGTTGGCGGTAAAAAGTTAATGGGGGTCGGCCATACATTCTTCCCCCCTACGGGTGACCCCTGATGACCTATGGCAATTTCCCCCTTAATTTTGGCAAAGTGGACCTTTTTCTCGGCTCGTGCGCAACCCCTAATGTTTTTTTTTTTTAATTTTTTTTTTCGGCATTGTCATTTTTTTTCAAAAAGGCACGGAATAGAGCCCTCATCTACCAAAATATCGCAAAAATGTCATTTCAAGGTCCACCATAGTGACCATGCGACCCGTCGCATTTGTTTTAGCGGCCCGCCAAACTATTTAGTTTCAATAACTCACATTTCGTGGTATTTCGATAGCCACAACAATCTTATGTTGATGTATCGATGATAAAAAGAACAAAGAGTTCAGAAGATTGCATCATTTTGTTGATTTTCAAATGTTCTTCTCGTACAGTCAACGGTATAAAAAGGTGTTCAGTAGGCCGTAGTATGAACTTTTTAAATAGGCGAAGCAAGTGTGTCAACCCTGTCACTCAAGGTCAGAGAACAAAATTAACGATAGCATTTAAATAGCTGATCTAAAGCGAGGTTGTTGTGTTTTATTCGTTTCAGGGTACACAAATCGCTGTAGTTGCAGTAGATATGTACGTATGTAATTGTGGGCAATAACAACAGCCATTTTGTTTTTGTTAGGCACTTGGCATCTGGAAAATTCACCACAGTTGGATGCGAAACACCAATAGTTAATCACTAATCAGTATCGCCTAGTCTCTCCTAGCGAGTGAAATTTTGGTTATATTTTGTGAATAATGGCTATGAGTAGTAAGAAACGGAAAATTGCCGATGAGTGCCGAGTGTTCCAAGAAAAGTGGTCTGAACTGTACTGTTTTGTAAATATAAAAAACAAACCAGTTTGTTTAATTTGTAATGAGACTGTCTCCGTAATGAAAGAGTACAATTTAATACGGCATTATGACGCCAAACATGCATCCAAAATGGACTCAATCCAAGGACAATTTCGAATTGATAAGGTGCGAGATTTAAAAAATAAAATTAGAAAATCAACAATCATCGTTTACTCGGCAAAACGCTGATAGTGAATTGTGTGTTAAAGTTAGCTACATCATTTCTGAACAAATTGCTAAGAAATCAAAGCCATTTACGGATGGTGAGTTTGCAAAGCAGTGCATGGAATCGGCAGCTGAAATTATATGCCCAAAACAAAAGCATTTGTTTTCAAATGTTAGCTTATCAGGAGTTACTGTGGCCAGAAGAATTGAAGAATTAGCTCAGGATATTGAAAACACTCTAAAAGACCGTGCTTCAAAGTTTGCTTTTTATTCAGTGGCGCTTGATGAGAGTACTGATATTACAGACACAGCTCAGTTAGCTCCTTTTATCAGAGGAATATACCAACACTTGTCCATTATCGAAGAAATGGCCGCTCTATTTCCACTGAAAAGCACTACTAAAGGAAGTGATATTTACAAGTCTTTGACTTCAACTTTAAATCGACTTGGACTAAATATGAACAATCTGTCCGGTGTTGTTACTGATGGTGCCCCAGCAATGACAGGGAAACATGAAGGTGCCGTGGCTCTGATCAGAAAAGACACGAATGAAAATAGACATTTCATGCAATACCATTGAATTATCCACCAAGAAAATTTGTGTGCAAAAAGTATCTGTTTCAAGGATGTAATCAAAGATGTGACTAAAATCGTGAACTTCATCAGGTCACAAGGATTGAACCATAGGGAATTCCAAACTTTCCTTAGTCAGATGGATGCAGAGTATGGCGATGTATTGTATTACACAGAGGTTCGCTGGCTCAGTCGAGGAAAGTTTTTTAAAAGGGGGTTTGATCTGAAAGAAGAAATCTGAAAGACAATTCACCAGTTCAACGACCCCAATTGGATGGCTGATTTTAGTTACCTTACGGATATTTCAGTGCATCTCAGCGATTTGAATATTCGACTGTAAGATAAGAACATCATGATTCATAACCTTTTGAAGCATTTGAGAAATAACTTTGTTTGTGGGAGAGCCAACTACTAAACGGCGACTTCACACACTTTCCAACACTGTCACGCTGTGAAGTTCAAAATAAAGGAAAATACAGTGAAGCACTCACTGTTCTACAGGTTTGAAGATTTCAAGTTAAATAAAAATATAAAAATATGATGAAGTTATTTTGTGCTCCATTTGGTGTGAATGTGGAAGACTATCCTGGAAACACACAGATGGAACTTATTGACTTTCAGTGTAATAGCGATTTACAGGAGAAATTTAAAAATGTTGGACTTATGGAATTTTACTCATTTTATGTTGAAAATGACAAATTTCCAGCAATAAGATCTCATGCCCTGTTGACAGCATCTCTTTTCGGCAGCACTTACATCTGTGAGCAGCTTTTTTCCAAAATGAAGAATGTAAAGTCAAAACTTGGGAACCGTATTTCTGATACTCATTTAGAAAACTCTCTTCGAATTGCTTCATCCAACTTAAAAGCCAATGTTGACAAATTAGTGGAAGGTAAAGAGTGTCAAATTTCTCATTCAACTAAAAAAACATTTTTATATTCTTAATTCGGTTATGTAGTCTGAAACATATTTCAATATTGGTTCACTGTAATTTTAAAACTAAATAAAAGCTTTTTTTAAGATGTCATGTTTTTTCTTCATAATTGAAAGGATATATATCATTCATTCCATGAGAAAACGCCACAAATCTGACCGAAGGTCTTCCGATTTTCTTCAAATTTTGCACGGAGAGACTCTATGGAGCCAAATATACATTTGCGTTTTTAGATTTTTAAAATTGTTAAAGATCGCGATTTTATTAGCGTTTTTCATTTTTCAAAAAGTTAAAAAAATGGAAAAAGTAGTGAACTTTGAAGAGCCACATTTCCATAAGTGGACCGAATTTTCAAAGATTTAAAAAGTTTCTGAAAGCTGTTTTTGTCTATTTTGTGATTTGCAGTTTAAAAGTTACCACTATAAAAACAAACAAAAAATTGTATGCAAATGCAGTTTTAAAGTGCATTTTGCAGTGCGTTTTCCCCCTTCGATTTTCAAAAAAAAAAACATTTTTGTAAAATTTAGAATAGTATTTATTAAATAAATGTTCTCTTTTTCTGGGACAAAGAATTTTTCTATTTTTAATGATTTTTGAAAAAAAACATGTGAAATATTTCATATAAAAAGTTGTGCTACTTTTGCTTGCCACAGAATTGTACACACATATGTATGTACAAATGTGTACATAGGTGTGTATACACGCTGAACACAATACATGATGAAATAGGGAAGAAGTATTTCATCATCCAATTCTAGTAGCATGTAGTTTCCTAGGAATAAGTATTTGGCATCAAAAAGTAAGCCTACTTACAAAAAAATCAAAAGAAAAACAATTTTTTTTCTGTACATTAGAATTTTTTGCAAAGTGCATCCAAAAATAGCATTTATATTACAAGTAATTGCATTCGCATTATTCTCCATCAGCCTTATTTTAGAAAAACACACTTTAAATGACAACAATACCTTACAGTAACTTTTTAAAAAATAGTAATGCGACAAAAACTGTTTAAAATATAGCAATTCAAAGTTACATACCAAATAAATTTCTTTCATATTTTGTACAAACATTTTCAAAATCCTCAAAAAAATTAAATTTTATTTTTTTTATATGAAAAATCAGGTAAGTCTTTTTTTAAAAAATTATTACAAATAGTAAGCTGCCTTTTCCCAAAAAAAGATTACTTGTCTTTTTTATAAAAAATTCTGAATTTTGCAATGATGTTAAATTTTTTAAAATCATAGGGGGAAAAAGAAGTGGAAAATGCATTCAAAACGTGCAGTTGCTATAAAAATGGATTTCTGAAATCAAGCCCTCATTTTTAGAGTACGGATTCTACAAATAGACAACCGTATCATTCAGAAACTTTTTAAATTTTTGAAATAGTCCATCTACTTAAAAAAATATAGCTTTTTTAATTTTTTTAGGTTTTTCAAAAATGAAAAACGCGAATAAAATCGCGAGTTTTTTAAATTTCAAATATCTGATAATGGGATTCTCCATAGAGTCTCTCTGTTGTCAATATAAACAAAATCGGAGGTTGTGAATTTAGAAAATCACTTATTTTCAACTTTCTCTCATGGAATGAATGATATATCGCTGGCTTAACATGTAAAGGCTCTAAGTCCATATTTTACAAATTTACAGGAGAGACAAAAAACAATCAAACTTTTTTTGGAATAAACTTTTTTGAAATCTGTAAATGCAATTTGTTTTTGTATTTTTCTTTGGTTTTTATTTGCGTAAAAGCAAAATGAAAAAATAAGCCGAGATAAAAGCTTATTTGGTGCATTCCACTGTTACGTACAGACAAGTTCAACTAATTTTACGGTTTATATTACATATAGCACTTAATTGTTTTATCTGATATATACTTTTTTTCTCTAATTTAATAGATTATATACTAGTCTTTAATAGTGCGCAGAAACATTTAAAAAAAGTCATGAAATACTGAAGAAAAATGCAAACAACCCACGTCACGTACGGGACACATCAAGTCAACCAACATTCGAAATCGTTATAGTTTTATTCAGATTTCAGCGAATATATTACAGGTGCATAAAAAGTGTCTTCGAAGGAAATTATAACTAAGAATCATGCTTGCTACTAGCGAAAAAAAATATTAATTAAAACACCTATTTATAATTCAAAAACATTTTTTTATATTTGTCACGTACAGACAAGTCGCGTCACGTACGGGACATAGTTCAACTTAAATCTATAATATATGTAAAAATCAATAGGTAAATACAGTTTTGTCTTGGGAAAGGCAATGTTTTCTGCACTCCACAACTTTCTCCTCAGTTTTAATAAAATGGAAGTTGGAAACTCCAGTTATCGCTTTGGCATTGTCCCACGGCGATGCACCTTTAATCCTTTCATAAATTTCAGAGGATGGCACATAAATCACACGGGTTTTTGTGACTAATTGAGAAGCTAAATCAGAAAAGTCCTTGGCTGATTGGACAACAACATGTTCATTTTGGCTCATCATTTTCTCTCTTACCAGTCTTTTGATATTTCCGCCAACTCCGTCTATCACACCTTTTCCATGCGATGTAGCAAAATATTTCCAATAAAAGGGCCTTTTGTACTTTTCACTCAACATTGATGTTAGTTTAACCATATAACGGTTCTTAAATTCCGAAGAAGGGCCGTCACTCCAAATAATTTCCGCTGAAGGTAAGTCTTCATTTTCTTTATGCATCAAGTCAAACAACTTATTGATGAAAACAAAAACTGTATCCTTGTCTTTCGAATTTGCATCTGAGCATATAAGATATGTTTGGCAATTGCCTTTGTAAAAACTTGCAGCAGTAAATAAAAGAACACTTGTTCGTGACCAGAGTGCGCTTTGAACTTCATTCTGGTATTCACAGCCAAAAGACATCGCAAAATCAACTTGAAGGATTCGCACATTTTCATTGCGTTTGTCCTTTTGAAAATCACCGGCTTGAACTCGTTTTAAATTATCATGCTTCATCATAATATGGATAGAATCAATCAATTTTTCTTTAAGTTCACCTGAACTTGTTTCGTGGTTTACTAAACGTAGTTTATTTTCTGAGTTTTTTTCCCATTCTTTCCATACACAGATTGTACTTGAATCCATAGAAATTAATATTTTTTTGCTTTCAGAACAAGTATCACATAAATTTTGCCAGCACTTCGAATCCAAAGAAGGATCACATAAAATCATAGTCCACCAGTCGTTACAATAATTTTGTTTCAAACCTTTCAATTTGAACATAAAATTTTCATGAGTTAAACATTTGCACTGGTCTGAAGGTGTGTCTTTCAGTAGCAAAACATTTTTCGGTCTTAGACTACAAAATTTTGAAAATCCAATTTCGATATTAGGAAAAAATTCTTTAAAAATGCAAAAGGCTTCTCGTAGGTACAAAGTCAAATAATGCTTTTGACACTTCTTCTTAATGCCGTTTTCCCAAACAACGATGAAATCATTTGCGCCTGGGCAGGTATACACAATATCCGGACGATAGTAAAATGCTTTCACATCGTCATAACGTGTATCGTCACCTGATGTGCTAATGTTTGGGCTTTCTGCTAGAGCAATGTTCATTTTACGCGCTAGTTCTGTAACAACCGCTGTTTTCTTTCTTGGTGATTGAGGCAGTGCTTTTAGAGCCTTTTGAACAGCTTTAGATAAAGTCTGTTTCGACTTGTACGGAGATTCAGTACTTACAGGAGAATCAGTAGGATTTTTAAGTTCCACCCGCTTTTTTGCCCTTTGCAATCTCTTCTTATCCCTTTCCTTAAGTGAAATTGCTTTTAACTCACCTTCAGAAAGATTTTCTGCTTTTCGTTTACGAAGCTCACGCAATCTTTTAGCCTCATTAGCGGTAAAATTAGGATCTTCCTCTTTTTGCTTTTCTCGAAATTTTCGCATGCGGCTAGCACTGGTTGATGGTTGCTGGTCGCTCATTTTTGCGTTATTGAGATTTGCAGTACAAAAAAGGGCTTTGTTTATTACAAACGCCAGTAAAAGTTGAAGATGTCAGATAACTTATTCTTCGGCGTCACGTACAGACACTTTATTATCACCAAGAATATATTGCAAGCAAAGCGATTTCAAACAAAATTGTTTCACCAGTTTTTAGACCGCTAAAAGTTAGCTGTTAACAGAAAAATTCAATTTGTATAGTCGACTTGTTTTACAATTACTAATAGAAAAAGGAATTAAGCGTCACGTATGGGACATCGAAACTTACCTTTCCGTTATGATTAATTTCTTATCAAAAAACACTTAACCAAAAAAATGAGTATGCAGTTAAATACAGCGGACCATACACTACACCTTAGAACAGAAATCTAGTTTCTATCTGATAAACAATAGCGGCAGCGACCTCGCAAAAAGTTGTGTAAAGACTAATGAAAAAATCCGACTTGTTGTTACTCTCAATAAATAACGGTATTTACAAGAAACGAGACATACTCACTACAACTTTTGTAAATTATTTTAGATGAGAACATAATCTCACTATGTACGTGCAATAATATATAAAAAATGCATATTTGTAAAACAGTTCAGAGTTCCCCTTTTTCATGGAATGCTCCATTTGGACTTAGATTTTGAAAATTCAAAATGGCGGATCCAATATGGCGAACTATTTTTTGTAATATTATTGGAGTTGCTTGAAAGTCGTCACTCAGGGGTTTTTTGGGGTCGCCGATTACGAATCTGGTATTAGATTTTGAAAATTCAAAATGGCGGATCCAATATGGCGAACTATTTTTTGTAATATTATTGGAGTTGCTTGAAAGTCGCCACTCAGGGGTTTTTTGGGGTCGCCGATTACGAATCTGGTATTAGGTTTTGAAAATTCAAAATGGCGGATCCAATATGGCGAACTATTTCTTGTAATATTATTGGAGTTGCTTGAAAGTCGTCACTCAGGGGTCTTTTGGGGTCGTCGATTACGAATCTGGTATTAGATTTTGAAAATTCAAAAAGGCGGATCCAATATGGCGAACTATTTTTTGTAATATTATTGGAATTGCTTGAAAGTCGTCACTCAGGGGTTTTCGGGGTCGCTCATTACGAATCTGGTATTAGATTGTTGATGTTTAAAAGAAATAGTGTACATTTATTATTATTAAACATTTAGTCAATTTTTTAACACATGTGATTGAACTATTAACGTGTTCACTAGACTGCTCGATTTCCATACGTATGGAGAAAAGCTGAGAAAAAGAAAGAGAGATAAGCAGTCGACGATTAATGTCATGACTGAGTGTAGCCAGTGAGAAATAATATTACAGTCGAAATCTTCTCTATAACGAATAAAATTCGTGAACACAACATTTTTGAACGTATTTTCATACATTTTGATCTCCCTATAACGAACTTCCCTATAACGAAGTTCTCTCTGTAACGAACTAATTTTTAAGACCTAAATAGAATTTTTTACATTAAATAATCTCTCTATTGCGAATTTTTCAGCAATCGATTTTTTGTATGTATGTATGTATATGAATTTAGTCACAGAAAATATAACTGTAAAGAACGTTACATTTTCAATGCTTGCTACGATTGCCACATAAAAAAGAAAATACATATGTATAAGTAAGGCATAAGTTTACACACGTAGTACGTACACAACATCTCAGTTTCAAGCGATTTTTGTATTGATCGGACGTATAATTGAAAGATGGCAAAACGTAAATGTCTATCTTTAGAACAAAAGTGTATTATAATATCTGAAGTTGAGAAGGGTATAAAACAAAGAAGGACATTGCTTTGGATTTTGAAACTTCCCCCACCACTCTCTCAACTATTTTAAAACATAAAAACAAGATTGAAGAAGCTAGAAGCTCGTCTATTGCACATGGCAAATTTCGAAAAGCAAGATTCTGTGAGTATGCCGATGTTGACAAAGCTATGATTAAGTGGATAACAGCTGCAAGGCATAAAAACATTCCTCTTTCCGGACCAATAATTCGAGAAAAGGCAATTGAATTTGCGGATTCATTGGGCCATTCCGATTTCATTGCGAGTGTTGGATGGCTTGATAAATTTAAAAGAAGGCATAATATTGCTGGAAGAGTTGTCTGTGGGGAGAGCGGTGACATAAATATTCAAACTCGCAACGACTGGATTAATAACGTTTTGCCGAACATAATCGAACAATATGATCATAATGATATATTTAATGCAGACGAAACAGGCCTGTTTTATAAATGCTTACCATCCCGAACTCTTGCATTTAAAAACGAAAAATGTGTTGGAGGAATAAACAGCAAGGATAGAATTACCGTAATGGTAGGTTCCAACATGTCTGGGACAGAAATACTGAAGCTGCTTGTTGTTGGAAAGGCCAAAAATCCGCGCTGCTTTAAGGGTCTACAAAATCTTAGAGTCGACTATGAGAACAACCAAAAATCATGGATGACTACCGATTTATACGAGAAATGGCTCATAAACTTAGACTAAAAATTTGCTGCTCAAAAGAGGAAAATTCTGATTTTTGTTGACAACTGTCCAGCACACTCCAAATCAGTCCAAAATAGATTAAAAAATATCAATCTTGTCTACTTCCCTCCTAACATGACATCATCTTTACAACCTATGGATCAAGGAATTATACAGAATATAAAACATCATTACAGAAAACGGATTCTACAGAAAATTGTAAATCACAACGCGAATGAAGATCCAGTAACAATTGATTTACTTGATGCAATCCGAAATTTAACTAGAGCGTGGAATTCAGATGTCAAAAGTGAAACAATACATAACTGTTTTAAAAAAATTGTTGCCTGTAAAGTCGGTTTTACGGGCGAAGATTTTACGTGACAACGTCTTTTTCTCGGTAGAATATTTATTGATATGAATATAATTAAATTGCACAATAGGAGTGCAATGAACTCACTTGCCCAATGAGTGTTAGAACTCACGGGCGATGTTTTAACATTTATTGAAACTTATGGTTTAGGAAAATAGAAGTAATTTCAACACCATCTAGGTACCTGTGCGATTTCTATGAACACATTATCAAATGTGACATTATAAACAATAAACATATCCTTTATTATAAAATATAAACATTTCTTTTATTATAAAAAATAAACATTTCTTTTATTAAAAACAAAAGAAAATAATTTACTAACCAA
This sequence comes from Phaonia tiefii, assembly GCA_963931995.1. Lineage (NCBI taxonomy): Eukaryota > Metazoa > Arthropoda > Insecta > Diptera > Muscidae > Phaonia > Phaonia tiefii. The sequence goes on from OZ008367.1 coordinate 199,830,028, forward strand.
AAAGTATTTCAATTCATCATATTCGCATATCGTTTTTAAAGCCGACCGCAGCTCTCTGTTTCGTTTTGGCTACCTAATTCATATGAAAATTTCTACACACAAACATACACTACACATATCATAAAGCCAAAAAACAAAAAACAAAAAAAAAACAAAAAATAATACCTTATCCAATGCAGACTGATCTAAATCAATATTCATACACACGCACATATATACGCACATACATACTTGCTCAGTCGTCATATATATGATGTGCCAAAAAACAAAAACACTCACACCACCGACCAACAGCCACTAGAAGCCAGCAAAGCAAATCGTTTCTGGCACACAAGTAAACACATTGCGTTTACTTGTGTTCGGTGACTCATCGTAACGTTACCGGGCGTTACACTTTTTCATAAGTGACTCCCAGCCGCAACCTAATTTAAGACGTTGTCACGTCAAAAGCTGGATTTCCGATAAATTCTACAGAAACTGAAAATTACATCTTTCTTTAACACCATATAAACACTTGCGTTAATATATATTTGTTCTTACATTCAAATAAAAAAATTCTCTTAATATAATTTCTTTTCTACATACATATTAATGAAAATAAATGTGTTCCTGTCAAAACAATTTTTTTCCATAACAAATATTTTTTCGGAATAAAAATTATATAAAAACAAAATTTTCTGCAGTTTCTCTATAAGAATTTTCTCTATAACGTACAAATTTGACGGTCCCCAACTGATACGTTATAGAGAAGTTCGACTGTATATCAATTGGTTGGACCATTCTCAGACCATTCCTCGCGATAAAGTTGATATATCAACATTGGAAGAAGTGCTATATTACACAAAGATGTGATAAATTGGACTTAGCGCCTTTACTCGTCACTACAAAACAACAACTACAAATGAGATAACTGTATTTTTTTTTTAATCGATGTATTTTTACTTAATGAACGTGACTGCATCAAAATCTCAATTTCGAAAAAAAGTGGACTTAAAGCCTTTACATGTTAAGCCAGCGATATATAATTAGAATAATGCGGCCCTCAAGCTCTCCCATAAAAAAAATTTGGCCCTTCATTAAAATAAGTTGAAGACCACTGCTCTAGATGTAAGGTTTTAGTAAACCATCTCTTTTTAATAAAAAATAATAATATAAGAAATCATGTAAATACAATTTTATGCAAATAAATAAGTAATAGTAAAAAAAAGCACAAAATTAGTGAGCGAGTAAGGTGGAGTAGAGTGCCACAACCACCAACTTCCGGTATTTCGCATTAGCCGATAAGCAAATAATCCACAACGAAAGTTATAAAAATTATAAAACATATTAAATCAACGTATTTACTGAATACAATTGTTACTTAGTTCACTCTTTGCGATATTTTTTTTGCTGTTCAAAAACAAAATCCTATGGCCGCGAACATAGGATTATTTCAAAATACGGGAAGTATGACCATATGATGATAGAGTTGCCAGTAGAGTCAGTAAAGGCTTCCAATTTTTGACTTGAACAGTAATTAATGCTATTGCAACGTACTAAATCTCGCAGAATGTCGAGAGCCAGTGTGTCTATAACCATTAGACGTAGATTAAGCTGGTGCATTGCACGAAAAAAACGCACTTCTCAAGTATTGCAAAATGTTTGAAATTTGCAAAGGAGGACCAGCAAAAACCGATTAATTTGTGGAAAAAAATAACCTGGAGCGACGAAACAAAGTTTTAATTAGTTTGGTATGGATGGAAAAGTTTACTTAAGGTCTTTGGATCCTAGATACACCATAAGACCATTAAAAACGGAGTTGGCGTTGGTCCTATGAACAGCATAGATGGTCGAATAGACCAGTACCAATATAAAAGTATTCTGGAAAGTGCAACCCAAACCAACGATCCAAAGCAAACTTCCCGAGTTGTGAAGCAATAGTTTACGGATACGCATACCAATGTTTTCGTCTGGCCACCACAAAGTTTGGACTTAAATTCAATTGAAAACTAATGGGCAGATGTCGAACGTCATTTAAAAACAAAACCCCCAAGAAACAATGACGAATATTTGCGAAATATTAAGGCAGTTTGTGGTATTGGTACCATCCTCGCTATGCTGGACTTTGGTAGAAAGTTTACCACGGAGATTAGTCGGCTATAAAATTAAGGGCTACCTTACAAAGTATTATGCGCCTTTTGAATTATTTTGGCATATTTTTCCGTAAGTTTGGGAATAAAATATTGTTTTTGTCGTCGTTTCTATTTGCATTACCATCGATATATTAGAAAATGTAGTTTCCACTAGTTATCGAAATAAATATATGTAAAAAGTATGGCAGTACGTGAGTCTTACAATACTGGATATTTTCTATTTTAATTTTAGTTTTATGGAAGTAATTTTGTTATGCAATGCAAATTCTGAAGTGGCGTTTCTAATTGTATTACCACCACTGTAGTACATATTCAATAAAAATATTCTAGCTAACATAAATGTATAATTTTGCTTTCGGGTTGGTCAGGTTGTGGTTTTATTCAATAAAAATGCGTTCAAAATACCACTTCGGCAGTTGTTCAACTCTTACCTCAGTTTAATCCTTTTATCAGTGATTGAATTTTCTCTCATTTACACTCTCACTATAAATATTCTTTTACTCCTAATTTCCGTAGATGGAACTTCATTTATTTTTACAAAATTGGAAGATTTTTCCTCTCTTTTTCTTTCTCTTAACTGAGCTTTCTTTTTTTACTTTTTATTAATGCAACTTCCGAACTACAATTTACTTATACACGCACACTAGGAAAACGATACTTTTCATTTATTTTTTTACTCACTTGACTTTTTTACACTTTTCATATTTACTTTACTGCCCTTCACATTCACTTGCTCATTTCCCTTTTTTCTAATAATTGACATATTGGAGGTAATTTTCCTCTCTTTTTAACTAGAATTTACCTTTTACTCATAATTTGCATAATTGCCACTTTTTGCAGATTTCTTTCTTACAGAGCACCATATTGGAAGATATTCTCTTCTTTTTTTACTTTAACTTCTTCTTTTTTACTTTGCATAAAAACTACCAAATTGCAATTGATTTGCATCCAGACACACACTCGAGCAATATGCTCTCTTTTTATTTAACTACTTCTCTTCAACTTATTTAACTAATAACAACTTAATCACTTCTCTTTTGCACCCACAGCTCTCATAACTTTGTTGCACTGTCGCTTTTGTTTATTTCGCTAACAGACGAAAACGGTAGCAATAGACGAAACGAATGAATAGAAACGGACGATCGTACAAAAACTATACACACCAAACCAGGAATTGTATAACTGTAAGCATCGCAGCCCTTGCAATGGATCAACTACATTGTGTTTACTTTTAACCTTGAGCTACTGGCAGAGTACTCTTCTCCAATCCTATAATTTTGTCTTCCACTTAGCTCACACACACCCATGTAGACAACACCGTAATCGGAGACTTCCAGAAAAGTTTATTAGAAAAGTTCAACTTCTGCACACATTTCCATAATATCTACTATCACAGATAATTGCCATCCAAAGCCATTCACTGGCATGACCAGTGCCTTCTAATATCAAGTGTTTCCTATGGGAACGTATAACCCTTTACTATTTCCAATTAGAACTTAACCGTAACCTTTGATTATTGTTTTCTTTTATATATTTTCGTTTCGTTTTTCGTCAAATACCACTTGATTCTTACGCTAAACACTTTATTGGACACATTTATAACATTTTATTGCTGCTAATTAATTAAAAACTTAACTTTTCTCGAAATTAAACCGATCGCGATACCGAAACATCTTAATTTCAAGGAAGAAGGAAAAAACTAAAAGGAAACTGTAAAAAGGCGCATTTTTATCATTTCATTACACGGAATAGCCAGCTTCAATTAAAAGAGCTGTCATCTTCAATGTAAACGTTACTAAAAGCGGAAAACGATTATTACTCGAATGGCTTAATTAATGTCATATACTGTGAGGGGTATTGAAAGCATTGCCAGAACTAAAAAGCATATTGGGACAAGTAGTGCAGAATGTATGTACAATATTGAACTTTTAAGGGGTGTACGTAATTTCCACAATAAACACTGGTTTTAAAATTTTAAATATATGTAAATAATACAGAAACATATTCAGTATATATTTCATTCATGATTCATTTATATGACCTTTGCAAAAATTTAGCCTCTCATGAATAACGTTGTAAGCGGAATTCTTGGATTCTCATTTCGAATTACTCTTCTAGTTTATTAAATTGCAAAACTAAATAAAAAATTAGTTGCTGATATTTTAAATTCAATTCAAAGTGACAAAAACGATGTACGCAAAAACGTTTTACACAACGTTTCTTTATTAGCATTGTTTCACGGGGTGTGTAAGAAGAATCGCAATCTATATGTATCAAATTTGCAGGTAGGAGGTCGATCAGCTGTGTTATCGAAACCCTCTGAACTAGGTATTGTGAAAATATGAAATAATTTTTGAAAAATATTTTCGTACATTCCACTAGATATTTTATGACACATCAAACTGTCATGATATCTTTGCTGCGCATTGGTTGATATTTCATCATGCAAAGAATTCTCCCGGCCCACTGTCAATATTTAGGCTCTTGAAAAGCTGGAAAATATTTCACTGTTTTCTACGAAAATTTTGTTCAGTGAAGAGACCCATTTTTGGCTTAAAGGTTACGTCAATACGAACTATTGCCGTATTTGGGCTGAAGAGCAACCCAAAGGGGTTCAAGAGCCGCCATTACATCCAGACAAACCAACAGTTTGATTTAGTGGCTGGTTATCAATCCATGTTTCTCCTAAAATGAGGTCGGCCGGAACGCAACTGTGAATGCCGCCCGTTATCTTGGTGATTTATTCACCATGCGAGTTTATGCGTTCAAATGAAAAAAATAGCAGAAAACGAAAATGGACTGAAGAATGGTTGCTAGAAAGGAATAAGCACTCCCATTTCATCTCATTGACATTTGAGCTCTTTACTCTTCGACGTTTCAAGAGCAACTGAAACTACGAAATGTATAAATGTGTGATCACAACGCCATACACATAGTCACAAATCCCAAGTTGTTGAAAAGTTTCAATTCTATAAGTCGTGAATCTGTTACTTTTATCGTTTTGGTAGTTTATAAAACGTTACAGCTGCTCAGAGACTACTTGCGTTGAGTTACGTTATTTAATAAAACGTAACGCAACGTTTTTGATCACTTTAGCCGTTTAATTGAACACCCCAAAATTCCTCGCAGATGGTACCATTATTTTGAATTTCACTGCTTATAAGTAGATGCAAATTTTGGCTGAAAATTGTTTAAAAAAATAATTCAAAATTATATTGTTTAAGCCGCATTCACAATGCAAGCGACCGTTTCGATTCTCATGCCAACTCGTTCTCACACGCAGAATTTCACATAATGTCTTTTCGTTTTTTTTACAAAAATGTAACTCAAATTTGTCGCCGAAGTTGGTCTATTTCTACTCCAGCAACATATTTATTCGACTAAAGAATATACTATTGAGCGGTAGATGGCGCTGTACTTCGAATTTTATTTTCAAACTTAAAAACATCAATGAAAATTTAACCCATTTGTGTTAAAAGATGCATTAAGGCTCGTTCACAATGATATCAACAATTTCAACAAGCGTTCACAATGCAAGCAACAAATTTGTTCGAATAAGTTCGAAAAAACAGCTGACTGGCAACATTGTTTACATATTCGGGGATACAATATTCATATTTGGGGATTGAAAACAATGGGGAATTGCAATACAAACGAAAAACCAAACAGTAAAAAATAGAAAAATTAAATGTGAGACACGGACCTCAGATTTGTAACACTACCCGGAGCAAAAAGTATTAAGTGTTTTTCTTTAGAAAACTTTTCAAATTTTTCTATAGAAGAGTTTTAAAATTTTTCTATAGAAAAGTTGTCAAATTTTCCTATAGAAAAATTGTAAAATTTTATAGAAATCTTTTAAAATTTTTCGACAGAATTGTTTAAAAATTATTCTATAGATACTTTTTGAAATCTTTCTATAGACATGTTCTCAAATTTTTCTATAGAAAAGTTTTAAAATTTTTTAAAATTGTTCTATAGAAATGTTTTCAAATTTTTCTGTAGAAATGTTTTCAAATTTTTCTATAGAAATATTCTCAAATTATTCTATAGAAAAGTTGTAAAATTTTTCAATAGAAATATTTTAAAATTTTTCTATAGAAATATTTTCAAATTTTTCTTTAGAAATGCTTTCAAATTTTTCTATAGAAATGTTTAGAAATTTATGTTCCATAACATGTCATGGCCTTGGACGGTTTCGATAAACCTGAAAATGTCAGCTTTTTTTAAACTTTTTTCTTTTGTTTATTAATAAAATTGGCGCGAACTACGCTTACTACAAACAACTACACATTTCACATTTGCATCAGCTGATTTGTTCGAAAGCCAGCGACAGTGTTGTATTTTTGGTATTAAAAAAATTTAAACATATGTGAAATTATTGTTATTAGCAGATTCTACATATAATATTATTTATTAAAATGTTTGTTTTGAGACAAAATGTTTACATTTTCGTTCATACTCTCAAGTTTTAAAACAAAATTCTAAGTAGAGCGCCCCTAGCGGTCAGTAGAATAAACTGATTCGAACAAATTCCAATTTGAAGAACTTCTATGACATATTTGAATTCCAATTTCACGAAAAATATGAGAGGGCATTATATGCAATACTGTGAGTGGGAACGAGAAGGCTTGAATTACAAATTCGTTGCTGCCATTGTGAACGCTACTTTATAAAACGTAATTTCATCTGTAGAATCTTTTAATAGCAAATATGTTTAAATGCATTACCATTTTTTAATATTCGAAATACAAACCTGGATGTGCATTTGTGACATTTGAATCACGATGCAACTAATAAAGGTTGTGTTATAAGAACAACTTAAACGATTTACTTTTCCTTCTGTGCATTACATGAAGAAACAAATTCAAATGCATTTGGTTTTTGTAATTTCTGGCTTACTTTTATCCTTGACATACTTTTGTATTAACTTTTTGTTATTTTATTGTTGCCTTGATATATTGGCCGTAGTACTGTTATCACCTGTTAGAAAAAACATCTCGATTCGAATTAAACTGTTGCTTACATTTCGAACGCCTAATGAAAATGTTGATTCCGCCTTTATTTGCAATAATAAAATTATAAATGGAAAGTTCAAATAAATAATACGTTACAAAAGTATTATGATTATATTTAAATAATAGTAATCTGAAAGTCTGTTGATTTATTGAAATAGAGCTAAATTGCTTTTATCTTTTTCATTCTGCGCATTTGTATAAACTAAAATTCTTTTAGCTTGGCGTTAGCGTTTGCGATTACGTTCACTTTTGGGACTTTTAGAATACTACCCTTAATATAGATTGGAAAATTTATTCGACATTGCAACCCAAAAGAACTTGAATGAATTTCCTTAAACTTCATATGAATTTCCTTAAATATTGTTATTTCCTAAACAATAGCATTCTTAAAATCTGTTAATCAATAGAAATAGAGCTATTTTTTTCTAATATTTTTCATTATGTGAAGTTCACTCAAGATAACTTTTCCTAATCAATCAATTATTTTTTATTGTAGTTGGGCAACTTTATAAACCACAAATGTCAGTGACAGCTTTCGTAAGCGCGAAGTGAATTATAAACTACAATATTTTGACTTTCGCGTTGACTTTTGCGTTTACGTTTACTTTCTGGACTTTTAGAATACTACCCTAAATTTATGCAAAAGTCATATAAATGAATCATGAATGAAATACATATTAAATATGTTTCTGTATTAATTATATACATATATTTTATAATTTTAAAACGAGTTTTTCTTGTGGAAATTACGTACACCCCCTTAAAAATGCAATATATGTATATACATAATGGCACTACCTTTCCCCTACTTGACCCAATATGCTTTTTAGTTCTGGCAATGCTTTCAATACCCCTCACAGTATACGACATTAATTAAGCCATTCGAGTAATAATCGTTTTCCGCTTTTAGTAACGTTTACATTGAAGATGACAGCTCTTTTAATTGAAGCTGGCTATTCCGTGTAATGAAATGATAAAAATGCGCCTTTTTACAGTTTCCTTTTACTTTTTTCCTTCTTCCTTGAAATTAAGATGTTTCGGTATCGCGATCGGTTTAATTTCGAGAAAAGTTAAGTTTTTAATTAATTAGCAGCAATAAAATGTTATAAATGTGTCCAATAAAGTGTTTAGCGTAAGAATCAAGTGGTATTTGACGAAAAACGAAACGAAAATATATAAAAGAAAACAATAATCAAAGGTTACGGTTAAGTTCTAATTGGAAATAGTAAAGGGTTATACGTTCCCATAGGAAACACTTGATATTAGAAGGCACTGGTCATGCCAGTGAATGGCTTTGGATGGCAATTATCTGTGATAGTAGATATTATGGAAATGTGTGCAGAAGTTGAACTTTTCTAATAAACTTTTCTGGAAGTCTCCGATTACGCTGTCGTCTACATGGGCGTGTGTGTGAGCTATGTAAGTGGAAGACAAAATCATAGGATTGGAGAAGGGTACTCTGCCTGTAGCTCAAGGTTAAAAGTAAACACAATGTAGTTGATCCATTGCAAGGGCTGCGATGCTTACAGTTATACATTTCCTGGTTTGGTGTGTATAGTTTTTGTACGATCGTCCGTTTCTATTCATTTGTTTCGTCTATTGCTACCGTTTTCGTCTGTTAGCGAAATAAACAAAAGCGACAGTGCAACAAAGTTATGAGAGCGGTGGGTGCAAAAGAGAAGTGATTAAGTTGTTATTAGTTAAATAAGTTGAAGAGAAGTAGTTAAATAAAAAGAGAGCATATTGCTCGAGTGTGTGTCTGGATGCAAATCAATTGCAATTTGGTACTTTTTATGCAAAGTAAAAAAGAAGAAGTTAAAGTAAAAAAAGAGGAGAATATCTTCCAATATGGTGCTCTGTAAGAAAGAAATCTGCAAAAAGTGGCAATTATGCAAATTATGAGTAAAAGGTAAATTCTAGTTAAAAAGAGAGGAAAATTACCTCCAATATGTCAATTATTAGAAAAAAGTGAAATGAGCACGTAAAGGTGAAGGCCAATAAAGTAAATATGAAAAGTGTAAAAAAGTCAAGTGAGTAAAAAAATAAATGAAAAGTATCGTTTTCCTAGTGTGCGTGTATAAGTAAATTGTAGTTCGGAAGTTGCGTTAATAAAAAGTAGAAAAGGAAACCTCTTTTAAGAGAAATTAAAAGAGAAGAAAAATCTTCCAATTTTGTAAAAATAAATAAAGGAAGCTGCAACTACTGAAAATAAGAGTAATATAATATTTTAAAGTGTGAGTGCAAATGAGAGAAAATACAAACGCTGATAAAAGGATTAAACTGAGGTAAGAGTTGAACAACTGCCGAAATGGTATTTTGAACGCATTTTTAGAAACAAGTTAACGACAAAAAAATTAGACATTTATGTTAGGTAAAATATTTTGACTGAATATCTGTGCCGAAAAGGAAAAACGTCGTAAGTGCACTTAGGAAAATAATGACTAAGTGCACTACAAAAACCACTGGAGTCTCAATTACCTCCAGATCCAGTTTTTGTTTAATTTGACTTATGTATCAGGAAGTCATATACCAGATAATGTCTACATATCTAATTAAATGTCAGACCTTCTCATAGAAAGTACCTCCTAAAGATGCTTACCTAAAAAAGTTGGAAATGCACATAAGTCGTTTTTCCTTTTCGGCACAGATATGTACATGCACCACGAGAAGAGATTCGTTGTCACTACTATATTTACAGCCAAATAAAATTTGGCGCATAGTAAAAATACCAAGTAGTCGCAGTAGATACAACAACAATTGTGGGCAAGTACAACAGGCATTTTGTTTTTGTTTAGGCTCTCCTCATGTCAATGTCAATACATACGTATAGCAACAAATCAATGTAAACAGAAAAATACAAAAACAAAAGCTTTGAATTTGACAGGAGAAGCCAACTAAACAAGGAGATAAATTTAAATCAGCTGTCTACCGAGTTTATCTTCTCAGTCTACCATGATTGTGTTACGTATCACCAAATGTTGTGCATATCAATTGATTTGTAATTCTGTTTTGGTTGCAAGAACTGAAATATGTAGTCGAAGCCACAGCAACAAGAAATATTTTATATTTTAAATGTTAAAATTATTATTTGTGTCGTTCGTATTTCGTGGGTAATGGGTTACCCTGGGTAACCCATCTCAATTTTTGATCGAAAATATCAAAAAATTAGAAAAAAAATCTATATCTCGGAAACCGAGCGTCGAATTGAAACAGTAACTAATTTTTGAGCATTTTCTAAGGGTTTTCCATAAAGTAGTCCAATTCGTATGATCTTTTTTTTAAATCGCCAAAATAAGAAAATCGCTAAACTAAAAAATGGTTATAAGTCAGAAACGGCATCTTATTATGGCGAGTTTTTGAATAAAATTCTTCCATACTAGTTGGACAAAATATGAACAACTCTTGCGAATACCCAAAAATTTGTTCTTTTTACAATTGGATTCCGAGATATAGAAATTTTTTATAAATTTTTCACATTTTCGATTAAAAACTTTGTACTCTCTTGGTGAACTCTCACTGCACATCAATTTATGGTGATGCTAGTAAAATAAAAAAGATCATTTTCTTTCATAATTTTTCCGGTTCAAGATCAATTTATATGAAAAAGTGCTCTTATAAGAAAAAGTAAATTTTCATAGAATGTGTTATTAGAAAAAAATAATGTGAAATTGATTATTATGGTGGATGGTTGGGAATATAGCTAATTCAATGCCCACCAAGGCATATCATCAGCTCCCGTCTCCACAAGTATTTAGGTATATCATCACACATTATAGGAATAAACAAATCTCAAGTAAGCGAGAATTGTCTAAACTCCTACTTGTGCTAAAAAAACATGCACCACAATAACACTTTGCCAAAACCATCAATATTCACATTTCTTTCCTATACAGGCATTCATCGAAAGCCATTGCATAGAAAAAATGTATATCTATATTCTTTATTGTTTTTTTCACAAATTTGTTTCTCACTTTCTGCTTAAAATAATAGTTTATAGTCCTCGTGTAACATTCAACTATAGTTTATCTTTTGCACCAAAGAGTCTTATGAAAAATCGAATACATAACTTTGTAACAAGTGTTTTTGTAACAGAAACTAAATTATGATTACAGTGACTAATATTTGTACACGAATTCTAATATTTTACTTTTTTTGAGTTGTTTCTCCCATTTCAGATGAATGAGGTTTTAGAAATATTCAAATTGGTTAATACAACTTAAATTCGAAAGTTACCACATGTATTTAGTACGATCTATTTTTAATTTATCAATAACATCGACGAATAATTCTGATGTATGATAGTTAAGAATTCTAATCAAAATATAGACTTTATCATGGAATTTCCAATGCCTGAATTGAGTTCCAACTAATCTTTTCCCTGTGTGTAGTATGTATAAGAAGTGCCGACATAAGTTCAGTTGAGAAAAAAATCAGCAAAATTGCCGGGATATGCATAGAGGAGACGAAAACCGATATTAGAGGAAAATATGAGAGCACAGAAAATAAATAAAAAATTCGCAGCACGGACCCATGGAGGCTCACAGGGTTAAACAAACTGGTCCACGTCATGACACGTAGGAAAGGGCAAGTGTGGGCGCCGTCGAAGTACCAAAAACCAAAAAAGTGCTAGAACGCGCTTAATAAATAAGGAGATGTCCAATAGAGACAGGTAGAATTTAACAGTTCAAGTCAGTTTTGTGGTTTTATCTTTTGTCAATTTCCCCGTTATTTATATTTACGATAATAGAGACAAATCACCGTGGCAAGTTCCAGTGTCGAGCAACATGTGCGAATGACAAAACTTTATTATCAAAATGGGTGTTCGCTTCTTCGGTTATTCGAAAATGTCGATTTTTTGAACACTCTACTCTCCACCCAAATATTTATAAGTCTTAAGCGTAATAACCAATACAAAAATGTAAAAAAATACATTTTCGTAGACCATACATAATCGAACACCATTACCAATGTGACCAGATCTATAAAATTGTTGCAGCTAAATCGGTATCAAAATAATGCTAAAAATGCAAAATTTTTTCTTTTAATGCTAAACATTAATACTAAAATATAAGAATTTATTTTTAATTTCAATATCTTTTATAACGTGTTTATTTTTTAAAATCCATCTCTTGTGCTTGTGCTACATATACGTTTTAATTCATTTGAATAAAAAAAATCGATTAAATAAACAACTACAAATAGTTTATTCAATAGTAAACTATAAGTATTAAGGAACACAAAAATTTCAGAATTAGTTACATCTTTTTTTGATTTTAAAACTGTTTCAAAATTGTAATTTAAATACGGCTTTGGAACAAAAAAGTCTTCCAAAAATTAATTTATAGGATCAAAATTGTCAGATTTTAAAACTATTTGGTAGCAGAGCTCTTTTCAAAGATCATATAGTTCTGATAACAAGAGTGTAGGGTCAACATCATTACTTTCAAACATTTTATTTAGTCTTTGTACATCAGACAACAAAGGTTTCAAAATCTTTAAATATAATAAATTCTTATCGCAGTATAAATTTTCTAAAATTTTTGCTTGATGGCATGATCCTGTCATTGCGGCAATTTCAAAAAAATTACATTAGCCACGGATAATCGACTAAAATTTTAGCAGACGGTTTTACTTACGAGTATAAAATTAAACTATTTGACATTTATTAGATTAAAAAGGGTAGAAAATGATAAATGAATAATTCAACAATGCTAAAAAATGCTAAATGGAAAATTTGCGGCTAAATCAAAATAAATAAATACCAAAAAGGATGTACAGGTAGAGAAGAAAAAAACCCCGCACTTTGGCAACCCTAGTAGAAAAGAACCAAAAAAGTCGAGGCGATTCACTCAAACGCATTTCTTTCCCGCGTAAGAACTTGATTATTTCATACTTTATGTAATTTATTTTAAATATGGTTGGAATTTCTATAGATAGATAGAATAACATCATCAGAAAACTGCTCGTGTATTGAAATATTCAACGAAGAGAGTAAGAGAGGGAGCAGAGAAACGACACGCTTCACTTGTTTGCTTTGTGGGCATTCCACTCCATGAGAAAATTTTCTTCTCTATATAGTTACTTTATGGGATTCTCATAAAGCAGTGATGCCAACGTGCCTCTTTTGGGGTTATATTTAGCACTTTTCGACCTGGCAAAACGCGATAAAAATTGTCATTGGTGCTTTTTTGGAAAAACGCGTAATGGGCACAGGTTTTGAGATTTTATTTAGCCCTTTAGCCCGTTTTCTATACATCACCAATTTGGGATAGCCACAAAATTCTGTTTTCCAAAATTCTGTCTTACAAAAATTCAGTTTTTTTTTCCAAAAAAAAATTCTGTCTGACTAAAATTCTGTTTTACAAAATTCTGTTTTTAATAAAATTCTGTCTATTAAAATTCTGGTTTTTGAAATATATTATTCCCCTTTCATTATGAGAAAAAAAATGTGTTCCTCTCGAATAATAACAGCAATGGAAAATAACGAGCATGTTTTAATAAGATATCCAAAAAAGCATACCCACGAACCTATTGCTAGTGCAGTGGAAATATGCAGAACAAATAGTTTTGTAAAATATGCCGCTATAAACAAACCCCTTAATGCAAGTCAAATAGTGCAACAATCGGTGGTAATTACAAACCAAAAATGCCGCGATTACCTTCCCTCGAAGTACGCGCAAAAGCGAAAAATAGGATACACTCGGAATGAAATGGGAGTTTTCAGAGAGCCGAAAGCAATAGATGAAATAGATTACCCTCTAAATCTATACGTTTTGGATAACGAATTATTTATATTGGCAGAAGAGAAAGTGGGAGATGAATATATGGTTATATTCGGCACAAAATCATCAATTCAACTTCTACAAAAAAGCGATTGTTGGCTCGTTGACGGCACTTTTGATGTTGTGCTCACAATAATGCGCCAACTCTTTTCTGTTCATGGAAGGATTGAACGAGAGGTCGTCCCACTCCTATTCTGCCAAATGTCCAAAAAATCTGCAGTACTCTATGAAGCATTTTTTAAACGCGTAATTCAAATTGCTTTGGAATATGAAGTTTTTTTTAAGCCTAATCGTATTATATCCATAGAGCGTAGAGCAATCAAAATACGCTCTCGCTCTCTTGAGTTATCTTTACAATGAGTTTATCATTTTCAAAACAAGTGAGCGAAAGCAATCAAGCAATCTTCTCTTCTATAAACTCCTCATTAGTTTCACTCATTCAATACATCGCTTTGATAAGTTAAAATGGCGACCGCTTGTTTGAATAGAATTTTTCAATTGAATAACTCATTGTACGCTCATTGAAGCAAAAAAGGAGCGCTCATTTCACGAAAATGATCGATTGAATTTTACTTATCAATCATAAATAAGCAAATGTAAACATATGTATAATGTTGATTTTTCAAGTGCCGTCGTTTCGTTGAACACAGAAATGAATTGTGTTGCTTGGAAAATATGCATTGATATTTAGGTAGTGTGTAAGGAAATTATTATTATTTTTGAAATAATAATACTGTTAACACATTGAATCATTTATTTTTATTTTTTTTATATTAAAAATAACATTTAATAAACCTAAATTATAAAACTAACAGTTAACTCAAACATACTGTTTTTATTGCTCAACACGAAGTTGCAGTACAAGTACAGTCAGCTCAAATTGAATGTTAAAAGACATTAACAAATATAAGTTTTATATATATTCCATAATAAAGTAATGTTTTTTAAATATTTTTCCATTACAATAAAAAGTAAACAATTGTTACACTAAGCAACATAAAAATGTACATGATTCCACTTTTAGTGACTAGAGTTTATTATAGTTAAGAAACGTAAATGAATAATGGTAATTGAACAGACGTTTAAAAAAAAAGACATTAACAAATATAATTCAATCGGAAAATTTTGTATTTTGGAAAAGGCTTTCATTCAGCCTGATAAAAAGTAAATTGTCGATATTGTCTGAATTAAGTCTGGAACGGTGTTTGGTTAAAATTAGCGACAGAGCACTGAATGCACGTTCGACTGAGGTTTGGCTGCATGGGACAGATAAAACTACTTCTGCTAGCTTAGCTAAAGCTGGTTCATTTTTCTGTGTATCTTTCCAGTAGGTAAGAATTTCTGCATGAAATGGCATTCTTGCTTCGTAAGTAAGACGTTCAAGTTTTTGCTGGAGCTGTTGAACAATGGGTGAAGACTGAATAGCTTCCTGAGTCAAGTTAAATTTTTGTTCGAGCAACGAAAACTTGTCATTTGCAATTGAGCTGTCGACGTCATTGATTTCTTCACATGTATTAATTTCAGTATTCCCTTCCAATGACGTTAGCATTGTACCTGTATTAACAAGGTGGGTCTGTAAATAAATATAAGTATAGTTATTTTAAATTAGCAACGGAAATCATTAACAATTGTATTTATGAGACGTAGAAAATATGCTACCACTTCGAAAAGTGCTTTGTTTTTTAAAATTAATTAATAATAATAAACTTACGATAGCTTCCCTCTTTTGTGCTTCCGTCAAGAATAGTGAGTCTATATAATTAAATCTGCGATCCATTGTATAATGCAGCAATGAATGCATTGTTCTCAAAAAGTTGTATTTTCCTTGATTGCATTGCAGTTAACAATGAAATGGCGAAAGTGTTGTCCTGCATGCTTTCTAGTTTCGCTTCACAAAGCAGCCAGTCTCTGTAAAAATCTCCAATTATGTAGTTTTCTGTCTGCAAGCTTTTTGTGCATTCAGCAACGGGCTTAAATGCACCAACGAAATTTTGTGTGAAGTTCCAGTTAATATTAGGTTCGGTTTGATGATCATTCGCAAAGTCTTTAAGGTCTAGCATAGATGTCAACATATCGTAAGTTGAATTCCATCTAGTGATGTTATCTAACGTAGGCATTTTGATCTCATCTTGAAAAAGCCCAGTGCGAATGAGCTTTCGTAAACAACGTACAGCTTCTCTGCACTCCGCCAACTCTGTATGAACTGTTTTGTAAACGTCATGAGCAGCTAACTGCAACGTATGTACAGCGCATCGAACCACCGACAAAACTGATTTCAATCTGTTATAACGATATGAAGATTAGATAATTAAAGAAGACGTAACATGAAATAAGTGCCTTACCTGTTATGAATTTCGTCATATACTTCCGTTTCTGCGGCATCATTTTGCTGCATAAGCTTTGAAGTTTTGATAACGTTTGCTGCATTGTCAGTTGTCGAAGAATACAGCTGCGTTGTATTCACACCAAATCTGTCTAAGCATTTTTGAATTTCTTCCTTCAAAAATGAGGCAGTATGCCGTTTTTTTAATTCAATCATTCCGAGTGTGAAGACTTGTATTTTAAAATTTTCAATTAATTGAATATTTATGCCCAAAATGCTTTTCTCCATTCTTGTCGCAGTGTCCAATTTAATGCAAATTAATTTATTTTTCAAAAGGACAGATAATTGTTTCCTCATTTCCACTGCACATGAATCAAGCTTTGTCACTATATTTCTTGAATTGATTTTGACGTCAAACGCCTCTTCATAGGGCTGTATAATTCTTTGGAAATATTGCTCATCGACGAATACCCGGAATGGCATAGCTTTAACTGTAATCAGCCCAACACAGCACTTTAAAAATTCACTTTTATTCATTGTGATATTGATTTTTTTTGAGCTCTTCAAACTTTGCTCGTCAAACTTATGCTTATGGATTGTTGTGTAGTGCCCTTTTATATTATGGAGCACTTGCCCCTTAAATGTTTTTCCACATTTAAGGCACTTTGACTCATTGCTGGTTTCATCGTAAGAAACGACTTCTTTTTTGTCAATGTTGGAAAATCTTCCCATGTTCTTTAACAATTTTAACTTTTTACCACGAGAAAAAACAAAATAATATGACACTAATGCAGTGGTAAGCAAAATGTTTATCAAGAACAACTTCGAAAAACGACGCTAGCAGAGCAGATACAAGTATGTAATTCCTGTAAACCAAATCAGTTATGAACAACAACAAATTCACTGAATTTTGTAAATCATACTCAAATGAAAAATGAGATACTATTGGTGTTGCCTACTGCTGCTCTGATATTCTTATTAAACAGGAGCATTCAAAACTTAGCTTTGTTGTTGTAAAGAGTTTATCATCGCAATAACTTTTGAGTGAGAAATATCAAAGCATTGAAAGCAATGAGTACTCTTTTGTTGAGTGCTTTCGAAAGCGTATTCAACGAGCGATGACGTTCTAGAGCATTAACAAACGAGCGCTTATTTCTTTTTACGTCGAAAATGAAAACACAAAATTGAGTCGCTCGCAAATAGAGTTGTATTTGAGGAGAAGAGCAAAATAATACTTCTCAATGATAAGTATTTACGAACTCTGATTATATCTGACTTCGAAGTTGGTCTCGTGTCAGCAGATAGAAAATGCTTTCCAGATTCGCAGATACGAGGGCGCTTTTTCCATTTTTCCCAGATATTGTGGCGCCGTATTCAAAAAGAACGGTAAGAATTTTTAATAACTTTTATAATTTATAGTAATGAACTTGTAATATGTACAACATTATCATTTCAGATTGGTTACTAAGTACGGAAATGACGAAAATTTCTCACGGCAAGTAAGATGATTAAATGCGCTTGCGTATGTTCGTCCAGAAAAGGTAGCCAAATATTATTCGAAGCTCCGAAGAACATTTGAACAATTATGTCTATAACGCTCGTAAATACCCACCTGAATTTTGGACGATATTTGATTGCGAGTATTCTGAAAAATACCCGAAAACTACAAACAATGTCGAGTCATGGCACCGACGTTTGAGTGTTGTAGTTGGACGAAAAAAAAGCGGACCCTACAAAACTGTAGAACATTTAAAAGGAGAATTAATCTATTCTCAAAATATTGTCTCAAAGATTGAGAATGGAGAAAAATTCAAAAAAATAAAAGAAATGTAAAAAAATAAAAAATATTTCACGTATTGTAAAAAAATTTAATCGTTTAAGAAAACTACAATATTTAAAAAGAATAGCAGAAAACTTAGTTTATAATTAATTAAATATTATTATCAGTTAAATTGAATTGCTATGATTTTTTATTATTTTTAACTTTGTCTTAATTTAATTGACTTTTAACTAATTTGTGTTTTTATTTAATGTTTTTCTTTTAAATTAATATGTTTTTCAATGATATGAATTTTTTTAGATCGACTTTGAAAATCCATTAATCTGTTTAATTATTTATTACATATTTCATAATTTGTTGCCAACGAATAAATATCTAACCATACACATACGTTATTATATGTAACATTTCTTATTCATAATAAACTGGCTTTAATTCTTAATAAATAATTTAACGGCATTTTATTTTTTGTTTCTCATAATGAAAGGGGAATAACATATTTCAAAAACCAGAATTTTAATAGACAGAATTTTATTAAAAACAGAATTTTGTAAAACAGAATTTTGTAAAACAGAATTTTAGTCAGACAGAATTTTTTTTTTTTGGCAAAAAAACAGAATTTTTGTAAGACAGAATTTTGGAAAACAGAATTTTGTGGCTTTCCCAAATTGGTGTTGTATAGAAAACGGGCTAAAGGGCTAAATCAAATCTCAAAACCCGTGCCCATTACGCGTTTTTCCAAAAAAGCACCAATGACAATTTTTATCGCGTTTTGCCAGGTCGAAAAGTGCTAAATATAACCGCAAAAGAGGCACGTTGGCATCACTGCTTTATGAGAATCCCATAAAGTAACTATATAGAGAAGAAAATTTACTCATGGAGTGGAATGCCAACAAAGCAAACAAGTGAAGCGTGTCGTTTCTCTGCTCCCTCTCTTACTCTCTTCGTTGAATATTTCAATACACGAGCAGTTTTCTGATGATGTTATTCTATCTATCTATAGAAATGCCAACCATATTTAAATTAAATTACATAAAGTATGAAATAATCAAGTTATGACGCGGGAAAGAAATTCGTTTGAGTGAATCGCGTCGACTTTTTTGGTTCTTTTCTACTAGGGTTGCCAAATTGCGGGGTTTTTTCTTCTCTACCTGTACATCCTTTTTGGTATTTATTTATTTTGATTTAGCCGCAAATTTTCCATTTAGCATTTTTTAGCATTGTTGAATTATCCATTTATCATTTTCTACCCTTTTTAATCTAATAAATCTCAAATAGTTTAATTTTATACTCGTAAGTAAAACCGTCTGCTAAAATTTTAGTCGATTATCCGTGGCTAATGTAATTTTTTTGAAATTGCCGCAATGACAGGATCATGCCATCAAGCAAAAATTTTAAAAAATTTATACAGCGATAAGAATTTATTATATTTAAAGTTTTTGAAACCTTTGCTGTCTGATGTACAAAGACTAAATAAAATGTTTGAAAGTAATGATGTTGACCCTACACTCTTGTTATCAGAACTATATGATCTTTGAAAAGAGCTCTGCTACCAAATAGTTTTAAAATCTGACAATTTTGATCCTATAAATTAATTTTTGGAAGACTTTTTTGTTCCAAAGCCGTGTTTAAATTAAAATTTTGAAACATATTTAAAATTAAAAAAAGATGTAACTAGTTCAGAAAGCAGTTTTTGTGTTCCTTAATACTTATAGTTTACTATTGAATAAAATTTTTGTAGTTGTTTATTTAATCGATTTTTTTTATTCAAATGAATTTAAACGTATATGTAGCACAAGCACAAGAGACGGATTATAAAAAAAAAAATTAATGTGAGTCCGATCACAGGGGAGATGTGTAAACATCTAGTAATGAAAATTTTTTTTTAAGTTGGAAGTACTTATGCTTTTAGTATATTTTTTTAATTAATCAATTAAAAGTATCAAAACTTTCAATATTGTAAATACATAGGAATTTGCTGGGTTTTGTTTGTTTTATTTAACTTATTTGGTTAGTAAATGGGCACACTGCAATATATGTACTGCATTAAAAATTACAGGAAGAAGTAAATTTACTAATTACTGAAAAAATTCAGTAAATTTTTACTGATAATGAAATTTAATTTGCATTACCAGTAAAATCAAAGGGCCGTATTCATAATAATCAGTAATCGGGCATTACTGATTACTGAAAATTCAATGCACCTCATCGTAATCATGTAGGCACTTTATAAAAATTGCTGAAAAAAATTTTAGTAATCAGTAAAAATTTACTAGTTAAAGAATTATTTTTATTGAAATTTTAGTAGTACTGCAAAGTGCCCATCTATGGTAAATCCCTTAAGTACAAATAATTAATATTGGCTTATGGTAACTAAAATAAGATGCATATTTAATTTTTTGATTCGATTGTATTTAAAAATCTATGGAAAACTGCATGTATAGTAGTGGAATTGTTAGCTGTGGGGGTTTGTGGAGAATTGCTCATATGCAAGTGGAAAACGTCAAATAACAATTTTGATAAAGCTTGCGACTGTGGGTTTGCAAAATTTGTAGTAAAATCTCCACCCTTAATAATTGGCATGAGATGGAGATTGTTACCCAATGGTCGTGCATCAGCTTCAGTGTAAGGCAACAGTACGCAATGAAGATATGTTATAATCTTAATTTATATTGGAATCTAATAGAAATTTTATTAGAATTAGCATTACCTCCATTCAGCTTTGATACACTTTGTGTTGTTTTATGTTCTGAGTTATAATTTTTTTGGTCTTTTGTAAAATATTTTATTATTTTGTATTTGTTGCGGTTGACAAGTTATTAATCAGCTGTTTACTGAAATGTAATGCATGTAGTTATTTTACAGCAATGGTTTTCGAAAATTAGTAGCTACTATTGCACACTAGATGGTGCTTATATGCAGGTGTTAAGTATGAATGACAATCTCAAAGACGAAGAAGACTTATAGTTTGACAAGTTTAGTTTTTAGTTTTCCTTATTTTGCTTTGTTTTAGTAAATTTCTTATTAAAAGTGCAAAAAATATTTTTAAAAGTTATTAAAACTAAATGTTTTTGTATTCATTTTATTTGTTTGTTTTCATTTGCCTACGATAACATAATGTACGACAATTAGTGAAAATTACAGCCCGATTCTGTGAATTCTTGATAAATTTTTTATCAAGATATTTTGTCAAGATTTCGGATGGTATTCTGTGGCAACATTGATAAATAAAAAGCTTTTGAAATTCACCAGTTTGGTGAATTTCTATTGACAGCTGATTTTGTTTATTGTTGTCAAATTATTGGCACAAAGCAAAAATATGGATACATAAATTCTGCCTCCGACAACTGAAAAGGATCGCTAGAGTCGCGTAATCTACGTAAGTCACACCTACGCCTTCTTTTTTCCGCATTTTCTTCGTCTTCACAAATCAGCATTAACACAATTATTTCTTCTTCCATTTTTCTAAAAGGATACGCAAATTAATACATGTATTTTAAGAAAGAATCCATTATGTTGATATTTACATGAAGCGTGCACTATTTACCGAATTTGAGTACACACACACAATAAATTAGAGTTATCAATACCACATGAGACTTTGACAAATTATCAACTAAAAAGCTTTTATTTTTTGTAGTAGAATACCAAATCTTGATAAATATTCAAAAGTTGATAAATACTCAATGTGGTGAACTTATCAAGTGCACAGAATCGGGCTGTTAGTAGCTACTATTGCACACTAGATGGTGTTGAGTAAATTGTATGCAGCGTATGATTACACTAATACACTCATACATAGCTCACACCGATTTGATAACGCTTTACGATTGGTTAACTATTACATCGCACATCTTACTCTAAATTTGTGATTGTATTGTGAAAAAGATTTTTACCCCCAGCGTATAGATGTTTACACATCAAAAATAAACACGTTATAAAGGATATAGAAATTAAAAAAAAATTACAGCAGACAGTTGTCCGAGGCCTTCGGCCACGGACTGTCCCTGCAGGCTGTGTCAGAGACACGGCCATTAAGTTTAACGTAGAATACGCCATCCGATAAGACAGAAAACATATATAAGAATAAATTCATTTGCTTATATTATTTATCATTTATTGTTATATATGTTTTCTGTCTTATCGGATGGCGTATTCTACGTTAAACTAAATGGCCGTGTCTCTGACACAGCCTGCAGGGACAGTCCGTGGTCGAAGGCCTCGGACAACTGTCTGCTGTAATTTTTATATTTACCAACGGCATTTGATTCAAGTCCGTTTAAATAAAAAATATTATGTTCAATTTTTTTAAACTTAATTTAATTTATGTATTTTAATTAATATTTTTATTGAAATAAGTTCTGCGAATGTTGAGAGGGCCGCCCTAATATTAAAAAAGGTTTACCTTATCGAGTCTTCACATTAGCATTCGAGCGTTGTGTGAAAGCTTTACGCTTTACAATTCAAAATTAATGTTACAACAGCTTTATTGAAGCTTTCGCAAAAAAGCTTTATTACGTTAGCTTACTGTTTGTTTCACTGTTTACTAGATACATGTTGCCAAGCAACATTAGCTTGCTGTTCGTTTCACTTTTTACTAGATACATATTCCTAAGCAATGTTGAGCAACCAAAAACACTCAACCAAACACCACACATATGTTTGAGTGTATGTGTTTAAACAATTTTCATTTGAGAAATTAAAATACTAGAAATATATCAACCAATATGAAATGTATATCAAACGAAAGATAATATCTTCATTTACCTACAAAAAAAATTTTAAAAAAATTCATCTAGCCGTTTCCTCAAATTCAATGAAATAAAGATTACAACAATAAAAACCTGACATGACTATTCATACCGTAAGGTAAGACGTATTCTACGTCAAAATAAATTCTTATATTTTAGAATTAATGTTTAGCATTAAAAGAAAAAATTTTGCATTTTTAGCATTATTTTGATACCGATTTAGCTGCAACAATTTTATAGATCTGGTCACATTGGTGATGGTGTTCGATTATGTATGGTCTACGAAAATGTATTTTTTTTTATGAATATAACAAATCGATTCTGTCGAGCTGATAAATTCAACATAGCTGATAAATTACCAAGTTTCTGATAACTATCAGCTTTTGGTATTCTCATACTAAAATAAAAGCTCTTTTTATGACAAATTTATCAGCTTCCATTTTATGTTTGTTTTCTTTATTTTGACACTTCAAATTCACCAAAAACCTTTTTTTTGCTATGGTGTGGTTTCGTAGCTATCAGCTTATCAGGGTTTCTGTAGAATACCAATTAATTTCATAGCTGACAAGAAAGCTGATAAATTTTAAAAGTCTGATAATTTATCAGCTCAACAGAGAATCGATGTATAAGTCGCAAAGTGCCCGCATTACGACAATTGTTGATTATTTCAGTTTTAGCACTTTCTTTGGCTTGTTTTTGTTTCTGACAGCTTCTGGCAACACTGGAAAAGTCAGCCGAAACTCCTGCGTTGCAAATGTATTTACACCGTCTTTACTAAAGAACGGATCCCAATATTTGCTGCTGTCCTTTGCAGAACTACAGCCCCAGGTAAAATGCTATAATCTTGTCTGCTATAATCTACCTTCGCTGTAATGACGCAAATGAGAATTACATTCAAGCACTCATTCTTGTGCGGTCATTAACTAGTTCGCTGCTAATATGTACACAACGACGACAGAGCTTGTGTGTTGTCAGTGAATGTGATTGTTCGCGGTGGTTGTGATGGATGTTGTGTATGCTTAGGTGACTGGTTGACCAGGGAAATGCGGGTGGGAATGGCGGTGAGTGTTTGTTATTATGTACGGACAGATCATGACGTCACGTTACAATATGTAGTATATGTACTTAATTTCCTAAAAAAATTAGTGTTTTAAAGAAAAACAGATTGCATTCCAGTGAATATTGAAGATGCCTTATGAAGATGTCTTATGTTTTTAATTAATTATAAACATAGGAGTATTTGGGAAAAGCAATACGAAGCACTCATTCTGGGTTGTTTTCGGATGATACACGCACGGAGCTCTAGCGGGTTCTCTAAATCAGTGTGTAGGGTCTCCAAAAACCATAGAGTAATGTCATACAGAGCTGCCATTGTTCTCATCTGACATTTCCTTTCACACTATTCGTGATGCGGTCGGTGCTATAGGGGGCCGTTCAAGTATTACGTAAGCACTATAGGTGGGCGGGGGGATCTTTGCTTTGCTTATTTTTGATGACATGGGTGGTGGGGGGTCAAGATGGTGATTACGTCAGCATGATGGAAGCGCAGTAGCTGTTGTTACTGTTGTAGGGCAAGAAGAGCTTTGCTTACTTGCTTGATGACAAGGGGGAGAGGGGGTTAATAATTGTAATACATCTGCTTACGTAATACTTGAACGGCCCCTAGAGAGTTATTTGACGTAAATTGAATTACAAAAATTTTTGACTTAAATTTTTCATGTCGCTTTGATGAAAAATTGTGAAATTTGTTGTTATATTTAATCGTAAGTACATATTTGTGGTGTAGTTACACAAAACTTTTAACCCACAAAGCGAAATGCAGTTGCTGATTAATTGTTGTTTGATTTGAGCCATTGCCTCTATCTGGTATTATTAAATCAATACTTTCCAACATCCAACCACCCATCTGCAACAAACCAAATGTCATATATTTACTTAGAGAGTTGGCGTCTCCAAAAACACTCATTTAAGCAGTCCCTAGGCTGCACTTGTTTCATATAATTTGAACGTGCTGCTTTGTCCGGCGGATATGCTTCTTTGCCACTCTTGTCGGGCCTCACTAGGAGCATTAGCGCACCGTGTGGGGAGTGCCGACTGGTAATAAGTAAATACAAATACAAATGAATGGCGCTATGTGCCACGCAGCTGATGCCACAATGATGGTGTTAAATTCGGCCACCAGCCAAAATATGCGCCAGTCATCGAAAATTTGCGACGATCAGTGGAGCGTTGTCATAAAACCCTTGTTCAAATATGGCATAGATTAATACTTATAGTAGATCTACTAGTTCTCCCACCAAATTTATGACATTTGGCCTGGTGTGATATTTACGTTTTATGTTGAAAAGAATTGCTTTACTAATACCAGATAGAGGCAATGGTTCAAAACAACGAACAAAATAACAACAACGGCATTTCGTTTTGTGTGTTAAAATTATTGTGTTAAATACAACACAAATGTATGCTAACAATAACAGTCAATAAATAGATTTAAAACACATTTAAATTTCACAGTTTTTCACCAAAACGACATGAAAAATTAAAGCAAGAAGTTATTGTAATTCCACCTGGTGTATATCACTTTTCGTCAAACATCTCTCTATCACACCGACCGCATCACGAAGAGTGTGAAAGGAAACGTCAGATGAGCCAAATATTCTCTCTAGTCTGAGATTACTCTATGAAATATGTCAGAATTGATGGATTTATAAATTATTTAATTATTTACAAACCAAATAAAGGGTTATCCATTTCGTGGTTCCAAAAGTATAGGGCTGGAATTCGAAATCTGTCAAACTAAGTTGTTAAACCAATTTTTTTTCTTTTCAGTTGAAAGTCTGACATTGACGAAAATGGATCCCTTAACTATCGCACAACGCATACAAATTATTAAAACCTACTACAAAAATGGTGATTCTGGCACAGCCACATATCGTGCTTTAAGAGGAGATTATGGTTTACATAATCGTCCAACAACGCAAGCAATTGGCAAAATTGTGAAGAAATTTGAGGAGACTGGAGCGGTTACAGATATTGGAAGGCCTGTGCATCATCGGTTCGCTCGTTCCGCTGAAAATATCGCTGCTGTAAGTGAAAGTGTCGATTCCTCTTCGTTCTCAGGAATTAGGACTGTCTTACCGCACATTATGGCGTATTTTGCATTTGGATCTACATCTAAAAAAACCCCGTTTCCCATTACATCCCATGAAGGGATTGGGGAGAGCTTCTCACAACCAGTGAGCTGTGCGCTTTCTAATTTTTCACTCACTGATTGGGACGTAGAGTTTTTACACCGATCCCGAACGGTATTTTGAGAAGATTTTTCATGGCTAAATGCTCGATAGTGTCGCCGTCACTATGCGAGGTGACCGCCGCCGAAAGAAATTTTTAAGGTGGTCAGAGCAGGGATCGAACCCAGGATCTCATGTACAAGAGGCGCGCACACTACCCATTGCACCACCGACGGCCCACCACCGATCTACACCTACATCAATATAAAGTCCAACTCACACAACAGCTGAAGCCAGCTGATTCACAACGTCGTAGATGCGTGGAATGGGTGCTTGAACAACAGGCGGTGGACGTCCATTTTTCGAACAAATTTTTTTTTTAAATAAACAAAATTGTCGTATTTTGGGTTCTGAGAATCCTCAAGTAATTGAAGAGAGGCCATTACATCCAGAAAAAAATCACTGTTTGGTGCGCCCTTTGGTCCGAAGGTGTGATTGGACCTTACTTCTTCGAAAACGACGATGGAACGACTGTCACCGTCAATTCGGAGCGTTATGGTCATACGATAACCGACTTTTTTGCCTGCTATTGAAGCATACGACTTGGAGAATATGTGGTTTCAACAAGACGGTGCCACATGCCACACAACTCGAGCGAATATGGCTTTATTGCAAGAGACATTTCCTGGCCGCGTAATTTCTCGTCGTGGCGATATCAACTGGCCGCCAAGATCATGCGATTTGACACCATTAGACTTTTTTTGTGGGGCTACGCGAAAGACCGTGTTTATGCAGATAAACCTTCAACTCTTGAGCACTTAAGAACCAACATTCGTCAAGTTATGGCTGAGATAACGCCCAATATGTGTCAAAAAGTGGTTGGAAATTACCTCAAAATAATCAATGCTTGCAATACTTCGCGTGGTGGTCATTTAAATGATGTAGTGTTTCACACATAATGCCAACGTTCAATCTTTATAATAAAAAAGAGATATCATGAAAAAAATTATTTTATTTGTCTTTTATTTACGTTTACTTTTGAAACCGCAAAATGGATAACCCTATACAATATAATCAGATTGGTCATCAGTATCTAAATCAAATAAATTACTTTGTGACTCATTCGGGTCTTCTCCAACGTCCTCTTCTTCAATATCCTCGTCCTGAAAGCTATTATTACTCTACCAACATAACTGCCCAAGCATTGCCGCTGGTGACCTATTTTCGCTGTATCTGTAATCATTTAATGTATTATAATAAAATTTATTTTAATCAAAATAAACCATTTCAGATTTACATTTTAAAATTTCAAGATTTAAATTTAAAAAAAAAGGATTAGGGACATACGCAAATTCAAGATGAAGGATTCTCGTCTGTGAAATCCTCTAGTAAAATCTATTCCACAATAAATTGGCAGAACATTTGTATATTTTGCCGGTTATTTTGGTGCAGTTTCCTTCACCTTGTTTCAAAAAATGACAAGAAGGACGTCTGAAAATAAGGTTCGAGAAATTAGGTCTATGATGGCCCATAAGGAAATTTAATGAGAAATATATTCGTAAAACTTCACTTCTGAATCCGTAGCTGGTCATTTTAGTGTTCGTTTTTAGTACTTTTTGAACAAAGGGCGAAAACGACCCTTTACATTTTAAAATAGCGCATTCAAATATTCCAGGAAAATAATACCTGTCAAATTCTGAAATTCACATGTGCGAATTAGTATCGATCGAAGATCCCTAAGTATCAACATCACTGAAAGGCATATAATTTCAACAACAAGAACAGACAGAATTTTTCCACCATGTTCTTCTTTTTCCTCATGCATTCTCGCATTATTGCAGTGCTTTGAGGTGAGTTTTTAATCAATATCACAGAGTTGTATTCAGACAGAATTTTTCCACCATGTTCTTCTTTTTCCTCATGCATTATCGCATTGTTGCAGTGCTTTGAGGTGAGTTTCTAATCAATATCACAGAGTTGTATTTGAGTTTGTATATATTCGATTGATGATCAACCGATGGTATCAATTCAGGCACAGTAGCTGGCATCTGATGATGAACTTGTCACGGAGTTCGAAACTAGTCATGCCAGTGAGTGTGTGTTGAAACTGAATTGTCTATTATTTCCAACAAAAACCAACCATTTTTCAATTCGAAAAATGTTCATGACTTGTAAGCTTGTAGTATGAATTTCTCATACATTAACCAAAAAACTTACAAAATCGGTCAACAAAATTCAAATAAATACCTGTCAAATTTAACAGAAGACATGTTATCACAAGAATTCGCTCAATTCACTATTTATACTTGATTTTTAAATTTATTTTGGACAGTATCGGATAAGAAAATTCAAATTTGCCACGCCCATACAGAAAAAATGTGTAGCAACACAGCAGTCTATATTTTTGGGGTTTGACTATACTCACCTAGTGTGATCATTCAGCGCAGCAATCTTCTACCCCCAAAGCAAAAACCTAAATTTTGTTGCCTAGTGTTATTAAAGTACTAGTAGAATTCTTTATTCAAAAATTTTTAAAATTTATAAATGTGCGATATTACAAATTTTATGATTTCTCTGCCAATTTAATCAGATTAGAGCGACAGTTAAATTCCTAAAACAAATGCACAGAATCCCTCCATTTGATCAGCGTCATGCCAATTATTTACATCTTCCTGGGGTGGTAGTTAATATGGCTGTAATAGAACACATAAGTTACCGTTTAAGTTTAATGCAAGATTTAGACAGATGTATAATATTTTCACTTACGCAGATTTTTTAGACATGCGGCTACAGTCGCGCTGCAAGGATTAGAGAATTCCTTCTTGGAACCATCTTTCAGGGTGGCACAGACAGGTCTATATTCCATGGTACAAACAGTAGGACAATTCCTCTGGGGTACTACACCTTTAGTTTGTGGCAAAGCCAATGCGATGATAACCATGATAGCTAAAGTGATTGCCAATTTCGATGACTGCATGTTGACAGATAAATCAGACGACGTCTACTGTATTCCGTAGTTAATCTCGTATTGGCGATACAAAGCAAATCATTGCTGATTTATAGATTTCTTTCTCATTGTCATTTTGTACAATGAATATTTGCCTTATCGAAATGTACTTTACATATCTTTGTGTGTTTCAGTGTATTAATAAAAAAAATTGTGTAAACTTTTTGTGGTTTTTCTAAAGTATTTCACCGCTGGCTGCTACGTTCTTTGTTTTGTTAAAATGCATATTGGGAAATTATGGGAACACGCATATGTTGTGCCATTTATGGAGAAATTGTGTATAAAACTGTGTAACTGATTTTGCGTGTGTTTTAAAGGGAATCCCCTGTAATACTGGGCGGTATCGAGTAGTTGGCACAAACTTTGCGGGGCGTAGTTGTTTGCAATACAGGAGCTTATCTTATACATATTCGTTCGGTCGGATGGGGTTTATTTTATAATTATAAATTTCAAGTATTTCTACCTGTTAAAATTTGTATGCATAAGTTTCCTTAAAAGTAGGTAGGAATGGGCGCTATTGTTACGTGTGCGTCTGTTAAGTGCATGCAAAAATGTCATCCCTAATTTTAAGTTTAAGTTAAGTTTGCCAAATCTACCTGTTCCTGTGTCCTGATCAGATTACGTAAAAACTCTGTTCGCTACCCGAAAAACTCAGCTCCTCCTCAACATAAAACTCTCACTCCGAGTTTAAAAAAATTAAACTCTCGCGCCAATTTAATTATTGCATTTTTTGTCTATTTGAATCGCTCCCGAGAGAGTCAAATATAAAAAATAGAAATTCGATTCGGAGTGTAATTACTATTTTACACGGTTGGAACGAAGACCCTTTCGCTGTGTAAGGCGCCCGTTGAAAAATACGATAATTTAAATGGATCTTTATGGAAAGATACGTTTTGTACAATGATAAACTTTTTTTAAGAAAACATTTTTTACAATTTTCTATATTTATTCAAGCTCAAGACCTTTTTAAATAAGGGTTATCCATTCTGTGGTTTTAAAAGTAACCTGGCGTTTACACAGGACAGTTTTGCTCCGACAGTAGAAATACATTCACACATTTTTACTACCGCACTTACACTTCTCTCACTTGCCTCGCCACTGGCTCTGATTTTTCAATGACAGTAACTTCGGCAAGAGATTTGAGAAAAGCGGCCAGATCATGGCTGAACTAGTAAAGGTTGGCGCAATAGAACAACTGATTTTGCCTTCTTATGACTCCATCTGTTAAATTCAGTGAATTTTGTTGTTGTAATTTTTTTGTTTACTGTGTTTGTTCATATGGATCTGTGTTGAATTTCACGGTTCGATTCATGAAACAAAAACTAAATGCCTGTTGTTGGTTCACACAATTACAACAAATCCTACTGCGTCAACCTCTACTAGTTCAGCCATCGGCCATATCGGTGACATTTCGTAGTAATTTTAGAAAAAAGCGAAACATCGCAAACGACTTTACAAATTGGGAAATATATTTGTATTTGAAAATTTTTGCTAAATTTTATTGAAATATTGTTTGACAATACAAACATATAAACATGAATACATGTCTAATTTTGTAGAGTACATCAGTTCCATTGTAATTTGGAGAAGTAAGACAAAACACATTGGCAAAAGAGCGAAGAAACAAAAAATCAGAGCACGAAATTTAATGAAACGACACTGTCGGCGGTTGTACTGTCTTTATAACTGTCTTCATAACTGGCTGGACGCGTATGTATAACTGGCTGGACGCGTATGTATAACTGGCTGGACGCGTACGACATACAAACAATTTTTCTCCTTGTGACAACTAATACATATGTGACTTGCTCCACGAAAAGGGACCTTTGCGCCGAAAATAAGTTATTGAGAAAAACGCGTTTTTTCGGCGCAGAGGTCCCTTTTCGTGGAGCAGGTCACATATTCTCAACTATCTTGTCTCAAACTGTCCCGTGTAAACGCACCGTAAACG
Organism: Phaonia tiefii; assembly: GCA_963931995.1. NCBI lineage: Eukaryota > Metazoa > Arthropoda > Insecta > Diptera > Muscidae > Phaonia > Phaonia tiefii. The sequence goes on from OZ008367.1 coordinate 199,860,999, forward strand.
TAAATAAAAGACATAAAATATTTTTGTTCATGATATTTCTTTTTTATTACAAAGTTTGAACGTTTATGTTATGTGTGAAACACTACATCATTTAAATGACCACCACGCGAAGTGTTGCAAGCATTGATTCTTTTGAGGTAATTTTCAACCACTTTTCGACACATATTGGGCGTTATCTCAGCCATAACTTGACGAATGTTGGTTCTTAAGTGTTCAAGATTTGAAGGTTTATCTGCATAAATACGGTCTTTCGCGTAGCCCCACAAAAAAAGTCTAATGGTGTCAAATCGCATGATCTTGGTGGCCAGTTGATATCGCCACGACGAGAAATTACGCGGCCAGGAAATGTCTCTTGCAATAATGCTAAGTCGTATGCTTCAATAGCAGGCAAAAAATCGGATATCATATGACCATAATGCTCCGAATTGACGGTGACAGTCGTTCCATCGTAGTTTTCGAAGAAGTAAGGTCCAATCACACCTTCGGACCAAAGAGCGCACCAAACAGTGACTTTTTCTGGATGTAATGGCCTCTCTTCAATTACTTGAGGATTCTCAGAACCCCAAACACGACCATGTTGTTTATTAACATACCCACCCTTATTTAAAAAGGTCTTGAGATTGAATAAATTTAGAAAATTGTTTGTTTAGAAAACAGACCGAGTATAAACTCCCGCAAGGGAAATGATGAAAAAATTTTTTTTATACAATGTATTTGTTTTTTTTTTAAAGGATTTTTTTTTTTTTAGAATTTAAATTTTTATTGACCATATTCTTGTTTTACAATTTTTCATGCCTTATTCTAGAATTTTATCTTCTCCCCCAACGTCTTAAGACTGTACTGGGAATATATGTTTTATATATAATTTAAGTGCCTGTAAGACCAGCCCACTTACACTCTTGCGTTAATGTATTACTCTTCTTCAGTTTAGCTTTCGCGGGAAACGGACCATAAAACCCGGTTTTTTTTAAAGGATATTTGTATTCCTTTTATTAAAAGCTAATGTGGGTAGTAACCTCAATTTACTTATAATTCGTACAACCAGCCTACTTAGTCTGATTTCGAACTGGACCGCTAACAACGGACTATCACTTAACCCAATAAAAACCGAGCTTATCTAGTACTCTCGGAAATATAAAATACCCGCATTTGAACTGCCGTCAGTTAATGGGGTTCAATTCTAATTGACGGAAAAGGTCAAGTATCTGGGGATAATTCTCGACAGAAAACTGTCTTGGAAACCGAATGTGGAGGAGAGGGTGAAAAAGGCGTCTGTTGCTCTTTACTGCTGTAAAGGGGCTATAGGACAGCGCTGGGGACTGTCTCCTAAGATCACCATGTGGATTTATACGGCAATAGTCAGACCAATACTTCTCTATGGCATCGTAGTTTGGTGGAGGTCCCTCCAAAAGAAATATATTCTGAATTCCTTGATGAAAATTCAAAGATCAGCACTGATTAGCGTTTGCGGGGCAATGGGCACGACGTCAGGTACTGCACTTAATGGTATCCTGAACATCTGTACTCCTGATATCATGGCCGAATCGGCAGCCGCTACATCCCTGGTGAGAATCAGAGATTGTGGCGTTTTGATATCGGGGCATTCCGGACACGCTGAATTACTACATCGGATCAACTCTATTCCCGTAAAAACGGACTACTGTATCCTCTACCTTTTACCAGCGACTAATCTAAGGACTTCTATTCCGAACAGGAATACCTGGTCACTGAAAGGGGACTTTTCACGCATGGATCAAAGTTGGATGAGCAAGTAGGCTATGGCGTCCATTCACCGGACCTAAATGTTAATATCTCCTTCAAGCTGCCTGATCAATGTAGTGTATCTCAGGCGGAAATTACCGCCATTCTGGAGGTTGCTGAACTACTGAAAAGTAGTGTCACAACCCTCCGGAGAATATGTATCTACACAGACATCCAGGCTGCCATAAAATCCCTGGAAGCCATGTTTGCTACGTCCCTGACGGTGAAAGAATGCCACTCATCACTTAGGGTGATGGCAGAGTATTTTGACATCAGGCTCATCTGGGTACCGGGACACAGCAACATTCCAGGCAATTGCGTAGCGGATGCGTTAGCTAGACAGGGTACTACGGCACAGGTTCTTCCGGTAAAAGAAGGTGTTAGTATACCAATCTCTACCTGCCGTTTGCAGATCAGGCAGTGGGCCGATAATATGTTCAAGGACATGTGGAGACTTACTTCAACTTGCAAACATGCCAGGGTCCTCTGCCCACAGGTGGACAGGAAGAGGACTAGGCAACTACTTAACTTGCTGAGAGGCAGGTTATCCACAATGATAGGAACACTTACGGGATATTGTCGTGTAGGAAAATACGCCCTAAGATTGGGACAGAAACTCCACTCTCTGTAGATGCTGAATGGAAGAGGACGAGGAAACGACGAAACCTTCTCTTGGATTACACTGCTCTGGCAGGACTGCGAAGTAGAATATTCGGAACACATTTAGTTAGCACCGTAGCCCTACAGGATATTCCTGTAGGTCTTATAGACAAATTCCTTGAAAGGGGAAATTGCCTAGACGACTAGTCAATAGTTGCTATGGAGGAAACAGCAGGTATTACAATGGGCTTCTTTAGCCTCAGTGTGCTAGACAGCGTGCTGTCTTGCAGCCTTTTCAAACAACTAATGTGTTTTTTAAGAAAAGGCACAATTTTTAAGAAGAAGTACTTTCTGTAAGAGAAAGCAAAGAGTATGATTTTTTTTTAAAAAAGAAGTACTTTTTTAAGAACAGGTACTGTTTAAAGAAGTCGTACTCTTTTTAGGAAAAGGTTATTTTTTTAAGAAAATGTACTTATTTTTAGGAAGGCTACTTATCTCAAGAAAAGAAAAGGTATTATTTTATTTATAAGAAAGGGTACCTTTAAGAAAAGGAATTTTTGTAAGACAAGAAATTTCTTTTAAGAGAAGCTATTTTTTGAAGAAAAGGTTTTTTTTAAGAAATGGGATTTTCTTTGAATTGGTAATTTTTTCAAGAATAGGTACATTTTTAAGAGTAGTTACTTATCTCAAGAAAAGTGATTTTGTTTCATTAAAAGGTTACTGTTTAAGAAAAGGTACTTTGTTTAAGAATAGGAATAGGTATTTTTTTTGGAGAAAATTTACTTTTTTTAAGAAAAGGCACTTATTCAAGAAAACGTTATTTTTATTCTTTTTAAATTCTAAACTTCTTTTATTTTAAATTTTCTAAATTTACTTTTTATTGGCTTCAAAACTACACTATATACTAAATATTGGCTACAGGCTCAACCTAGAAAGTTTCCAATAAACAAGAAATTTGCCAACATGTGTTAGTCTAGACACAAACCAAAGTAAAAGTACCCAATGTAGTTAATAATACTGGGTTGTAGCATAATAGTGTTAAAAAAAATAGTTTAATTTTTTTTAATTAGCCCTCATTCCGCAACGTGCGATAAGGAACTTCATTCATGCTAAACGGTGAATAACAGCGAAACGTGTCCATCGATTTTTATGAGCCACATATGATTTTGTTCATAGGTCATGTGACTTTAGGATAAACTAATACAACTTTACACTTTCAGCCATTTCTTCACCTTAGCCCAAGTGCTAGATAAAAGATGAAATATGACAAACTTCATAATATTATGTGGACAATTTTCAATGGAAACCGCAAAAAGACAAAATTCATTATTAACCCTTACAAGGCAGTTAGTTTTTGCTTATTTTTTTGCTTATTATTGGGCTAAGATATGTGTTGTGGAGTGTTCGGATACTTATAGTGAAATTTTATGGTGATCATTTTTGTAGAACATTTTGACCACGTCCCCTGTCATTTTGGAGCAGTTTTTTGCGAGTTTTCAAAAAAAAAAGTAAAAATTATGGTTGTACGTGACAGTTTGAGGGTTAATTTCTGCCACAAAAATGTTTATCTGAATCGTTTCTATAAAACTTCTGAACATATTTTGTACCTCAGAAGTAAGGAGCACATACTTTTGCATGCCGATATGTTCCGAGGGGCGACAATTTTGACCCGCCCTAATAAAAATTCTGATCAGATCTGGCAAAACGCCGATACACGTATATTTTTTATAGACCATTCTACCAGAATCCGTTGACAGAACCCCATCATTTTGAAAAAAATCTAAATTTGTCTCACAGTGTATTTAGCGCAATGTCAATCTGCTATTGAATATGGGCACCTTTGAGTATGTGAATGACGCAATGAATGACTTAGGGCGAGGGTATCATTAAGTCGGTTCATCCGACTGAAACTTATGTACTGGTTTTTCACAGTATTTGCAATACAAACGAAAAAGCTAACAGTAAAAAATAGAAAAATTAAATGTGAGACACGGACCTCAGATTTGTACTATTACCCGGAGCAAAAAGTATTGTGTTTTTCTTTCTATAGAAGAGTTGTCAAATTTTTCTACAGAAATGTTTTACAATTTTTCTTTAGAAAAGTTATAAAAGTTTTCTATAGAAAAATTGTAAAATTTTATAGAAATCTTTTTAAATTTTTCTATAGAATAGTTTTAATATTATTCTATAGAAATTTTTTGAAATTTTTCTATAGAAATGTTCTCAAATTTTTCTATAGAAAAGTTTTAAAATTTTTCTATAGAAATGTTTTAAAATTTTTCTTTAGAAAAGTTTTAAAATTGTTCTATAGAAATGGTTTCAAATTTTTCTATAGAAATCTTCTTAAATTTTTCTATAGAAATACTCTCAAATTTTTCTATAGAAAAGTTTTAAAATTTTTCTATAGTGTTGTTATCTTGGTAATAAAAAATTATAATTATATGTGAAATTATTATTGGCAGATTCTACAGATAATATTATTTATTAAAATGTTTGTTTTGATACAAAATGTTTACATTTTCATTCATACTTTCAAGTTTTAAAACAAAATTCGAAGTAGAGCGCCCCTAGCGGTCAGTAGAATAAACTGATTCGAACAAATTCCAATTTGAAGTAGAAGTAGAACCTACTTCTATGACAAATTTGAATTCCAATTTCACGAAAAACATGAGAGGGCATTATATGCAATACTGTGAGTGGGAACGAGAAGGCTTGAATTACAAATTCGTTGCTGCCATTGTGAACGCTACTTTAAGCCGCATTCACAATGCAAGCGACAGTTTCGTTTCTCATGCCAATTTGAAAATATTTCTATAGAAAAATATTAAAATATTTCTATAGAAAAATTTTAAAACATTTCTATAGAAAAATTTGACAACTTTTCTATAGAAAAATTTTAAAACTCTTCTATAGAAAAATTTGAAAAGTTTTCTAAAGAAAACCACTTAATACTTTTTGCTCCGGGTAGTGGTACAAATTTGAGTTCCGTGTCTCACATTTAATTTTTCTATTTTTTACTGTTTGCTTTTTCGTTTGTATTGCAATTCTCCATGGTTTTCAATCCCCAAATATGTATACTGCTGTATAATGTAAACAATGTTGCCAGTCAGCTGTTTTTTCGAACTTATTCGAACAAATTTGTTGCTTGCATTGTGAACGCCTGTTGAATTTGTTGCTATCATTGTGAACGAGCCTTTATTCTTGACGTACATTTGTGTTAACCTGGACACGAAAGCAAAATATATGTTATTGTTGCCTTGATATATTGGCCGTAGTGCTGGTATCACCTGTTAGAAGAAACATTTAGATTCGAAGTAAACTGTTGCTTACATTGCGAACGCCCATTGAAAATGTTGCTTGCATTGTGATTCCGGCTTTACTCTCTTCGATGCCTCTTTCATCGAGTTCGAGTTGCTTTGGTAATTTACTTTTTGGTTGGACCATTGCGGACAGAAATAAAAGGAAATGGGTATTTTTGTGCGATGGAAACATAATTTAGCTGTCATTAGTATCAATCAAACACTTTCAAACTTAGTTTGCTGCATGGTCCCTAATCTACACGTGTTCTTTGGTCTCTCATTCTACATCATTTCCCTAGTGGCCTTTCGGTCAGCTGTGCCATAGAAATCCCCTGGTTAAACCCAACCATAAAAAATACACTTTCTTACATTATCTTAAACAGGGACTACACGAAAAATCGCCAACGTCGATCAAAGCAAAATACCAAAATGATTTTCATATTTGCTTTGACTCATGATCACTTTTTTTTTTGTACATGTGCACGCATACGACTTTATTGTCACTACACCACATAAACATTCACATCAATCTGATGTATCGTGTATTCCCCGCGTTAAAATTTGCCTGGGGGAACGGAAAATGTTATTGCCAGACAGTGAATCATCTTTTAAAGCTGCCTGGCACAAAATCGTCAGCCATATACAGCTGTATATAGGAATGGGGTGAATAGGATAGGTTAGGTTAGATTGAAAAAGAGGGGCCAATCAGATCCGCCCATGCTGCCGCATACACCTAAGCTAGACAATCGGCCTGTTGCGCGCTTTAGGTGATGGTCGCCCATATACTAAACAAGTATCCTTCATCTGAGGAACTCTGTGTCCTTTACGTACCTCCTCAGTTTTATTCAGTCGACCCCCGTCAGAATAGTCAAGTGTCCTCCTGAAAATGTGGCACCCTAGCCCTCGCTAAAGTCGGTCATTGACATAGAAACTGTTCCCTTGTTTCAGCGTCTTCCATACACGCCCTAAACTAACCTGATTCCGCGCACCCCATTCGGAGTAATTCTGTTGAAAGCCGGAGTGTCCAGCAAGTACCCCGTCATCATACTCAGTTCAGCTTTGCGTAGCTCAACAAGTCTCCCCTCCTTCACTTTATCACAGTTTCCTCATAGGGTTTATCTTGTCGGTCGGTTTCATGTTGTATGGACGAACTTAGCCCAACGACTCAGTTCACCCTTCATTTAGCCAAAGCGTTTCTTGCTCTCCAGGTTGAACATATCCAGGTCTCTACCGTTTTTTGGCCAGATCATTAGCCTTCATATTTCTTTCGACTACGCAATGTTCCGGGACCCATATGATATGCAGCTAGTTTTGTTCCGAGAACTTCTCAATCTTCCTCTTGCAATATAGACCATCCTACACGCAAAGAAAAAACTCGTTCCTCCCAAACGAAATCTCAGATAACTGAAGTTCGTTTGGGGACTGTACTTGGGAGAAACGAACTTCTGTTAAGCCGTACATGTCATTTCGTGTGGGAGAACCGAAAAATGTTTGCAGCAACCGAGTTATGAAAAATATAAGCTGAAAAAAACGTTTGCGGGAAACGAAACCCGATTTCGCCAACTGTTCCCTCGGTTACAGCAACCGAGTTCTAGTTGATCCTAACTAAAAAACGTCTGCGAGGACTGCAAAATGTTTGCAGTAAACGAGTTATGAAAAATTAAAGAGAAAAAACTTTTACGAGAAACGGTTCCACCAACGAGAACTCGTTTGCAACTACTACATGAACGGTTGCGATTAATAAATTAATACAAATCAATCGAAGTATTGTTGTGGCAACCGAGCAATAAACGTTTTTTTTCTTTGCGTGTATATATTACAGTCTCGAATTCAATTGGCCGTATTGCCGCTTGTCTGTCCGTGAATATGTTAACTTCCAGGATTCATGTTTCACCTAGCCACCTCAGGGGCTCCGTGATTGCCCTTACCTCTGCTTGTATAACTGTGGAATAGTCTGGAATCTTCTCTCCTTGTCGTCCGTGGACTATGAATGCCGACCACCGATAGTAGAATCCTTTTTATCCAATAAACCGAACTTGGCCCGTTTTGCCATCGTTTTGTGAAACATCCATATTGCAGTGTATCCGCTTGTGCAAAAGACGTCTCCTCACAGGGATTCTGCCGGTTATCAATCTCTTTTCTCTGCCATTTGTGAAATATAATAAAAAAAAAAAACAGAAGTAAATAATACACGCTTGATTTGCATGAACTAGATTTGTATATAAGTATGTTGTTCGTGTGTCAACTCATAGTGATAACCAAGGCATAGTTGAAACCTTCTGAAAAAAAAAACATGAGAGACAACAAAGAAAGGAGAAGCAAGAGAGCAGAAGATTCTCATTTCATAGAAAAGTAATGCATTCAGTAAGTAAATGTAAAACGGGTAAATTTAAATATTTTAGTTTTTTATATTAATGATTTATTTTTATTATAATAAATAAAGAAAGAAAGAATACTTCGTTTCTAAATATTATTATGTTTGGGAGTAAATACGCATATGTTTACACGTAAGTATATGGAGGTTTGGTGCAGACACGCGAATACTTCCACGTTAGTATGTGGATGTTTGGAATGAAGCCGTCATATGTTTCCAAGTAAAAGCATACATATTTGTCAATAAACATACTAATTTTGCATTGAAATTCACCTGAGTTTGCAACTTTGCAAACATATAAATATTTAAAGTGTGTTCCAAACATATACATAGTTCCTGCAGAATATATTTGGGAGAATATGTTACAGATACCTTTTTTTTAGTGTGCAAAATTCTTTCCAGTTCAGTTTGCGATCTAGAATAAGTCCTAGCTATTTCATCACCTTTGACAGTCTTATTGTCTTTTCCATATGGCGAGGCTTGTCTTAGAGGCAAATCTTCGCTTTCTTGGTGAGCAAACATACTTCCATTTTATGCGGGTTTTCATTCTGGTACCTTGGCCGTGCCTATTTAAGAGATTTCTGAAGTGCTTCTTCACCCTTCTTCATAGATGGTCAGGGATTTTTGCCCTCAGAAGTATCACAACGCCAACTGCATAACAAACTGAATCGCAACCTTCTTCAGTTACAGTCCCCAGTAGACTGTTTATGGATGTAATCTACGGAAGCGGATAGGCTCACCGAAAATGTCTCTATATAGTGTACTGCCTCGTGTAAAGCGGTTTCACTGACCTTCCCTTGAAGTAAGTATGATATAGGTATTTCATGCTTTCGTCTGGTAACTGCCTATTCACCATGTCGTCCGCAATTCTCTGCAGTTTTTAGCAGAAACGATGTTAGGCATATCGGGCGGTAAATGATATGATTGATGTAACAAACGTTGGTTAGTCCCAATTACTTATAAATCCCCAAAACGAGGTTCATTTACCTGACATTTCGCTTAGACGTAACACATTTTTTCTTTGCGTACTACGATCAATTACAAAGTGAAACACGAAAAAATATAACTATATACGGACACCACTACGTGATAAAACTTTATCTTCAAGGTCAAAATCGCAAAAAACTTTAAAAAATTCGATTTTTTTAAACTTTTTTCCCCTGTTCAGGTTCGTAGGTAGCAAACCCTTCATAATGCAAGGAAATAATCAACTACAAGAATGTACCTAAGATCTCAACAAACAACTTTCTTGAACATATGCACTTTCTAGGAATGAAGATACCTAAGATCGCAAGTTGTTTATTAAAATCGTAGGTAAATTTTTGTAGTTGATTGTTTCCTTGAATTTTGAACGGTTGCTATGTACCTATGGACCTGAACAGGGGAAAAAAGCTAAAAAAGTCAAATTTTTTAAAGTTTTTTGCGATTTTGACCTTGAAGATTAAGTTTTTTGTTCTTTATGACAAGAGCTACAACTTTCCCTCAGAAAGTAAATCAAAATTCTGAACGATTTGCAAGATATGAGCCTGACAAAATGATCACTTTTTTGCAAAAATGACACCGAGTCCCCAAATCTTTGGGGGCCCATACAAAAAAAAGTACACGACTTTAGGCAAAACTGGGAGACACGGGTCTTTTTTTTGGTCTTTAATCACGTAGTGGTGTCCGTGGTTATATTTTCATGACATTACACACAGTGTTAGCAAATAAACTCTGTTTATGTTCTACAGAAGAAAACTTGTGATTTTTTTAATTTGTTTGCAAAAACTTGTAAAAGCTTAAGATTTAATTTTCAAAATTGAATTAATAAAATATTTCCACATTCACAGCAGATTTTGAAGACAAGGACCCTCGCTGACTGTTATTACATCTGTGAAAAACAAAACAAAACAAAAATTTAATAAATAGTACGTATTGAAATATATTTCGAATTCTTCTCTTACCCAAGTTATTATGGCAGCGGGCAGTCTCACTCTGGCAACGATTGCCAAATCTCATTTTATAGCCACCATTCAATGTGACACAAACAGGACTTACATTGTGACTGCAAAATGTAGGACATGGAGTAATCGCCTTGATATCTTGAGAAAAGCTCTTTTTGTTCGTTAGTACATTCAGAACAGAGAATATTGTAAAAATTAAAGGAAATTTTAAAGAGATCATTATCCTAGGGGGTTGTTAATGGATCTGTGCTTTATTCTATATTGGGTAAATTAATGAGAACTCAATACCGAATATCTGTTTTAAGACATTCATTACTTTGACCCTCATACAACGAAGTGAAACGAAAACATATGTGTGCCAATTACACTAAACGACGGATAACATTTTTCAGTGTGGCCAAGAAAAAATTACAAAAATTAAAATTTGTCAAACAAAATGCGGTTTAAAGGTGGCATTAAACCTATATTTTAGTAAATGAAGGGTTAATATTTGATTCACTTTCTTTTCCAGGTGTACACTTCTGTTTTCTGGACGTTGAAAATTATCATTTATTTGTAGCGGAACTGTTTGGGATAGATGCACAACTAAAATTTCTCACGCAAACTAACTCAATCACAAAGATTTCTGCACTATTCACATTCATACTCGATTCACGTGAGTGAATTTGGCGTTGCTCACACTCATGCAAGATTCACGGCAGCCATGTGATTCCCGCCCCTCTCTATAAAAAACAAGGTTCCACACTAGACAACAGCTGGTTGTGCGTTATATTTAACATCATTGATTGAATTGGTTTAAACTTTTTTGCTACTTATGTATATTTTCCCGTATTTCTGTAGAACGGTGCTGTTATTTATTTATTCAATACTGAGCTTACTCTTGCTGAATGATTTTATTAATTGTTTTACTTATGAAGTTCGGAATACAGTTACTTGATTCAAGTCATTAACATCCGGGCATAATATTAATTCAGTTGCTATTGTTAATATTTTACCTCCAACGCCTGAAATGTTCATTATAAAGGGTTTTTCAACAGAGACGCTACAAAAGTAAATCGATAGGGACAGCAAACGACGCCATATTTTTCCCCGCTCTTTTGACATTTCTCTTTAGTAAGGTTTGCCATTCATCATGGAAAGATATACGAGCCAACAACGAGTCGAAATTATTAAAATTTACTACCGAAATTTGGAGTCAGTGGCCTCAACTTTAAGAGCGCTACGTCCAATTTATGGTCTTCATAATCGTCAATCGAATGGCTTCGTCAATAAGCAAAATATGCGTTATTGGTCAGACAGCAATCCACACGTAATCTATGAGTCATCATTGCATCCCGAAAATATTACGGTTTGGTGCGGATTATGGGCCGTACTTCTTCCGTGATGATCAAGACCGGCACATTACTGTGAATGCGAATCGCTACCGTTCAATGGTAACCGAATATTTTTAGGCCCAATTGGATAATATGGACTTGGAGGACATGTGGCTCCAACAGGACGGCGCCACAAGCCACACAGCGAATGCCACAATCAATTTATTGGAAACCAAGTTTGGTGAACGTGTTATCTCACGAAATGGCCCAGTCGATTGGCCGCCTCGGTCGTGCGATTTGACGCCGTTAGATTATTTCCTGTGGGGCTACGTCAAGTCTATGGTCTATGCCAACAAGCCAGCGACGATTGATGAACTTAGTACGAATATCGAACGTGAAATTGCAGCAGTATCGGCCGATTTGTACTTGAAAACCATCGAAAATTGGGTTCAGCGTCTGGACTTCTGCAAGCGTGCCCGTGGTGGCCGTGCAAAAGAAATCGAGCTCCATACATAACGTCATCGAACGTACTTTCACAGGAATAAAGAATTTCATTGGTATCTAAAACCGGTTTTGTTTTATTTAAAAAAAACTTTTGTAGCGCTCTTATTGAAAAACCCTTTAGAGTCTGATAAACTTCAGCAAACTTTAAACCCTTTACACAGTAAAGCCGAATAGCTATTCACTACAACAGAGGCGGAAAGAGCCAGTCAGTCATGCCATTCAGTCATGTAGTTATGCGAGTAGAGTATTAAACCCGAATCCAGCGAAATCGGTTTACCTGTTTTTTGGCAAATAACTGTGTGCCGGTTATTAAAAATTGCAATTTTCGATTAAACCGAAAACCGGATATTTGACGTTGGTTATCGGTCGGTGCAAGGGTTAGTGTGCACGGCTTTTGTAAACGATAACGTGGGTTCGATCCCAGCTCTGAACACCTTGCATTTCTCCGACAACGGACACCTCGCTTAGTGACGTCGCCAGTATCGCTGTCTCAGCCACGACAAAACTTTTCAAAATACCATTCGGACCAAGTGTAAAACTGTAAACACAGTGTAGTAAACTTGAAACGAGACAGTCTCATTGATTGTGAGATCCGGCACGCGGTTAAAAGCAAAAAACCCGGTTACCCGGTTTTTCGGTTTTGGATACTCTAGTTGGAACGCTGAGCTCCGACGTGACTAGGCCGCCCAAGAAGCAGTCGGATTTTCATTTATTGGAACTGCGGACTGTGTTGTTGCAGGGGGTATCCATGCCACAGTTGGCCGACATGCTACTTGGAATCTGATAGCGAAAACAGTAGATATGAGAATGAGCGATAAGCCACGAGAAGCAATCCATGCAGAAAACTAAGTTCAAATAGTCTTCGATTCAGGGGATATCCATGACACAGCTGATCGACAATGAGGTTGGGAATTAATAGAAAACAGAGTAGAAAGGGGATAGAGCGATAAGCAACCAGAAGCAAACCATAGAGCAATGTAAGTTTAAATAGTGTTTGATTGATCCAGGAGGTTTCTATGGCGCAGCTGATCGAAATGCCACTAGGGAAATGATGTAGAATGAGAGGCCCAAGAAGAGATACAGATTATAGACCATGCAGCAAACTAAGTTTAACAGTGTTTGACTGATACTAATGAGAGCTAAATTATGTTCGCATCGAACGAAAATACGCATTCTCTCTTATTTCTGTCCGTATTATGCCAACCAAAGTGTAAATTGCCAAAGCAACTCGAACTCGATGAAATGGCCTACTACCTCGCCGTAATGAAGAGGCATCGAAGAGAGTAATGGAGGCTCTTTAGTATTGCTCTGCGATTGATCCTAATAACGGGTAAATTATATTTTAAGTTGGCCGCATCGACCAAAGACGCACTTTTTGATTTATGTCCACCTAAAGTGTAACTGAAACTCAGTGAAATTTCCTACTATCTTGGCAATCACTTTCGATTAATTCGATTAATTTATACATAGTTTTGTCAACTCGTTGATCGCTTTATTGACTGAAGGGAAACGAACTGGTGGAAGTTGCAAGTTTTAACGTCAAGATAAGTGTTCTGTCGCTGAGGTTTGATAAACACAGCAAAAATTATTATTGTGAATGTTCAAAATATTTGTATATACCATCGTGAATGCACAAAATTAAAAATAGAGGATTTTGATCAATCTTCGCACAATTTTGTTGTAGTTAACCTGTAAAACAGCTGACACAAGTTCGATTCCTAATGGAAGAAGGGCAAAGTGGAACATCAAATGAGACGGATAAAAAATCTATTATAAATTAATCTATGCGCTAGAGAACACTAAGAAAGGTATGAAGACTCTTATCTATTACCTTATGGTTGTAAATAATTCACGACATTTCTGTGCTTGTATCCCTGGCGATTGCAAAAAAGGGGTAATAATACCAAAACTTCTAAATTATTGGTCTGATTGTTTAAGAATGTACTAGGTATTTGTTAGGCTACCAGAATATGGTATGTTAAATAGTGCTACTGCCTGCCAAGTTACACTATCACGGGGACGTTCAAACCCACATAGCCTGTAATTTCTAAACTTGTAAGCAGATTTAAAAAATTTCTACCCGATACAAAGATATTTGGAATCAAATATGCATGTACATTTTAAATGTTTGATTCCCAATATCTTTGTAACGGTTAGCGCCCTCACACACAACTCCGCATAGGTTTTATGTGTGCTGCTTACAAGTTTAGAAGGAACAGGCCCTGGAAGTTTGAATATCACAAAAGGTGGTATATTTTGACACCCTGTAGCATAACGTATGTTGAAACAGGGTGCGTGTATGGACCATATTCTAATAGCCCAGCTCCAGTCCGGGTGGACCTGGGCAATGTATGTCCAGGCAGTACATCCTGGGCAATGGATTTATCGGAAACCTCCGTTAGCTAGCTAGAGACACATTCATATTCCCCTGACCAACGACGGCTCAAAACTGAAGCAACCAAAATTCAGTTTCCACTCACTGCATTCTGGTCAGCGTCTGATCCATAATGGGCGGCTGAAACATGACTATGCTGGCAGTAGGTAAAATGAAAACCACGGCGGGATGGGTTTGCCTCCCGCCACCGTTATAGAGGCAATGCAAATGCACAAGACGTATAATAAATGAAACAAACCCCTAACTGTTGACGAACCTCGCAAACGCTATAACGACCACGACTTAAGGATATGCATTTGGAACGTAAGACCACTTTCCAACTGGCGGATGTACTCCAAAAATATAAAGCTGCCATCACAGCCATGCAGGAAATTCGATATGGTTACCAGAAAGAAAAACTGCGATATTTACTACAGTTGCCATGAGTGAAAGCATGAATTCGGGTGTGGATTTATAGTTGGCAAGAGACTACTACACCAAGATTCAAGGTTCAACCCAGTGAGTGATCGCATAGCCACTATTCGCATCAAAGCGAATTATTTCACCATCTCGTTAATTTGTGTGCACGCACTGACAGAGGATAAAGATGATGAGGTAAAAAAAAAACATTTTATGAGCGTCTGGAGGAAGTATTCGAACGCTGCCCTGGCCACGACAGTAAGATTATTCTAGCGATTTGAATGCCAAATTGGGAAAGGAAAGTGTCTTTCGACCAACCATCGGTAATCACAGTCTACATTACACCACATCCGATAATGGAATAAGACTGATCGAATTCGCAGCTGCAAAGAACATCGTATTTACCACCTACATAAGGCGACCTGGATATCTCCTGATCAGCGGACGAATAACCAGATTGATCACTTGGTAATAGATGGCAGGCACTCTTCTAGTGTAATGGATGTACGTGTGATTCGAGGTGCCAATATCGACTCTTATCATTACCTGGTGGCTGCGAAAACTCGCACAAGACTGAGCAAGGCGAAAAACGTACGAAGCCGAACACAGGAAAGGCTAGATATTGACAAGTTACAAGTCCCGGAGATATCAATGTCCTATCAACAAAGGCCCTCTCTCCTGTTAGGGCAGAATACTCGCACTCCCGAGGACACAGAAGTGCAGTTGAAGCTCATCTCCCATTCGTTGGAAACCGCTGCAAGGACTGAACTTGGCTACCACGGTACGACGAAGAATGTCGCATTGCAACTGACGAAAAGAGGCTGCATGTATGGAAATGAAACAGTCAGTTACAACGCGAGCTTCGAGTGAGCGGTACAACAGGCTGAGAAGGGAGGAAAACAACTATTTAGACGGAAAAATAACAGTGGGAGCAGAGAGAGAGTGAAAAGACCGAAATGTTCAGGATGAATAATGAATCGCCAAAATTTTTCCAGGGGGTAAGCAGATCAAATAACGGGCCGAATAATGGGCTGCATTCCTGCAAGGACGACAACGGGAATCTCGATGTCGAGAGACCAATTTTCAGAGAGAGTGAGAAGACCGAAATGTGCAGGATGAATAATGAATTGCGAAAATTTTTCCAGGGGGTAAGCAGATAAAATAATGGGCAGAATAATGGGCTGCATTCCTGCAAGGACGACAACGGGAATCCCGATGTCGAGAGACCAATTTTCAGAGAGAGTGAAAAGACCGAAATATTCAGGATGAATAATGAATCGCCAAAATTTTTCCAGGGGGTAAGCAGATCCAATAACGGGCCGAATAATGGGCTGCATTCCTGCAAGGACGACAACGGGAATCTCGATTTTTCTAATAAGAGCACAGAGTACGCAGAACGTAAATTTCTCTCATTCTGTCGACTATATCCACAGTCTTATCCTCTCGCTTGGCATACACACTCACGCATACACATAAAATTGATCACATACTCCAATGCTTGTACCTTGTCAATATACATATCCTGGATGGACAATTGACGCGTTGTAGTTTGCGGCGCTTTTAGTTGTTTTTTGAATACAAGGCGAGACAGACGTGTAAGTAGACAGTAAAAAATAGACAAAATTTCCAACTTTTTTTAAAATAAACTTTATGGGTAAAACCAAAACCATGAATAATGGAAATTTAAACAAAAAGGAGCTTATTGAAGCTGTAAATAAAAGTTTTAATTACAACTCGGTTGCTGTAACGGAAAGAACAGACGGTAGAACTGTTCATCGTTTCTCGGAAACGTTTTACAGCTCAAATGTATCAGAACTCGTTTACTGCAAACGTTTTTCAGCGCTCGCAAACGTTTTTCTAGTTTTGGAGCAACTACAACTACTGTCTCAACTGGAAGGAACAGTTGTCGCAACCGTTTTCCGTTTATCGTAAAGGTTTTTTCAGCTCTAATTCTCATAGCTCGTTGACTCAAACGTTTTTCGATTCTCCCAAACGAAATGACATGTATGGATTAACAGATGTTCGTTACTCCCAACTACAGTCCCCAACTGAACTTCAGGTATCTGAGATTTGGTTTGGGAGTAACGAAGTTTTTTCTATGCTGACGACATAGACATCATTGGGCGAAATTTGCGAGAGGTTACTGCAGTATTTTCAAGAATCGAAAAAGAATCAGCGATGGTGGGTCTTGCTGTTAATGAGGGCAAGGCAAAATTTAAGGTGTCAACGACTAGGCAAACGTCTCGACTTGGTCCGCATTTGAACGTCGACAACCGATCGAATTTTGAAGTGGTAAATGAATGTATCTACCTTGGATCCGCCATGAACAAGGACAACAACGTCGGCCTAGAGGTAAATCGGAGAATTGTGGTTGCAAATAGACGATATTTTGGGCACAACAATCAGTTTAAGAACAAAACCCTCTCTCGACAGACGAAAAGCTGGTCTTTCGTACCAGACTCTCATTTTACCTGTCCTGGCGTATGGCTTCGAAACTTAGGTCAGGTCATATCGTAAGCGGATGACAAATACCTGGGAGTATTGCAGAGAAAAAATCTCCGTAAAATATATAGTGGTGTAATATATGGTCCTGTTAAAGAAAGCGGAGCTATGTAATTTGTATTCTGACGTGGGCATAGCTAGGCGAATCAAATTAGGCCATGTTATAAGAATGGATGAAGATGAGCCAGTGCGAAAGGTTTTCAATAACATGCCCAACGGAAACAGGAAAAGAGAACGACCAAGACTCCAATGGAATGTCCGGGCCGAAGAATCCCTCCGTATCCTTGGTCTTACCAATTGGGGAGAAAAGGGGAAGGATGTAACCAGTTGAAGGAATATGTAAAAATTTGTTTATTTGTTTGTTTAATTAATATGTATAAAACATCTGACCTCATGAGGTTTGTAAAATAGTCAATAGAATAAGATAAGTAAGCTCCTGTCCTACAAATACCTGCTACATTACAAAACAACAAGATCAATAGTTTAGAAGTTTCTGTTTTGCTATCGGTCCCACTGTGCGACGTATGAACCAACAGCTTTAAAGGGCTGTATCCCGACATCTACATACGTAGTAATCAAAACAACGCGATAACGCTGGAAAGACCATGTCAGTAGAATGGATCTGAATAAACCAGTACGAAGAGTATTCGAAGACGTACTCTAAGGGCATCGAAAAATAACTCGCTGGAGAGACCAGATGGAAGAATGTCTGCGTGAACTTAGTGTAAGATCGAGCAGGTTAGAGAAATATGATATCTTCATTTTCTATGGCGCCCAACCCCCTGTGTTGTTTGATGCCACCTAATTAAGTAAGTAAATATGTGTGCCGGGGCACAGGAATATTCTAGGACGTTTCAGCTCATGATTACTGTAGAAGCTATGGATAGAAGAGGTGGACGGGAGGATCGAACATACTGATAATATCTTAAATAATAAGAGAGTAAGACAATATATTGAATCATACACGCTGAAAAAACGGTCCCACCAACGTATCTCAGGAACCATGAACATGTTTGGAACGTCCACATACTCCATATACTTACGTGCAAGCATTGTTTTCATGAATTGACGATTTTTTGTTCCTTTGTTGTTTGTCACCTTTTTGTTTCCAGAAATTTTTCACAAACAAAGACACATTTGGGTCACAAAAACATATATTACACAGTGCAACACGAAAAAATATAACCATATACGGACACCATTACGTGATAAAAGACCAAAAACCAAAAAACCCGTGTCTCCCCGTTTTGCTCAAAGTTTTTTTTTTTTTGTAAAAAAGTGATAATTTTGTCAGGCTCATATCTTGCGCAAACCGTTCGGAATTTTGATTTACTCTCTGAAGGTCAAAATCGCAAAAGAACTTAAATTTAAAATTAAATTTTTTATAAAATTTTTCTTAAAATTAAGAAAAAAAAATAATTTTTTTTTTAAATTTTTCTACCTTTTTCACCCTGTTCAGATCCATAGGTAGCAAACCGTTCAAAATTCAAGGAAACAATCCACCACAAAAATGTACAACTTTCTAGAACATATGAACATCCTAGGAATGATTCTTAACACCGTTTAGGTAGCAAAAGTGAAAAATTTCCTGAAAATTTTTTAATTTCATTTGTTTTTTCTTTTCTTAATTTTTTAAGTCATGGAAATATAGGCATACACGGACACCACTACCAGTCGTGACTGAACCACCCTGTATATTAATCATTGTGTGTGGCTGTCGGTGGCACAATGGCTAGGTAGGGTTCGATCCCCGCTCTGAGCACCGTACTATTCCTTCGACGTCGGCCGTCTGGCATAGTGATGGCGACACTACCGAGTACTTAGCCATGAAAAAAACTTCTCAAAATATCGTTCGAAACCGGTGTAAAAACTCTAAACTATAGGTACCAACCAGTGAGTGAAATAATAGAAAGCGCACAGATCACTGGTAGTGAGAAACTCTCCCCCATCCCTTCCTGGGATGTAATCTAAAATTGTTTTTTTAATCATTGTGTCTACATCATGTAATATTGAATAGCAAACATAATGTGTTTGGATACAAGTATACTATATTTACGACAAGTTACAAACACGTAATATTTGCATCCAAACAACAAAAAAATACAAATTTTTCACCTTGTTCTTCATATTGGAGTTAATAGCTATTCAGCGCGTTAAGCTAAATGATCTTTGAACCTTGTTGCACAGTACTAATTGATTCGCCAGGGACTAATGTGCGTCTCTTCTTCAGCTCCACCCTTAGACGCCTGTTAATCGCACTAGGCCAATTAGCACGATCAACGATGGAGTGGGAATGGGACGTCCCGTGGCATCACAACGTCCAGAGTGTAAATAGTGGCACTGAGTTCTACTTAACCTAACGTAACTATGCGATATTCTTCAGCATACCATTATTTTTACCGGGGCAGCTTTTCCGAGCCATGTACGGCTTGTACCTCTGTGATTTAGAGATCATTGGGCTGAATCAGCAAAAGTGGTTTTGGCAGTAAACGAGAGCAAGCCAGAATTAATGGTTTCGACAAACAGAACATCCACCCGATTGGATGAAAGGGTGCATATTGATAACCGATAAAATTTCGAGGTATTGGATGAATTCGTTTATCTCAGGTCTGCCGAATAACGACAGGCAAGCAATCTAACGGAGAATTGTGGTTGCAATCAGGTGTGATTTCACTTCAGAGATGAGACCTTCTGTCGAGAAACGAAGATCCAACTATATCAGACTGTCATACAACCTGTTTTAATTTATAGCGCAGACTTCTGGGTCATATCGCATGCTGATGAAACATCACTGGGAGTATTGGGGGGAAAAGCTCCGAAAAATATATGATCCGTCGGTGGTGCAATGGTTAGTGTGCGCGGCTCTTGTACATGAGATGCTGGGTTCGAACCCGGCTCTGACCGCTATGAAAAAGCTTCTCAAATTACCGTTCGGAATCGGTGTAAAAACTGTAGCTCCCAATCAGTGAGTGAAAACTGGAAAGCGCACAGCTCAGTGATTGTGTGAAGTTCTCCCCAGTCCCTTCATGGGATGTAATGGGAAACCATTTATTTTTATTATTTTTATAAGAGAAAGTGGCGAGTATCGACGACGGATGAACCACGAGCTGTAAAATCTGTATCTTGACATCGACATAGTTATGCGTATCAAAATAGCGTATTTACGCTGGCTATGCCATGTCAGTAGAATGGATCAGAATGATGCAGTGTGAAAGGTATTCGAAGACGCACTCGAAGGACATCGGAAAATAAGACCACCCAAACTTCGCCGGAAAGACCAAGTGGAATATTGCCTGCGGGAGCATGGTGTTACCAACTGGAGGAGAAAAACTGATGATCGAATCTGATGGTGAATCGTGTTATCCTCATTTTGTAAGGGCCCTGGTTCCTCGGGATTGTGTGAGGCCACCTAAGTAAGTAAGTGCTTCCAGTTGGATACTTTGGTGATGATGCCTCTGGATCGCGCCATAAATATATAAATCCAACATATTGCTTCATGCGCGTCAAAGCAGACGTCGGAATAACATTTCAATCGAGCATTGGATACATCAGATTCTCTTATTTTCAGCCCTTCGTTGAATAAACGCATCAAGCACCAGAAGAAATTAAAGCTGCCACTAGAACTGATCGAGTTACTACGATCAGAGGAGGAAAATTTTGTGGGAAATTGCCCAACAGACGAGAAAAAAATCCGAAAACGAAGATGAAGAAATGCAGAGTAGTGGCATTTTGAGCCCATGTTTGTTAAATGTAGTTGACAATTTGGAACTCGAAAATCAAATTTTTTAATAAAATCCATGTTTAAAACACGACTTTGTTTGTTACTTCTTTAAATTGGTTACATAAATAACCAATAAAAAAAAATAACCATAAAATAAACTATAAAAGTAATGTACACCTACAAAAAAATTTAGTAAAAATCAGTTTAAAAAACCAGATAGTCTATAAAAGATTTCTAACAAAATAAAAAATAACCAAGAACTTTTGGAACGGGCAGTAGAAAAACTATTGCACCGGTTGTTCGAAAGTGGTAATTTTCAGAACCATGTACGGGTTTAACCTCTGGTAAAATCACCTTTACGACACCCCGACTTCTCTGCGATGGGTGTGGTATGTCTTTGAATCAGTATAATATTAAGGACAATGTTTCGAATCAATATAAGTCTGGCAAGCTACAAGAACGTCTATTACACTGAAAGAACGTCTTCAACTGATTCAGCAATTATCCATATGGTTTTTCTCCCATTTGTCTTTTGATCAAGGACGAAGAGATCTTGTGAACGAAGAGATTTAGGTTGAAGTAGTATTATATGCCGCAGCAAAATCTTTCAGTGTCAGTAATTTAGAGACGATTATATAAATTTAAAGTTTGTTTTTATTCCAATTTTTAATGAATTTAAATTTTATAAATTTAAGTCTTTGTAGGGAATTCAACACAAAATCATTATAGAATTTTTTTTTATCGAATTGAAATTTCAAGCCATTGCATTTATTAATATATAATAATTATTATTATTAACATGTGTAATATAAATATAAATAATAAACGATAAATACATTCACTTCCGATTATTTACATTTTCCTGAGATAATTTTTTCGATTGCTGTAATGGAACACATTAATGTTACAGATGAATCCGGTGAATATATAAAATTTTCTTACACAAATTATTTAGACATGCCGCTACACCAGCTCTGCAACTATTATCATAATTTCCCTTGTTACCACCATTGAATATAGCACAGACAGGACTATAACCCTTGGGGCAGTTACTAGGGCAATTCTTCTGGCAATCACCTTGTGGCAAAGTCAAGGCGATTATGGTCGCGAAGGTCAAAGTAATTATAAATTTATTGGAAATCATGTTGGTAGACGTCTGATATATTCCGTACCTAATATCTTATTGGCGATTCAAAGTAAATCACTGCTAGTTTATAGTTGTGTTTTTTTTTGTGTCGCCGTTTACAACAATAAACAAATCAGTGTACGCTGGTAGTGTATAAATAATACATTCACCACGTTTTTGTGGTTTTATTAAAGTATTTCATTTCCAATATTTCCAATAATAGTGGAGTAAATATTAGGGTGTTGAAAACTGAATTCGAAAAACCGCCGAAGCCGGGTAACCGGTTTCTTTACTACTACCCGTTTGCCGGGGTTTTAAAAATATAGTTTTCGAGTAACCGCAAGCCCGGGACTTGCATGTCGGTTAACTGACTTCATGTTCAGAATCTTCTTCAGCGAAGTGAAAACGCATCGGATGATCACTAGGCTTCTGTTTTTCGACTAATTGGGCATTACAAGCCTTTCGACCGATGTCGTTATGCATAATTCTGCGCAACGAACTGCTAGAAATTTTCCATTGCTGCGAACGGTGACGAGTTGATGGCTGTTCGAGCACACTTTCAGCTATAGCGGCAATATTTTCCATTGAATGCACCGGACGAGCATGTAGGTTAAAGACGCGGATTGACGAACTCGCTTCACAATTTGATCCACAAACTTCGTTGCTGACTGCTGAAATCGATTCTAGCCTATCTTGTCCATTGAATTTTATAAAATTAAAATGAACGTTTTCTAAATTTTCTGGAGGGCGAATTTTGTTCATTACTCGTCATAAGATCGTGTTCGCTGCCGCCATCTTCGTCATCACTTTCATTGTTGTTAGCCGAAACTTTTTCCAAGATTTCATCATCTTCTATGTATCTGCAAAGACCACGTCATTATCAACATTTGCATATTTTTCAGAGGTAACAGATTAAGCGGAGCTTGAGACGTAACCCTACCCCGTTATCCTGAAGTGCAGTGGATTTTGATTTCCCACTCTATTAAAACTGCTGCCGAAACCGTACTTGTTTAAAAAATTTTCATTTAGCCCCCATCCCGCAACGTGCAATAAGGAACTTCGTTCCAAAATGTACTCTAACTTAATGACAAACTTAGATCAAACTGATGAAAATTTACCTCAACTTGATGTAGCATTGTCGTGGAATCAACGTAAATTATTGATGAAATGCACTTCATCAATTCAATGAAATGTGTCGTAGGTTGGAAAATGAGGAATTTTTTCTTCAAATTGGTGAACGAATTTACAAATTGATGAAGGTTTTTCTTTCAGTGTGCTGTCTTACAACACGACATATATTTTATGAATTGTTTCGGAGTTTGACAGAACGCCTAAAATGAATACAACCACCGACATTGCCGTATACCAATTTGACCCATAAAAAAAACGATATGGTTTCCGATTACGTCTCACGAAGGGATTGGGGAGAGCTTCTTACAACCAGTGAGCTGTCCATGTTTTAGTTTTACACATGCTGTTCAGGACATACAGTTTTACACTGGTTCCGAACGCTAGTAAAAAATAGTCAATGAGTAAATAGACAATACTAAATAAAAGGTTTCCCAAAATACCTTTCGGAACCTGTAAAACTGTAGGTTCCAATCAGTGAGTGCAAAAACTAGAATGCGAACATCCGATTGATTGTGAGTAGCTCTCCTCAATCCCCTCATGGGATGTTATGGAACACGATTTGTTTACCTTTTTTGCCGAAAAGAAATGTTAGGTGGTCTCAGCAGGAATCGAACCCACGTAGTCACGTATAAGAGTCTCGTACACCAACATACATTTACGTGAGCATCGTTAAAAGTTTTCTTGAAACACTTACAACTTAGTCTTAGAAATTATGGTGTTTTCTTAATTTTCCAATATATTAGACTTAGGTCTTGAGCTTCTGTCACATGTTACTTGTAACTACATGTACAAATATGTAAATCCACCACATTTTATGTATCACAAAACTTTACACAATTTCTAAGAAATCGGTAGACTTTAGCTCAAATATGTAAATCTTGGCCGTTACATTTGTTATTGAGGTCACATCAGTTACTCTTCCCTGAATCAAAAATGTTTAACCAAACATATTTTGTGTACATCAGAGTCGGCCCGAAATGATATTATGATAATGTTACGAATTTTCTAATCGTCCTAATATCGCTTTTTTTTATTCCCGTTAATAAAACAAAGTTCGTTTTTGAATTACGATAATTAATACAATTTATGCTCCTTTATTTTACTTCTACAGCTTTAAAGTCAACACATTACAATATGTATGTCTATATTTCAACCCTGTTTTACTACAGTTATATGCAACCGTTCACTATTATGTTTAATCACGGACTGACTCCAAATGCCAAAGACCTCAGCTATTTATAGGAGTTACGCAACTTGTTACCACGGTCTCTAGCTGTTTCTAGATTATTCTACCCTATTCCAGAACCTGTAGTATAGCAGTTTTGAAATAACGCATTTGCAGAGGATTCGTCAACTGGTTTATGGTAAGGGTATAATTTAAGGCGCAGTTATTTACATTTTTAATTTGGTCATTAATGGCAAGTAAATGCTTCTACTTAATCGTAACACTGGCTCCCACATAAGCCTGTTCGTCCCGAGCAAGCTCAAATCCACGTTTTCCATACAGGGCTAGTTTTTCCAAATACACGACCTTCATTTTAGCTTTTGGAGTTGGCTTTTGTGGATTCCATAAACCACGTACCATTTTCGTTTAACAACCTTGTAAGGGCCTTCACAGGGAGCCTGTAGTTTCGGAGATAAACCTTTCCTGCGCTGTGGATTGAACAGTAAAATTAGCTGACCTTCATGGAATCCTTCGGAATTTTTCGCTTGGTCGTACGTGGCTGTCAACTTATTATTGACCATCTTCATACTGCTGCGAACAAACTAATCCCTAAGCTCTCCTGGAATACCGTCATTATCCCCACTGTTGGATATTAGGCCGATGAATATGGTGAACGATTTCATCAAATATGTATAGGTGCACAGAACTCTATAAAAGGAAAAGTATTCATTGTCTTATAGCTGACATCCCAATAAGCACAACGGATTCGAATCGGAGCTTCTCCGAGATGATTTCGAGAACGGATCCGTTCTCGGTTCGTCATCGGATCATCGAGCGGGAGAAATTCCTCTTTCGTTCTCGAAACGAGAATTGCGTCCGATCTCGAAACAAGATCGGATCGGATAGCGAGATGAATTCGGATCCGATAGCGAAATGAATTCGGACCCGATAGCAAAATGAATTCGGACCCGATAGCGAAATGAATTCGGATCGGAAAGCGAAATGAATTCGGACCCGATGGCGAAATGTGCTTGGATTTTAAATCATTACGATGGGGCCCGAAATCATTTCGATATTGATTCCGATCTCATTTCAGAATAAAATAATCAAATTACATTTTAGGCATTTATTTTTCTTTCGCATATTGGAAGTATTTCTTACTTCCATCGTTTCTAACGGATCATTTGGGTATTTCCGCTGAAATGCCGCTGAAATATAGAATTAAAAATCTAAATATATTAAAATCAAATGTAAACATTTAGGGCCTACTTTTAGCTTACCTTTGACAGCTGCTGCCACTATCAACTCTTTACCTGCCTTTTTCTCTTTGGACCCAAACCAAGTCAGGCGCTGCGCCACTTCATCATCAAGGACACTGCGTCGGCAGATTCTTACAAAGTCGGCCGCAGTACTGGCAGGTAAATATAGAAGATTTGTTTTTGCATTTTTCATCTGTTTTATTTTGACATATGGGCAATGATAAATAAGAATGGTGTAGCTGAACAAGTGTTATCATGAAATTAGGTAAGTGCTAGGTTGACAGAATGAGAGTAGTTAAGTTGTATAAAGTCACTCTGGCTATTTCTGGTTTCACAAAAGTACAATACGTGGCGAAAGATGTATTAATAAATCATTCTAAATTATCGGATCCGAATCGGATTAGCGAAATCGAAATCCGACATATCGGACTCAAATCGGATTAGCAAAAGCGAAATCGGACATATCGGAGTCAAATCGGATCCGAATCGGATTAGCAAAAGCGAAATCTGACATATCGGACTCAAATAGGATCTGACAAATCGGATCCGAATCGGATTAGCGAAAGCGAAATCCGATATATCGGACTCAAATCGGATTAGCGAAAGCGAAATCCGACATGCCACACTCAAATCGGATCCGAGTCCGACTTTGTGCTTATTGGGATATGTTTGATAATGATATAGAATTTCCAAGAGCCAAAAGAAAAATGTAATAAATAAATTCCAAATTACTTATAGCGAAATTTTATGTAGAATATTTTTTCAATAGCACCAACTCGGAATAAGTACGAAATTATCCTTTAAATGGATTTTTCAGTTTTGACTTATTTTTTGTCATTTAAGTTGACGGCGACACTATCGAGTATATAGCCATGAAAAAGCTTCTCAAAGTACCGTTCGGAATCGGTGTAAAACTGTAGGTCCCAATCAGTGAGTGAAAACTGGAAAGCGCACAGCTCAGTGATTGTGAGAAGTTCTCCCCGGTCCCTTCATGGGATGTAATGGAAAACCATTTATTTTTTTTTTAAGTTGAATTTTAAGCTTCGGTGTGTTAAGAAACTTATAGCAGAATTTTATGAGGAATATTTCTGTAGTAGATTTTCACCCGTTATACATTTTACCCCTGTTTACACAAAAATATACCCATATATTGAGGAAATAGAGGATTAAGGTATTCCACAAAATGTTTCTCATAAATTTTTACAAAAAATTGCTAAACACATCCTATACCTAAAATTTAAGAAGAACATGTCTTCCAATACCAATACATTATAAGAATGTGCAAAACGGGGAAAATTTCACCCCCCTCACTTAAAAAATGTCAGACGTAAACTTTCAAAACGCCGATAACCGTATATTTTTTTTACCCCCTCTACCAGAATCCGTTGTCAGAACCTTGATATTTCTTTTGTGTTCTTCAGTGTAGTTTGCCTTTGGCTCATTTCTCCATTCACTTTCAACTCCATGAGTTTCTAACTTCATAGTCGACCAGGTGTGTTACCGAAACGTCTTGTTCGAATCTCGAGTTAAAAAACAAATGAGCGAGTTGAATTGACTACCTTACATATCCTACGACGGCGGTCACCTCGCTTAGTGACGGCGAGTACATATTTAGCACGTTGAAAAATAATAATAATAATAACGGCACCTCTAATATTTTCTCCCAAACATATTCTGTAGGAACCATGTATATGTATGGAACACACCTCAAACATTCATTTGTTTGCAAATCCCAAACTCACTTGTATTTAAATGTAAACAGTATCATTTTTACTGGCAAACATGTATACTTTTACGTGGAAACATACGTTTGTCATCCCAAACATCCATATACTTAAGTGGAAGCATTCGCGTGTTCCACCCAAACCTACATATACTTACGTGGAAACATGTGCGTATTTCCTCCTAAACATAATAATATTTAGAAGCGAATTATTCTTTGATTTAAATATATATGTATTATTTATTATAATTAATTTTAACAATATAAATCCACATTTATAAATAATTAATACAAAAAACAACAACTAAAAACCAATATATCTACAAAGGTTAACTATAATTACAACTAATACAAAAAATTCAAATACTCTAAAAGGCTTTTTTGCAGTTACTTGCATGGAATTCATTAATTGTTTTTTTTCGGGAAATTAGAATCTGCTTCTCTTTTGCTTCTCCTTTCTTTGATGTGTCTGAAATTTTTGTTGTCAGAAGGCTTCAACTATGCGTTGGTTGTCGTCGGTACACGAGCAATATACTTATGTATATACAAATCTACTTAGTTCATGCAAGCCAAGCGTGTATTAATTACTTGTGTTTTTTTTATTGTATTTCAAAAATGGTCCGCCGTTCCGATTTTCTCAGTTCTCTCTTTCCTTAAATCGTTTCTCAATTTGGTAGCATACATACATATATTCGAAACACATAAACAAAAGCCAAAGCAACATCACAAATCGTTTAACAGTCCGAGCGGTTGTTAATATTTTTTCACTGATGAAGCGATTTTGATATCCTCTGTCCGATGAATCTTGCCGACCGAATACATGAAACTTCATCTGCAATTTCAGGAATATTTATGCATCACTGACTGAGAGTACAATGAAAATTACCGATACACCCTTACAAGATAGACTCTCTCGTTGCCCCTCTTTTATTCTCTTGCTCTCGAGTGAGCATAAACACTGCAACAAACACAGCTGTATTTGTATCTCAAACTCATATATATTTGGGTCGGAAACACATATATTATAACATATTAATCATTGTGTCTCAAACATGTAATATTGAATAGCAAACACAATGTGGTTGCGCACAAGTATATTATACGGGCGGCTGATGAAAGCCGCTACCAAAAAAAAAATTTAATAACTTTTTTTCTATTTAATGAATCTGGTTATTTTTTTTTATTTTGCAGATTGATTTTTTGATTTAATAAAAAATAACTGGGACACTGAAACAAGAATTTGGATTACTCGCCGCTATCACGCACTGGAGTCCGTAGTTTCGGTCCTAAGAGAGTATAGGAGCACGTTTGGCGGCAATCCTCCAAGCAGATGGACCATTAACATTTTTGCCGACCATGGGACAGTCAACAGAAGACCTTACCGTCGAAACCCTTCAGTTCGGATGGAGGAAACAATCGCTGCTGTAGCTGCTGCCATGCAAAGCAATCCAAGAGTTTCGACAAGAAGCTTATTTGCTCAACTAGGATATTCTCATATAAAATTCAAATGGCCAGCAAACTGAACGCAGCAGTGGAAGAGGACGGATAGATGTTGAACTGTCTTTTTATGTCTGACGAGGCCCATTTCGATTTAAACGGCAACATAAACAAACAAAATTGTCAAATATGGAGTGCTTCCAACCCACAGATACTCCATGAGATGGAATTGCATCCTCTTCGTGTCTACGTCTTCGAAGAAAACGGTCACGTCATTACGGTTACTGGAGACCGTTACTTGAGCATGTTGAGAGAGTTCTTCTATCATGAATTACGCCGAATGAGAATTTCTTTCAACTCTGTGTGGTTTCAGCAAGTTGGTGCAACTCCTCACATAGCCCGGCCCGTTCTGACTGAATTGCGACGAAAATTTCACAATAAGCTAATATCCAGAAACTCCACATTCCGGTGGCCCCCCATTTCACATGACCTTACTGCACGTGACTTTTTCTTGTGGGGTTATTGCAAACGGGAAGTCTACAAAGCAAAAGCAACAAATTTAAATGAGCTAAAGCAATCCAATCGAGAAACAATTGCGGCTATTCCTATCTCAACTCTCCAAGATTACTGCTTGGAACAACTTTTGGTGCGATGCCGCACATGCATCAAAAAGCAGGGGGGTCGATTAAATACCATTATATTTAAAACTAATTACGCTATATTTAATAAAATTTCATGAGCTTTAACATGAATAAAAGAAAAATGAATTCCATACACTGAAAAAAAGTTATTTGAGTTTCTTAATGTAGCAATATTCATCAGCCACTCTGTATTTGCGACGAGCTCTAACCGCACGTTATATTTACATCCAAACAACAAAAACGACAGATTTTTCAGTGTATATCAGTCAAACACTATTTGAACTTGGTTTTCGGCATGAGTTGCTTGTAACTGTTTATCGCTCATACCATTAATGAATTCTTACATTGCATTAATGAAAAGTGTCATTGTTTTTGAGCCAATGTCGGGCTTCATTAATGCTATGAACAATGTTACATTAAACCAAAAATGTTTCATAGACCTGAAATTAATGTAAACTTTCTAACCGGAATGAAACATTATCATTGCATTAAAGAAATATGTTACATTGATATTATACACCGTTTCATTGATGTAATGAAACATAATCATTGATGCAATGAACATGTTACATTGATTATATGAACATGTTTCATTGATGCTATGAGCATGTTTCATTAATGCAATGAATATGTTTCATTGATGGTTTGAACATGTTTCATTGTAGGTCTGAATATGTTTCATTGATTGTATGAACATATTTCTTTGATGGTGTAACACGTTTCATTGACGGTATGAACATGTGGTATGAACAAGTTTCATTGTTGGTATGAATAGGTTTCATTGATAGTATGAACAGGTTGCATTGATGGTATGAACCGGGTTCATTGATGGTATGAATATATTTCATTGATGGTATATCACGTTTTATTGACGGTATGACCATATTTCATTGATGGTTTAAACGGGTTTCATTGATGGTATGAACCGACTTCATTGATACTATGAAGACAATTCATCGGTAGTATGAAGATATATCATTGCTGGTAGGGTCAGATTGGGGCGGAAAAAATTTTGGGGGGGGGGGTAGAACACACGATTCTAAGCAAAAAATGTAAAATGCAAAAGTTAAAGGGAATTTTTTCGACTATTAGGCCAGGGAGAGGAATATCTCTGTTGCAATTTTTGGATTTCGGAATTTTTTGATTTTTGAGAAAATTTACCCATACAAAAGTGTCCCTACGTGGACCCGTTTTTTGGACCTTGTGGTTCCCCATAGGTACGGCCGGCAAAAAAATTTTGGTTTTTGAAATCCCCTTACTTTGCTCGATTTTCGGGTTTTTTTAAATGGTGCAGGATTCTGCATTTCAGCCTTTTATTTATTTCTTATTTATTCCTTATCTCATACTGGCACTCATATATATTGTGTCACAACTACTGTACATACATAAATACATACATTTATACAAAGCGTATCTAATACATATTATCCTTTAATCAAATTAATGAATGGTTCAAAATTAATGAAATTGTACATTATATTAAATAAAGATGTTTCACTATTGGTTTTTTAGAAAAAGTACTTTAAAATTCAATAAAATGTGTGTAATGTAAAGGATGGCCTATGTAATAGATTCTACTTTACAATGTCGATAAAATGTCTGCAATTTTTCTCTATAGTTTCCCATATTTACATGAAAACATACTTCATTCCATCAATGTAAAAGGTTTCTTAGCATTAATGACGGTTCACAAATTCAAAAACTACAGCAATGAAGGAGTTCATTGAAGTAATGTAACATTTCATAGCATCAAAGAAACTTTTCATTGCATCAATGTAAACCCATTAATGTAACCCATTCATTGATGCTATGAAGCGTTTTTCTTTCAGTGTGTGGCAGTGATACCCCCTGATTGTGTCGACTTTTTGGTTCTTTCTTAGAATGGATGCAATATTGCACACTAATTTTTCTCGTCTAACTCTTGATGATCTTTGGTTTGACCATAGAGCAATTGATAGGTGTATCCATACCTCTCTTAGGTAGTAGGACATTTTTTTCGAATTTGAGTTGCTGTTGTATGTTACTCTTTGGTTGGCCTTAAAAAGTACAGAAATACAAGAGAGTGTGTATTTTCGTTCGATGCAACCAACTTAAATCATAATGTAGCGGTCATTAGTAGCAATCAAACACTATTTAAGCTTAGATTGCTGCATGCCTTGCTTCTGGTTGCTTATCGCTCTCACGCCTATCCACTCTGTTTTCTATCAATTTCCAACATCACAGTCGATCAGCTGTGGCATTGATATCTCCTGGTTTGATTATGTGCTAATATGTTTCTTATAGAGTGTTTTCATGATCATAAGCGGCATGATTGTCTTCTATTCTGTAGAAGTTTCTTAGGAACATGTCGAAAATCAAAAAGTACCTCCATTTCTCACTAGTACATTGTACAATATAAATAATATCACACAAATAATTATTATAATAATAAGTCTTCAATAAGTCATTAAACCATTTGACATTTAAATTTTCAGTTTAGCTCATCAGTTGCTTTGCCACCATTGGAATGACCTTCAATATTTTATATGATATTGGGGATGTGAATTCATATATTGAAATTTTTGTTCAGCTGATTTGTATTTTTACACAATTAGTTTTTATTGTCTCATCTGAAATGAACAAATTAAAATCACCGACATAAATTTCTATTAAACTGTTTTTTTTTTGTCCAAGACATATGTATGTATATGAAACTATTCCAAGTGTTCCAATCAAATCTCAAAAGAACTGAAATTGTGTGCATGGACAGCACATGGTACCTTTAACATGGTCATGCCCGATCATTAAACGTCTATAACTGTGTTGACTATTATTTAACAGTGGGGTGTTGTTACTTTCCTGATGTCTTTGTTAATTTATGGTTATTAAATATGAGTTACATTTTATGTTTTTTGCGGTAAATGTATACAGCTCAGATTGATTTTATAGCACAGTGTATGGGATAGCGAGATTATACTTCATTTATTGTATTGATTTCGATTACCACTGTAATGCATTTTTGTTAAGGGATGCCTGCGCGCCATTTTTGTCAAAGACGATTGGATAACACAGTGTAACACGAAAAAATATAACCACATACGGACACCACTTCGTGATAAAAGACCAAAAAAAAGGCCAGTGTCTCTCAGTTTTGCCCAAAGTCATAAACTTTTTTTTTATGGGTCTCCAAAGATTTGCAAAAAATTGATAATTTTGTCAGGCTCATATCTTGCAAATAGTTTGGAATTTTGATTTACTCTCTGAGGGAAAGTTACAGCTGTGTCATAAAGAACAAAAATTGTGAACATATAAAATCAAATGACTTCATCTTCAAGGTCAAAATCAAGATGTTTACCATTTTCTGCTGTTCAGGCCCATAGGTAGCAAACCGTTCAAAACTCAAGGAAACAATCCACTACAAGAATGTACCTAAGATCTCAATAAACAACTTTCCCTCAGAGAATAAATCAAAATTCCGAACGGTTTGCAAGATATGAGCCTGACAAAACGATCACTTTTTCAAAAATGACACCGAGGCCCCAAATCTTTGGGGGCCCACAAAAAAAAGTGCATGGCTGTGGGCCAAACGTGGTGGTATCCGTATATGGTTATATTTCCATGACTTACAAAATTACACAAAATGTAATATACCTGCGTGACCATATTTTCCTTGGATTTGGTGATTTTTTGCCCGCATAATGTTGGAGGCACAACTGTTCGTAGCAAACTTAAAGAAATCGTTAGTGTCATTCTAGTCTGTAAACGGTTCAATTTATAGGTGGTGCAGTCTTCACGATATCGTCTCTAGAGTGTCCAAAACCGAACCTAAAATCCGGTTAAACGTTTATTTAACTATTAACCGTGTGCCGGTTTTTTTTAAATATAATTTTCGAACAAACCGAATACCGGTTGATTGATCGGTTGTTAACCGGTAAAGCGGGTTTTACTAAATTTGCGTTAAATATCCTTAAAAAGTTTAATCATAATTTAAAGGATTTTCGAACTTTAATGAAATTTTGGAATAAAGGAACATGATATTTATTTTCAATCATGATATTATGGTTCGATAAATTATAATCGAATTGTTTAAAAATTTGAATTTGTTTAAAAATTTTTTGTTTTACAATTTCAAAATTATTTTTCGATTTCAATAAGAATTATTTACACTTTTCACAAATACTTTTTCCACATTTCAAAGTCTAAACTATTTTGCAAATAAACGTTTTGAACTTAATACGATTTTTATATATGAACAACTCTTTCAAATTTGAATATGAATTTCGAATTTAAATCAGTTTAATATGAATTTGAATACGACTATTTAAATTTTTTATTTAAACTTTAATATAAAATTAAAACTTGATTGCCAAATTTAAATGGAGCTGTGAAATTTTGAGTTTTAAACACGAAATAGTAAATGAAATGGTTGCTAAACAAAGGTACTGGAAGTGTTCAATGTTGTAATTCAATTTAAAATGAAAAACCATCAAAACCGGTTCTGCAGGTTTTGCAAAAATTAATAACCGAAGCCCGGTCTCCGCAAAAATAGATTTTTCGATCTAACCGGAAACCGGTTTTGGAAAAAGGCGTCTTTTTGGACACTCTAATAACCACTATACTGACAATTTAAATCTGAATAACAGAATGGGGCCAGTGCTGCAATGGTTAGTGAGCGCAGCTCTTGTGCATGAGCACGTGGGTTCGATCTCTGCTCTGAGCACCTAATATCTCGTTTAGTGACGGTGACTGTATCGAGTATGTATTTAGCCATGAAAAAGCTTCTCAAAATACCGTTCGGAACCGGTAGGTCCCTATCAGTGCGCATAAAACTAGAAAGCGCACAGCTCACTGGTTGTGAGAAGTTTTCCCCAACCCCGCAATTGGGTGTAATGGAAAACCAGTTTTTATACTCTTTCTCCACAATTTTTCAATTTACTTCAATTTTTATGTTACATGAAAATACTATCAAATACATATATATATAAGTACAATAAATACAATTAAATGCTAATTCGCGTACTACAATACTCGAAAAATCTAAAAAATATTCCTGATCACGACTTCAAAATGCTGCCATGAAAAAAATGATCTTTCAAAATTTTGAAAATATATTTTTGAAAATGTGGTGAGTTATTCAACCTTTCCTATTCGATTTAAAATTAAATTGTTTGAGGGTCTAATTTAAATTATTTTATTTTTCAATATTTCGCTACCCAGTGGGTAGCATCGTCAGGAGGATAAACAACAATTAATAATTAAAAAGGAAATGAATTAAAAATCAACAATTTTCCCTTATGTCATTTCTAATATATATTATAATTATTTTTCATATTATATTTTTCTAATTTTGGTCATATTGAAATCGGAACTTCAACAGCCGGTAGGGGACTATAAGTACCTTCGAATAAAAAAGATTGACGTTCCTGTAATCAGCTCTTCAAAACGCACTTTTTGATACCCACACGATTGAAATTTCAAAACGCGTGGGTTTCAGTACGCCCTAATATACATTAACGCGACGAGTTACGAGAAAGTAGAAAAGTGTACCCAACGGTACAGCAAGTACGCAACGGTACACAAGTGTAAACAAAAGTATTAAAATTTAGTATAAAATTGTTTTGTTGTGGTTTGAAATCGTTTTTTTTTTGTGCTGAAGGCTCTTTTGCTATTGTACTTTTGTTCTTCCATCTGCTCTAACATTAAATGTAATATTGTTAAAATAAGTAAAGCAATATTTAGCTCACTGAAATAATTGTTTTTGTTTTGTCATAAACAGGGCGACGACAAAAAGTATTGGATAGTATAGAGAACTTATTGCACTCTTTTTCGCTCTCATGTAGAGAATCTAAGCAAAAGAGAATAAACGAGTCTTATTCTCTTTATATAAGTAGAATATTTCAATATAAATGCATCATTTCGACAATGTTATTACATAAAACAATACAAAAAACATAAATGTTTCAAGTTATGACAAAAAGAGAGTAATAAGTTTTGAATCATTTGGCAGATGTCGCCAGAGATTTTGCGTCACACAATTCGTTGCATGAGTTCTCTATACTATTCAATACTCTTTGGCGACGACGACCTACTTGTTTGTTCGCTGCCGCTACATCAATACCATCATACTTATTTTCAGGCAGAGACTATTATTGTACAACAACCTCGTATGTGATGCTAACTCTGTGTGTTGTTTGCATGTGTTCACTGTGATAGATTGCCCTACCCGTGCCTATAGATGTTAACACATCAAAAAATTGATTAATCGATAAAAGTATTACGGCAAAAATATGCCCTGCTTCATAATTAGAAACCGTATTTTTAAGTGCTGCACGTACATTTTTCATTAACGGATTCGGATTCTCCGTATCCTGAAATGTACGAAAATTAGTTTTTTTTCGATTGGGGCGCATTTTTCAGCACGTAGATGCACGTATTTTCGTGTTTGTAGGTTATTTCCACGTATTTTGCATTTTTTTCGCTTTTTCGCAAGTATTTTAGTGTTTTTTCTCACTTGAATATACGTACGAGGTCGATTTGTGAAACCACCTTTTATTGCAACTCCCCCCTTTTTTACTGTAAGTGCAACTATTTTGCAATTTTGAAATTGACGATGTCGAACCTCAAGGCGTTATTTCCAAAAATCCATCACGTAACTTGTTTGGCCCACTCACTGCATCGCGTTTGCGAATCAATCAGAGATGAGTATGAGTAGCTTTATAAACGACATTCGAAAATCACTATTGAAAGCTCCTTGACACATTCAGCTTTACAAAGAAGTTACAAGTAGGTATTAAACATTCAATTTTTATTATATTTTGCCATAAATTGATGTAATTTTATTTCTTAGGTTTGCCTCAACCACCGGACCCAATCATTACTCATTGGGGAAGCTGGATAAAAACCGCCACTTTTTTATGTGAAATCTATTT
Organism: Phaonia tiefii; assembly: GCA_963931995.1. Taxonomy (NCBI): domain Eukaryota; kingdom Metazoa; phylum Arthropoda; class Insecta; order Diptera; family Muscidae; genus Phaonia; species Phaonia tiefii. Next base: position 199,897,200 of record OZ008367.1, read on the forward strand.
ATTAATACACATAAACTATAATTATTAATTTTATTTAGACCGTTGCTATAGAGAAGTTGGAAACAAGTGGATTCAGGAAGGATGAACAATGGTAGATTTCCGATAACGCTGGAGCTTAGTTGACCGGATTTACAAAACGAAGATAACATATTTCGCCAACCAGTTCGAGCTTTTGCTTTATTTCTCCAGTTGGCAGATCCCTCCAGCGGAGTCTTGGTCTTCCTATTTTTCGTCTTCCTTCGAGTTCGGTTTCGAAACCCCTTCGGCTTGGTTCGTCTTCATCCATTCTACTGACATTGCCTAGCCAGCGCAATCGCGTTATCTTGATCCGCTTAACTATGTCAATGTCAGGATAAAGCTCATGATTCATGCGTCGCCGATACTCGCCGTTGTGCACTATAGCGCCACAAATTTTTCGGAGTATTTTTCTCTTGAAGACTCCTACAGATGTTTCGTCAGATTGCGATAGGACCCAGGATTCTGCGCCATAAAGCAAGACAGGTTGAATGAGAGTCTGGTACAGCTGGACTTTTGTTACTCGAGAGAGGGCTTTATCTCTAAAGTGCTTGCTTAGCCCAAAATAACATCTATTCGCAAGCAGAATTCTGCGATTGATCTCAAGGCTGACATTGTTGTTTTTGTTCACGGCAGATCCCAGGTATATAAATTCGTCCACTACCTCGAAGTTATAACGGTTATCAACATTCACGCTTTGGTCTAATCGCGTGGAGGCCCTGTTCGTTGAAACCATTAATTTTGTCTGGTCGTCATTCACCGACAGACCCACTTTTGCTGACTCCTTCTCAATTCTCGAAAAAACCGCAGTAACTTCTCTAATTGTGCGCCCAATGATTCTATATCATCAGCATACGCGAGCAGCATGTGACTTTTGCTGCTGATGGTTTTATTCATGTTGACTGCAGCTTTTCTCATAATGATATCCATTAAGATGTTAAAGAGATCGCACGTTAGGGTGTCAACTTGTTTGAGGCCTCGCTTAGTTTCGAAAGGTTCGGTAAGATCCTTACCAACTTTCACTGCGGAGTTGGTGTTCGTCAAGGTCATCCTGCAAAGGCGTATGAGTTTTGCAGGAATACCAAGCTCAGACATTGCTTCATAGAGTTTCTCCCGTATCGGACTATCGAAGGCCGCTTTATAATCGATAAATAGATGATAGGTGTCGATTTGTTTTCGTGTGTCTTCTCCAGTATTTGGCGTAGCGTGAAAATCTGGTCAGTTGTCGATTTTCCAGGCCTAGAGCCACACTGGTATGGCCCAAGCAGGTCAGCGATAACTGGTTTTAGTCTTTCGCACATTATACTTGATAGAACCTTATATGCTATGGATAAAAGGCTTATTCCACGGTAGTTTGCACAGATACTCGGGTCTCCTTTTTAAATATGGGACATAGTATACTGAGACTCCAATCGCCGAGCATGCACTCATCTAACCATATTTTGCTAATGAGCTGATGCATGCATCTTATCAGCTCATCGCCGCCAGCCTTAAACAGCTCCGCCGGTAATCCATCGGCTCCTGCGGCTTTGTTGTTCTTAAGCCGGGCAATAGCTGTTCTGACCTCGTCTTGGTTAGGAGGGGGGCAATCGACGTCGTCGTCCATATTGTGATCGATTGTCCCATCGTCATTGGATATAGCGCGGATAAATGCTCTCTCTATATTCCCAGCATGCTCTGCACATCTGCGACGAGATTTCCGTCCTTGTCTTTACAGAAGGGGGGCCCTGAAACATGTCCATTAGTTCCGTTTGGTACTGCTTGGTAGAATTATCGGGCTTCGTTCTTCCTTCTATATGTCTCAATTTTCTCACCCTCGCTTTTTTCCACTGCCGTTTCTTACGCCTAAAGAGACGGTTTACCTCCTTTCTTTTCTCCCTATACCGCTCAGTTGCGGCTCGCGTTGCAATTGACTGAAGCGTTACCATACGTGCAGCGTCGTCGTTCGTCATTTGCAATGCGACACTCTTCATCGTACCACGGTTTATTGCGAAGCGGTTTTTCGAAACCAAGTACGGTTGTTGCGGCAGTTTTTATAGAGTCGGAAATGGGTTTCCACTCCGCATCAGGATCGTCATCGGGAGGGGGTGGGTTCTGAGCCAAAAGTTGCGAGAGCTTCCTTGAGTAGGCTGTGGCTACCTCTGGTAATTGCAGCTTTCCGATGTACAGCTTCCTCTGCGTCTGGTTTCGTACGATTTTCGCTCTACTTAATCTTGTGCGAACCTTAGCTGCTACCAGGTAGGGATCAGAATCGATGTTAGCTCCTCTGATCACTCGTACGTCCATTACACTGGATGAGTGCCTTCCATCAATACCACGTGATCAATTCGGTTCTTAGTTCTTTGATCAGGGGATACCCAAGAAGCCTTGTGGTTGTCTGTATGCTGGAATCTTGTACCACTAATGACCATGTTTTTTGCCGCGGCAAAGTCAATCAGTCTCATACCGTTGTCGGAACTGTCAGCATGTAGACTGAAATTGCCAATAGTTGGATTAAACACATTCTCCCTTCCTACTTTGGCATTAAAATCTCCTAGTACAATCTTAATGTCATGGCCAGGGCAGCGGTCATACGTTTCCTGTAGGACCTCATAGAATATGTCATTGGCAGCATCATCTTTCTCTTCTGTCGGGGCATGCACACAAATTAGTGAAATATAAAAATATTTCGCTTTTATGCGGATTGTGGCTATATGTTCACCCACAGGATTGAACCTAAAGACTAGATGTCGCAGTCTTTGGCCAACTACAAATCCGCAACCAAATTCATGTTTTTTTTAATGGCAACTGTAGTATATTTCGCAGTTTCTTTTTCTTGTGCAGCCATGTCCTGCCCATCGCATTTCCTGGATTGCGGTAATGTCAGCCTTATAACTTTCGAGGACATTTGCCAATTGGATATTTGCACCGGACCTATATAGAGTTCTTATATTCCAAGTGCATATCCGTAAATCGTGGTCCTTATAACGTTTGCTGGGGTCGTCAACAAATAGGGGTTGTCTATGTTTTCTCTTTCGTTCTTGTATTTTCACTGCCATTATGAAGGGAGGCGGGAGGCAAACCCAGCCTACCTTGTTTTTTGCATTTTACCTACTACCAGGATATTAGATTGCAGCCGCCATTATGGATCAGACGCTGACCAGGATGCGATATGTTGAACCCGGATTTTCTTCTTTTAGTTTCTATCCGCCGTTGGCCCGTATGTTTGGCTCATCCGCCTTCTAAGGACAAAAGAACATGCCCGATTGTTTGATGAGCTTCAGTGATATCAGTCACCTACTTAACCTGATTTGATGCTCATTTGTTTCGCCTTCTCACTCTAGCTAGCTAACGGAGGTTTCCGAAAAGCCATTGTCCAGGACATACTGCGTGGATGTAGTGAGCTGCTTGGACTGCCCAATGAAGGAATCATTTCTGGCCACTCCCAAGTGAATGGCAATCAGAAACTTTCCACCTCCACGGACAGTCCCATGTCCGGATGACCGGATTCAGCCGTGTGAAATTCGATTCCAACTTGAAAAAAACAATCCTGATATTGTCAAATTTGTGCGAGAAAAGAATCCAGAAATTCAGTTGGTTACTTTGTACGCGCCGTTGGTATCCGTGGAAGTTGAACGATCATTTTCGCAATATAAAATGATGTTGACTGATCGTCGCCGTAATTTTACGTTTCAAAATATTGAAATGATTAATATTGTTGGCTACACCAGTTTTCTGTTTGATTGAGATGTTAACATTATGAATTACTTTGCTGAATAAACTTTTGGAATTGAGGATTTTCGCACGTTTTTGCACGTATTTTGACATTTTTTAGCACGTATTTAACTGAAATTTTGCACGTAAAAATACGGTCTCTACTCATAATAACTGCCTTCACACATATAAAAATATAATATAGACAATTGCTGTAAGGTGTTTTTAAATCTTTATTTTAGTTTTATTAACACAAAATTTCGAGGTTCTGCCTTTATTTCGCGCCAAAACGATTTCTTGAGTTCTAATATTTCGATTGGAACTAAAAATTTTAAAAGAATGTAGCAAAACTGATTTTACCAAGAGATAGCTCTAGCTTTTTGTGAATAATTTGAGTACAAATACCAATTTTCGGTTTCTTCTTCTTACATGGTACTGAAGTTTAACTCTCGATATGCAATCACTCACTGTATAAACCGAACGCTCGAATTTTAACGGTTTGTATGGAATGCACAAAATTTTCATTCGCCACAAAAGAATTTAGAAATCATAAGAAGGGGATATTTTTCAAATAAATTATTAAATTTTTTCCAGTACAAAGTAATAAAAAACTTGTTTATTTATTTTTGTAAAAATTTAAAAACTGTACCACGGAAAGGTTATGAGTTTTTGCAATAAGTGTGTTTTTTTTACCCCGCTAAAATTAATTATAGCTTAATTTGTACGGGACAGCTAAGCGATATTAAGTGGCATTTCAATTTCCCACTTAAATTCCGACTTAAGCAATGCCAATGTTGCCACATGTTCAATTTTAAGAAATGGCAACAAAAAGTTATCTTAGATAAATTTTGTTATCATTTCTTGCGAATGAAAATGTTATCAAGGAGAGACTCGAAAGCAGAAATTTGCAGAAATTTTAAGTCCATTAAAATTATTTTATTTAATGGATAAATATCTCTATTTTATATCTCTAAATTTGAAGAATAGATTTTTATTTGCGATTGAAAATGAAATTGGAACTAAATTGTTCATAAGAACGTGCGATATATGTTCTACATATTGATCATGGTAGAATAATCTATCAGGTATAATCGTTTAAACAGTTGCTGATTATATGTATTTCGTTTTTGTACTTTTTATATTCTTGTATTGTTGGTTTGTATATATTTGTGTAGAGTTTGTCAACTGAAACGAATGAACAAAATAAAATGTCTGTTGTTGCTGCTTATAATTACAACAACATCTGTTGCTACCATGTATTTGTTGGCACTGGTTACAAACGTGTTGCCATATCGCATTTTGTTCACCCATTACAGCAAATGTTGCCACATTTCGTAATATTAAGTGTGAATCGTTTTATTTGCAAAGTCGTAAGTGGCGATAGCTTAATGGAATAAAAAAACAGCCTTAATATAAAGAACATTAAAATTTCAGAAATTTCAAAGTTGAATATCAGCCGTGTTTTTTCAATTATTACAACAACATTATACTGCGTTCAAACGATGTCAACTTCCATCAAAATCCGGGACATCAATTGATTTTACTGTGCGCACTTGGCGTGGACTTGCTCTTATTTGCTTTGCATTTGCTCCCACTTGCAATATATTAGTTCATGAGTTGCAATAACTACTACACTCACCAAAAAGTACAACAAATTCTCCCAATTTATAACATTCAATCAAGTCTTTGTGGTCAGTGTTATGTGGTGGAGCGTTTTATTTTGAATGAAGTTTACCACTCCAAAAAACAAAACAAAAAGTCCGTTTCAGTTGGTTTATTTTTTTTTATTAAAAAACGTGATTATCCCCATTTAGGTCAAAGTATACATCATCATAATATGGATGATTACCGTTTTTTTATTGATAAATTTTAATTTATATAACTTTTTATTTCATTGGGTTATCATTAAGTTGTAATTATCAGGTAGACGACGGTGAAATTGTATTTGTATCAAATATGAAGTCAAAACACATTTAACCTTTAGATACAATTAGATGGTTATATTTATGATTAGGTTACGCCACCCAATTCATCTGTTGTGGTCTTAAAAAAGAGGCGACTTCCATATTATGTAAGAATATCATTGCCCGTCGATGATACTGAAGTGCAAAGACTAGATAATTCCCGTGAATTGATCACAAGTGCGCAATTAATTTGATGTTATGGTTAGGAACCAGCCCAACCTGCAATATAGTTTAAATGCAAATTACTTTAACTTAATTCTCCCGAGTAGTACAGATATCTTTCATGTGATTATTTCAAGTCATTTACTTATATTATTAAGATATCACCCTTTTTCTTGTATTTTCCAAATTGATTAATGCCCATTTTGAAAGTCGAGCATGTCTACTGAAAGAATGCAACTCTATGGAATTAAATCAGGGGGTTCCGATGCCACACCTGATAGACTATTGATAGAAAACAGAGTAGATAGGGGAGAGAGCGATAAACAACCAGAAGCAAACTAATTTTAAATACTAATGACAGCTAAATTATGTTTTATTTTGTTTCCATCGAGCGAAAATACTAATTTTTCCATTCATTTCTGTTCGCTTATGTCCAATCAAAGAGTAATATATAAATACAGTTTGAACTCGATCAAGGGGGTTTCTATGGCACAGCTGATCGAAAAGCCACTAGGGAAATGATGTAGAATGAGACACCAAAGAAGTAGAGTTGTGTAGTTCGCTAACGAACTAGTTCAATTGAACGATTCACCCTTGTGAACTAGATGAACTAGTTCACACTGTTCCGCTCTTTTGTTTCAGTAGTTCACTTGTTTCAGCAGTTTTTTTGTATTTCAGCTGTGCAGTTCTCTTCGCCATTTTGTAGTTCATGCTCTCTTTGTCTCACTCAATTTGCACAAAGGTGCCTAATGTTGCAATCTTTGGATATGGATATGTAACCGGCGTCTACACCATAACTACGGCGCTAATCACCACATTTATTCCAAAATATAAAAAGATTACGAAAACACCAATATTTCAGAATCGGCATAACATAATCGTTAAGTCGACCTTCAATAGTGCGATTTAGTATGAACAAATTTCACAGTAGTCACACCACTTTAGAAATCTGCAAAAATCATATAATTTTCGCGATTATTCGCTGCGATTGAACTAAAACTACAAGTTGAACTGAAATGAGCTTTTTAGTTCACAGCTTATATGAACTGTTAAGCTGAAATAATACAATGAACTAGTGAACTAAATGAATGAACTAAAAAGAGCGCTCACTTGAATGAACTAAAATTCCCAACTCCACAAAGAAGACATACATATTAGAGATCATGCAGCAGACTAAGTTTAAAAGTGTTTGATTGATACTAATGACAGCTAAATTTTGTTTGCATCGAACGAAAATACGCATTCCCTTTTATTTCTGTCCGTAAATGCGAACCAAAAAGTAAATTACCAAAGCAACTCGAACTCGATGAAATGGCCTACTACCTCGTCGTCATGAAGAGGCATCGAAGCGAGTAATGGGGTCTCTTTAGTATTGCTCTGTGATTCGATGAAATTTCGAACAACTTTTCTCATCGCAACAGAACCCTAAGAGAGGGATGGGCACTCTTATCTATTACTCTATGATTAAATTGATTTTAAAGCATTTTGTTTACGCGGCATGTGGATGTCACGCATTTTAGGAATCTTTCTCATTACGTTCTCTCAATGACGACGACGTAGTAGGCCATTTCATCGAGTTCGAGTTGCTTTGGTAATTTACTCTTTGGTTGAACAAAAAATGAACAGAAATAAATGGGAATGTGTTTTTCGTTCGATGCAACCAATATAAAACATCATTTAGCTGTCATTAGTATCAATCAAACACTATTTAAACTTAGTTTGCTGCATGGTTTGCTTCTGGTTGCGCATCGCTCTCTCGCAGCAAAGTGTTTTTGTCTTTTACGCGCATGCTATTCATGAGATTGCTCATCTTTGCAAGAATACTGTCTTGTATGTCAAATGCTAGACCATAAGCATGAGTTCGTTCCCTCCTATCTGCCTTTGGTACCCTTACATTCATTACGTCAAACCAATCATTTGTCTTCAAATAAAAAAATGTGGTTATTAAATATTACGAAACGGTTTTAAAATTCCTTACAGTTTTAAACAAGTCGTAGCATTCCTCCCACTCTTTGTCTACTAAATAGCCCGTACTTGCAGTATGTGAAAATAACTTGGTTGCCATTTTTACTCACACCCACTTACTTGAAGGTGTTTACAACTTATTTTATGAGTTATGCTTAATTCGGAGGATGTGCAAGCAAGAAGAGAAACAATTATATCCTACTGAATTAATTTACCATTTATAACAAAACCACGGTCTATAAAATGGTTATGTAACACTTTTATTAGGTGTGGCACATCAGCGAACACGTAAATTTTGTTATTGCCGTACGTAAACCTAAATAAATGAACAGTTAAATTGTCAAACTATCAGTACATACTGTATTAATTATCAGGAATCGGTTTTCAACTTACCAAGGCTTCTCTGCATCAACTTCTAATTCATTAAACAGTGCTCTGTTACTACCTCCTAAGTCGCTTACCATCGCCACAACATTGTAACCACATTCATTTGTGGCATTTAAAATGGGTTTTAAAACTTCTGTGGTCATTTGACAGTCGAAATCAAAGAAAATTGGTTGTTTCCAATTACCAATCAAACCTTAGATAAATAACAGTTATTAAATGAAAATAAAAAATCTTAAATATTTTTAATCGAACCTCTTAGCATTCCGACTTGAACATTGTTAGCAGGAGAAAGAGTGGTGTCTGTCACTTTGTCATAACAGTTAGCTTTGCGTATTTTCATTTCATCGAAACTCAATACACAAATCTTCTGCAATTCTGACATGTGTTCTGTAGCAGCAAGAATTTTCACTACTGGTTTAATAACTCCAGGAGAAATTTCAATTTTTTGAGCCCAGTCGTGCAAAGTTCTTATTGCTGGCAGTGGAAAATTGTTCTTTTTAAGAAGTTTATATCCTTTAGCACTGGCAGAATACAATGTAATTGAATGTGCAATATCATTTTGACCTTCCGTAAAAATGCTCCGAAGCCTTTCTTCAATATTTTTAATCTCAAACTTCTTTTTTTTGCAATTGGTCCTTCAGATTTGCAATTTCATAAGAAAGTTTCTTTTCCACACCCAACAAGTTTTGTTGTATTTTAAAGTTTTCCGATTTTAAAAATTCACTAAATAAACACAAAATTTAATTCACAATATTTGACAACACAAAATAATTTATTATTGGAACTTACACTTCCTTTTGCAATGTTTTCACTTGTTCTTCCAACTGGTTGTTTCCCTCGTTACATTCCATGAATGAAATACCTTCAGGGTTGTCGCTCAAACATAAAATGTTTTCATTGTTAGTTGAAAATAAAACACTTTCTTGGCAGTTCTGTTGTCTCCTCTAAGGAATCAGCTTCAAGCAAAAGCGACGCAACTATTTTTTTGTTGTTGCGTTTCTAAAGCCTATCCGAACGAAAAACTTCAGATTTGTTGGGCTGTTCGTTGCCATATATTGAAGGAACAAGACCCGGCTTCAAAAACCTTTTAGAACTTAGACCTAGAATAATAATAATAATAAAATTCCGACATTGTGGCTAAAAAGAGCCCACAATCAAAACTCACCCATATCAAACTGCAGCTGTCCTTCAATATCATCCGCCTTAAAATGTTCCATGCAAATCTTGGATGATTTTGCATTGAAAATGTTTACATATGTCTTTTCCACAAAACTGCACCCACGTTTTAAGTAATTTCTTTTCATTTGGAAAAGAAAAGAAGCTTAATTTTGGATTTTTATTTCCTCGTACATTTTTGCAATTCAAAACCGCACACTTCATTTTTCACTTTTTACGTTTTAATTCACCAATGTAATTCTATTTCAATGCAAAATTTTTCAACTTTTCTATAAAAATGTATATAAACGACAATGTAAACAAACGTCTGAACAGTACTTGTGACGTGTACAAAACTGCTGATCGCTGAGAGAGAAATAATTCTTGGGTGTCCCCTATAAATTCTTGGGTGTCCCCTATAAATGCAGTGCATTGCATTGGACTTAGGAAAAGGGGTTAGGAGTAGGGGGAAATAGAGAGAAGTACTTGTTAATATTTGACTTAAACTTGCTGATGTTGTAAGAAGTGTGGAATACACTTGCCGGAAGCTTATTCCACATACGGACTGTTCGGCTGAAGAACGAATTGTTGTTGTAATGCGCAGTTCGATCCAATGGCCAGGAAACAGAAAAGGGATGAGTTTCACTTGAAAACTGCGGCGTACGGTGAAATACCCTAACTTCTGCAATTAGGCCATGTAACTCGACGGAACACTTTCCATGGAAATACCTATAAAATAGCGAGACATACTAAACTAACATTTCGTCGATGCTCCAAGGAGGCAACAGTACTGGATACACTGCTGTCGCCTATCAGCTTCAACGCACTCTTTTGCACGCGGTCTAGAAGCTCCAAGGTGGACGCAGGAGCCCCAGCCCAAATATGAGAGTTGAATTCCATTTTAGGCCGGATATACGGGGTGTAGATATTGATGACATCGGGTGAGGTGAAAAATCTTTTACGCCGCTTTAAAAAGCCCAGGCATTTGAATGCTTCTTTCGACACGTTGAAAATGTGCTTATTCCAACGAATGTCATATTGTATCTTCCTGCCCAGAACATCGAGAGCTTCCGATTCACCAACATCTAAACCACCCATTGAAATCATTGGCAGGGTCGAGTCACCAGTGTGCTCGTGCGATATTCTGCAACACTGTTTTGCTTGCATTAAATTCGACTCGGTTTTCCCTGCCCCACTAACTAATCAGATGCAAGTCATGTTTAAGCGTGTCAATCATTGTTCGTCTGATTCCATGCACTACGGAAAGATTGGGTAGACGATCGAACGAATATGAGTGACATAAATTACTATCCACAGCGAAGGAGTCGGTGGAATTTGTAGTTCGATCCAGAAGGTCGTTGATGAAAATAAGAAACAGAGAGGGAGAAAGCACAGAGCCTTTAGGTACTCCCGCATTAATTGTCTACTCATCGGAAGAGATACCGTCTATTATAACTCGTGTGGAACGGTCTATGAGAAAACTCGAAATAAATCGAGAGAAGTTTCTACCTAAACTAAAAGCATTAACCTTTGATATAAGTGCCTGATGCCAAACTCTATCAAATGCTTTAGAAATATCTAAGGCCACTATTTCGAAACAAATGTAAGGTGGTCAGAGCTTGTCCATCAAACCAGTATCAAATTAAAGTAAATTCAAATAAATGTAACTGATACAAGCACGGTCTTCAAAAATGCTATACCACGGAAAGAAAAATACAACTCTGTAATATAGATTAAAAACTCACCTTAATGCACTGCAACAATGCGAGAATGCATGAGGAAAAGACGAACATGGTGGTAAAATTCTGTCTGTCCTTGTTGTTGGAATTTTATGCCTTTCGGTGATGTTGATACTAAAGGGATCTTCGATCGATACTAACTCGCACATGTGAATTGCAGAATTGAGTTTGTAAAGGGTTTGTAAGGGAGACGCTACAAAAGTAAATCGATAGGGACAGCAAATGACGCCATATTTTTTCCCGCTCTTTTGGCATTTCTCTTCAGTAAGGTTTGCCATTTCATCATGGAAAGATATACGAGCCAACAACGAGTCGAAATTATTAAAATTTACTACCGAAATTTGGAGTCAGTGGCCTCAACTTTAAGAGCGCTACGTCCAATTTCTGAATTTCATTTCTGGCTGAATGGCTTCGTCAATAAGCAAAATATGCGTTATTGGTGAGACAGCAATCCACACGTAATCCATGAGTCATCATTGCATCCCGAAAAAATTACGGTTTGGTGCGGTTAATGGGCCGGCGGGGTCATTGGGCCGTACTTCTTCCGTGATGATCAAGACCGGCACATTATTGTGAATGCGAATCGCTACCGTTCAATGATAACCGAATATTTTTGGCCCCAATTGGATAATATGGACTTGGAATACATGTTGTTCCAACAGGACGGCGCCACAGGCCACACAGCGAATGCAACAATCAATTTATTGGAAACCAAGTTAGGTGAATTTGACGCCGTTAGATTACTTCCTGTGGGGCTACGTCAAGTCTATGCCAACAAGCCAGCGACGAGTGATGAACTTCGTACGAATATCGAATGTGAAATTGCAGCAGTATCGGCCGATTTATGCTTGAAAACCGTCGAAAATTGGGTTCAGCGTGCCCGTGGTGGCCATGCAAAAGAAATCGAGTTCCATACATAATGGCATCGAACGTACTTTCACAGGAATAATGAATTTCATTGGTGTCTTAAACCGGTTTTGTTTTATTTAAAAAAACCTTTGTAGCGCTCTTATTGAAACCCCCTTTAGATGTATTATGTACTATAATTAATTTTAACAATATAAATCCACATTTATAAATAATAATAGATTTAATTCGGCCCTTTCTCCATTTATTTGCATTGAATGCATTACATTTTTTTTCTCTTGAACTGATAATCTGCTGCTCTTCTGCTTCTCATTTCTTTGTTGTCTCTCACGTTTTTGTTTTCAAAAGGTTTCACAGAAATAAAGAATTTCATTGGTATCTAAAACCGGGTTTGTTTTATTTAAAAAAGCTTAAATTCATTTATTTCTCCAACGTTTTGTTTAAATTTTACATCTATTTGATATTAAGATACATAAGTACATTTGTTTCCTAACATCTAATGACTAATCTAGGATTTTATTTATGTTACATATGTACATTATATCGGCCTATAGCCAGCCCATATATATTGTTATATTGAATTTGACATTTTGTCCTTATCCTTGTTTATTATGCCGGGAAAGCCTTGTAGCGCTCTTATAGAAAAACCCTTTATATATACGATTGATGATCAACCGATGGTATCAATTCAAACACAGTAGTTAGGCATCTGATGATGAACTTGTCACGGAGTTCGAAACTAGTCATGCCAGTGAGTGTGTGTTGAACTGAATTGTTTATTATTTCCAACAAAAATTAACCAGTTTTCAATTCGAAAAATGTTCATGACTTGTAAGCTTGTAGTATGAATTTCTCATACATTAACCAAAAACTAAAATGATAACCTTTTTTTAAAAAATTGTTTATTTATTGAATGTATTTTGTTAAAAAAGTATATTTTTAGGTCTTTTTTGTAAGAGTATTATATTTTCCCGAAAAGGTCCTATCTTAAATGAGAGGTACTTCTTTTAATAAAAACTAATGTTTTTTAAAGAAAAGGTACTATTTTTAAGAAGAATTACTTTCTGTAGGAAGACGCCTAAGAGTATGAATTTTTTTACAAGGAAGTACCTTTTTTAAGAACAGGTACTTTTTAAAGAAGTGTAAAAGGTTATTTTTTTAGAAAAAGGTTATTTTTGTAAGAAAATTTACTTATTTTCGGAAAGGCTACTTATCTCAAGAAAAGAAAAGAAAATATATTATCGAATTTTTGAGAAAAGATACTTTTAAGGAAAGGAAATTTTGTAAGAAAATGTATTGTTTTTAAGAGAAGGAATTTTTTTTTGAAGAAAAGGTTTTTTAAGAAATGGGCATTTTTTTAGGATTGTTCCTTTTTTTTCAAGAACAGTTACAATTTTAAGAGTAGGTACTTATCTCAAGAAAGTTATTTTGTTTTAGTTCAGTAGTTTTTCAAGAAAAGGCAATTTGCTGTAAGATAATGTACCTATTTAAGAAAAGGTACTTATTTAAAAAATTAATTTTTTTAAGGATATATACTTTTTTTAAGAAAACGCAAAACCCTGTATAAGAAAATTTTATTTTTTAAACTTCTTTAACTCTGGCTTTTCTAAATTTACTTTGTATTTGGTTCAAAGCTACAATATGTAATAAACAGGCTCCACCTAGAAAACTTCCCATTAAGCAAGAAATTTCACCTCATATATTAGTCTAGACACAAATCAAACCAAAAGTACGAGTGTAAGACTAAGTGTGCTGCCAAATGTAATTCCATGCTCAGGGTTGTATTTCATGGATTTGTCATTCTTGCACTTTGGCTTTTCTAAATTTATTTTTTATTGGGTTCAAAACTACAATATGTAATAAACAGGCTCCACCTAGAAAACTTCCCGTTAAACCAAACCAAAAGTACCCAATATAGTTGATAATAATGGGTTGTAATAAAGTAGTTAAAAAAAGTTGTTTACAATTTTTTCATTTAGCCCCCATCCCGCAACTTGCGATAAGGAACTTCGTTCCAAAAACAACCAGCTAAAAATTCGAATATGAAGACCCGAAAACTTAGAAAAACGTACCGCTGTTTGGAGTGGAATTTTATATGCAAACGGATTCGTTATGTTTCCGAAACTGATTTCCATTTCAGAGAAAATGTGCAAAGAAGCGAGTGCGTCTCGAATTAGAAACGGATTAATATGGCACACTGGCGACTTTCCGATGTCATAACAAATTTTGTCAAGAGCCAGGGGGTATCCATGACACAGCTGATTGACTATGCAGTAGGAAAATGATATAGAACAGAGTGGATAGGCGAGAGGATGATAAGTAACAAGAAGCAAACCATGCAGGAAACTAAGTTTGAATAGTGTTTGATTGATACTAATGACAGCAAAATACTTATTCCCTTTTATTTCAGTCCTGTTTAGGTCCAACCAGAGAGTAAAATACAACAGCAACTCGAACTCGAGTCGTCATCGAGAGAACGTAAAGAGAGGGAAATATTGCTCTGTGGAAGAGCTTATTACACGAAGTTGTAACGTCTAGAATATAGAGAAAATAAGAGGTGTTTGTAACGTTAATTTAAAGTATCTCAAAAATCTGATTGTGATTCAGCGCAACCCAAACCTTTGCAAAAGTATACTCTGCTCTCATGGTTGGGTTGTTGTCCTGTTATCATACATAACGTTTATAAAAAAGTTCGTGCATTCCGTACAAATCTCTTCACACTTCTGTTAACAGTTGCTATGCACAAGAGTTGACAGAGAAGTCTCTAATTAAGACGTATCCCCTTATTTATCAAATCGTCTTCGATATGCCCGTAGGCTTTAGCTGCTGCCGCAAGACAACAAATTTATTATACTCGCATTATATAAATATGCAGATGAACCAACACTTACGCAGCGCGTGTAGCGCCGCAATCTGTTGCAATGAGTCCAGTCCATGTTATGTATTAACAGCAAATTGAACTGAAATTGAAAAATTGTTAACATATTTTTTCAAATTAAGAAAACGGTCTCTAAAAAGACAAAAAAAAAATGCTGGTGTCGATAGTGTAACTCTGCTAAGGATTTGGCCCCAAACTGTTGGGTAATGCTACTCATAGAATTGGCTTGATATGTTGGCTCGCAGTCACTTGCGTAGACAAAATTTACTTATTTTGCCTTAACAACCCAACAAATTGAAAAAATTACCTGGCTAAATAATAAACTATGCTCGCATAAATGATGGAGAGTGAACCAAAAAATACAAAAAAAAAAATAAGGCAAAAAACAACAAAACATTTATAACGATATTGCATAATATTCTGTGCACACGAGTACACGCTTTTGATTAGAGGTTGTTCAATGCTCAAAGCGGAGGTTTGTTCACCAACTCTGGCTGGGGTGACAGGCAATCAGTACAAAGAATGTGTAAACCTCACCCGCAACTGTCGTTCGCATTGTTTTCCACGAGATGGCGATAATAAATTCATAATGAAAATTCATTAATAACAAACATAACCGCAATATTTAATAATAACAACAGGTTTCTTTAGATTGTGCGATTTTTAGGTAAAGAATTCGTGATCGTTTTATTTTGAAGACAAAGATTAAACTGACTGCAGTGACCGACCTGAGTGCGAGATACAGCGGCGCGAAAAAGTTGTCATTCGTGTAAAAGTGTGTTTGATGAGCGTTCGCAAGGATAGAAAATGTTTGGGGATTATACAAGGTGTTTCGAAAGAAGTCATCCGATGTGGTTTGACTCTCATTTTTGACGTAGAATACGTCTTACCTTACGGTATGAGGAGTCATGTCAGGTTTTTATTGTTGTAATCTTTATTTCATTGAATTTGAGGAAACGGCTAGATGAATTTTTTTAAAATTTTTTTTGTAGGTAAATGAAGATGTTATCTTTCGTTTGATATACATTTCATATTGGTTGATATCTTCCTAATATTTAAATTTCTCAAATGTAAATTGTTTAAACACATACACTCAAACATATGTGTGGTGTTTGGTTGAGTGTTTTTGGTTGCTCAACATTGCTTAGGAACATGTATCTAGTAAAAAGTGAAACGAACAGCAAGCTAATGTTGCTTGGCAACATGTATCTAGTAAAAAGTGAAACAAACAGTAAGCTAACGTAATAAAGCTTTTTTGCGAAAGCTTCAATAAAGCTGTTGTAACATTAATTTTGAATTGTAAAGCGTAAAGCTTTCACAGAACGCTCGAATGCTAATGCGAAGACTCGATAAGGTAAACCTTTTTTAATATTAGGGCGGCCCTCTCAACATTCGCAGAACTTATTTCAATAAAAATATTAATTAAAATACATAAATTAAATTAAGTTTAAAAAAATTTAACATAATATTTTTTTTTAAACGGACTTTTTTTAAATGCCGTTGGTAAATATAAAAATTACAGCAGACAGTTGTCCGAGGCCTTCGGCCACGGACTGTCCCTGCAGGCTGTGTCAGAGACACGGCCATTAAGTTTAACGTAGAATACGCCATCCGATAAGACAGAAAACATATATAACAATAAATAATAAATAATATAAGCAAATTAATTTATTGTTATATATGTTTTCTGTCTTATCGGATGGCGTATTCTACGTTAAACTTAATGGCCGTGTCTCTGACACAGCCTACAGGGACAGTCCGTGGCCGAAGGCCTCGGACAACTGTCTGCTGTATTTAAGTCCCTTTTTTTTCTAAATGAAAAAACTTCGATTCTGTTTTTTGATTATGTTTACTTGAAGCTTTTGAATTTTATTGGTTAAGTCGAGAAGATGATATCGGTTAAATGGGCGTCGTCACAATTGACTACCATACGAGCTCGTTTTATGGCATTTTTCATCACTTCGGCGAGAACTTCGGGCGACAGATTCTCGCACTCGTGCCTCGGGCTTGTTCACGTAAACACAGGACTTCAAAAAACCCCACAAAAAAGTCTGGAACGTTCAAATCGGGCCATCTTGCGGGCCAGTGCAAATCGCCAAAACGAGAGATGAGGCGACCCGGGAACGCCGCCTTCAGAATATCGGTTGTGGCTCGCGCAGTGTGTGCTGTTGCTCCGTCCTGTTGGAACCACATGTCCTCCAGTCCTAATTCGTCGATTTGCGGCAGAAAAAACTCGGTTAACATGGCCCTATAGCGCGCACCGTCCACTGTTGTCGTTTCACCATCGGCGTTCTCGAAAAAAAAATGGCCCGATGACTCCTCCAGCGTGAACAGCGCACCATGCAGTCACTTTGAGCGGGTGTAATGGCTCCTCGTGCATCATTTGTGGATTTTCGGTGCCCCAGAAGCGATAGTTTTGCTTGTTCACATACCCGCTGGGGTGGAAATGAGCCTCATCGCTCATTATGATTTTGGTGGAAAAATCGTCCACGAGATTGAGGATGGCTTGGTCGTGGATTACACGCGTTTGGCGGTCGACAGGCAGCAGCTGATGAACGGATTGGACTTTGTATGGAAACATGCGCAGGTCTTTGACCAAATTTCGCCATAGGGACGACCGGCTGATGGCTAATTGCGAGGCACGGCGTCTGGTAGATGTTTCCGGCGACAGCTCGACATCCTCGGCAACAGCGGCGATATTCTCGTAGAACTGGCGCTTCGGGGCCGGCCACTCCTGGCAACGTCTCGTGTGGTCCCATACTCTTCAAGGTTAGTAGCCAAACGGCGCAGTGTTTGCACAGTCGGTGTCGGACGGCCGGGGAATCGGCGACGGTATTCGCGCTGCGCCAACACCACAGACGAATTGTTACGCAAAAAAATAGACACGATTATTCCGCGTTCTTGGGGAGTGTATCGCTCCATGGCTTGTTTACTTGTTTTCTACATCTGTCTAGTCCACAAATGTCAAAACAGATTTGACATCGGCGGCCATTTTCAAAAATAGGAGCATCGTCCAATAGGGTGGTCACTTTTGAAACACCCTGTGGTTATAATTATTTTGCGTATTAGGGTAACTCCAAAATATTTCGACGCAGTCCAGGACCCAACCCGTAATTTTGAAAATTGACTGAGTTATTGAAGATTTTATTAAAACAAAAATTTATTATGCTCTGTTTTTATAAAATTTGACCAGCGTCATGACGCTTTAGTAAAGTAATGTAAAGCTTTAGTTTTAATAAAAACTTCAATTAATACCGGATTTTTAAAACCAAAAATGCGTTTTACTCACTAGGAAACGTCCCTTTCAATAAATTCAAGAGTATTATGGTTTCTTTATAAAATAATGTGTGAAATCGTCGCCGTAGTTGAAAAATGGCGGAAAAAATTAAAAAATATCTGTTTGCTGGACAAATGCACACAGACTTCTCATATTTTCTTAAATATCTAATATATCGTTTGAAAGGCATAAGTTTCCTCATTTTATCCGGCGAGAAAGTGCAAATCGGTTGATAATCAAATAACTTACAGGCTTATATGTGCGCAAACTTACGCAAACTTGGGTTTTTAACCGGTTTTCAAGATTTTGGGGGTGTTTGGGAAATCTCACAAGCAGATTCTTGTTACACTCGACAATATCTACAAGAAAAATACTATCACTACCAAGGTATTTCCACTTTAGTACTTTATGTGACTGTGTTATACGTAGGCACTACTTGAAAAATCGAAACTAAAACAGTGAAACTCGAGCAGTCTTTACCAAACCTTATGTATCTATTGATCCCACGGAGATCCCATTATGAAATTTGGCTATGATGTAGAGAAAAAGATGGAATTTCTTTTTGGTGTGAGGAAATCAAAAATTAAAGATACGTTATCCCAGGATATTCAAGGATAAAAGATACTTTAGAGGTTTCAATAACGTTGAATCACAACGACATGACTGTTATATCGACTATTATTAAAGCGGTTATTGCAAGCTTTAACATGTTATCCAACATTTTGAAATCCATTAACGCATTCAAAAGTTATACCATTTTTAAATCACGTCCGTTTTTCAGCAAGTGCCATAAAATACCTACTTCAACGAACCATAAAACAAAAACTACTTTGAATTTAGACTCAATTCTAGTGTCATAGAATTCGTATGGACGAGGAGAAACTACTGACCAAATTTTATACCGATCAAAAGTGGTCGGGTTCTGACACTGATATTCGTGTCGATTACCCATTAATGAAATTTCCCTTGATAGCTCCGATTTATTTATAATTAATAAAACGAGGTTCTTTATAAATTATGACACTAACAAGCGTAATCTTAATTAAATGAAGCAAAACCTAAAACTACACATTTACTAGTTATTCAACTCTTTTACTATTATTCGAGGTTGCGTGGTTACAACATTTCAAAACAGAATGACTCAAAAAGCGAGTGCTGCTTAAAGCAGCCACAACTCTTAAGAAACTCACTACCTACTGGCTTCCCCAAACATTTCATATTTCCCGGTTGCACTATAGCTAACGAATTCAGCAACCTTCGTGAAGAGAATTATAACGCCACCTACTTGTGGAGAGAATCCTCAACCAAACAGTTCAGACCCCACCACGTATACAGTAACATTACTTATACATTCCATTAAATTGACAAAGCTATTACGCGCTAAAAAATCTGTCGTTTTTTGTTGTTTGGATGCAAATATAACATGTGTTTGGAGCTTGTCGTAAATATAATATACTTGTGCCCAAACGCATTGTGTTTGCTATTCAATATTACATGTTTGAGACACAATGATTAATATGTTATAACATACGTGTTTTCGACCCAAATATATCTGTATTTGTAATACAAATACAGCCGTGTTTGTTGCACTGTTTATGCTCTCTCGAGAGCAACAGAATAAAAGAGGCACAACGAGTGTCACACTGTCTTGTAAGTGTTTATCTGTAATTTTACCATTTTTCTCTCAATGAGTGGTTTATAAATATTCCTGAATGTGCGTGATGTATTGCGTTTTAATTTCATGTATTCAGTCGTCAATGGTTCATCCGACAGAGGATATCAACAGCTCTTGACCAGTGAAAGAAGAAAAATAAACAAACGCTCGGACGGTTAAATGGTTTGTGATGTTGCTTTGGGTTTTGTCTGTGTTTCGCATAAATTTATGTGTGCTACCAAAGTGAGAAACGATTTTCAGGAAAGAAACTGGAGAGGGCAACTGGTGCCTCTACTGAAAAAATCGGAATAGTGGACCATTTGTGAAATTTGATTAACAAAAACACAAGTAATCCAAACTTACTTATATTTAAATGCAAACAGTATCATGTTTACTGACAAACATGTATGCTTTTACGTGGAAAAATACGCGTTCTTCATCCCAAACATCCATATACTTACGTGGAAGCATTCGCATGTTTCCCCCAAACCTACATATACTTACGTGGAAACATATGGGAATTTCCTCCCAACTATATATTTATAAACGAATTATTCTTCGATTTCAATATATGTATATGTATTATTTAATTTTAACAATATAAATCCACATTTATAAATAACTAGCTGACCCGGCAGACTTCGTCCTGCCTTCAAAAGTATTTATAACATCAGATGGTAAACAATGATTATTATCTCGACGTGGGCGCCATCTATTTCATCAACACCTTTACTTTTGCCTAAGAATTATATGTTGCGAATTTGAAACAAATCGGTTCATAAATAACCGAAATCGACATCAGCGCCACCTACTTTGCAGCGCCACCTATCTATGGAAATAATGGAAATTTTTTTTGTCTGCATACCATTCGGTGTCAACAGAGAACAAAATAAAAAAAGGCTGAGCCAAATCCGTCACTCCGTTCTTTAGTTATGCTGTCACAAACACACGCCAACTCATTTTTATATATATTAGATTAATACAAAAAATTTATAGATTTACATTTATTTGCATTGAATGCATTATTTGTTTTTTTCATGAAATGAGAATCTGTTGCTCGTTTTTCTCCTTTCTTTGTTGTCTCATTGTTTGCAGAAGGTTTCAACTATGCCTTTGTTATCACTATGCGTTGGTACACAAACAATATTCTTATATACAAATCAAGTTCATGCAAGCCAAGCGTGGATTAATTACTTGAGTTTTTCATTTCAAAAATGGCCCGCCGTTCCGAATTTCTCAGTAAAGGTTCGAACAGACAAAGGGCTTTACGTTGTTGCCCTTTCCAGTTTCTTTCCTCAAACCCGTTTAGCACTTTGATAACACACATGCATATATTCAAAACACATACACAAAATCCAAAGTAACATCACAAACCATTTAAGCGTCCGAGTCTTCGTTTACTCGTTTTTCACTGATCAAGCACTTTTGATAACCTCTATCCGATAAACCATTGACGACTGAATACATGAAACTAAAATGCAATACATCAGCCAAAATATATTAACCAAATACTGACTGAGAGAATAATGCAAAAATGCAGATCCACACTTACAAGATAGACTCTCTCGTTGTCCCACTTTTATTCTCTTGCTCTCGAGAGAGCATAGACAGTGCAACAAACACAGCTGTATGTGTGTCAGAAACATAAATATATGTCGGTCACAAACACGTATGTTTTAACATATTAATTAGTGTGTCTCAAACATGTAATATTGAATAGCAAACACAATGTGTTTGGACACAAGCATATTCTATTTGCGACAAGTTCCTAATACACTTTATATTTGCATCCAAACAACAACAAAATACAATTTTTTCAGCGTGTAGTTGTAAATTTTAACTTTAAATGCAAAATGTGTCTCTTGATTCATTAAAAATGTCACGGACTTATTGATCCGCCCTCGTATATTTAATAACACTGTGTAATTTTTTAAGTCATGGAAATATAACTATATGCGGACACCACTACGATGTATTTTGCACTTTTTTGTTGACTTTTATCGTTGGTATACATTTGTACTGTATTTAACACAACTATTTTGCCGTAAAAACACGAAATTCGGTTGTTGTTCCTTTGTTGAACGTTGTTTACTATTGTCTCTATCTGGTTTTATTGAACCCATGTTTTCCAACATCTAATGTTTACTTTCCACCGTACCTATGACGTTTAATTTATTGAGCGAATAAAAGTATCTGTGTATGCATAGGTCTATGTTGCGTGCATTTGTGTAGAAGAAAACCGAGGAGAGAATCAAAAAATAAATTCTTATTCAATTTCAATGAAGACGTCATAATTCAAAAATGCGGAGCGTTATTGACAAACATACATAGATTTTTGACAATTTTTCAAATTCTATTTCAGCTCAAAAAAAAAATTTCATCAGACCGTAAAAAATAGTAAGATTTAAGAGGATTCTTCTAGGATTTTAACCTACTCACCTAAGTCTTTCATTCTGCAAAGGATTCTTTCACCCCTTAAAAAGATGTTGAACTATGTAATTGAAAAACACAGACACAGACACATTAATCGATTTTGAAATATTGAACAAATAAGTCATTAAAACCACTGCCATGATACAATCACAAAGCAAATATCACAACTAAATTGAAAATTCTGTTAAGTGTCAAAACCCACTATGGATTTATACAAAACTAGATGTTAAACGTAAAAATCATTGACTGTTGAAATGTCTTTTATTGTTTCAGCTTAATTTGTTTTTTGCGCAATTTACAAATATTGAAAATAACAATGAATTAAAATCTAAACGAGTCGTACTAAATACGAATTCATGTTGATTATTTACACAAATGGGTTTATTTGGATACAATGGTGGGGGGATTTTTTTAAAACTTTAGTCAATTTGTTATGCAGTTGGGGTTTAAGAGTTTGATATGAAATTTGAACAAATGAGTCGGATTTATATAATATATGAGAAACTCTTGATTCTGAAATCATGGGCATGAAAATAGAAGCAAATAAAATACGACAGAGGAAAGGTACATAAATGTTATAAAAACCAGACAAATATTGAACAATAGGTCGCCGTATAGTGAAGCTTTCCCATTAAAAACTGGAAAAAGTTTAAGGAATTGTTGCAAGGTATTCAAATTTTATGTATTGATAAATTCTCTCATCTTGACCACACATCTGATGTAAGATTTTTATATCGAGCAGCCTACAGCGCTGGACAAGACATGTACACTAGGGTGTCCCAAAAAAAATTTCTTTTTCGAGTTTCATGGTTGCTCAAGCTTGATTGGAAAGCTTATAGGGTAAAGTATTTTTGAGATTTTTTCAAATTTTTTGGAAGAGGTTTAGAGGTTGCACAAGCCGAATTTCCTCCAAAAATCGGGTAATCCGGGGGTTTTTTGAATTTTACTTAAAACTCGGTCAATAACTACGATTTTTATAGTTAGTAAGTCAACATTTTTAATGCAAAACGTTCAAACATTTATTGTATATGCTTTAAATTTCTATGAAAATTTAAAACACTAATGATGCACTTTAAAATACTAATAAATGCCAAGCAATTTTGTTGAAAAAATTTTGAGTTTGCAGTTACTGTTCCAGAGTTATGCCATTTTAAAGCTCTTTAGCCATTGTATGAAACTAATAATACTATAAACTATTTTCCAATTTTTCATCGGATTTGCTTTAAACACTATATTCATGAAAAAATCTACATACGCTAAGTAACGACAAAGAGTGACACGCAGAAAAACGGCCCCAGCAACATATTGCAGGGAACATATATATAGTTGCAAGCAATCATACAGATGGTTCCTGCAATATGTAGTCGGGGCCATTTTTTGTTACGTGTAATTCTTTGTCGTTACTTAGCGCATGTAGATTTTTTCAATAATAGAATGTTTAAAGCAAACACGATGACAAAAAAACAAACAGTTTATAATATTATTAGGTTCACACAATGGGTCAAGAGTTTTTTTTACAAAATTGCTTAGAATTTATCCGTCTTGTAGAATGTATCATTAGTTTTTTAAATTGTCATAGAAATTTATACCAAATCCGATGCAAAAATAGCAAACAGATTATAATATTATTAGTTTCATACAATGGGTAAAAGTCTTTAAAATGGCATAAC
This sequence comes from Phaonia tiefii, assembly GCA_963931995.1. Classification (NCBI taxonomy): domain Eukaryota; kingdom Metazoa; phylum Arthropoda; class Insecta; order Diptera; family Muscidae; genus Phaonia; species Phaonia tiefii. The sequence continues at coordinate 199,921,059 of OZ008367.1, forward strand.
TCTGAAACAGTAACCGGAAATTCTAAATTCTAAATTCTAAAATTTGCTTATAATTTAAACGTCTTTTAAAGTGCATCATTAGATTTTTTAATTTTTTTTATAGGAATTTTAAAAGATATAAAGCGTTAGTTACAAAATTTACCCAAAATTTACAAAAAATTTTAATACGGTGGTACCTTATTGAGCAAAATCATTGCCAAAACTGGTGGTTTGTGCATATACAATAAAAGGTTGAACGTTTTGCTTTAAAAATTTTGACTTACAAACTAAGAAAATCGTGGTTATGGACCGAGTTTTAAGTAAAATTGAAACAAATGCCCGGAATACCCGATTTTGGGGTAAATTCGACTTGTGCGACCTCTAAACCACTTCTGAAAAATCTGAAAAAATTCTCAAAAATACTTTACCCTATAAGCTTTCATATAAAGCTTGAGCAAAAAAAAATTGTATTGATGGGACACCCTAATGTACATATTTTAATAAACTCGTAGAACGAAGAATTCCTAACCTAAAAATGCTCTATTTTTAAAAACATTTGGTATCGCTTACAATATTTTCATTAAATTATGTAGAAAGGCATAGCATACATAAAGGGTGTCCCAATAAGAGTGGGCGATTTAAATTTTGTGAATTTTTTTTGGGTACAAGTGACAGCTCTGTCTTTAGACAGCTGTCGTCTACGATTTTTTCGATTATTAAAAATGGATCGGTATATAAAAGAGAACTCATTATTATTGTGAAAACCCATTACAAAAATGGAAAAGTTACGCTGCAACTGCTTGCAAACTTCTTACAATTTTCGGTCGTGGACGAGCACCTAATGTGTCAGGAATTGTAAGAGTGATCAACAAATTTGAAGAAACTGGGTCGCTTGTGGACAGACCCTCCTGCCCATCGACGCGCAACTTTGCTTCTGTAAACGAAAGTGAACGTCAATTACACAACGTTCACAACAACTTCAAATGTCACGGGCAGTGGGGATCTGGACGAAATGTGGTTTCAGCACGACCGCGCCACCTGCACCACATATCATAAAATAATCGATTTATTATAGCAACGATTTGCCAACCGAATCATCTCACGAAACTCCGATGTCAACTGTCCACCAAGATCGTATAATTTAGCTACGGTTAGAGTCTCAGCCTGCATTTCAGGCTCACTTAGACCTTGCTGTTCATTGTGATACCACAGGGACAAAAAGAAGGAAATGATATTTTTCTAGTCTCTGCCTTTGAACCAGTTTGTTTGATTTAAAAAACCCAAGAGTTGGTGGTTGCTAACATCAGCTAGATTTGCTAAGTCCCCAAAGAAATGTGAGCCTAGTGTAGCCTGCCGCCTTATGGAAAGAGGGGGCTCAGACATAGAAGGTGTGCCTCCACCTCCTCTTCGTCCCCACAGCTACTGCAAAAGTAATTTCTCAATATTTTCAGTCTCTCTGCGTACCGCTCAACGAGAAAATGACCCGTCGTGACAGACACGATAAGATGACATCCGGTCTAAATAACGACATGAGGGCGTTAGTGGGTTTCAAGTTTAGGCGGAGCCACATCAGATTGGAATGTACACTGTTCCCTACTAGTGACCACCCACCGTTAATTAACCTTTCTCAAGAAGAGTTTGCAAGTTGCTACAGGCATACCCACATGTTCCAGTTCCCCTGGATCATCTAAGGTAGCCCCAAGTCTGGCGAGTTCATCAGCTTTGCAGTTCCCTGGTATGTCCCTGTGTGTCGGGACCCAAATAAGATGCATATAAAACTGTTCGGCCAACTCATGAAAAGATCTGTGTCAGTCGAGTCTAGTTCGCTAATTCAGGAATACAGTTTCCAGGGACTTTATGGCAGCTTGACTATCAGAAAATGTTGATTCCGACTTTAGTCAGAACATTACTTCCCAGCCACTCGGCTACTTCCCTAATAGCTACGATTTCAGCCTTGTAGACACTACAGTGATTTGGCAATCTTTTGGCACCAAGGCCTATTTTATCGTCAAGTTTTGAACCATCGGTATAGAAGTGCACGAATCTCCTATGTCCAAGGATGCCACCATTCCATTTTGATCCATAAGGCATAAGAGTGTGGTACTTCTTGTCGAAGAGTGGTTGGGCTAAAGTTTAATCGATAATACCTTGTCGGTCTACACATCTCGTGAACTATGCGTGGATTCTGCCTCCAGTCTGTTCCTATTGCCCTTTTATATCACAAATATATCTTGAAAATCTTGGAGAGATATATAGCGCTATATCAGCCTTTTTGGTTCATTCCAGAATGTTGGGATTGAAGTCAAACCTCCTGTCGAGTTAAATACCTACACACTGAAAAATAACGGCCTCTCTAACAGATTTTCCCAAACATATTCTGCAGGAGCCATGTACATGTTTGGAACGCACTTCAAACATTCATATGTTTGCAAGTCCCAAACTTACTTGTATTTAAATGCAAACAGTATCATGTTTACAAACAAACATGTATGATTTTACGTGGAAACATATGCGTTCTTCATCCCAAACATCCATATACTTACGTGGAAGCATTCGCGTGTTTCCCCAAACCTACATATACTTACGTGGAAACATATGCGAATTTCCTCCCAAATATAATAATATTTAGATTCGAATAATTCTTCGATTTCAATATATATGTATTATTTAGTATAATTAATTGTAACTATATAAATCCACATTTATAAATAATTAAATCAAAAAATTAATAGATTTAAAACGGACTTTTTACATTTATTTGCATCTGCTGCTCTTTCGCTTCTCCTTCTTTGTTGTCTCTCACGGTTTTGTTTTCAGAAGGTTTCTGCTATACGTTAGTCATCACTATGCGTTGGTACATAAACAAGATATTTATATAAAAATCAAGTTCATGCAGGCCAAGCGTGGATTAATTACTTGTGTATTTTCATTACATTTGTTTCACAAATGGTCCGTTGTTCCGATTTTCCCAGTAAAGGCTCGAACAGACAAAGGGCTTCATGTTGTTGGCCTTTCCTCAAAATCGTTTCTCGCTTTGGTAGCACACATACATAAAAATCAAAGTAACAACACAAACCATTTAACCGTCCGAGCCTTCGTTTATTCTTTTTTCACTGATCAAGCGCTTTTGATATCCTCTATCCGATAAACCATTGACGACTGAATACATGAAACTAAAATGCAATACATCAGCCAAAATATATTAACCAAATACTGACTGAGAGAATAATGCAAAAATACAGAAACACAATTACAAGATAGACACTCTCATTGTCCCTCTTTTATTCTCGTGCTCTCGAGAGATGATAGAGAGTGCAACAAACACAGCTGTATTTGTATCGCAAACATAAATATATGTGGGTCGCAAACACATACGTTATAACATATTAATCATTCGGTCTCAAACATGTAATATTGAATAGCAAACACAATGTGTTTGGGCACAAGTATATTATGTTTGCGACAAGCTCCAAACACAGTTTGTATTTGAATCCAAACAACAAAAAAGACAGATTTGTTAGCGTGTATGTATTTTGTGGTTGAGAAAGGAAATTCGAAAATCCTATAAGAGGACAGGTACTATAATAATTGGTACCTTATACCTACTGCTGAAAAGAACCAGTTCCGCCTTGGTTGGGTTCAAACCAAGACAAATATCCGAAGCCCATCTTCTGGTGGTATGAAGGGCCTGTGGCAGGATGTCCCTAAGCGTACTAGGAAACTGCCCTCTAATCGTTATTTCCACGTGATCTGCGTAGAGAACAGCTGTAACACCCATCTTTTCCAGAGAAAGCTGAATACTGTTCATGGAGAGATAGCATAGCAGAGGCGGCTAAAAGGCCCCCTTGAGGTGTTTTTCTGCTAACATATCCGAAATCCGTCTCTTTATAAGAAGGTTGTGGGAAACAATGTAACGTTGCTGTCACCCCACAGAGCCGTGAGTCCCGCAGTTAGAGCGACTGGATTTCCATTGTTAATGGCTCCGTCTGTGTCTAAGAATTATACCATTCTTTAACAGCGGTTCTCTATAAAGCTGGCCAGATCATGCAGAACAGTTGCGGTAGACGTACCCGTACTGTTGAGTACACAGTAGCGTGTGGTCAGTGTTGATCCTAAGATAGTTATCTAGTAATCTCTCCAAGGTTTTAAAGAGAAATGACGATTAACTAATCAGACGGAAATCCTTAGGCCCTGCATGGGACAGTTTCCCTGGCTAAGAATCACGACAACTTTAGTTTCACTCCATTTCAAATATACGTAGGCCTGCTTGATGTATCCGGTGTAGAGCTGTTTGAGTCAGGGTATCAGTCTATAAGCCATTGCCTGTTGTTAGACCGGCGAGACATTGTCCGGTCCTGACGACTTGGAAGGTATGGAGATTTTTATAGCCTAAAAAAATCCACTGGCTGTACTTCAACGGATTCTCCATGAGAAGTATCTAGCTCACCCTCAGAATTGGCAGAGAAATGTGTATCCAGAAGTACCCCATCGATTCCTCACTAGACGTCGACGAAGGACCACCAATTTTTCTAATGTACCCAATAGCACAAAGTGCTGCGGCTAGATATTTCCGCAACCTGGGGGCTTCGGATGAAACTCAACCCGCAGCAATCCATCCAGGATTTGAATTTCACTTTGTGACTGATTTTGTTAGTTTACGTGTTTATGTATGAGAAAATCATACTACCAGCTTACAAGACCAGAAATTTTTTTCAAAGGAAAAATTGGTTGAATTTTTTTTGGAATACCAGACCATTCAGGGAGCCCACTCACTTACATGACTGGTTCCGAAAACCGTGACAATTTCATCATCATTTATTTTTAGCTTTCCTCAATTTTCGCTTGTACTGCTTCAGTTCTTTTTTATATCTATCCCAGTCCTGTCGAGCTCTATTAAAGAGCTTTCGACAGCACTTCCTCAGTCTAAACAGGTGTGGCGAACACCGCGGTGGCCGCTGTTTCTCCCTTGGTTTGACCTTGGAAAAGCGGTTTATATGTCCCCGATAATTTGAACCTTCAGTTCAGGTCTACCTATTATAAGTGTCTCTAAACTTTTCCCGGTATGCCTTCCTAATGTGGCGTGGAATGACATGGCTATGAAGCTCGTCGAGTGCACAAAAACTAAACCATCGATTGCTAAAAAGGCTATGAACATCTAAGACTTTCCAATCATATATTTCATCGCCTGTGCTCGCAGACACAAGGGTAACATCAAGTACCACCTGTATATTTTTCCAGTAATGAAGGTAGGTTCGTACACTCTATTACAAATCACAAGGTTACTACTTGTATTATATTTAATTGATGATGTCCATTGACTTCGCTGCACACTGTCAGGTCCTTGCTCGTTTCTTTCGCCAGCGATTTTAAGGCACCGGGTTGCGCTTCTGCGTCCGAGCCCAACCAACAATGGGAGTCACCTAACTCCAGGCTAGTCTGCTACTACATCTTCGCTACTGAAGGAGGGAAGAAGATAAATATTAAGATTGCTCCTGACAGGTGTACAGACCACATGTCTTCAGTTGCCTGTACTTTGAAGCAACTTACACCCAGGCGTCCTAAGCACTAGAACCATATCCCCACTCGCAGATGGTTTCTGGATTAGGACCAGATCTTTTTCTCCTTGCGATAGGATGACCCTTAGGGCGGTGAAATCAGCCTTAGTATGGTGGAGGTTAATTTGCAGCAGCCGGACCATAGACAGGTTTCGCCAACTCCGTTAGATCCACCTCGTGGTCGATGTGAAGCTCATCTTCAAGTCATTTATTCGGTCCCGTGATGAAGAGCTTCTCCATGCATCCAAGCGCTTTGGAAAAGGGAGAAACGCTAGTATCCTCCAGGTGCATCTCAGACGCTTGCGACAGGGCAGGTTACCTTAAGGAAACTACAGCAGGATTATATGGTGGAGTATCTTCAGTATAGAGACTGCATTCCTGCGATCGTCATCTACATCATTTAATCGACCGATCTTGCTCTATATTTCTGGTTGGAAGACCGGGATTGCAGCCGCTTTATGATTGAAACCCCATCGGATGGTATTGCCGGAATCCATACGTAGACCGAGACTGGATGTCGACTTTTTTAACAACATCCAATGCCGAACCCGGCCAAATTTTATCTATATTCCTTAGACTACAGCGATAACACTCGACATAGAGCTCATTGTTGATGCGCACTAATTTTTTGCGGTTTTAATCATCGCCAAAGATGGTAGATGGGCCTGGCAACTCACTGAGAACATCAGAGTATACCGATGACAGTCCGTTTTCCATGACGCTCCATTTATTCCTAGGGCAGTTGCCGACTTCATTTCCCCTGTTGATAACCGCCAGTGCCAAGCTGTCCTTAGATGTGGACTAGCGTTTCCACTGCTCACTTTAGGCTTTTTGGAAACTAACGGTTCATTAGACAAGCGCAGCCCCTTACCAGACTGCTGTACCTTGGAAACTCAAGTGGACAAAGTATCCTGTGGTTCAGCCATACTACGTGCCCGTTTTGAAGATTTACTACACGCAAAGGAAAAAACGTTTATTTCTCGGTTGCCACAACAATACATTTTTATTAATTGCAACCGTTCATGTACATAGTTCTCCGAAATGTGTACCATGTTGTTGCAAACGAGTTCTCGTTTGCATCAAACGCGTACAAAATTACATTTGCCGCAAAAAATCGTTTGCGATAACTGAAATTAGCCATCTTTCTAATGAGAGCACACATTACGAAGAACGTAAATTTCTCTCACTCTCTCATTCTGTCGACTGTATACACAGTCTTATCCACTTGTTTGGCATACACACTCCCGCATACATATTAAAGTGATCACACGCTCTAATGCTTCTCCCATGATACAAATACAATGTAGTGGCATTAACATTGTTGTAATTTCCATACCCAGTTATTGTCAAAATCAGCTGATAAAAATGTACACATACATGTGCAAATCAAAAGAGAACGCACTCACACAAACAACTTTGACATTTACTGGGTACGATGAAATGTAAACAAAGGAAACCATATGGGCTGACGCTACTACCTTGTATTTGTGTCATGGCTTCTACCTTGTCGAGTATCTTGGATGGGCAATTGAGTCGTTGTAGTTTGCTGCGCTTTTAGTTGTTATTTTAATGCAAAGCGAGACAGACGTGTAGGTAAGACAGACAGACGTGTATTAGGATGCCAAACGGGAAATTCCGGGATTGATGAATCCCGGGATTTTAATAAGTAAATCCCGGGATTTTCAGGATTATTATTAATTTTGAAAAACATAAAACTATAAACAATGACAAAAGTTCAGTGTGGTGTTATTTTGTGAAAGAGTCGAAAGGTGCACCTCAAGCAAAGGTGCACCAATGCAAAAAGGTGTCAAAACCCAATGGCGGCTCTACAAAAGGTTTAATAACACATGTTAACGTAAGTTGATTTCTAAGTTAATGTCTATTATTCGGCTTACTCTCCAAAAATTACACATCGGGTACAACATGTTATTTTAAGCAAAGAAAGTAAAATAACAAAATCGGGGCAAATGAATAGTTTCGGAGTTATGGACCCCGACGTTTAGGATTCTTTTTCCACTAACGTACCGTGTAAAGCCATTGATATCACTTTTTGGTATAAAACAAGTCATAACAAACTCAAAAAATAATGTAGCATTTTTCGATAAGTCACTTAGTTATCGAGTTATCGGATGTTTACGTTTCTCAAACAAAAATTTAAAATTTTTTTTAAAATAATTTTTGTTTTGATTGAAAAAAAAATATTAGAAAAATCGCGCAATGTTTGAGAAAAGTAAAAAAAATCGATAATTTTTCTACATGTCAACATCCGATAACTCGATAACTAAGCGATTTACCAAAAAGTGCTACATTATATTATGAGTTTGTTTTGAATTGTTTTATACAAAAAACTGATATCAATGGCTTTACACGGTACGTTAACGCCATAACCCTCTAACATATCCAAAATTTCGAGGCCCATAACTCCACCACTATGCATTTGTCCCGATTTTGATATTTAGTTTGTTTGCTTATAATAACGTATTCTACCCTTCTTGTGGTTGTTTGTTGGAGTGTAAGACGTAAAATAAACCTGGGAACAGGAAAATTTAAAAATAGAATCCCGAAAAATCCCGGGATGCCGAAAAATCCCGAAATCCCTGGATTTTGCGATCGGGTTTTCGAAAATCCCGAATCCCGGGATTTTTTAAAATCCCTCCCGTTTACCATCCCTAGTAGGTATACAGTGAAAAAATGGACAAAAATGCCAACTTTGTTTAAAACAAATTTTACGGGTAAAACCAAAATCATAAAAGTTGGAAATTTAAACAAAAAAGAGCTTTGGAAGCCATAAGTAAAGGTTTTAATTACAACTCGGTTGCTGTAACCGAAAGAACAGTTGTTGGAACCGTTTTTCGTTTCTCGCAAACATTTTTTCAGCTTCCATTTTTCATAACTCGTTTACTGCAAACGTTTTTTAGTTTTCGAAAACGTTTTTTTAGTTAGGGTCAACTACAAGTCGGTTACTGTAACCGAGGGAACAGTTGCCCGAACCGTTTTTCGTTTCTCGTAAATGTTTTTCGGCTTGTGTTTTTCATAACTCGTTTGCTGTAAACATTTTTCGGTTCTCCCAAACGAAATGACATGTATGGCTTAACAGAAGTTCGTTTCTCCCAACTACAGTCCCCAAACGAACTTCAGTAATCTGAGATTTCGCTAGGGAGGAACGAATTGTTTCTTTGGGTGTATGCTTAGAATGCAGCGTCGAAGGGTCCCCATGCCAAAACTCTCAAGGATTCTGGGATACAGGTGCCGATCGTTGGATCTCTTCTTTGAAGGACAGGAGTGCTTAGCAGCAGGAACTAAAGTACCAGGAAGTACAACCGCCTTGTAAGAAGTTGGATCAGTCGGCCTGTTCTCAGACATAGGTTTCGATCTATTTGTGTCCGTAGTTGTCGTCGTTTTCGATTTATTCATTGTCGTTCCACGGTCGACTACGGCATAGCCCCTAAAACGTGACAAGAACTGCGTCGATATTGATGCGTCCAGATATCAGCAAAGGCCGCCGTTAAAACACAGTCCGTGGTAACCTCTGACTGCAAACCGTCAATCCTGATAAGCACGGGTCGCACAACATTCCGGAATTAGGGTGTATATTTTGAGTAGAACCGCTAGCATATCAAGGCTTTAATTTTACAGCGTATCTAGCGGAATTTTCAGCAATTTATATCCACAGAGCCTCATCAGTGAAAACAGGGAACACAAAATTCAGGGAAAACAGTGAGCGAGATTCCCATTTGAGTAGGACATGCTAGATAGGTTAAGTGGAGCAGGTAAGGTAGTTCCTAATATTGTAAGGTCATCTGCTCTATGGTTCCCTGGAATTATCCTGTGCCCCGCCACCCATAGGTAAATATCAAACTGCTTGGCCATTTCATTTAGTTACGCACGGTAGTTGTGGGCAGTTCTTGAATACAGATTGCATAGATTTCACAGCAGCAAGACTGCCAAAATAGGTGATGTTACCTCAGGCGGTGAGGACGTTTCGTCCCTGCCAATGCGCAATTTCTCCGATTGCCAAGACTTCTGTCTGAAAGACATTACACTAGTCTGGTTAAGGTCTAGACCTAGCTCTTTAGACTCCAAACCCTACCTTGACATCTATTTTGGACCAAACAGTGTAGAAGCCTAAATACCTTTTATAAATTGTATGCGTTCCTTACAGTCCTGGCTGTCGGGAATATGAGGCGGGGTGAAATGAAGCCCCCAATGAAATAATGCCCCAAAGTGAAAATGAAATAAGGCCCCAAAAATTGGGTTTTATTTCATTATGAATTTATGCCCCAAATTACAAAATGAAATAAAGCCCCAACGGAATGAAAAAACACCCCAAAAGCAAAATGAAATAACCCCCCAATTTTGGGACTTTAATTCACAATGAAATAAGGCCCCATTACCTGGAATGAAATAAGTCCCCAAATTAATGCTAAACGTCGCACGAACTCAAATTGGAAAAAAAAGCATATTATTACCAATTGTTTTATTGTGAAATACATTTATTAATAAAAAACTAACATAGAGTCTTCTACAATATGACGACAATACGCGCTGTTGTAATGTTGAGCATTTTTTGAAATGACATCTGCGGCGCTACGAACGAACCCCCCAATGAACTAAGGACCCAAACCCAAAATGAACTAAGCCCCCAAATTTGGTGGCTTAATTCATTATGCAATAAACCCCCAATGTAAAAAATGAAATAAACCCCCAACAAAGTGTAATAAACCCCCAAAGTAGAGATGAACTAAAACCCCAATATTAAATTGTTTTTCATAATGAACAAAAATTGTATTAAAAAAGGAACTAACCAATTTTTTTTTCTTTTACAAAGCAAGTAACATAACATTTATTCATAGAAAAATACCACAAATAAAATTCATTGAAAATATAAAAAAAATGTACAAAATAAAAGAAAATTAAGTATATACTTGCATAGAATCGTTTACAACTCCTCTGCAATACGGGCAATTATAATTTTGCATGCCTTTAGATACAGCATCAGCCTGTAATCTGAGGTTGCATACATCGCAAATTTTTAAATGCTTATAGGGTAGGAGGACTATATTAGGGATTTTAACCGTACAAACTACGCACTCATTTGCAATATTGTTTGATGGTGGTTCGTCAAGGTCTTCAGATACATCGTCGTCCGAAGATTCTTCTTCAAAAATATTCATCTCCGGTACCATGTTAACACATATGTCATTTCTTTCGTATACCATCCGAGAGAGAAATGTAGCCACTGTAATTTTACCCTCTTTCAATAATAGCGAGGCCTCCTTAATTTTATTGCTTTTTTCTACACTATTTTTCCTTTTCTTTTTGGCAAGCCCTCCTCCACTTTCAACCAACATTTCGAAACGTCGACTTTTAAAGAACTCCTCACCTTGAATAAAGCGCACGAATTTAAAAAAGTGTTCATTTTTTCCGCCACAGCGCCCAAGGATTCCGTTAGAAGCCTCAACGGCAGATGTTGTTCGCGTATCCTGATTGTGTACTGTGAAGTTTTTACAGCCAACCTACAACATTGTATATATGTTAATGTTATTCCCGCAAAAGGGGATGTATATTCACTCTTACCTTATTAATCCACTGGTTTTCGAAATATTTTAAAAACGGTAAATATAAACTTTAATCAACAATTTTTATTTTTCATTTTTAACCCGCTAACACTCACAATTTTTTTTTTCCACACACTAAAACCTTTAAGTCATTGGCTAATGGCGAATTATGGCATAAAAGAGTAACTACTTTCGGTATATATGTACTTACCAGCATCCTACAAGTTTTGCTCTGGAGAAAACCAAATTTACTGCATTTCTTAACCCCTGTTCGTAATCGGTTACGAATGTGGAAGGATCCAAATCAAATATGTTATCCGTAATGTACTGAAGAAGTGCTTTGTATATTTCGGTCGTTTTTTTGGTCATCAAAATGAAAAATATTGGAAAAATCTATTAAAGAAATATTATTCACAGCGCTAGAAAGTCAGTAACTTAATTCACTTCTTCAAAGTATACCACATAAATGACCAGAAGCTGCTTAAAACAACCATGCGGAACTATTTTGAAAGTAGCATCCATTAGATATGTCCGTTTAGTAGGAGGAATGTGTTCTTTTATTAAATCAATTGCTTTCAATGACGAAAACAAACAGAACGAATAATTTCCTCCATCAATTGCCGCTGTGAAAAAATATCTAGGTTTAGAATTGTCTTTTGTAAGACCAAATTCGTTCCACACATTTTCCAAATTGAAAGCTTCAATTACTTGAAGTGCATTTTTGGGAGATGTCACTAAGTTTTTGCTGACGATCTTCTGCAAGCCTCTTTGAAGTTTTCAGAAATTTAAGGTTTTCGTATCGGTTTGATTACTATATAAAAAGAGTTAATATGAATATTAATAACAAAAACAATTTTGTGATATATACTTACGTTTCACAAGTCTTTCTGAAAGCTGCTCTTATAGTACTAAGATTGGTCTTAGTGGCGCCAAGAGCTCCTGCCATATCTTGGCAATCTTTTTTTTATGTTATTTAAAGCCTTCAACTCTCTGTAAGCTTCCTCCTCATGTTCGTGGTTGTGTTGAACGTATTTTTTCGCCAGAACACATTTTTCGTCTGGAAGCAAGTTTATTCTCGCTTTGCAACTTTTTTGTCTGCATTCGTATTTAGATACGCCTTTGTACACCGATTTTATAGCATATATCATTTTTTGCTCGGGTGTATATATCAACTCACTATTTCTTCTCATACCACAAATTATTTCAAAATCCATTTTTAGATGTTAACAAGTTCACGTTGTATCACAAACTAATTGCTGTCGGTGAACAATGGACAATGACTCAAAACACAAAAAAAAATCTTTCACTAATTCTAACGGGATTCACATTGACATTTTATCATTGAATTTAATTTTTAAGCAAATGAACTAACCCCCCAAAAAATGTTTTGGGAGTTTAGTTCATATACGGAATTTGGGGGGTTAGTTCATTATGAACTAACTCCACAAATTTGAATATGAACTAAACCCCCAAAAACAGGAACGAAACCCCTAAAATCGTTGTTGCTATTCGCTGTATACAAATTTGGGGGCTTAGTTCATTTTGGGTTTGGGGCCTTAGTTCATTGGGGGGTTCGTTCGTAGCGCCGGCATCTGCCTGCAGTTTGAAGTTGCATTCGTCCGTCGCATATTTTAAGATGCTTACATCGTAGAAGTACAACATTGGGTATTTTCAACATGCAATCTGCACAATTGTTTGCGTTGCTGGAAATCTCAGCAACTGGTTCTTCATGTGAAGATTCATCGGAAGAATCTTCCTTAAATATGTCATGCTTTGGCAACATATTGACACATATCTCATTCCTTTCGTAAACCATGCGCGAGAGGAATTGAGCCACAGATATTTTTCCTTCATCTAATAAGAGACTTGCGTTTTCAATTTCCTTGTCTCTCATGGCACTGCTTGTTCGTTTCTTCTTCGAAAGTGATCCTTCACTTTCGCATAGCATGGCAAAATGCCTGCTTTTGAAAAATTCTTCGTCTCGAATAAGAATTTAAAAAATATCAATTTTTGTCAGCACCCCTCCCTAGAACCCCATTGTAGGCCTCAACAGAAGAAGTGGTTTTAGTCCTATTATTGTGGACGCTGAAGTTCGTACACCCAACCAAAAATTAAATTAATAATTTTTTGGTAATGTCTCAAAAAACATAAAAACAATAATTTACCTTCTGTATCCAATAGTTGTCAAAATATTTTAGGAATGGCAGAAATATGCCTTCGGTATCCATCAAAAATATTTTGGATTTAATTTCTTTAAATGTGCCTTGTATTAGTTCTGGAGGCAGTAATGGAAGAGCCAATACTTTGTGGTACAGGCACGATGCGTTCTTACTCGATCTTATGAATTGCACCAGAGATTTCATCTTGTACATGTTTCTACGGACTGCTTGGCAGAAATGAAACCTAAAAGTATGTGCATATTAGTATTGACTTCTATTTAATATGCAAGTCACACTTTTAAGGTATAAGAAAAGTTTTTGCAACCGATTAACACTCAAGCAAATATTACCTGGCTACATAAACAGTTACTCTTAAACAAATTTAAAATGTTCGTGTACAAAAAACTTTATGTTGAGTGTAAATCGGTTGGAAGTGAAAACTTTGCGCGAAAACCGGTTTACACTCAACCCAAATTGTTTGCACACCAACATTTTGGTAACTGTCTATGATCGGGACTTACATGTAATAAAATAGTTATGGTACTAGAAATGTTGCACATCTATTATACAACATTGTATTACCTACCAGCATCCCACAGTTTTCGCTCGCGGAAAACCCACATTAACTGCCTTCCTCATAGCTAGTTCGTAGTTCATTAAAAAAAAAAACAGCAGACAGTTGTCCGAGGCCTTCGGCCACGGACTGTCCCTGCAGGCTGTGTCAGAGACACGGCCATTAAGTTTAACGTAGAATACGCCATCCGATAAGACAGGAAACATATATAACAATAAATGATAAATAACATAAGCAAATGAATTTATATATTTCATAATATACATAAGCTTATGGTAGGAAAAATAGGATAAATATGTTTTTTTATTTTAATTTACTAAACGTCAACTGTCAGCTGCTGTCAAACAGCATCAAGCAGCATTGTTATTTTGCTTACTTGGCAGCACATTCATTTAACATAAAAATGTATGAATTAATTTTTTCATATATTTTTTATAATTATATATCCATGTTAAATTCAAATTCACATTTAATATTTTGTTTCACTTAAATACATAAGTGAATATACGAAATTTCAATATTTCATCAATCAAAACAACAGCCGAAGGTTTGTGTCCACACTGAAACAGCAGCATAGTTTGTGTTCACGCTACAAACTCAAACACTCAACCAAACACCACACATATGTTTGAGTGTATGTGTTTAAACAATTTTCATTTGAGAAATTTAAATATTAGGAAGATATCAACCAATATGAAATGTATATCAAACGAAAGATAACATCTTCATTTACCTACAAAAATATTTTTAAAAAAAGTTATCTCGCCGTTTCCTCATAATCAATGAAATAAAGATTACAACAATAACAATCTGACATGGCTCCCTATACCGTAAGGTAAGAAGTATTCTACGCCAAAATACAGAGGTCCATATCAAATATATTTTCTTTAATATGTTGCAGTAATCCACTGTATGCTTCTTTAGTTTTTCGATCCATTAGGATGAACAAAATTGGGAAAATCTAATTGAAGAGAATTAGTTCGTTCAAAGAATTAGTTCTAATGATTTTACTCACCTCTTCAAAATATTGTATATAAATAACTAATAGCTGCTTAAAACATCCATGAGGGACAATTTTGAATGTTGCATCCATTAGGTATTGTCTTTTTGCTGGTGGAATATTTTCTTTTATTAAATCTATCATTTTTAATGAAGAACACAAAGAAAATGTATATATTTACTCTGCCATGCACGCTGTAAAGAAATGCAGTGGTTTTTTGGTGTCTTTAGTTAGTCCAAAATTGTTCCAAACGTGTTCAGAATTCAATGCTTCTATAACTTGGACCGTAGTTTTTGGAGATGTAACCAAATTCTTGCTCACAATATACTGCAATCCTCTTTCTATCCCTGGAAAGACAATGTTTTTCGTATCATCTTGATTACTAGACATACATTTAATAGAAATATATTACTTTTTAATATGTTCTTTATTTCAGGATAAATAAGAATGTTGCAACATCAGAAGTTATCTTACCGTTCGCAAGCCTTCCGAAAATAATCTCTAATAGAACTCATTGCAGTAACATCACCTCCAAGTGTTCCGCCAATGTTCTCACAATCATGCTTTATTTGATTTAAAGCCTTTAGTTTTTTATACTCTTCTTCTTCGTTTCCATGATTATGTTCGAGATATTTCTTTGCAAGAGCACATTTGCCGTCGGACAATACATTAATTCTTGCTTTACATGATTTGTTCCGACACTCATACCACGGTGTTACAAAAAAACGATTTTTTTCTGTCTTATGAACCAAATGCACACATTCGGAAAGAGGGGAACAAATAAAAATACACGTGTATCGTCGATTGTCATGTACACGTCAGAATTTTTTTTTAAAGTTTGAAGTATAAAGCTCGTAGTGGCCTGTGTGAAAGCCTTTGGACCGATTTTTAAACCTTTTTCAGTGATCCAATCGATCTGATTTTTTGCAGGCAGACTCGTGGAAATGACTGTATCACGTCAAATTTATTAAAAACAATTTTTATCAATTCTCAGATTTTTATTATTTTTGAAAAAAAAATATTTTTTTCACTTTTCTTAGCATAACTTGAAGGGACTCCAAATTTTTAAACTACTTAAGCGTTACGAAAAAAAATGTTTTTTGACCCATCCTACTCGATATATAGGTGTAGTTAATCAATAGTAACCTTCTAACACTAAACAGTTTTTGACTTTTACAACACTTACAACTGGTCTGACAGATGAAATAAAGAATTGCAAAATTGTTTTAAGTTCTGTTGTGCGAAAACGTATTTGCATATATTTTATCTGAAAAAAAAGCAGTGTCCGACGCGAATAACTTTTGTTACGTTTGTGGCTTATTCGCACCAAGTACAAATTTGAAAAATATTACTAAAACAGTGGTAAATTCGTGTCAGAAAATATTTAAGACTGCTTATGTTCCTTACTTGTGGTATACTCCGGAAGTCGTGTGCGACTATTGCTATAGAAATTTGTGCAAGTTTACTGATGGAAGGTCAACAATAAAGTACGCTGTACCCACAATTTGGCTACCACGCACGGTGCACTGCCATGAATTGTGCTACTTTTGTGTAACTTTTGCTCAAACAAAAGGGTACCAATACATTCACCGCAACACAATTTGCTACGCTAATGTAGAATCGGTAATTCCAGCAGTTCTATACTCACCAGAAGAGCGTGTAGCGGCTTCAGTGGAGATCTTTGATAATGTTCCCGAAATAAGCGATGCAGAATCAACAGTTGTACCAACACTGCTATCAACTTTTCTTGCATCGAATGCGAGATGCGAGAGTCCACAAGTATCGGAATTTGTGGCAACACCCAGTGAAATTGGGACAGCAATGCCGCATTTAATAACGCAAGCCGACTTCAATGACCTCGTACGAGACGGAAATTTGTCGAGGAGAACAGCAGAACTCTTTGCATCACGCTTTAAGCAGTGGAATATAGTGGCGGCTGATTTTAAAATAACAGCCGCTCGTGGTCGAGGTACCACTATTCCATATGACGAATTTTTTAAATTGCACGAAGATCGGGAAAAAAACCTAGCTTATTGTTATGATATTGATTTGATGTTTGCAAAAATTGGTTACCCTCATATTTCAGAGGAGTGGCGACTTTTCATCGATGCATCGGTCAACAGCCTTAAAGTCGTGCTGCTTCATATCGGTAACATACATCCATCTGTCCCGATCGCATATGCCACAAACCTCAAGGAAACATACGAAGGCATGGAATTAATATTACAGCTGATAAAGTACAAAGAGCATAATTGGAAAATATGCTGCGATCTGAAAGTGGTCGGTTTACTCATGGGTGTTAAGCGTGGATTTCCAACCCACCAGTGCTTTTTGTGTACATGGGAAGGTCGAAAAATAGATGAGCATTACACTGAATTTAAGTGGAAGCCGCGAACATGCTACAAAGTAGGCGTAGAAAGTATAGAGAATTTACCATTGGTGCAGCCGTCTCAAATCATTTTGCCTCAACTACACATTAAGCTCGGTCTCGTATCAAATTTTGTTAAAAAACTGGATCGTGATGTCGAGGCCATTGCAACTTTGCGCAAAATTTTCCCGAAATTGAGCGGCGCAAAGATTCATGCAGGTATTTTTTTTAAGAAGTCATTCAGTAACTTTATGTTTTTAATGATTTTTTTGATTTAAGGTGTTTTCAATGGTCCGCATATAAAAAAAATAATTGCAAGTTCTGAATTTTCATCAAAATTAAATGCTATCGAACAACGCGCATGGAAAGGTACAGTTGCCGTTATTGAGCAGTTTCTTGGCAACAAACGAGCTGCCAATTATAGAAATATTGTAGCAGAAATGGTTTCGGCATATGGCGAAATGAGCATATTAATGTCGCTAAAGATCCATTTTCTTCACAATCATTTAGATTTTTTCCCTGATGATTTAGGAGCTTGTAGCGATGAGCATGGCGAAAGGTTCCATCAGGACATTGCGGCTATTGAAAAGCGCTTTGAAGGAAAAGACATTACGCATATGCTTGGCGAATACTGTTGGTCTATTTGTCGCGATACTGAAGCAAATGCTTACAACCGCAAAAATAAAAGGCCTAAATTTCTTTAAAAACATTAAAATTTTTAATGTAACAATTCTTTATTTTTATAAAACAAAAGTAATAAAAAAAAATTGTTTTTTTAACGAACTGAAACCTTAAAAAAAACGATAACCATTTAAAAAAAAATACAAGCCTGTGTTAGATATCACGGGCGCATAGGTCAGACGTAGAATACGTTAGTCATTTTGCAATTAAAATATATGAATTAAATATAATTTTTGATAAATGAAAAGAAAGCAACTTGCGCATATAAAGACATTGCTTGCTTTAGTGAATCTAAGAAAGTGCATATTTACAAAATGCCGTCGCATCTCTCTCCAACCAACACAATAATTAACGCCATCAAAATTGCATGTGTAAACTCAGATTTATAGGCAGCTTTCGTTTTCTCTAAATTTCCTCTTTTATTTTCTGCTCAATATATCAATGGCGTTTTTCCTAAACACATTTCTGTGAATACATTGGGAAGTAGTTGGAAAGCAGCTAATCTATTGTGCTGCCATATCACAAAAGTAATTCCTATTGCTGTACATCTAATAAAGATGTCGCTACAATGTGGCGATAACCCAAATAAGTTTGGAAACCACTGATCTAAACGATTGGAATAGTTTTGAACAAGATTTATTAATTTATTTTTTAGTTTGTGTGCTCGAAGACTGTATGCCATATGTTTAAGGATGAAACTATATCTAGTTTAACGTATTACATTATAGCGACATCTTCATTTGAAGTACAGCTACAGCAATACATTTTATGATATGGCAGCACAATAGATTAGCTGCTTTCCAACTACTTCCCAATGTATTCACAGAAATGTGTTTAGGAAAAACGCCATTGATATAGTGAGCGTATACATCGCCAATCCTTTGTATTAATGTACATACACACACATTTACACGCTGCTCGCAGAAGTAAACAAACGACAGCAAAGATCTGTAAACTTTCAAGCACATACAAGTGTCCACGCTCCCCTCCCTTCATTTTATGTTCCCCTCCAAACGAACTAATACCCGACCGATCCAACAAAACGAAATGTACACACACACACCCATTTACACGCTGCTCGATAAATAAACAAAGCACAGCAAAGCCAAAATCATTTGATTTCACAACAACAACAAAAACAACAGCGGCATTTACAAACCAACAACAACAGCGGCATGTACAAAAAAAGTCTAAAATATCATGCTCTTAAATAATTATTTCCTTAACTACATAAAACTTTTATATATAGACATATAATTTTTTTAATGTAATTCGAAACAAAACATATTACCAAAACTGAGTAACATATAAAAATTGCTAAAATATGTTTTAATATTTAAGTAAAAGTGGGTGAAAGTTGACAAACATTTTCTCAAAATTTTGTGCTCCAGATCAACACCCCTACCTTACCATATAACGTATTCTACGTTAAAAAAAATTTAGGAAAATCTGAGAATTGATAAAAATCTATTTTTTAAAAGATTTGACGTGATACAGACATTTCCACGAGTCTGCCTGCAAAAAATCAGCTCGATTGGATCACTGAAAAAGGGTTAAAAATCGGTCCAAAGGCTTTCACACAGGCCACTACGAGCTTTATACTTCAAACTTAAAAACAAAAAAATTCTGACGTGTACATGAAAATAGCCGATACACGTGTATTTTTATTTTTTATCTCCTTTCCGAAAAAGTAAATTTGGTTCATAGGACAGAATGTGTGTAACACGGTGTATTTTGTGGTATTTTTATACACTGACTTTTTTTTATATATGTATCATTTTTTGATCAATTACATACAATAACAGCGAAGTTCTTCTATTTCCCGCAATAATTTCGAAATCCATTATAATTTGATTTTCACTACGCGGTGTAATCACACAAACTGAATTGTAAACAAACAATTGCATTGATGATGTATAGTAGGCACTGCCTGCTGTCTAGTAGGCACTGCCTACGACATACGGTAGTTCTCACGGGTTTCATTCATACATTTTGAAGAATCGTTGGCTTTAAGAAAACGAAATAAAGCCCCAAAAAATAAATTTGGGACTTTATTTCATTATGTGCTTTGGGGTGTTATTTCATATGAAATAACACCCCAATTCGTAAAATGAAATAAAGCCCCAAAAATCGAAATAATATCCCAATTGTCGTTGTTGTTTTTCCCTGTACTGGCGTTTGGGGCCTTATTTCGTTTTTACTTTGGGGCGTTATTTCATTGCGGCTTTATTTCACCCCGCCGGAATATGAGTGCAAAAGTGTACGAGTGTCATGCAGTTCACTTTTACTGTGGTTAGCCGCATAGGGCCACTGACATTTTGCCTTTAGGCAAATTTCTCTACCACAGAGATAAGGGATAAATATTCGGAACCTTCTACTTCCTGGTAAAAAGCACGAGTTCGGTTTTCACTGGATTTACACTCAGACCATTCTATGTAGCCGACTTAGAGGGTGTCCTGGTTCAGTTATTTATCACATGGAGGAGTAGTTTCTCTGCAGTGCCATTGCTAGATTGTAGGCATACATATATTGTGACTGTTCAATCTGATCCCTCCAACTCTAGCAGAACACTATTCAGTGCTAAATTCCAGTGGAGTTGAGATCTGAATTTCTGCCCATGTCGCGTCAAACATCTCTTAAGCTCAAGTCCGGGTTATTTTCTAAGTAGAATAAAAGATTTAGGATTTGTCTTCTTTTTGGATTCAAGGGACAGTTAAGCGCTACGACTTGAGAACATATTTGCTAAGGTCAAATTGGTTCGTCAGACATTAAAATTTTTCAGCCACATCCTGAAACGTAGGGTTGGCCTAAACTCTGGCTTTGACACCCCTTAGAGGCCGACTCTTTCATCGAATTTATTGTACTCTGTGAGAAGCTAAAGGTTTTCTTTGTCGTTCGCATCTACATATATACATAGGGCATATCATGGTCGGTCTTTACTGAGTATTTTAAAAAACCATATTGGATATACAATTTTGGTTTGCAATAGCAATTTCGGGTTCTTCTCGTTTTCAATTTGCATTCATGTGTAAATATTTCAGATTTCGATTTTCAGAAATTGCTTGACGTAAAACTCTGCAAATATACGACAAGTATTTACACAAATGCTATACGTTTTGAAAAAGATTCCATGTAATTGAAATCAGTTATACATATTCTCGAAGAATTGGTAAAAATTGTATTCATTTAAACAAGGAGCGAGAGACATTAAAATTTAAAAAAGAAATGCATTTAGAAACTGTTATAGTCATCTTATTGTCAATACTACGAGTACTAGCTGTATGTCATGGCGGCAGTGAGTCGCCATCTTGTCCAGAAGCTTGTATTACCATTTTTAAACCTGTATGTGCTACCTTACTTTCCGAGGGACATGTAGTGGCCACATGCACGTTTAGCAATTCATGTACGTTTGGTAACCATGTGTGCAAGAATGAGGACGAGGGTAAGGTATTCAAATATTTACATCAAATGAAAAGTTTCTTTAATTTTTGGTTGTTCTTTATAGATTGGAAGGTCATCGATGAGGCTGGTGGGTGCCAAGTTGAAAGCTGCAATTGTGGTCTATATCACTCGTGAAATAATCATGAACTGGATTAATAGTATGCGTTTCAACATTAAGACGCTGATTTATGTTTAAATAATGAAAAATTTGAGTTTTACTCGAACCCAAATATATTGTTAAAAAATTTCAATTGAAAGTGGCTTTGAAATTGTCGTCCACCTCAACAGTAATTTGCGTTTCAGTGATGAACTACATGATGTTTTCCATCGACCAATAATGAATATTTGGGATTCATCTGATATGAGTTTTGCCAGAAGAAAGGCATTTGTGCTCGAGTTTAAATTGCGGGACACAGATAATGATTTTGGACACTACAAAGAGGTGCGTCAATAATTAAAGGTTCCTGGGAAATTTTACCAGAGGAAGGTATGTAAAAAGGGCAATACCCCACAAACAGGGAATCTTTGACTTGAGCCAGGGGAAAGATAGGTAACCATGCTAAGACTCCACTGATAGAAAAGCCTTGGATTGAACTATTGGAGAGGTAGGTAACAAGATCGAGCCCCACATATCTCTCTCTCTAGAACCAGGAGAATAGTAGATACCAAGGTCAAAACCCCACAGGCTGGGAATGTCTGGTTTGATCCAGGGGAGTGGTTATTGTGGGTGGGATACTAGTTATGAGTTACTACACTGTATATATATTGAAGTCGATCCCACAGACAGGGAGTCTACTTAACTACTTACACTATGCTGGCTCTTCAACGTCTGCAGACCGAATCACCCCGAGTATCAAAATGCTATGACTTTATACTCTTCGTGTTGTAGCTGCTGTTATGCCCCACAGCTGTAATATTAACTTCCCAGCGGCGGAAGTCATGACCTGGAAGGCCTGAAATCATGACCAAACAGGCCTTCTTTAAAATACGGAAGGCCTTCCCTACACATTACCTCCTCCTTTCTTTTTAACATTGCGTGAGATTGGGAGGCAAGGCCTGCAAAAAGAGTAGTTTTAGAAGGACTTACGTAAAAATAAAAACAAATATATGGAAATTAGCTTCATATTTCAGATTTATACTTTAACCAATTGTAATTCTGATAAATGATTTTTTTAAATTATGCAGCCACAGGAATCGAACACACGACCTTAGAACTTACAATCGGACGCTTTATCTACTGGGCTATCGGATGTTATGATTTTGCAACGACGAATTGCGAATATGTGGAAAGACAGGGTTTCATAAAAAACAGCGTCTTCTTGCATTATTTTAACAGGCCTGTGCAAGCCTTATAAAATCATGCATTTCGCAGGCATTATTAAAGTAGGCATTACCAAAGAATGATTCCGCAAGCCTTATTCGTGGAAGGCCTCCCAAATTCCGCCGCTGGGTTATCATACCAGCTGCTGATGCTTGTGTATCATTGCAATATCGTTGCCTATGATTCCAAAAAATGCTTATATAAACAGTTGGCGCATATCGAAAACATGGGAGGCGCGCCGCGCACTCTGTTCCGCATGGGTCTCAATATATGCGTTTTGAGGATTACGGGAACGTTAAACTTTTTTTTATACAAGGGTACTTAAAGTCCTCTAAAGGCCGTTGAAATTTCGAAATGCTGCCGTGAAAAAAATGCTGTGTCAACATTTTGAAAATAAATTTTTGTAATTACGTCCATCAGGAGCCACGTGTAATTTTTTTTACCAAAATGTACTAAGGACTTCAGCGACCGGTACGGGCATAGACTAATACATACATAGATACTTTTATTCTCTCATCTGACGTTTCATTTCGCACTCTTCGTCGTAGGTTTGCGGAAATGAGAGCAATTAAATTTAAAATTAACTTACACTAGGTGGAGTTACAAAATATGTTCACTTAACTTGTTCATGTCGTTTTGGTGTAGAACTGAAAAATTTAAATGTATTTTGCACTTTTTTGTTGACTTTTATCGTTGGTATACATTTGTATTGTATTTAACACAACTAGTTTGCCGTAAAAACACGAAATTCGGTTGCTGTTCCTTTGTTTAACGTTGTTTACTATTGCCTCTATCTGGTATTATTAAACACATGTTTTCCACCATCCAATGTTTACTTTCCACCGTTCCGATGACGTTTAATTTATTGAGAGAATAAATGTTTCTATGTATGTATTAGTCTATGGCAGGCACCCAGTATGCCAAACGGATCCGTAACGTATCCACTTTTTCGTACTGTCTATCCGTAATGGAATCAGTTACGGATCCGCAAGCGGGAGAAATTCCTTCCAAAAAAACGGATCCAAAAACGGATTTTATGTCCGTTTTTCGGATCCGTTACGGACTCGTTACGGGCATCATATTAGGATCCGTTTCGGACCCGTGTATTTTAATAAAACGTATCCGTAGCGGAATTCATTACGGATCAGTTTCGGTTCCGCAAGCGGGAGAAATTCCTGTCAAAAAAACGGATTTTATGTCCGGTGTTCGGATCCGTTACGGACTCGTTACGAACATCATATTAGGATCCGGAGCGGACTCGTGTATTTTAACAAAACTTATCCGTAGCGGAATCCGTTACAGATCAGTTTCGGATCTGCAAGCGGGAGAAATTCCTCTCAAAATACCCGATCCAAAAACGGATTTTTGTCCGTTTTTGGGATCCGTTTCGGACATCATATTCGGATCCGTTGTGGACCGTGTTTTTTAATAAAACGGATTGTAATAAATTTGAAGTTTAAATTTTTTTTTAATTTTAATTTTTGTACTATTATTATATAAATTCAGTCATTTCGTATTAAATTAAAGTGAAAAGCAAAAAAAAAATTCAGTTCATATAAAATTAAAATATAAAAGAAAAATCAAGGGAAATAAAATTTTGATTACAAAAAATAATTTTTTTACGGTTTCGAAACGGGTCCGCAACGGATTCGTGATTGCTTTTTCCCTTTCCTTTTTTTATTCCGTAACGGATCCGCATCCGTTTTTGTGCACACTGCGAATGCACACACCCGTATACATTTTGTCTGTGTGTGAGTAAAACATCGTAAATATTCAAAGTGTACTGAGATTAAGCACAAAAAAGCAAAAAAAGGATTACCAATAATTGTGTTCCGTATCACCAAATGATGTTCATATCAATTGATATGTAATTCAGTTTTGTTGGAAGATTTGAAATATTTTGTTGAGGCCCCAGCAACAAGAAAAAAATGTGATCTGTCAATCGAGTTTTAGTTCTATTTTTCTATTCTATTTTTTGGATCAACGATAATTACTTGAATTATAGAAAAAAAACTAAAAAAAAAAAATTGTGCATTTTTATATTGAAATATAAACAAAATTATTATTATTTGTAACCAGTACCTCGTTTCTGTAGTTCTCGAACCGAAAAAGCTTTCACATTAAGCATGAAACAAAAAATTCCATCGTTTCTCGATTTGTGAGTAAAAAGTGTTTCTGTATGTCTGTTTCTACACGTGCAATTATAATTGCTGCAATTCATGAGTTCGTAGGAGGGAGAGGTAAGAAGAATGGAACGAGGAAAAAACTTGCATGAAATCTGCAATTCTTTCAGTTCTTCTCATTCGTAATATTTTAGTAATGGCGGCTGCAGAATAATTTGACATTTCTTTTCATTTACTCATTCGTAAAAATTTCTCACGAATAGTCTGCATATGTCTCAGATTTATACGAATGTCAGAAGCAGCAATAATAAAAACCAGAATTGCACAAACAGAATTGCGTGCGTGTAAAAGTAAATTGCAATTCCAAAAGAGAATCATGAAGAATTGCAGCAATTCATGAGTTCGTAGAAGAGAGAGGCAAGATGAATGGAACGAGGAAAAATCTTGCATGAACTCTGCAATTCTTTCAGTTCTTCTCATTCGTAATTTTTTAGTAATGGCGGCTGCAGAATAATTTGACATTTCTTTTCATTTACTCATTCGTAAAAATTTCACACGTATAGTCTGCATATGTCTCAGACTTATACGAATGTCAGAAGCAGCAATAATAGAAACCAGAATTGCACAAACAGAATTGCGTACGTGTAAAAGCAAATTGCAATTCCAAAAGAGAATCATGAAGAATTGCAGGAATTACAATTGCACGTCTAGATCCAGACTATATCAATGCGAAAAGAGGCAACACTGATGAAGTTTTGATTGGAATATTCCAAGAAAGCTGTCAAGTAAGAAAAAATATAAACAAACAAAATAAATTAGTGAGAAAAAGAACAACAAAAAGAAGTATAGACATGTATTCAACTGCATTTTATTTTTGCTTTCTTGATTTTTCTGTAATATTTTGGAAAAATTAATTGAAATACATAACATAAAAGATATAGTTCTTATCTTCACCAAGTTTTAATTTCTTAAAAAACCTTTTTGTAGAAACAATATCAAAATCTCGCACCGTTTTAATTTGTGAGTATTTTTGACGTTTCACATTTTAATTTTTTCGACTCACTAGTTTTTAGAAACAGATTTTCTCCCATTTTTCCCATACGAATGAAAAAAGCAGTACGTCACAGAAAGTTTTCGCAAAACAAACGTTGTAGAAACAGTCATATGTGAGAAGCGATTTTTTGTACCGATTCCTAGCGTTTTTGTTTCAATTCACATGTTTCATGTGAAAACTTTTTCTATTCGAGAACTACAGAAAAGAGGTACAGGGTTCGTATTTCGTGGTTAATGGGAAACCCTTCCTATTTGTTGACCGGAAATATGAAAAAAAACGAATTGACAAAGTAAATAATTTTTGCAGGTTTCTAAGCGATTTCCATAAAGTGGTCCAATTCGTATTGATTTTTTTTTTCAAAACATCGCCAAAATAACAAAATCTCTAGAATAAAAAAAGGCTATAACTCGGAAACGTTGCGTCGAATCGCAAAAATAACCATGTATTTAACCATGTATGTATTTAATACGGCATCATTGTTTTTTTTTTTAAAACAAATCGCGACTAAAATATAAAATATTTCGAATAGAAAATCGCTAAAATGCCGTTATGTTTATATTTCGGAAACGGGGCATTCAATCGAAAAATAACCAATTTTTCCGGGTTTTGCATAAAGTGGTCCAATTCGTATGCCCAATTCTTTTTTAAAAAAAATCGTCAAAAATGGCTATAACTCTGAAACGGGGCGTCGAATCGGAAAAATAATAAATTGGTTACCTCCATAAGAGGCGGTAACCAATGAAGTTATTATTTAATACGACATCACTTTTGTTTCAACAAATCGCTAAAACTAAAATTTTTCGAATAAAAAATCGTTAAAATGGCATTACGTCTTTATTTCGTAAATGCGTTCAATCGAAAAGAAACCAATTTTGCCGGGTTTCTAAGCAAAGTGGTCTAATTCGTATAGACGAGTTTAAAAAAATCGCTAAAATAAATAAATAGCTATAACTCGGAAACTGTGCATCAAAAAAAAAATATTTTTTAGGCTTTACCCTAAAAAAAATGCCTTTCATAAAAAAATCCGTTAAACTAAAATTTTTAAAATTAAAAATCGCTAAAACGCACATGCATATGTGTTAGAGATGTTTTTAAAAATAAATTATACCGCATTAAAGACATCCATTGCTTAAAGCTTCCTATGGAGGTAACAAAGTTATTATTTTTTATTTTAGCGGTTTTCTTAATTTGGCGATTTTTTGAAAATAATTCTTCCATACGAATTGGAGCACTTTATGAGAAACCCTTAGGAACCTTTAAAAATTAGTTATTTGTTCGAATGGACGCTCACGTTCCGAGACATTGGCATAAGGCAGTTTTAGCGATTTTTGATTCGATAAATTTTAGTTTTATCGATTTAAACAGGAAAAATGATTTCGTATTCAAGACATCTATAGGTTAAAGCCTCCAATATTATTTATGCGATTAGACGCACCGTTTTTGAGTTATAACCATTTTTTTATTTTAGCGGGTTTCTTATGTTTGGGATTTTGTGAAAAAAAAATTCTTCCATACGAGCTGGACCACTTTATGAAAAACCCTTAGAATGCTTCAAAAATTAGTTATTTTTTCAATTCGTCGCTTCGTTTCTGAGATATAGACGTTTTTTAAAAATTTTCACATTTTCGATTAAAATGAGGATGGGCTACCCTGGGTAACCCATTACCCATCACCGTGGGTAATGGCTAAACGCTGCTTACCCATTCCTCATGTGTAATGGATAATCGTGCAGGGTAATTTCCCATCGCCGTGGGTAGCTACCCATTATTTTCCCTGTACCTTGTGCGTAATGAGTAAACGTTCATTACCCATTCCCCACGGTGATGTGTATGGGTTACACATGGGGGTAAATATGAACTCTGTCACCATACACAAATAGTTATAATTTAAAAATATCATATGTATGTTTAAGTTAATTTGTGTCATCCACAGTAATAAGACTGTTTTTTCTATTAAGCTATTGCCAATTACGACTTTCCAAATAAAACGATCCACACTTAATACTACGAAATGTGGCAACATTTGCTGTAATGGATGAAAAAAAGTGCGATACGGCAACACGTTTGCAGCCAGTGCCAACAAATACATGGTAGCAGCAGATGTGGTGGTAGTTGTAGGCAGCAAAAACAGACATTTTGTTTTTGTTCACTCGTTTGTCAAGCCCCGTAATCAGTTCATGCGAAATTTTCGTAAGAAATTTTTGTTACAGAAAGTTATCTCTGATTTACCTTGCAAATATTTAATTCATAATTAATAATTCATCATAATAAAGTAACCAAAATGTCAAAATTATCAAAAAATTATATTCGTCCGAAATAAGTTGGCGTAACAACCCTGTACTTGATTTTGCGTACGAAATTTTCGCAAATGAAAAGTGAGCGAAATTTTCGATATTTTTTATACGCGTACTTTTTATGACAACGAAAATTGCATAAAAACTGAATACCGGGCTTCAAACTCTACACAAATATGTACCGACAATACAAAAATACAAAAAAGTATAAAAACAAAATACATTTGATTTTGACAAGAGAAACGAAAAATGCCATGAAAAAATGTCATCACCTTACTAAACGACTATACCTGATAGATAATTCTACCATGATCAATATGTACTTATATAACATTTACCGCGCTTTATTGTGAATGATTTAATTCCAATTTTTTTTCAATCGGAAATAAAAATGTGTCCTTCAAATTTAGAGATATAAAAGTATACGTAGTCTTCCATTAAATAAAATAATTTTAATTAACCTAAAATGTGGAAGCCATTTTGCAAATTTCTGCTTTTGAGTCTCTCCTTGATAATATTTTCATTCGCAGGAAATGATAACAAAATTTACCTAAAACGGCATTTACACGAAACAAGATTAACGCATTTTCGGTATTATCGACGTTTGTTCTTATGGAGTTTGACATTTATAATCCCGAAAAATCGATAATATAATTGCAGTTTAAGATAACTTTTTGTTGCCATTTCTTGAAATTGAATAGGTGGCAACATTGTCACTGCTCAAGTCGGAATTTAAGTGGGAAATTGGAATGCCACTTAATATTGCTTAGCTGTCCCGTAAAAATTAAGCTATAATTAACTTTAGCGTGGTAAAAAATCCAGAGTTCGTATTTACCCCCCCCCCCCCATGAGTAAACCATACACATCTTCGTGGTGAATGTGTAATGAACATTTACCTATTACCTGTGATGCCATATTGGAGGCACCCATTGGTTAAAGCTTCCTTTGGAGGTAAATTTTTTATTATTTTTTCGATTGGACGCACCGTTTTCGAGTTATAGGCACTTTTTTATTTTAGCGTTTTTGTTTATTTTGTCGATTTTAAATATAGAGATATAGACATTTTTTCTAATTTTTTCATATTATCGATCAAAAATGGGGATGAGTTGCCCTGAGTAACCCATTGCTCATCGTCGTGGGTAGCTACCTATTATTTTCCCCATTGCCCTGAGGGTAATGGGTAATCGTGATGAGTAATTCCCCATTGTCGTGGGTAGCTACCCATTATTTTCCCCATTGCCCTGAGGGTAATGGGTAATCGTGATGGGTAATTCCCCATTTCGTGGGTAGCTACCCATTATTTTCCCCATTGCCCTGAGGGTAATGGGTAACGGGTAATGGGTAAACGATCGCTACTCATTCCCCACGGCAATAATAATGGGTTGCCCTGGGTAACCCAGGGTAACTCATTACCCACGAAATACGAACCCTGAAAAAACCACACTTAGTAGTTCCTCCAGACAATTTTTTGCATATGTTTATGAAGGCGTCAATAGTGGTGTCAGATTCAACTATTGTGTTTAAATGTCTCACTGCACCTCAATTTATGGTAATACATGCTACATACATACTAAACTAAAAACAATACATGGGATTCAGAAACTAGTGTGAGGAGATATCAAGTGGGCATAGTCGTCTTGAATTTCCAATTCCCAACTAATCTTTTCCATGTGTGTAAAAATATTATTTCTATTGTCTCGTTTAGACGAGTTGCAGTGACCGGCAAGATGGCCCGATTTGACCGCCCTAGACTTTTTTCATTGGGGGTTTTAAGTCACGGGTATATGTGAACAAGCTTCATCAGACTCTCGAAGAGAATATCGGACTAGAGTGGAAGAATACGGTGGAAAAATACCAAATGGTCATCACCAAGTGCGGCACCCACCTGACCGATATGATTTTCAAAACATATTGGAAAAAAAACTTAAAGGTCCACAAAATCATTTGGAAAATGTACGAAATTTTGTCATTTTAATTTAAAAATATAAAAAATCAACATCGGGTGACAGTTTATGGGTCACTCAGTTTTTTCGGGACACTCAGTATTTTCAGTGAAATTTTTATTGATATAAACAATTATTACCCACTACAATTTCTGGCGTCTGATTAGGGTTTTACAAATAGGACTATCTCCTCCACAGATTCCGGGAATAGCTTTCCAGGCTAAAATTAAAAAAAATTGAAACAGAAATTATATATCCACCTTAAACGGAACTTCTACAGCAACTTACGTTCGTTGACTCTGCATTTATAGGCATTGAACATGCACTTGTTTCCAAAGGTACATCTGACTAATGTGCCATCGTGTCGATTTTTTATGACACCGCACACAGGATCATATTGACGTGTGCAACTCTGTTGGCAACGTGCCTCAACCGTGGCGTAGCCGATAATCAAAGTCGAGGCGATGACTAAAATTATTTTTGATAAATTCATATTCTAGTTTAGTATTAAAAATTAAGATGGTTTATTGTGACTTAATGTTGCTCCTATTTATATAAAATCTGAACAAACGTTTCGAATTCTCAATTCTGATGAATTCGTATTGTTTTTCATTTCACTCAGAATGCACAATAAGAAATATTGTAGTACAATATACCATAAAACTTATAACCAAAAGAAACTGGGTTAATCATTGTTGTTTTTTGATTATTATTTTTATAAATAGCAACTCTTTACAAGTACAACAACAGTTATATACAATGCCAGCAACCATATAATATTGTGATCTTACTAGACAATAGTACTATATAAATAAACATAAATTGCTGTACGATTGTCGAGTAGAATATAGTGACTGTATTTCTTATTGGGAGATGGGGTTGTGGTATGGGTTCTTACTCAGTGTGTCCAAAGCTCTTTGTAGCGATTCCTTTGGGAAAGACTCCTAACATATTTAAGTTAATATAAAGTACTTACTTACTTACTTATCCGGTCACGAACAACCCCGAGGGGCCAGGGACCTTACAAAACGAAGATATCATATTTCGCCAACCAGTTCGATCTTTTGCCTTATCTCTCCAGTTGGCAATATCAAGTGTACGCAGAGATTCGTCAACCTGATCCTTCCAGCGGAGTCTTGGTCTTGCTATTTTTCGTCTTTCTTCGAGGTCGGTTTCGAAAACCCTTCGTGCTGGTTCGTCTTCATGTCATGTCGGGATATAGCTCATACAGCTCATGGTTCATGCGTCGCCGATACTCGCCGTTGTATAGGGCTATAGGGCCATACATTTTTCGGAGTATTTTTCTCTCGAAGATTCCTACAGATGTTTCATCTGCTTGCGATAAAACCCAGGATTCTGCGCCATATAGCAAGATAGGTTGTATGAGAGTCTGGTGTAGTTGGACTTTTGTAACTCGAGAGAGGGCTTTTCTCTAAAGTGCTTGCTTAGCCCACAATTCTCCGCTTGATCACAAGGCTGACGTTGTTGTTTTTGTATACGGCAGATCCGAGGTATATAAATTCGTTTACCACCTCGAAATTATAATGGTTAGCAACGTTCACGCTTTGGTCTAAACGCGTGGAGGCCCTGTTCGTTGAAACCATTAATTTTGTCTTGTCCTCATTTACCGTCAGACCCACTTTTCCTGACTCCTTCTCAATTCTCGAAAGCACCGGAGTAACTTCTCTAACTGTGCGTACATCTATATCATCAGCATACGCGAGCAGCATGTGACTTTTGCTGCTGATGGTTTTATTCATGGTGACAGCAGCTTTTCTCAGAATAATCTCTATTAAGATATTAATACACCGTTGGTGGTGCAATGATTAGTGTGCGCGGTTCTTGTACATGAGATTCTGGGTTCGAATCCTGCTCTGACTACCTTACATTTTTTTTTCGGCGGCGGTCACCTCGCATATTGACCGCGACACTATCGAGTATATAGCCATGAAAAAGCTTCCCAAAATTCCGTTCGGAATCGGTGTAACAACTGTAGGTCCCAATCAGTGAGTGAAAACTGGAAAGCGCACAGCTCAGTGATTGTGAGAAGTTCTCCCCTGTCCCTTCATGGGATGTAATGGGAAACCATTTATTTATTTTAGTTTATTATGTTAAAGAGATCGCACGATAGGGTGTCACCTTGTTTGAGGCCTCGCTTAGTTTCGAAAGGTTCGGTAAGATCTTTACCAACTTTCACTGCGTATTTGGTGTTCGTCAGGGTCAGACATTGCTTCGTAGAGTTTCCCCCGTATCGGGCTATCGAAGGCCGCCTTATAATCGACAAATAGATGATAGGTGTCGATTTGTTTTTCGTGGGTCTTCTACAGGATTTGGCGTAGCGTGAAAATCTGGTCGGTTGTCGATTTTCCAGGCCTAAAGCCACACTGGTATGGTCCAATCAGGTCAGCGATAATCGGTTTTAGTCTGTCGCGCATTATGTTTGATAGAACCTTATATGCTATGGATAAAAGGCTTATTCCACGGTAGTTGGCACAGAGACTCGGGTCACCTTTTTTAAATATGGGACATAGTACACTGAGACTCCAATCGCTGGGCAAGCATTCATCTAACCAAATTTTGCTAATGAGCTGATGCATGCACCTTATCAGCTCATCGCCGCCAGCCTAAAACAGCTCCGCCGGTAATCCATCGGCTCCTGCGGCTTTGATGTTCTTAAGCCGGGCAATAGCTGTTCTGACCTCGACTTGGTTAGGAGGAGGGCAATCGACGTCTTCTTCCAAATTTAGATCGATTGTCTCGTCATTGGATATCTCAGGTACCACTAGCGCAGAGAAATGATCTCTCCATATTCCTAACATACTCTGCACATCTGCGATGAGATTTCCGTCCTTGTCTTTACAGATTATTAGTTCCGTTTTTGACTGTTTGGTAGAATTTTCGGGATTTGTTCTTCCTTCTGTATGACTCAATTTTCTCACTCTCGCGCTTTCTCCACTGCCGTGTCTTACGCCTAAAGAGACGGTTTACCTCCTTTCTTTTCTCCCTATACCGCTCAGTCGCAGCTCGCGTTGCAATTGACTGAAGCATTGCCATGCGTGCAGCGTTCTTTTCATCATTTGCAATGCGACACTTAATTTAAAGTGTTAACTTGGCATCACCTGATAGTGATTAAATTATATTTGTCAGTCCATTGAGATAATATCCAACTTGGATAATATTCAAAATATTGAATTTAAAAATTGTGAATTTGTTTGTTTACCAACAAAACCGAATGGCATAAGTAACGAAACTCATTTCGTAAAAAATAATGGTGGGAGACAGAACGTAACTCACTAAAGATCAAGGAAATGAATAGCCCACATGACTGATCCTACCGGTGATCGGCACAAAAGTTGTAACTAACACTTGTCTTAAATATAACTATCGTCTATCTCTTCATCCTGCAATCAATGGATGTTAAACTATTAAGAAATTGTTCGTAATCAAAACGAAAAATTTAAAAAGTCTGATTTTATAAAATGTAAAATATTGTGCGAAATTAGCTGGAATAAATTTATATTTTTGATGTGTTAACATTTATAGGCGCGGGTAGGGACTAGACTTACAAAGTGAACACATCGAGACACAGTTTGGCCGACTGCGATCACACAGATTGTTTGGCGTTAAACTCCTCCAAAACCGCTGGACCGATTTGTATGAAATTTTGTGTGCATATCGGGTAGGTCTCAGAATCGGCCAACATATATTATAACCCTAAATGGTAAGGGTGACCCACCCCTATATAGAACACGGATTTGTCCGACTGCGAAACACAGATTGTCAGACTGTGAAAAAAAAACACACACTGATGTAGCGGTAGCGAATAGTTATCTTGTGTGGGTGCGGAGCACTCTCAGAGCAAAGAGAATAAGTTGCTGGCTCAGAAAATCCGAAAATTTTTAACCCGCTGCCATTTCGCACACTAGCATTTTCGGACATGGTCCTAGTGGACTTTTCTTCATGAAATGAGCCAAGGAATACGATGGAGAAATTTGTCCGGAACTTCCTGAATCACCCGTATAATGCATTCTCTGGACACATTAAAATAATTCATTCTTTTCCTAGGACATCCCTGTGTTAAGAATAATGCATTCTGGAATCAACGCTTAATGCACGCTACACATTACCTTCTCGCTTCCTATTCATTACCTTTTCCTGCTGGGCGTATATAAAAATGAGATAGCAAAAGAGAGCAACGAAAATTGTGTGAACTTGTGTAGCGTATGTACGAACATAACAATGTATTGATGTACATGTGTCTGTTGCTTTGCATTCTCTTTGTTTTGTGTGGGAATAAAACAAAAAGTATTATGCATGAAAATAATGACACGTGTGCTTGCACTGGTTTTAAATAATTTTAAGTATGAAAATTATTTAAATTAAACGTCATCATATGATTGAACGCTGTTTTTTATTTTCCAAAGTAACATTTACTAATGTGTTCATAGAAATCGAACAGGAGGTACCTGTAATAAAAGGATGTTAACACATCGCAGGTGAGTTCGAACACTCATTGGATTTTTTTATAAACATCATGTGGCTGGCTGTGTCTCATCCTTTCAAAATATATTTTAATTTTCTAAATCGATTTTATTAACAATAAATAATTTCCATTGCTTCATTTGCCACTAGTGGCACAATGTACATCCTGTGCCTTAGAAAATTCCTCCGCTGTTGAAGATTCTGATATCCTCAGATGCGTAGGAAGTCAGAGGAGCACACATCACATAATCGTTATCAGCCTCTTGTTTCAACGAAGAGTCATCTCGATATTGGGTGTCTTCACTAGCTGATGTTTTCTTGTTGCTTTAGACATTCGCGTCAGTCTTCATTTGCGGCTTTTTTCACACGTTGTAGGACTTCATCCTCGTCGACAAGAGTCTGTTCTGTAGTTGAGTCTGTTATGTTCATCTGCCTGTTCTGTTTTCTCGTTCCCGCATAATGAAACGATAAAATTTACAAACTTTCATCTCTAGTGAAAAAAATCATATTTCATGTTAGGAATCTACCTTTGTGTTTATACCTGCTTTGGCCACCATTAAACATGAAAATGTTGAACCCATAATTTATGACTCCTGGTGGTTGATGTATCCATCTATGTACATCGTGTGATTACTGAAAAGAAAACATTGAAAGTATTTTTGAAACACTTTATTTTTGATGTGTTAACATCTATAGGCACGTGGCTGCTAAAGATACTATTTAGCATCAATTAGTGTATTGAGGCACAGTTTTGCATAACACATCACTCCGGACAGTCCAAAGTACCGTATCTAAATCCATCCTGTTAGTCGGGGATACCTCATTAGATCCCCTAGATTTATCTCGTGTATCTCAGTGAGGTTATGCAGGAAGGGACGGCCCATAGTCTTCAGGCGTCTATTCATCAGACCCGGACAACTGCAGAGGAGATGCTCCACAGTCCCCTCCTCTTCTGTGTCATCGCAGGCACGGCAGTGGTCATTATATGGCAGCTACAACCGTCTTGCGTGATTACCGATTGTCCAGTGCCCGGTCAGCACGCCAGTTACCCTAGATATGTCTCCCCGATTATGGCTGATCAGGGAGTTAGTCCGGTGAATGTTATATTCTGGCCATGTGTTTCTGGATATGCGGCACGTGTCCGTCCTATCCCATCAGGTCTTCGCTCGTTCAAGGTATTGCAGGAAAATACCTCTTTTGACCAACCCTATAGGTGTTGCGACTGACACCATATGGTATTCGGTGGAAGAGGATCCTACCCTAGCTAGTTCGTCTGTCTTTTCGTATCCTAGGAGACTCTTGTGGCCTGGTATCCAAGTAAAAACCAGATTGGCCAGCCGACCTAGCTCGACAAGTTTTACCCTACATTCACTAACGAGTTTAGATGCAGTGTTATTAGATTTAAGTGATAGGAGATGCGCTTGGCTATCTACAAATACTCCAATGCGCTCTGTTCTCCATTCTTTAATTCCAGTACCTCCACTTGGAAAACGCTGCACTTGTCTGAGAGTTTGGATGATAAATTGAGGCTTGCCTCTTCGTAGAAAACACCCGAGCCGATTTCACATTCCATTTTCGATCCCTTCGTAAATACTTTGTTGTCAAAACCTGTCAGTGGTTCCGTGGTATCCCACTCTATTCTTCTGCGAAACTTGACATCGAATAGGTTATCGAACGTCAATGAGGAAGTGCAGTACGCGGTGGTTATATTGAGTTCTCTTGGGATTATCTGTAGTATTATCGCATGTCCCGCCTTACTCTTCCAGATTCCAAGACTATTTAGTCGGGTAGCACTCCAGGCCGGACTAGCTGTTATTTGAAGGTCAACTGGTATAATATGAAGCATTGCATTAAGGCTTCAGCTAGGCACGTCCTCATGGCCAATATTATACCGATGCAAGCTGATATCTGTACTCTACACGCTGAAAAAAACAGCCTCTGTAACATATTCTCCCAAACATATTCTGCAGGAACCATGTATGTATATCTTTGGAACACACTTCAAACATTTATATGTTTGCAAGTCCCAAACTCAGGAGTATTTTAATGCAAACATTAGCATGTTTACTGACAAACATGTATGCTTTTACGTGGAAACATATCCGTGCTTCATCCCAAACATCCATATACTTACGTGGTAGCATTCGCGTGTTTCCCCCAAACCTCCATATACTTACGTGGAAACATATGCGTATTTTCTCCCAAACATAATAATATTTAGAAACGAATTATTCTTTCTTTCTTTATTTATTATAATTAATATTTTTAATAATTGTTCGGTTCGAGATCAATAATTATTAAAAAGTACTTTTTGTACTTGATCATTATGGTGGATGGTTGGGAATATAGCTATTTCAATGCCCACCCAGGGCTCCCTTCTCCACAGGTATTTAGGATAAACAAATCTCAAGTAAGCGAGAATTATTTAAACTCCTACTTGTGCATGATCAAAAGATCGAATAATATAAACTCAAACGGAAATAAATTTGAAGACGGTACACTCTAAACGCCAATCTCATGGCAATCGTTGTTTCTTTTTTGAAACAAGATCTACACAGAAAAAAATAAAAATCTTTTTCAATTAAAAAAATTGTACATTTGATTAATTTTTTAATTGATTTTGGTGTAATCACGAGAATGATAATATTAATTAAAGGGATTTGTAAATTTGTCAAAAAAAACTTCAATTAAAAAATTTGTAAATTTGATTAAAAGATTTATTGAATTTGTATGGACTTTTTCATAGAAAAAGTAGTTTTTAATAGTTATTGATCTTAAACCGAACAATTATTAAAAACATAACAACTCAAAAGATCGAATAATAAAAACTCAAACGGAAATATTATAACTAATTTTATCAATATACATCCACATTTAAAAATCAAATGGTTTCCCACTACATCCCACGAGGGTATGAGGGAGAGCTTCTCACAACCAGTGAGCTGTGCGCGTTCTAGTTTTACACTCACTGATTGGGACCTACAGTTTTACACAGCATTTTCATGACTAAATACTCGATAGTGTCGCCGTCACTAAGCGAGGTGACCGCCGTCAAAAGAAATTTAAGGTGGTCAGAATAGGGTCGAACCCACGTCCTCATGCACAAGAGCCACGCACACTACCATGGCATCACCGACGACATTTACTTATATAAATAATTAATACAAAAAATTAAGAGGTTTAAATGATTCTTACATTTACGTGCATTGCAATCATTATTTTTGTTTTGCTTTGTTTCTTTGTTGTCTCTGACGTTTTTGTCTCCAGAAGGTTTCAACTATGGGTTGGTTATCACTATGCGTTGGTACACGAACAATATACTTATATAAAAATCTAGTTCATGCAAGACAAGCGTGTATTAATTATTTGTATTTTTTTTATTATATTTCACAAATGGTCCGCCATTCCGAGTTTTTCAGTAGAGGCTCGGGCAGATAAAGGGAGGCTCGGGCAGATAAAGGGATTCACGTTGTTGCCCTTTCCAGTTTCTTTCCTCAAAATCGTTTCTCACATTGGTGCATACATCCATAAATATATGCGAAACACATACACAAAAAAAGCAACATCACAAACCATTTAACCGTCCGAGCGTTTGTTTATTCTTCTTTCACTGATCATGCGCTTTTGATATCCTCTATCCGATGAACCATTGACGACTGAATACATGATATTAAAACGAACATTCAGGAATATTTATAAATCACTCACTGAGAGAATAATGCCAAAATACAGATGAACACTTACAAGTTATATACACTCGTTGTCCCTCTTTTATTCTCTTGCTCTCGAGAGAGCATAAACAGTGCAACGAACACGGTTGTATTTGTATCACAAACACAGACATATTTGGGCCGCAAACACATATGTTAGAACACATTAATCATTGTGTCTAAAACATGTAATATTGAATAGCAAACACAATGCGTTTGCGCACAAGTATATTATATTTGCAACAAGCTCCAAACACATGTTATATTTGCATCCAAACAACAAAAAACGACAGATTTTTCAGCGTGTATACAACAGTTTCATGGTGGACGTCTTCCCCGCAACAGGCCACCATACCATTGATCCGTAAGAGAGTATAGGCCTGATTATACTAGTGTACATCCATAGCATCATTTTCGGTCGAAGACCCCATCGGTTTCCGAACATTTTCTGGCAAGCGTAGTACGCAACGGTTGCTTTCTGTGCGCGGTGCTCTATGTTACGCTGCCAGGATAGTTTAGGGTATAAAATTTGGGTTTTAAACACTAATAAGTAAATGAAGTGGTCGCTAAAAAAATGTCTTGTAAGTGCTACATAGTAATTTAATTTAAAATAAACCAAGGGAAAAACCGGTTCTACAGGCTTTTGCGAAAATTAAAATCCGAAACCCGATTTCCAGAAAAATTTATTTTTCGAACAAACCGGAACCCGGATTAAAAAAATGCCGGTTATGTTGGACACTGTGGATGTAATGGAAAGCCTTATTTTTTTAGACTCAGGTGCGAACTCAGACAGTGTGATTATGGTTTAACGAGGAAGTTTTCTAAGTTTCTACTACTTAAAAATGCATTTGTGATGCGATCTTTAAGAATAATACAAAA
Organism: Phaonia tiefii; assembly: GCA_963931995.1. Taxonomy (NCBI): domain Eukaryota; kingdom Metazoa; phylum Arthropoda; class Insecta; order Diptera; family Muscidae; genus Phaonia; species Phaonia tiefii. The sequence continues at coordinate 199,960,179 of OZ008367.1, forward strand.
TATTGCGTTTATAACTAGCAAAGACAAGAACCATTATGGTTATTGTGAATGGTTGTAGAAATATTAAATGAAGAGACTTCCAGAAAAACTTAATTTTCTTGGAAAGTATTCAACGAAATTCGGAAAAATGTACCCTACCAATTAAGGAGCACCCGTTCTACTCAGAAATAGCAAAACCTTGAAAATACGGGTGATTAGGACTAGAGAGAGTGAATGCGTCTGTCTGCAAACCCGCAGATGTGGGTCGAATGAAAGTGGTACCATTTATAGCCCATGAACTAAGGTATCCAACGCTAGCCCCAGCCTTTTCAGGTTCGATTTTGGACCGGAGATATAATTAGTTAAAATAGGTCCTATATTAAAAAAAAATTTTAAAAGTAAGTGGGCATATCCCGAAAACTGCGGTGGATGGGCGAATAATGGGGACATATTGTTTTAGCTGGGAGCCTTGGTATCCAATCCTGTGCCCGCGTTTTTCAGTTTCGATTTTAGACTGGAGATATATTTAGTCCAAATAGTATCTATTTAAAAAAAAAATTTTAAAGTAAGTGGGCATATCTGGAAAACTGCGACGGATGGGCGAATGAGGGCGACATATTTTTTAGCTCGGGAGCCTTGGTATCCAACCCTGTCCTCACTTTTACCAGTTTCGATTTTGGACTGTAGATATGTTTAGTCCAAATAGTACCTATTTTTAAAACAAATTAAAAAAAATTTAATATTTCTGCAACCATTCACAATAACCATAATGGTTCTTGTCTTTGCTAGTTATAAACGTTTATAACTTCACTCATTTAACAAGTATTATTTGGTTTAATTCAGAAACTATATTTATTACTCATCATCGAAAAATATTTTCCAAATACTTTAAAAAACAACAAATTCAATCAGTAGATGTTACAGCTGAAAAGGCCATAAATCAGAGGTTGTAAATCTTATTTATGAACTTTTTAATTAAATAAATTTTAACTAAAATCTTTATACTTAAGAGCGGTTTAAACTCGTTCTACCACAATTATTTTGCAGTAGCCCAACAGTGCACATCAATATTTACACGGCGCTACATTATACCAAACCAGGATGAAATATCTGAACACGATTCTTGTAATCATATCATTATTTGGCGCCTACTGTAAGTGCGAACAACTAAATGCAACTGCGTGTGAAATTTGTCCAACTACATATAAGCCGCTGTGCCACGAAAGGCATAAACCCAAGTGGGGCACAAGATGTACATTTCGAAACAAATGTTTTGTGGACCGAAGGATGTGTCTTAAACCCAATGAGGGTAAGTATTTGAATGAAATGTTAATTGGGTAGGCTGGGAGGATGTTAATTGGAATGGGTTACTATATATTAGTTGTCGCGAATATAACATTGGCCATTGAATGATACACATTGTTTTTTAAAACGGGCTTCTCTTATTTGCAGTACTATATATTATAGCCACGGCTGTGAATAATCAATGTCTTGAACAATTAGAATTTCAACAGTTTTCTCGATCATCGCTTAAATTCAAAATATTAATTTATTTTGTAAATTTTAGAATGGAGAATAGTGGTGCCTGGAAGTTGCCACAAACCCTCAGCTGAGTGTGAACGAATAATGGAACAGATACAATCAGTTTAATGCGAGTCTCCACCTCCGACACCAAGTTAACTATAAATCAATTATCTTAAATATTAACAATTATTGTCAATAAAAATATTGTAACTTAAAATTGATGTACATTTTAACATAATTGACTACCGGCAAAAAAAATTACTTAACTTATTGAGAGCATCCAATGAATTGCCAACGTTGACAGAACATTTGTATAGAGATGTTTAGACTCAAACGATTTTGAAGTGAAATCTAATACTGTGTCTGAAAACATGACGTTTTCCGTTTGTGTTTGTTTCTGTGCGACTGTGACGATGCCTAAGTGTAAATGAATATTTATGATGTTGTCGTTGTAAAATTAAAGCATGTGCTGCATATGGAATTGTAAAGTGGATTGCAGCATATACTTCTACATACAACCTATGCAGGTCTTTTGATCACTGCACAGTGGTGTAGTCCTGGTAGAGCATTGAAATTGTTTTTTTTTTTTTGAAATGTCTAGAAGTAAGAGAAATTCGATCACTGTATAGACAAGACTCTGAAACTGGGACCTAACAATGAGTTCGGGTGCTACACGCTGAAAAAATCGTTTCCAGCAACATATTGCATGAACTATATGTATGTTTGCAAGTATTGTTTTCATGCACTCCTTTTTTGTTTCTTTGTTGTCCGTCACGTTTTTGTGTTCAACAATGAAAGCCACGTTTAAGTCACAAAAACACATGTTGGAACGAAGTTCCTTTTCGCACGTTGCGGAGTGGGGGCTATTTGAAAAACACTATTATGCTGCAACCCAGTATTATCAACTATATTGGGATTGTGTCTTACTGGTTTGTGTCTAGACTGACATAAGTATGGTAATTTTCTTGTTTAATGGGAAGTTTTCTAGGTGGAGCCTGTAACCAATATTTAGTACATACATATTGTAGTTTTGAACTCAATAAAATGTAAATTTAGAAAAGCCAAAGTGAAAGAAGTTTAAAAAAAGGACATTTTCTTAAATAAGCGCCTTTTCTAAAAAAAAGTAAATTTTCACCAAAAAATACCTATTCATATTCTTAAACAAAGTACCTTTTCTTAAAAAATATCTTATCTTAAAGTAGTTCGTTTGCTTAAAAAAAGTAAATTTTTTTACAAAAAGTAAATTTTCTTAAAAAAAGTTATTTTATTAAAATAGGTAAATTTTCTTAAAAAAGGACATTTTCTTACAACAAATTGAATTTTCTTCAAAAATTACCATTTCTTTAAAGACTACCTTTTTCGTGAATAGGGTTGCCAGACGTCCTGTCTTCAGCAGTACGCGTACTTTTTTTTTACTAATTGTACTTCTGACTGCATAGCACCTAAAGAAGTACGCAAAAGAACTTCTTTTAAGCCTCTGTACTTCTTTTTGTACGTCTTACCTTACGGTATAGGGAGTCATGTCAGATTGTTATTGTTGTAATCTTTATTTCATTGATTATGAGGAAACGGCGAGGTAACTTTTTTTAAAAATTTTGTGTAGGTAAATGAAGATGTTATCTTTCGTTTAATATACATTTCATATTGGTTGATATCTTCCTAATATTTAAATTTCTCAAATGAAAATTGTTTAAACACATACACTCAAACATATGTGTGGTCATAGAGTAATCTCAGACTAGAGAGAATATTTGGCTCACCTGACGTTTCCTTTCACACTCTTCGTGATGCGGTCGGTGTGATAGAGAGATGTTTGACGAAAACTGATATACACCAGGTGGAATTACAATAACTTCTTGCTTTAATTTTTCATGCCATTTTGGTGAAAAACTGTGAAATTTAAATGTGTTTTACACTTTTTTTACTGCCTGTTATTGTTAGCATGCATCTGTGTTGTATTTAACACAATAATTTTAACACACAAAACGAAATGCCGTTGTTGTTATTTTGTTCGTTGTTTTGAACCATTGCCTCTATCTGGTATTAGTAAAGCAATTCTTTTCAACATCAAACGTAAATATCACACCAGGCCAAATGTCATAAATGTGGTGGGAGAACTAGTAGATCTACTATAAGTATTAATCTATGTGTGTGGTGTTTGGTTGAGTGTTTGAGTTTGTAGCGTGAACACAAACTACATGCTGCTGTTTCAGTGTGGACACAAACCTTCGGATGTTGTTTTGATTGATGAAATATTGAAATTTCGTATATTTACTTATGTTTTTAAGTGAAACAAAATGTTAAATGTGAATTTGAATTTAACATGGATATATAATTATAAAAAATATAAATCAAATTGATTTGCGTCTGTTATTTATCATTTATCCTTAGTCTTTTAATTTAAAAACATATTTATCCTATTTTTCCTACCATAAGCTTATGTATATTATCAAAAGTAACTATCAAATAAATAAATTCATTTGCTTATGTTATTTATCATTTATTGTTATATATGTTTTCTGTCTTATCGGATGGCGTATTCTACGTTAAACTTAATGTCCGTGTCTCTGACACAGCCTGCAGGGACAGTCCGTGGCCGAAGGCCTCGGACAACTGTCTGCTGTATTTTTTGTTATGCCAACGATAAATACGAAAATGTTACTTATTCATACCAAAAATCGTAAACTTCCCATTTTTAACCTTAATTCAAACAATTCATTTCATTCATGTCGTAATTGAATTATTTCCAATCAAATAAACTGGCTTAGATCAAATCTGACGAATTTATATCATATTATGACGAATTTGTTTTATACTTGAAGTTTGAAATGCTTTTGCTTAAAATATTCCAAAAGAAAAATCCGTTTAAAAAAAAATGGAAAGAGATCCATTTCAAATTTCGGAAATATCTGTAAATTTATATTTTCAATTCTTCGTTCTAATGCGGCATCTAAAAGAATATTCAGTTTGATGTTTAATTTTTGGAGGAAAAAACGATATAAACTTCTAATTCAAAATTTAGAAAACGAATTAAAAAACTAATTTTACGTACACTTGTAATAAAATGGGTTTGTAAATTTTTTAAAATGGTAAAAACGGAATAGTTAATCGGGTCCACAAAAACTATAAATATTTGTAATTCGTTCAAAAAGTTGTAGAATAATATCTTTGATTATTAAATAATTAAAACAAGTATTAAAAAAAATTTAATATAGAATAGATTACACTCTTTTTAGTTTTTAAAAATAAAATGTGAAACACCTGACTAGTTTTTGCTTAAAAAAATATTTGCGGTCTCTTAGTTTGGTCGTTTTTTCCCTTAATTTATAAATTGTTACTGTTATGTACTGCATTTCTTAACTTAAAATGTTATTTTTCTGTACTGAACTTTATGATTTCTTAATAACAGAAAGTGTACTTTTATTTTCTTAATTGTACTGCCTTTTTATCCTCGATGTACTTTTTTTGTTGATTTTAAATCTGGCATCCCTATTCGTGAAACAAAATAACTTTTCTTGAGATAAGTACCTAATCCTAAAAATTTACATATTCTTGAAAAAAAGAACCAATTCTAACACAATTCGCATTTCTTAAAAAAACAATTTTCTTCAAAAAATACCTTCTCTTTAAAAATAGCTTTTCTTACAAAAATTCTTTTCATAAAAGTACCTTTTCTTAAAAATAAAATAATACCTTTTCTTGTAGAGCAAGAGCCAGCGACGGCCAGACCTTCGTTATTTTATAAAAGCTGAAAGTTTTCTTATATATGCTCCTAACACAGATAAGAAGGATCCCCAATTATGAAATTGGGGTAGTGGTGGCTTTGGTGGTGAACAGGTGGTAAAGGTGTATAAAATTACACCTGAAATTCGTTATAGTATAAAGCTCAATTTTTATAAAATTGTATTCGGAATGATATTAGAAATCATATCGTTCATTGCCAGACACTTAGTACAGTTCCAACCCCCTGCCAGACACCCTTAAACAACAATAAAATGTAATTAAACTTTCGTCATTTTATAAAAGCTGATTTTTATATATGTCACTGGTGCAACTACCAAAAGATGTTTCCTCAGTAGCCAGACAGTTTCGATAGTTCCTTCACCTTGCCAGACGCATTAAAAACCTGCAGTCGATACGAGCGCCAGGAGTACATACAAGCGGGTGCGAGTGAGATAGAACGTTCGGTCTATTGCGATCTTTTACAAAATACATACATACATACATTAGTACCGAACGAGGGGGTTCCCGTGATATGTATAGAAATGTAGTTATTGTGTTTTTCTGTTTAGTTGCTTTCTTGTTCTCGTAGAATTTGCGCGTGGTTTTAATTTATGTACAATAAAAAAGCTTTACACTACACCTCAGCGCACTGTAGAAGTAATCCAGTTGTAATAAAGTGTTAAAAACTCTGTTCACCACACAATACAGATGAAACGACAGATCAGTTCTATCTCACTCGCACCCGCTTGTATGTACTCCTGGCGCTCGTATCGACTGCAGGTTTTTAATGCGTCTGGCAAGGTGAAGGAACTATCGAAACTGTCTGGCTACTGAGGAAACATCTTTTGGTAGTTGCCCCAGTGACATATATAAAAATCAGCTTTTATAAAATGACGAAAGTTTAATTACATTTTATTGTTGTTTAAGGGTGTCTGGCAGGGGGTTGGAACTGTACTAAGTGTCTGGCAATGAACGATATGATTTCTAATATCATTCCGAATACAATTTTATAAAAATTGAGCTTTATACTATAACGAATTTCAGGTGTAATTTTATACACCTTTACCACCTGTTCACCACCAAAGCCACCACTACCCCAATTTCATAATTGGGGATCCTTCTTATCTGTGTTAGGAGCATATATAAGAAAACTTTCAGCTTTTATAAAATAACGAAGGTCTGGCCGTCGCGGGCTCTTGGTCTATTGAGATAAGTAGCCTTTCTAAAAATAAGTAAATTTTCTTAAAAAATTACATTTTCCTAAAACGAGTACCACTTCTTTACAAAACACCTGTTCTTAAAAAAGTACTTCTTTGTAAAAGAATTTCATACTCTTATGGCTTTTTCTTACAGAAAGTACTTCTTCTTAAAAATAGTGCCTTTTCTTATAAAAAACATTAGCTTTTAATAACAGAAGTACCTCTCTTTAAAAAACTACCTTTTCGGCAAATATAATACATATTCTTACAAAAAGCACCTAAAAATATATTCTTGTTTAAAAAAAAACACATTTTATAAAAAAATCCAATGAGTGTTCGAACTCACGGGTGATATGTTAACACCTTTTTGTTACACGGTACCTGTTCGATTTGTATGAACACATTAGTAAATGTTACATTGGAAAATAAAAAGCAGCATTCAATCATATGATGACGTTACATTTGAATAATATTAATACTAAATTAAATTAAAATTATTTAAAGGCAAGTGCAAGCACACGTGTCATTATTTCTTGCTTAATACTTTTTGGTTTATTCCCACAAAAAAACAAAGAGAATGCAAAGCAACAGACACAAGTTCACACAATTTTCATTGCTCTCTTGCTTTCTCATTTTTATATACGTAACCCAGTGATGCCAACCCAAAGCGTGGTAAAATCCACAAACACTCCAAAAAAATCCCTTTAATTGGAATAAAATCCCATATTTTTTTAGTATGTATTTTATGTTAATATTGTAAAAAACATAAATAAAAGTATTTAAAAATAAAAAAAGTACAGACAGGTTTTATTTATATTTATACATATCGGCATTGTGTAGTTCAAACATATTTTATCGACCGCTTTTCCTTTTACTTGAGTCGGCCAATCCTTAAACTGTGGCTAATGCTCCCATTTTCTACAATATTTCTGCTACCCCTCGGTTTTACTACCAGATGAAGCTTCATCGCTTGAATTTGTGGAATCTAAAAAAATCCTTTTAGGACATAGTTTTAACTTTTATAATAATTAATAGTTTCCTTCCTCTCCTTCATATTAAATAATATTAGTATTTTTCAATATCTGGAGTGTAATTCCATACGCGTGTGTTGATGCTTACATTCCCAATTTTTCAATTCTGCAATGAACATCGTTGTATATTTGCGTACCAAATGCAAAATATAATAATCTTTGTTTGACCTTACCAAATTAGAGCGCATGCGTACGCAAAGACATAGCGTGGTACGTCGAAAGAGTTACCAAAGTGAATTTTTACCAAAATGCTATTTCAACGGGTTTGTCTGTGCAATTTTTAGAAAAATTTCGTAACAAACTATTTCATACACATACATAACATTAGAACAATATACATATTTTGGGAAAACATCAAAAAGTTCGTAACTCTAACTTTTCGGCAAATATCGCACACATTTTTGTATCCCTCCCTTTATCCCTTTCATGTTTGAAAATCCAAAAAATGGGATCGCTGACGTAACCACGTCATTAGTCTCTTTGCTCTGAGACAGTTTGGCACCCACACAAGCCAACTATTACAGTGTACATCAGTGTGTGTTTTTTTCGTAGTCTCAGAATCTGTGTTCGCAGATGGACAAAGCTGTGTACTATATAGGGGTGGCTCACTCTTATCATTTAGGGATGTAAAAAATAGATGTTGGCCGATTCTGAGGCCTACCCGATATGCACACAAAATTTCATCCAAATCGGTCCAGCCGTTTCGGAGGAGTTCAACGCCAAACAATCTGTGATCGCAGTCGGATGTGTTCACTTTGTGAGTTTAGTCCCTACCCGCGCCTATAGATGTTAACACATCAAAACATCTTTTCGCAAGCAGAATTTTCCGCTTGATTTCAAGGCTGACGTCGTTGATTTTGTTTGCGGCAGATCCGAGGTATATTAATTCCTCCACCACCTCGAAATTATAAAGGTTATCAACGTTCACGCGTTGGTCTAGTCGCATGAAGGCCCTGCTCGTTGAAACCATTAATTTTGTCTTGTCCTCACTTACTGCCGGACCCACTACTGCAGATTGCTTCTCAATTCTCGAGAACACCGCAGTATCTTCTTTCATTGTGCGCCCAATGATATCTATATCCTCGGCATACGCGAGCTGCGTGTGACTTTTGCTGCTGATGGTTTTATTCATGTTGACTGCAGCTTTTGTCATAATGATCTCCATTATGACGTTAAAGAGATCGCACGATAGAGTGTCGCCTTTCCTGATGCCTTGCTTAGTTTCGAGAGGTTTGGTAAGATCCTTACCAAATTTCACTACTGATTTGGTCTTCGTCAAGGTCATCCTGCAAAGGCGTATGAGTTTTGCAGGAATACCAAGCTCAGACACTGCACCGTAGAGATTCTCCCGTATCGGACTATCGATTGCCGCCTTATAATCGACAAATAGATGCGAAGTGTGAGAAGATAGATGATAAGACGACAAATAGATAAATAGTTTTTGGTGGATCTTCTCCAGGATTTGGCGTAGCGTGAAAATCTGGTCAGTTGTCGATTTTCCAGGCCTAAAGCCACACTGGTATGGTCCAATCAAGTCAGCGATAATTGGTTTTAGTTCTTCGCACATTATACTTGATCGAACGTTATATGCTATTGACAAATATTTGTTAAAATTATAGGCCGTCAGTAGATGTTAGGACATTATTAAACAAAGGAACCAATACAATTGAAATTTGGCCAAATGCCACGTGTTTATTGCAAAGACAACTAATTTAATATAGAGTGGAAAATTTATTCGGCATTTCCATTCTAAATATCCTAGGTTTCTTACACACTTTACATGCATTTTCTTAAATTTTGTTGTTATTTGCCTTTAATCTTCTTCATTGTGTGCAGTTCACTCAAGATAGCTTTTTCTATTGTATAATTTTTTATTTTAGTTGGGCAACTTTATAAATCACAAATGCCAATGACAGCTTTCGACAGAACGCAAGTCAAACGCATTTCTCTCTCGCGTCATATCTTGCTTATTTCATACTTTTTGCATATTTATGAAATTTTACTTCAACATGGTTGGAATTTGTATAGTTATATACAATAACACTATCAAAAAGCTGCTCGTGTATTTTGACTGTCTACTTGTACATCGTTTTTGACGCAAGCGCGAAGTGATGTATAAACTACCATTGCTTTACTTTAGCGTTCACGTTGGCTTTTGCGTTTACGTTCACTTGCGTGACTTTTAGAATACTATCCTAAGTTTGTCAAAGCCTGTAGTGCAAATTGTCTGAAAAAAAAATAACATGCCAGAAATAGTTTTCATCAAAGATCTACATTACAACTGAATCACCCTGTATCTTTGCCGCGAAATATTAGTAAGAACATTTTCTAATTAATCTCTTGTTCGAAGTAGAGAAGAAATTTAACTCATGGAGTGAAATGCCAACAGAGAAATAGAGTGAGGCGCCTCGCTTCTCTGTCTCTTTTCATCAAATATTTCCATACCCGAACAGATTTTTGATAATTTTATTGTGTCTAAGGTTGTGGGCGGATCGAACTCTGTTAGTCCGTGGTAAAATTGGGTGAAAAAGTTTACTTTGGAATGGTAGGTAAAATTTTGTCATTTTGTTGTCCGGATTCATGTGAAGAAATTTTGACAGATCGTGAATCAGCAGTATCACCTTACTAAATACATCTTGTTGTTAAACAAATGTCATTAATTTGGGCGTTGTCAAAATATATAGTACCCCTGGGGCTCATGGATGAATTTAGTATAGACACATTAATTCTTTCATCTGACGTTTCATTTCACATTCTTCGTCGTAGGTTTGTGGAAATGTGAGAAATTCGACAAAAATTAACTTACAGCAGGTGGAGGTACAAGAACAGATTACTTAACTTTTTCATTTCGGCTATCTGGTATTATTGAACCCATGCTATGGTGAATATGGTATACATTTAATCATACCTATGACGCTTAATTTATTGAGAGAATTAATGTGTCTGTACTAAATTCGTCTATGCTGGGGCTAGTCTAATTTTTGACACTACAAATTCACCACGCAAACTTCAAAATTTTGTTCCGTCCAAAATATTTTAACCAATCCGCCCACAGCCTAACTATAGAAATTCTAACCATGTTAAAGTAAAACAAAAACTATATACTAAAGTAGACAGTACAAATTTATCTTGACTCGAGTGCCAACAAAGAAGACGAGTGAAGCGTTACCACTCTCTGCTCTCTCTCTTACTCTCTTCATTGAATATTTCAATACACGAGCAGTTTTTGATGATGCTATTGTATATAATTGTACAAATTCCACCCATGTTTAATTAAAATTACATAAAGTATGTAAAAAGTATGAAAGAATCAAGATATGACTCTAGACAGGAATTCATTTGAGTGAATCATGTCGACTTTTTTGGCTCTCTTTTACGAGGGTTGGCAAATTGGGCACAACTTCTGGTCGTCTACTTTCTGATCGTCTTTCAGTAAAATTCCATAATGTATGTACAAAATGTGAAATAATCAAGTTATAGCACGGGAGAGAATGCGTTTGAGTGAATAGTGCCGACTTTATATATTTCTCGTCTACGTAGATCAAATGGTTTTTGTCTAGACTACTGCAGAGAGTCACCACCTTTTTGTGGTCACTTTACAACTATTTCAAGAATAATTGGTTTTAGTATTCAATTTTTGGTTTTTTTTTGTGGTTTTATACTCGCACATTGGCTGTTACTTGTTGGTAGTGGAAATAATTAATATTTTAAAATATCAGTTGTTTGCTAATCTTTGCCAAAGCAACCCTGTTTAATACTTTTATTAAAAAAAGAATTTAGTAATTGACGAAATTGCCGCAAAAGTCTGAGTCCATGCTAATGAAAAGGGAGTGGAATTTTAGGTTCACAAAACGTACATCTTAAGGTAACGAGAATTTAGTTTGAGCTGAATACGTGGCTTTAGCTATAATGCGCATCGAGTCCCTGCTTAATTTTGGCACTACTAAACCACTGTACACTGTCCTCCACGTCTATGCTTAAGTGTTTCATAAACATTTTTGTTGAATTGTAATGCAGCGGCTTTTTGTGCCTTTGAACGAATGACAGCAAAACTGTATAACATGATTTTTACGAAATTCTTGAAATATGTGGATGATTTGTTAAATATAAATCTAAGACGAAACGACAAACTGTTATATGCATTAAGTGCAAGATTTGTTGTGTTGTTGATGATGATGACGACGATGATGCAGAGAGAAACTAGCTGGCTATGATGGCCAATTGCAACATCACAATTTTTTCTATCACACGTGAAATGGATGTAACTTTATAATAATAGAAATTGAAAATGAATGTAGACAATTAATATTTTACACTATTAGTGTGTAGAAATTTAATTAGATCATAACAGTAACGATTAGTCGCTTATTATTTTTAAATGTTTGCCTTTCTACAAACATTGATAGCGGAGTCGTAGATGTAGAAAGGTTAATCAACTTGTTGACATCGAGTAGGAACTAAATATAAAATGCCATTATCAGTAAAAAAAAAAGTAGATAACACCCTCATGCAGTTTTCTATATCGGCTTTATTTATAACCTAATTTTATCGCCTAACCAAAGTAAAAAATTGATATTGATAAAACTGGAAGATTTAACCTTACCACTATTGTACCAATGTATACACTTTCCGATTTTCGTGGATTTTTAGAGCCAGAAAAAAATTCTTTTCAGTAAACGATTTTAACATAAAGACATCCACAAACCTATTTCGGATCAAGAACCAAGTAACTAAGAGTGTCTCAGTAAGGTTGCACTTTTTAAATTTAGTGTAATAGTGTAAGTGGCAGCTTTGTAATTTGGCTGCTGTCACATCTATTTATTCCGATTATTAAAAATGGAGCATTTTATGGAAGAACAACGCGTTATAATTGTGAAAACTTATAACAAAAATTTGGAAAGTTATGCTGAGACATATATCAATCGTTAAAGTATTTTGGGTCCCCATTGTAAATTTTTGGCCACCGATCAACGCGGAACTAAGTCTGGTCCTCCGGCAGGTAGCGGTCTCAGAGGGTTCTAACCCGTTCCAAACATAGTCCTAGGTAGCGAACACGAAATTGAGACTGAAACAAATACGGAAAATACAAAAAACCACTAAAGGAAACACTTCATATACCACATGGAACAAAGGAGTTTGATAGAATACTCCTGCACTGCCCGCAATTCCATAGTCCTTAGTTTCCACAGGAATCATTTTTTTTAAAGGACCCCATTTTCCACACACACCTACATTAGCTTCCCTTAGAGCAGGTTCCCCCCTTTACAAAACAATTAGCACAACATATTTTTATTTTTTTCTATGATTATCCTTATACAAGGTGGCGCAAAAGTAAACTTCCGATGTTTTTTGGCTGTAATTTAAAAAAAAAATTAAAAACTTTGATTCTTCTTGTGGATTATTTTTATTTGGTCTTTTAATTTTTTTTACATCAAGTCGAGAATATGATATCATGTAAATGGCCGCCGCCACAGTTGATTGTCATTTGAGCCCTTTTTATGGCATTTTCCATCACTTTGGCCAAAACTTCCGGCGATAGGTCCTCACATTCTTGACGGATATTGTCTTTAAGAGCTGCAAGAGTCTGAGGCTTGTTGACATAAACCCGCGACTTCAAAAAGCCTCACAAAAAGAAGTCTGGAGCGGTCAAATCAGGCGATCTTGCTGGCCAGTGCCAATCGCAAAAACGGGAGATTAGGAGCCCGGGAAATGCATCCTTCAGCATATCGGTTGTGACTCCCGAAGATCAGTTTCACAAATTTTGTGTCAATTGTTAACGAGTGAGTGTAAAACTAAAAAGCGCACAACTTACACATTGTGGGAAACTCTCCCAAGTCCCCATCATGGGATTTAACTATTTATTTATTTATTTTTTACGTGAATGTACTACATTTTTCTGTGAGTGTATGTAACAATTGACGAATAAATATTATTTATGCTCTTCTAATAATAAATCATAACCGTATAATTAATAATTCGTTTTGTTGAAAAAAAAAAACAAATTTGCATTGTTAAATTGTTTGTATTAATTACATCGATATTTAGATAGGGAAATTTGTAAAACACGTCACAAACTAAACCTTGTAAAAAACGTCAGAAAAATCACACTGTAATATAAAAATTACCGGATTTGAGTTCGATATTCAAAAAGTTTTAAAATGAAATTTGTCGGCGTAAGTACATTCGCGTTTGTAATGATTATCAGCTCGGTAGCATTTGGAAGTGCCCAAAGACCGCCGCATTGTTATGACAATGTGGCCGGATTATGCAGCAACGTGGGCACTCCAATCAACGCCGTAGATTCTGCAAATGGAGGATGTCGACAATATTCCACGCGTATTTAAGTAAGAAATCTGTATTTAAGAGAGAAATCTGTATTTAAGAGAAATCTGTAATCTGTTATTATATTTGCAGTTCTTAGAGAAGTGGGTAATTGTTGATGACCAGGAATCGCTGAAGATATAATACTCTATTTTGTTTTACTAAAGTTCGTTTTAATTTACAATTATCAATTCTTTTTGTAATGTGAATTAATAAATATTGTTTACGAGTAAATGGCTAGTTACAAAATTTAAATTCAAAGGAGCCACAAATTAAGGAGTTTTAAAGCGCTTAACGTCTACGGTCCTACTTAAGTTAGGTGACTATCGATATAAAGTTTATCTCAAGGCAGTTAGACGCAGTGATGCCAATTTAGCTCTTTTGGGGCTAGATTTAGCACTTTTCGACCTTGGAAAACGCGAAAAAAATGTCAACGGCGCTTTTGTTTTTGGAAAAAAGCGTAATGTGCACGCGATTTGAGTTTTTATTTAGCCCTTTAGCCCGTTTTGTAGACAACACCAATTTGGTAAACAATTTTATGTTTTTGTATTTTTATGCATTAATGTGAATGACGGGCGAAGTATTACATCATCGTAGACCACACATGCTAAGTTTGCTTCTATTTTTGTATTGGTTATCGCCCAAAAATATCGCAAGGTATGGGAAGCAGAATCAACTTTTGATCCTTTTGAAAAACAAAAATGTCAAACAATTCTGGTTCCGTCAAATCTGCACTCCAAACATCGTTTTCTACGCTTTGCCATCCGAAAGAATTTTCCGAAAGGGAGAGTTACAATTTAATAAAAACAAGGTGCGTGTGCGATATCATCAAATATGCCTCATTAAAATGATTGGAGGGGCTTCGGTGGTTGCCGCGAAACCGAGAGTTAAAATTTTCGATAACTGGCGCATAGATCAAGCTAAATTCTGGCTTATTGCCATAGATCTGCGACTTATGGAAACCCCACAATAAAAAGCCCAAGTTGCTAAAATGTACGGTGTTTGTGGCCATTTCACGTCGCCTCTGCGTGAGATAACCCTAAAATAGGTCGCGCAGAATGCTCTTTGTAGCATCATCTGTGTATCAAGTACCGACATCCTGTTGGAACCACATGACGTGATCGGTAGCGCTCTCATTTGACGGTGACAGTAATGCCATCATCGTCTTAGAAGAAGTATTGAGCGATGATGCCTCCGGACCACAATCCAGACCAATCAATGGCATTCTATGTGTGCATTGCCAATTTGTAATGACTGGTAGCGTCCTAAATAAGATTCAAAACTGGTCGTCACAAGGGAACACCCATTTTGATAATAGTTTTATTATTCGCTAATTTTGCTCGACGCTGTAACTTGCCATGTTGATTTGTCCCTAATGTCTGAAAAATAAATAAGAGGAACGAACAATCGATAAAACAACGTAACCGCCGTGGACTGTCAAAATCGACCGGACCGTATTGGAAACCAAGCGCGTTTTAGCACTTTCGCAATTTTTCTAGCTGTTTTCGTTATTTGCCGCGTTTTAGCATGTTTTTGGTAGTTAGACGGCGCGTTTCGTTCCTGAAGAGTTAGCATCACTGGTTAGACGTTATCACCATAGACTAATACATACATAGATTCTTTTAAACAAGTAAACATTGGATGGTGGAAAACATGGTTTCAATAATACCACATAGAGGCAATAGTAAACAACGTCCAACAAACGAACAACAACTGAATATCGTGTTTTTGTGACAAACTAGTTGTGTTAAATACAATACAAATGTATACCAACGATAAAAGTCAACAAAAAAGTCCAAAATATATTTAAATTTTTCAGTTCTAAACCAAAACGACATGAAAAAGTTAAGTGAACATATTTTGTAACTCCACCTGGTGTAAGTTAATTTTAAATTTAATTGCTCTCATTTCCACAAACCTACGACGACGAGTGTGAAATGAAACGTCAGTTGAGAGAATAAATGTATCTGCGTATGTATTAGTCTATGGTTATCACAGCCGAGTTTGAGGTTGTCACAACCGAATTTAGATAGTGTCAGAACTGAATTTTGAAATGTTTGCCTATTAATTTTGTGATGATATATTATCCTATATTCTAATATAAAATTTCAAACCGAGGAAATAATTCATATGGAGCAATCGTCAACAAATGTATTTTACATTCTTTTCCGACCGTTTTCGAAGTCATGGTCATCAAGGTTACCGCACCAATGCTGACGAGTTGTGTCTGTCGATTTAGGTCCTAAATCTAACAACAGACTTCGAAAAACTGAACTGTTGACATCTGCTTGCACTGCACACTGATAACTGTGGGCATTTTCGGAAAAATAGAACGCTTTAATGCAGAAGCAATAATTACAATATTTGTAACAGGTGGCGCAAAAGTAAACTTCCGATGTTTTTTGGCTGTAATTTACAAAAAAAATGAAAAACTTTGATTCTTCTTGTGGATTATTTTTATTTGGTCTTTTAATTTTTTTTACATCAAGTCGAGAATATGATGTCATGTAAATGGCAGCCGCCACAGTTGATTGTCATTTGAGCCCTTTTTATGGCATTTTGACTCCTCCAGCGAAAACAGCACACCATACAGTGACTTTGAGCGGGTGTAATGGCTCTTCGTGGGTTACACGCGGATTTTCAGTTCCCCAGAAGCGTAAATTTTGCTTATTTACGTACCCGCTAAGATGGAAATGGGCCTCATCACTCATGATTATTTTTGATGAAAAATCATCTTCCTCTTGGTGGTGATTAAGGATGTTAGACGCGATTGGCGGTCAGCAGCTAACAGCTGATGCACCGTCTGGACTTTGTACGGAAACATCTTCAAATCTTGTACCAAAATTCGCTGTAAAGACCATCGACTGATACCCATTTGCGTGGCACGTCGTCTGGTCGATGTCGACGGCGCTTCCATGACATCCTCGGCTACAGCAGCAATATTTTCTGCAGAACGGCTACTCCGGGGTCTTCCACGCCAGGCAGCATCTCGTGTTGTGCCAGTCTCTTCGAGGCGAGCGGCTAAACGTCGCAGTGTTTCACCAGTAGGCGTTGGACGGCCAGGAAATCTGCGACGAAATTCACGTTGTGCCAAAGTCACCGACCGATTATTGGTCAAATAAATAGTCAGCAATATTCCGCGTTCTGGAGCAGTGTAGCGTAACATTGTTTATTAACGTGTATTTCGCATGTGTTTACTACACAAATGTCAAAACAGAACTGACATTAGGGGCCAATCACAAAATTTATAGCATTTTCTGATAGGAGGATTACTTTTGCGCCACCTTGTACAACTACTAACATTTCTTATACAAATACCTAACAAATCACTAACACCAGGCGAAGCTAATAACTGGAGTCATTCACTCGGATTTCCACGAACTTAGAAGATTTGGTTGGCCCATTTTGGCCCGCAACTAATTGTCAACTTTATTTTTTTTTATTACCCTAGTTTAAAGAGCTCTCTAAACTAACACTTATCTCGTCACCAATCAACGAGCATAGATACAAACACTCTTCTATAACGTCTTCTAAATCTGAGATTTCCTACACTCCTAATCTGGAACAACTGGTATTAATAATCTTCACAATTCCCAAAAACCTTAATATTTAATACACACTCTTACACCTAATCAAACACAAAAACAATACTAACGAAGTTCTATCTTATTTTCTTTCCAGTCTAATATTTAAAACAGTTTTTTATTTATATATCCATCAGGTCTTTTTAGTTGCTCGGTATGATAATTAATTTCCATAAGACATTTTTTATTCACAGCCAACTTTATTTGGAGGGAGAATTCACTTCTTTGGGACAATGGGAACTTTCACCCATTGACACCAGGTACTTATAGATCGGATTTGTTACCTTTTATCTTTGTCCCAGAATAGGTCCAGCAGGGGAAACGCTACAGGAGGCTGGTCTAATAGTCGGAGTATGGGAGCGTTCCGTCGTCTGATGTTGTTGAGGAACGTCAATGCCACAAAGATGCTGGTCCCCTTTGCTGTCGCCTAGCAGCTGCCAAGTTAGCTCACCCGCTTTTTTCCGTGATTTAAAACTAAAAACACAAAAACCATACACAGCACATACACAGCTTAGGTACTGCCGGACACAAGCACTTTAATAGAGACAATAATTAATAAAACTGTTACGTCTATTGGAGTAATGTTATTTATTTTCCTTTTATTCACATGGAGATAGTATTCTTTCTACTTCTAAGGGGACCCCAAAACGACAAGGCACTTTGTGTGCTATGTGTTATTATTGGTATAATTATTTTTGCTTAATAGTCACTACTTTTGATCGTCTTACAAAAAATGATGTACACCGTTTAAAATTCCAGACAACTATCCCGTGACTTTGCTCGCGAAGCGCTTATATAGCTCCCAAATACTTCCCGCTTAAAGTTGTTTTCCCTCAAATTTTCTTGATATTTCCGTTCTTCTTTAAAACATTATTTACTTTCCTCGTATATAACAACAATTTTTGTCGCGGTTCTTATTCCCCCAGTGTTATCCGGTTTCGTACCTTCCTATTTGCACCATCTGGTAACACCCATAATCTGGCATCTTCTTTTTTTGGGCAGCCCCAACTTGTTGCTAGATCTGGCAACATCTATATCCGCAACTGACAAAAATTCACATTTATACTTTTTTCCCCACCAGATGACAGAGCACACTTAATGCTACATTTCCTACCTTTCAGTAAAAAAAAGGTAAGTACTTAAAAAAGACTGAAAGTGTCATAAATATATATTCCTTTTCAGGTATACCGGAATTCACCATTATTCCCACCACTTACATGGATAATGGGCTGCTTCAACACGCAACATGGCCACAGCTACCATCAATTTATTGGCCACAGTAACCATAACCCACAGGCCACAGTCATCGCCAAATCATTGGCCGCAACAAACAGCATATTGGGAGTACCAGCACCATCATTCATTTGGAACCGCCTGCACTCATCCAAGACTATCATTTCCATCATAATAATCATCATCATAACCTCAATCATTATCAACGGGACATTTTTCACCAACCAGATTTATAAGGGTAATAACCCCAGCAAAACCGGCGGTAAGTCTTTCTTTTCATTCTTATTCGTTGTTCAATAAAAAGAGACACCTAGTCCTGGATTAGTATGGCAAGATGAGTATATCAAGTGCCTATCAAATACTTTTCGGAAATCGTCCGACAAGATTAAATTAAATGAATCCAAGAAAAAGAAGAGCCATTTTAAAGTGAAATAAGAGGGATTAGAAAGCTAAAATTTAAATAATTTAAAGATTAGAATTAAATTAGAGAAAAGAAAGTTAAAATTTGAATAAATTACAGAAGTTAAAATTAGAAGTGATTTTAAGAAAATTAAAATAAAGTAGCCAGCAATTAAATTAGCAGAAAAGTAAAGATAATTAATCTATAAATTAAAATCAGTTAAAGAAAGTTAAAGAAAGTTAAATTAGAGTAAAATGATTAAAACCGAAATAAATGTAGAGTAACATTAAATTCAAGCTTAGTTTGAAAAAAAGTTAAATTTAAATTAAATAAAATTATATTCAAAGTTAAGACAAATAAAATTAGATTCAAATTTAAATTCAAGGAGAGTAAAAGTAAATTAAACAGAGATAAATTTGGATTAAATTTAAAGTGATGCATAATTCGAGGAAATTAAAATTAACGTAAATAAAAGAAAAGAATATTGAAGCTTAACGTAAAATATAGAAGTTAAAATTTGAATCTAGAAATTTAATTGATTCAAAGAATCAAAAATAAATCAACAATTAATTAGGACAAAGTAAACTCATTAGATAATGACCAATCTAAAGCAAGATAATTTATAATCTGAAAAATGAAAATGACATAAACATACGTATGGTTATAAAGAACTTAAACCTGAAAGAAAAATAGAAATATAATTAGGTACATAAATCCTGTAAGGAAAGAAAATTTATTATAAAGTTATAAAAGAAAAACAAAATAATTAGGTTTATAAACAAAACAATAAGAAAAACAAAATACGTAGATTAAAAAACGAAAACCAACAAAACAAAATACGTACATAGATTAATGAAGCAGAACCAATATGGAAAATAATATACATACGTAGGTTAATGAAATAAAACAAATTTCAGTTAAACAAAATACGTAGGTTAATGAAATGAATCAGATATCAGAAAAATAAAATACGTATTTCAAGAACAAAATCTAAGAAAGAAAAACCAGAAACCAAAAATCCAAAAGAAAATTATAAGTGAATCAAGAAAGATTTGTTGTCCTGCAAGACGGACAGATATTGATATTTCGATGTAGATTAATATTCAGTTTACCATTGAGGCCTTACAGTTTTGTTTAGCTTTTGGTCAAGTTTGAGAATAGAGTTAAGTAATCGAGCATGTTTTGAGTTCGATCACTTTTGTAAGATATTGAATAAATGACTGATGTCAAGTTTTGTAAATTTTTGAAATCAAATTTAAAAGATTTGTGCAAAATGCTTTATTACTAGAAGGAATAAAGGTAGGTAACGGTGAAGAAGGAAAAACCATCAATCGATCTACATATGTGAATTGTGTAACAAAAAATTATCATGTTGCGACGCTTAAAATTTATATGGTTACGGCGTCAGGGTGGAACACTTGTGGTTCCAATAAGGGAGGGCAAATACACTAATGTCCGGCATAACAACAATCGGCAAGTATGTCTAACATGTGTATGTGTTTGTGTTGTCCAATGTATCCTTTGCGTGTGTGTTCACCTTCTAGAGGCTATTAAATCTGCGGGCCAGCTAGTTAAGTCTAGCATTTTAGTTTATTATTTTCATGAACTTCAAATAGCTGTCACAACAAAAAGCGAAGTTCGCATTTGTTTAGCTGGTACTGAAGATTTTTTGAGGTAGTGTATTGGATTTTCGGCAGTATGGCAAAAGATCTCCACCCCGCCCCGCGAGTTTAGCTGTGCAGGACTCTTATAATACCAGTGACAGCCTACTGCTGGGATAGCGACTTCTTCGAGGTGAAGTTCACGTTGTAATTGTGTGTCGGCCGGAGTTGAGGGCAATCCTTTAATGGATGACGATACATGATGGCTTCGGAGAAATTTTAATCAATGAATTTCTGACACAACACCCCATGATATATAGTACACTACCCACGGGGAATAGCAAATAAGTAACAGATCATATTATATTGTGGTTAGGTAGAGTGGCAATACTTGTACCGATACATCACATACAATGTAGATGGATTGGTTCAATCCCGTCCGTTGTATCCCTGCAGTCGACGTAGCTGACGAATTGTTAGTTATTTCCCTAACTACCAATAATTACCATTAACTACCCGCCAGACTACCAGCAATGCTTTACACTGACGAATTTAACATGGGGATGTCATTGACGGTAGTCAGTGGCTACCCTCTGCACTACCATGTACCTGATCGCTAGTAACATGGAATTGACGAAATATATAACAACATTGTACTAATTACTTGACTAGTACAATCCGGTTGATGAATTCGCCGGACCATAATGAATTAATGTTATGAATAAATCTTTTTCATTATCTTCACCACATTATTTTCCTACATTTTCAAACTTTTGCACACAATTTGTTCCTTTTCATTCTTTACTAACCGTTTCATTTGTCTTCCGGTCTAAATATTAAAATTAACTTCTTTTATACTTCTGACCCTCGTACGCTGTCATGATGATACTTCTACGAACGTTTAATAGCAACTGACGGCAACACAAAAAAATAACCAAGCAACCTACAAATCATAACGGGATAACGGTTCAGTGTATTGTTTTTTCCTTGTTTTCATACTTATAATAATCAAACGGCGAACTCTAGCATTACCTGTATCCACTCAAGTAGCTAGTCAGGCTTTTCGCTAACGAAATAACTGACTACATAGATTCGTGGCCGTCGATGGTGCAATGGTTAGTGTGCGCGGCTCTTGTACATGAGATCCTGGGTTCGAACCCGGCTTTGACCACCTTCAAAAAAAATTTCTTTCGGCGGCGGTCACCTCGCTTAGTGACGGCGACACTATCGAGTATCTAGCCATGAAAACGCTTCTCAAAGTACCGTTCGGAATCGGTGTAAAACTGTAGGTCCCAATCAGTGAGTGAAAACTGGAAAGCGCACAACTCAGTAATTGTGAGAAGTTCTCCCCAGTCCCTTCATGGGATGTAATGGGAAACCATTTATTTTTATTTATTTACATAGATGCACTAGCTACTTTTAAAACTGCAGGGATATTCCAGGGGTGCTCCACACATTCACATCGAGTATCAGCGTTCGAATTATGCGCCCTTTGATCTAGTTAGGAGAATGTGTCGTGACTTTAATGAGCTATATCAGTTTATTGATTTCACTGATAGTTGTAAAGTCTAGGATAATTTGTTATTTTAACCGGTTGCATTAACCGGTTGATTTATAATTTGGATTTGGTTTTGTTCGTAATTATTATATATTATGAAGTCTTTGCTATATTAATATCTCGTGATGTACTTTTATACTTGTACACAGAAAAAAAATATTTTTCAATTCAATCAAAAACTGGAAAATTCAACAAAAATATTAAGTAAAAATCCTGTGATAAAAAAATAAGATTTCAGCTACCATATTTGTAGGTTGTTTATTGGTAAAATATTATTTTTCAATCGATGCAAAATTTCACCCATCTACCAAAAAAAATTTGTACGTTATTTATCAAAAATATTTTCGATTTTAGTCGATGAAGAAGTTCAGATATTAACAAACTAAATTGTATCTTGAGGTATTTTTAGAAAGTTTGTTTATTAAAAAAAAATGAAACAGCCGCGGTAAGATTCGAACTCACATCCACTGGAAGATCGTTCCGATGTTTGTGACACAGCGTCGTTTCGGGTAGCGTCTATCCCGTTACACCACCGACTGCCTGTACAAACTTATCTCTATTTGAAGTTATTTGGTTGTTCGTATCGAAATGACCGAAAGTAAAAATTAATTACTTTTTTAATTTCACCAAAACGTTTATTAGAACTGGTATACATGAATATATTTGTTAACCACGTTAATTGGGTGTGAATTATGGTATTTTTGAAACCGAAAAAAACTTCGTTCAATATTGGGGTATTTCTTATGATTTTTTTTGATGGTACCATTTATCGATTTTTCACGTACCAATTATTTTGTTAAAATTTTAAAGTCGTCTTTTTTTTCTTATGTTTGTCCAATACCAACTGGTGAAGAATTTTTGTAGTTGCTTGTAACGTGTAAACTTATAATCCTTGATCTCCCGCTATAGACCGGTCTATAATGTATACGCTATTCTCACGTTATGGGGACGTGGACCTCTCGGTCGGTAGGAGCGGGTAAGAGTGGCCGCGATGGGTTCGCCCGATTCAAAAAAAATGGTTAGAAATAATAATAAATTTTGTTTATATTTAAATATAGAATGCACAATTTTGATAAAAAAATTATTTTTTTACTTTTTTCCTATAAAATTCATAATGGGTTAAAGCATCACCAAATGGTAGTGACCGTCATCAAATTCAAGTACATAATTAGTTGAGCATGCCAATATATTTTTTGGTACAACCGAAATCCGAATTTCGTTTACAGGATAATTTGATTGCTAGAAATAGAACTCGATTGACAGATCAAATTAATTTCTGGTTGCAGTGGCTTCAACTGAAAATTTCAGTTCTTGCAACCAAAACTGAATTACAAATCAATTCATATGCACAGCATTTGGTGATACTGAACACAATTATTGGTAATCACAACTGAATAATGTGATATTCCAAGGAACCGCCAAATTTTAGTTGGCTGTAAATTTATTTAGTTGTGACAACGAAACTCTTCTCTGTGTGTAAAACGATGTAAACCAGGTCAGATCATGAGAAACAAGTTGTTAAAGAAACAAAAACGAGAATTCAAAAGGATATCAGAGAAAGAACTGGGTTGATCATTGACCAACCAAAACCAGCCTTTGGCAACACAAATGATGTCAATACCGCGAGAAGGTTTTTTTTTAGAATACGGAAGGTTCCTCAGAAATAACAAATCTTGATTTAGAGTTAATTAATAGAATTGACATAATACTAATTGTCGTGGCATGTGGCCACGAGGTCAAAAGTGAAAAGTTTAGAGACATTGCTCACAATAATACCAGGCATTTTGTAAAAAATATCCATTGTACAAAATACCCTTCATAATTGTTTACTCACGGACCGGAAATAATATCTAACTCCCTTTTTCCGATTGGTGAGAATTCAGACGAAATACAAAACGCGGGAAAGATAGGAGACACGTATCGTAGCTCATCACTGTCGCTGGTGACTCCAATTGTTTTCCTACACTAGACGAGGTGAACATCGCTGAATCAAGTTTAAAGTGGTTAGAGTACAGCCAGAATTTTCTCATGTACAAAAGTTACTCATTTCAACCATTGCATCACAGACGACCCTATCAAAGAAATAAGAAAATCCCGCCTTTTGGAAAACCTTTCATTAGAAATTGTAAACGATTTGTTCTTTAATGACCGATATATAAATATTGTTGTGGTTCATTATGTACTCTGCCTCACAAGTATGAATGTGTAAACCTTACAAATGTTTACAAAGATACAGATTTTCCACGCTTGTCTTTAATTTCAGAAGCCAACACCTCCTTAGTTATTTTAATTAAAAATAGTGTGTGATTACACTGTACGACACAACTTTACACAAACGAAAAATGTCAAAAGGATTCTGAAAGTAAGGCAAAAATTGTAATAAACGGCTTTAAACCGACCAAGATTCGCGCATTTCGAAGGTTAACTCCGTTAAACTCCGTTAAACCACGATAACCCAGAAGATTACTCATACAATTTTAATCTGTACAAAGTGATGGTTAATTCTTAACCTCATTTTAAACTGGTGTACAATTTGATGCAACACTGTTAATTACTAAAAAATGCAGCCTTAGTAAAAACATACATAAAAAATCAACTGTTTGGAAAGACAACTGAAGGAAAGATCGCCCGACAGAAACCAAGAAAAATGAAGGAGCGATAAATATCTAATTATTGTAAAAAGTTTAGAATGTGCTGTACGAAAAGACATTTTTGATTATTTTTGGGAAATGCATTGAGGACGCATTGAATATTCAGACAGAAGTTGTATTTACGTTGAGAATTTTCATCATCGTGCTGAGTAATGAAGAATTCGACCAGAGTCGAAGTGTGGAAAAAATTGAGTTTGTCAATATTGACTACATTTTGGTTCTCTTTTGCGAGGGTTGCCAAATTGCGCACATCTTCTGGTTATCTACTTCTTGATCGTCTTTGTCAAGGAGTAGACGAAGGCCACGATTCACTCAAACGTATTTCTTCTAGCGTCATATCTTGATTATATCATACTTTTTACATACTTTACTTTTATTGACTCTATTACAACCTCATGAGGTCAGACGTCTTACACATATTAATTAAACAAATTTCAATATATTCTTCCAACTGGCTCTATCCTTCGCCTTTTCTCGCCAGTTGGTAACACCAAGGATACGTAGGGATTCTTCTGCCTGGTCTTTCCAGCGGAGTCTTGGTCGTCGTCTTTTCCTGCTTCCATCGGATACGTTATCAGAAATCTTTCGCGCTGTCTCATCTCCATCCACTCTGATAACATGGCCTAGCCAACGCAAGTGGCCCACCTTGATTCGTCTAGCTATGTCCACGTCAGAATAGACATTATATAGCTCTGTGTTCCAGCGACGTCGGCACTCGCCGTTTTAACTAACAGGACCATATATTTTACGGAGAATTTTTCTCTCGAAAACTCCTAGGTGTTTTTCATCCGCTTGCGATATGACCAAGTTTCGGAGCCAGATGTCAAGACAGGTAAAATGGGAGTCTGATATAGCTGGACTTTTGTCCGTCGAGAGAGAGCTTTGTTCCTAAACTGCTTGCTGAGCCCAAAATTGCCTCTATTTGCAAGGACAATTCTCCTATCTATCTCCAGGTTGACGTTGTTGTCCTTGTTCACAGCGGATCCAAGGTAGACAAATTCATCTACCACTTACAAATTAAATCGGTTGCCAACGTTCAAGTGCGGACCAAGTCGAAAGGTTTCTCTAGTCGTTGACACCATCAATTTTGTCTTGCCCTCATTAACAACAAGACCAACCTCGCTGATTCCTTTTCGATTCTTAAAAATACTGCAGTAACCTCTCTCAAATTTCGCCCAAAGATGTCTATGTCGTCAGCATACGGCAGAAACATATGGCTTTTGGTGTTAATGGTTTTGTTCGTACTTACTGCAGCCTTCCTCATTATTATCTCCATTCCGATGTTGAAGAGATTGCACGAAAGTGTGTCGCCTTGTCTAAGTCCTCGCTTGGTACAGAATGGTTCAGTGAGGCCTTTCCCCACTTTCACTGCTGATTTGGTGTTGGTCAGCGTCATTCTACAGAGGCGAATCAGTTTTGCCGGAATACCAAGTTCAGATATAGCTTTATAATCGACAAATCGACAAAAAGGTATATTTGCTTTTCGTGGGTCTTTTCCAGGATTTGGCTAGCGTGAATATTTGGTCAGTTGTGGACTTGCCTGGTCTAAAACCACACTGATAAGCTCCAATCAGGGGGGTACAATCTATGCTATCTTCCACTATCATTACCTCCTGATCTTCAGTGGAAGAATCTGAGTGGAGTAGTGCTGAAAAGTGGTCTCTCCACATTTTGAGCACACACTGCTTCTCAGTCACCAGATTCCCATTCTCGTCCTTGCAGGAGAGCAGCCCATTATTAGGCCCGTTGGTCGATCTTCTTACGCTCTGGAAAAACTTTCGGGATTCACCATTCATCCTGCACATTTCGGTTCTTTCACTCTCTCTCTCTGCTCTCACTGCCATCTTTTTCGCCTAAATAATTGGTTTTCCTCCCTTCTCAACCTCTTGTACCGCTCACCCGCAGCACGCGGTGTAACTGACTGTTTCGTTGCCATACATTGATATCTCCGGTATTCGTAGCTTGTCGATATCCAACTTTTCCTGTGTTCGGCTTCGTACGTTTTTCGCCCTGCTCAGTCTCGTGCGCACTTTCGCAGCCACCAGGTAATGATCCGAGCCGATATTGGCACCATGAATCACACGTACATCCATTACACTAGAAGAGTGCCTGCCATCTATTAACAAGTGATCAATCTGGTTCTTCGTCCGCTGATCAGGAGATATCCAGGTCGCCTTATGTATGTCCTTATGCTGGAATCGTGTGCTACTAACTACCATGTTCTTTGCAGCGGCGAAGTCTATCAGTCTTATTCCATTATCGGAGGTGGTATCATGTAGACTGTGATTACCGATTGTTGGTCGAAAGACATTTTCCTTTCCTAATTTGGCATTCAAATCGCCTAGAATAATCTTAATGTCGTGGTCAGGGCAGCGTTCATATACTTCCTCCAGGCGCTCATAAAATGTTTCCCTGACCTCATCATGCACACAAATTAACGAGATGTTGAAATATTTCGCTTTGATGCGAATTGTGGCTATGCGGTCACTCACTGGGTTGAACCTTGAAACTAGGTGTCGCAGTCTCTTGCCTACTATAAATCCACACTCAAATTCGTGCTTACACCCATGGATTTCTGTGATGTCAGCTTTATATTTTCCGAGGACATCCGCCAGTTGGAAAGTGGCACCAGTCCAATTTATACGTGGACGTCCGTATAACGTTTGCGAGGGTCGTCAACAGTTGGGGGGTTTCTTTGTTCATTATATTTTCTGTGTATTTTCATTGCCGATCTAACTGTGGCGGGAGGCAAACCCAGCCCACCGTGGTTTGCATTTTACCTGCTGCCAGGATGATTATGTTTCAGCCGCCCATTATGGATCAGACGCTGACCAGAATGCAGTGTGTCGAAACTGGATTTTGGTTTCTTAAATTTTGATCCGCCGTTGGCCAGGGGTTTTGGCTCATCCGCCTTCAAAGGATAGAAGAATATGTCCACTACTTCGAAGAGCTTCAGTGACGGGGTCACCAAATAATCCTGGGACGTATCAGTGATCGCATTACCACTCAGGTTGCTCATTCGTTTCGCCTTCTCACTTTCGCTAGCTAACGGAGGTTTCCGATAAGCCATTGCCCAGGACATACTGCTTGGACTGCCCAATGAAGGAATTATTTCTGGCCACTCCCAAGTGAATGTCTATCAGAAACTTTCCACCTCCAAGGACAGTCCCATGCCCTTTTACATACTCTTTACATACTTTACGAAGTTTTCCTTAAACATTGATGGAATTTGTATAGTTATATACAATAACATCATCAAAAAACCGTTCGTTGAAATATTTAATGAAGAGAGCAGAGAATCGTAACGCTTCATTCGTTTTGTTTGTTGGCATTTGAGTCAAGAGAAATTTTGACTGTCTACATCAGTGCAACGTTTTGGTATCAAAAAGGGCACATGAAGCCGTGTTGGCATGAAGTTAAGAATATAAAATCATTTGCATAAGAGTGACGTTGCAAGTTCCTTCACATGTCCTTGTCACTGGCTTTGTGAGGTTCTTTAGTTTGTTATCCTACAAGTCCTTGTTGCCCTGCGACACTTTGAAATCCTGAGAGTCTTTGTTATCCTTGCCAATATGATGTGGTCTAAAGAGCATGAGCATGTGTGAGAGGTTACCTTATATCCTGTGAATCCTTTGTTGTCCTGCGAGTCCTTGGAAATATACTGTGAGCTAAAGAAATGCCGTGACCCTGCGAGTCCTTGTTGTCCTGTGAGTCCTTGTCTTGTATTATGAGCTCTTGTGTTGTCCTGTGAGCCTTTAGGAATAATCTTTGGGGTTAAAGAGTATGCCGTGAGGTTTCATTCTTATATCTTGCAAGTTTTGTTGATAACCTGTGAGCCCTTGTGGTGTCCCGTTTGCCCTTGTCACAGTGTGAACCCTTACCAATAGCCTGTGGGCTAAGAGAGTGTGCCGTGAGAGTTAATTCTTATATCCTCAAAGCCCTGTTGAAAACCTGTGAGTCCTAGTGCCGTCCTGTGCAGGCTTGTTATCCTGTGAGTCCTCGTTATCCTTGTGAATATTGTATGGCCTAAAGAGTGTTTCCGGCCTATATCCAGTGGGCTTATATCCTGTGAATCCTTTTTTATCCTGCGAGTCCTTGGGAGTATCCTGTGGGCTAAAGGGAGTGCTATGTGAGAGGTCAACCCTATTTTGGGAGTTCATGTTATTCTGCGAGTCCTTGGGAATATATTATGAGCTAAATAGATGCGGTGGTAGATCACCCTATATCCTTCGAGTCCTTGTGTTCTTGTTATCCTACGACTCCTTGCTATCCTGCGATTCCTAGTTGTCCTGTGAGTCCTTGTCTTGTGCTATGAGCCTTTGTGGTGTCCTGTGAGCATTTAAGAATAATCTTTGCGATTAAAGAGTGTGCCGTGAGGGGTCATTCTTATATCCTGCAAGCCGTGTTGGTAACGTGCGACTCCTTGTGCCCATGTCATCCTGTGAGTCCTTACGAGTAGTCTGTGGGCTAATAGAGTGTACCTTGAGAGTTCATTCTTATACCCTCAAAGATCTGTTGATATCCTGTGAGTCCTGTAAAGGCTTGTTATCCTGCGAGGCCTGGTGATCCTTGCGAATATTATGTACGAATCCTTTGTTATCTTGCGAGTTGTGGGGAATATGCTGTGTTCTAAAGAGAGTATTCTATGAGAAGTCACCCTATTTTGCGAATCCTTGTTATCCTGCGAGTCCTTGAGAATATACTGTGAGCTAAAGAGATGCCCTGAGAGGCATCGAGTCCTTGTTGTCCTACGAATCCTTTTTATCCTGCGAATCCGTGGGAATATTTTGTGGGCTAAAGAGCGTCTGCCATTAGAGGTTACCCTATCTCCTGTGAGTCCTGGCTATCCTGCGAGTCCTTGGGAATATCCTGTATATCCCGACAATTAAGAGTGTGCCGTGAGAAGTCGCTTTAAATTCTGCAAGTACTGTCGAAGAGCCTATCAACCAGGAAAGAGTGTGAGAGGTCACTCTTTACCCAATTCAGTTTAAAATAAATAAATGGTTTCCAGTTACATCCCATGAAGTCACTAAATGAGGTGACCGTCGTCGAAAGAAATTTAAGGTGGTCAGAGCAGGGATCGAACCCACGTGCTCATGCACAAGAGCCGCGTCTTTCTTCGAGTTCGGTTTCAAAACGCCTTCGTGCTCGTTTTTCTTCATCCATTCTACTCACATGGCCTACAACAATTTTTCGGACAATTTTTCTCTCGAAAACTCCTAGAGATGTTTCGTTGGCTTGTGATTAGCCCCAGTATTATGTGCAATAAAGAAACACAGGATAATTCTTCGCTTGATCTCAAGACTGACGTTGTTGTTTTTGTTTATGGCAGATCCGAGGTATATAAATTCGTCCACCACCTCGAAATTATAACGATTATCAACGTTCACGATTTGGTCTAATCAATCTCTGAAAACATTGATTTTGTCTTCATATACTCTCAGACCCACTTTTGCTGACTCCCCAATTTTCGAAAACATCGCAGTATCTTCTCTAATTGTGCGCCCAATGATATCTATATCATCAGCATACGCGAGCAGCAATGGACTTTTGCTGTTGATGGTTTTATTCATGTTGACTGCAGCTTTTCTCACCATGATCTCCATTAAGATGTTAATGAGATCGCACGATAGGGTGTGGCCTTGCTTAGTTTCGAAAGGTTCGGTAATATCCTTACCAACTTTCACTTACCAACTCCATCAAGGTCATCCTTCAAAGGCGTATGAGTTTTGCAGGAATATCAAGCTCAGGCATTGCTTCGTAGAGTTTCTTCCGTATCGGGCAATCGAAGGCCGCCTTATAATCGACAAATAAATGATAGCTGTCAATTTGTTTTTCGTGGGTCTTTTCCAGGATTTGGCGTAATGTGAAAATTTGGTAAATTGCCTATTTTCCAGGTCTAAAGCCATACTGGTATGGTCCAATCAGGTCAGCGATAATTGGTTTTAGTTGGGAAATTAATAAATTTCTGTGACTATATTTGGCCGCCGCGAGCTTATCCAGGCATTCAGAGGAGACTCGTTGTCACAAACTCTAACTCCGACTTCAACTCCACGAACTTCATTCATTTATTACGGATGTGACGTAGATTCCCCAAATTACAGTCGGACGCACGGACATAAAATATTCTTTTGCTATTTTAAACAGGAAACGAATTGATCTAAACAATCTGGGAAACTTTGATCAATTTTCAGAATCTGCTACATTTTTCATGTGCGCACAAAAATGTTGAATTTTGTCGTACAGTGTTATAATGAAGCAAAAAAAATTAATTACACACAGAACGCCACAAATTTGCTGCACACCAGACCATACACTATCGCACCAGTGTACGCAAAAGCAGATCAAGGCTAACATCGAACTATTCAATTTGAAAGTAATTAACGCATACCAAGCAATGCTATCGTTATTGATCGATATTCCAATCGCGACACCTAGTAACGCCAAGAGGTATCGCGGTATGGGCCACAGGCCACTGGATTACAACGAGCCATATGCCACTGCGGATGTCAGAAGTCAAGAATGGTACTCGCCGAAACAGACGCGTTTGAGTTCTTTTCCCAGACAAAAATAATTAAGTTACTAATACGTTCTAATAGATAATCAAAATATTATAATTTTCAGTTCGAATTTGAATTTTATTTATATTTGGTGGCTTTTAAACCAAATCCCATTTGAAGTATTCGAGAATGGCTGTTTGTTTGCCTGGCACGCATAATTTTTAATTGAACATAATTAATTTGCAATTTGTTTACCCATGAGGCGGCGCATTGAATGCTTACGACTGTCGCACGATGCGATTAGAGTTTGAAATTGAATTGAAATTGAATGAAACAAAGTCATAGCAACAATGAATTGCTCGATAAATACAATTTATATGTTTGCTGCAAACTCTTGCTGTTTTGTTGTTGTTGATTATTTTTATGATTTTTCAATTCATTTCAATGCGACCGTTTAGCTTTCATTCATTTCGGTCTCGGGTGTCATTGAGTTTTGTTCAAATGTTTTGCTCTAAATGCATATAAATTTGTTATTTCTTTATCGCGGTTTCATTTTGCATAAATAATAAAATGTTGTGGTAAAAAAACAAAACGCGAAAATAAATCCCATTACCATTCCATTCATTGGCTTTTGGGAGGTAGGACAAAAATGTGTACATATGTACAAAAATCTTTATGAATTTGTTTCACGTCACATTTGTTCAGAACGTACAAATCATATGACAAATGATTCGAACAAATTTCAAATCTGAACTTGTTATTTTAAATCTCATAATCGAGGTTGATGGATTTATCATATGATCTCTTCGTTGTGTGATTTTTCGTCGTTGTTGTTGTTTTCAATTAATAGCTACATCACACCTCATAAAATAAAAGTTTACACATTGTTGTTGCAAGATTAAAAAAAATATAAAAAAAAAATATAATAAAAAATATAATAAAAATAACTAAATATTTGTTATTAGTATGGAAAGCATTACAACGAATTTCCTCTACTTCTAAAGTGCTAGGAATAAAAAAGTTCGTCAGGGTGACGAAACTTGTTGTTAAATTTGTTTCTATTAATGGGAAAATATTTCATTGATGCTTCGACGCACTGGACGAGCACGCGAGCAGCTACTAAAGGCACTTTTTTATTTTAAAATAAAAACACGTATTTTTTTAGGTAGTTAGTGAGTTAACAACTTTACAAGCCGAACTAGATTCTGGCCGTCGGTGGTGCAATGGTTAGTGCGCGAGCCTCTTGTAACGGGTCCGCCAAATAACTTTTTTTTTTTGAAAATGCTATAAAAAAAAATACTGAATATTTTCTCAAATTTCTTTTTTTATTTGAAAGTACAATCCTTCCGGTTAATAATGGAAAATAATTCAAATGGCTGCCTCGGCTGGCCACGCAGTAGCCTACACGATCGCTCCAATTTTTAAGCACATTATCGATTATGTGCAGCTGTATTTCACCAATGGCTTCACGAATATTGTCCTTTAAAGCGTCAATTGTCTCTGGCTTGTCGGCGTAAGACTTATCGTTGAGGGCACCCACAAATAATAGTCCAACGGTGTCAAATCGCAGCTCCGAGGTGGCCAAATGACATCAGCTCTGCGGCTGATAATGCGATCTTCAAAAACAGGGCGCAAAACATCGAGTGTAGCTTCGGCTGTGTGGCACGTAGCGCCGTCCTGTTGAAACCAAATGTTGCCAATATCCTCCTCTTCAATTTTTGTGAACAAAAATTCGTTCAATATGGCCCGATAACGATCGCCATTGACTGTAACGGCCACTCCTTGCTCATTTTCGAAGAAAAATGGCCCAATTATGCCTCTGGACCAAAATACGCACCAAACAGTGACTCGGTTTGGGCGCATTGGCTTTTCAATGTATGCGTGCGGGTTTTCTGTGCCCCAAGTGCGACAATTTTGCTTGTTTACATACCCGCCAAGATCAAAATGAGCTTCATCTGAAAAGTTGCTTTTTTTTTTGGCAAAATCGTCATCTTCTGTAAGTCGATCGCAGGCCCATTTTTCCCATATTTCCCAGCGTTGTTCAAGCGTATACACAACCATATTCGTTCAGCGGAAGGATACAACTAATTATCTGTCAAATCAGACATGAGCTAAGTGTTACCATTCACGTAATAAGCACTAGTTGAAAAATAAACGTTAGATGGCGGACCCTTTACATGAGACCCTCGGTTGATCTCTTCTCTGACCACATTAAATTTCCTTCGGTGGCGGTCACCTCGCATAGTGACGGTCATGAAAAAGCTTTTCAAAATACCATTTAGAACCGGGGTAAAACTGTGTCAGTGAGTATAAAAGTGGAAAGCGCACAGGTCACTGGTTGCGAAAAGCTCTCCCCAATTCCTGCATGGAATGTAATGGGAAACCATTTACATCTGGGGAAGCCTGCGATTGTAAAATCTTCGTTAGCAGATCTTAAACGAGACCGTACGAGCTGCCATGCCGAACACCGTAGTGGTCGACCAATTGACGTGCCCACGCCAGGCACGGTTAAGAAAATCCACGAAATGGCATTGGATGACCGTTGACGGAAGATGCGTTAGCTAGCTGAAATTATAGACATTTCAAAAAGTGCTATACATCGTATATTGACCGAAGATTTGAAGATAAGGAAGCTGTGCATAAGATGGGCGCCACCCTTACTTTCACTATAGCGTCCGGAAGATGCTTCAGTAGAGTGTTTGGCGATGTTTCACCACAATAAAGCCGAATTTTTGCGACGATTTATAACCATGGATGAGACATGGGTCTACCACTTCACACCTGAGACAAAGGAACAGTCAAAGCCGTGGACTGGAATGGGAGAATCGGGTCCAAAGAAAGCGAAGACGGTTCCATCTGCAGGCAAGGTCATGGCGTCTGTTTTTGGGATACGCATGGGATAATTTTTTATTGATTATCTTCAGAATAGAAAAAAAATCCACGGCGAATATTATTCTAATTTATTGCAGCGATTAAGTGATGAAATTGAGGCATTTGGCGAAAAAGAAAGTGTTGTTTCATCAAGACAATGGTCCAGTTCACACATCCGAATGCAAAATTAGTGAATTATAGTTAAAATTGCTTCACCTTATTCGCAAGATTTAGCTTCCTCGGTCTATTTTCTATTTCCAAACTGGAAAAAATGGCTCGGTGACAAAATATATGCCTGTCTGCGGTTGATGGCTATTTTAAGGAGTTTGACAGGTCTTTCTATAAACAGGGTATCGAAGCTATTGAATGTCGCTGGAAAAATTGTTTCGAGCTAAACGCAGATTATGTTGATAAATAAAGCAAATTATTCCCAACTTTGTTTGTTAGGTCGGCTAGTTTTGGGACCGCCCTCTGTATTTACAACATCCTGACAGTTTATTGTGAAAAAACTTAGTACGAGATTGAAAAAGGGCGTTGTGGCTGTGCCAATTCTGGTACCTCCTATTACATCCACAAATGTAGGACAAACTCTTCTTTCTTTGAATACTTGTTTACTAAATATGTGATTAATTTGAACGTAGGTGTTGGTAAATATTGTTTACTTAACTTGAGAAATTTGGGGTATATTCGCAATACTGGTACCTCCCATAAAAACTCAATGATTATATTGATATAGGATATAAGCTTAATTTTGCCAAACGCTAAAATGGATGACTTTGCCGCGCATTTTTTGGTATGTCACATACCAAAGTCGTGTGTCCGGCTAATTGATCAACACAATAAAACTAATAAATAGTTCCCCATTATATCCCACGAAGAGACTAGGGACAGCTTGTCACAATCAAAGAGCTGTGCGGTTTCAAGTGTTACACACACTTACAATTTTACACCAATTCCGAACGGTTTTTTGGGAAGCTTTATCATGGTTAAATACTTGATAGTGTCGCCGTCACTAAGCGAGCTTATCAAAGT
The DNA here is from genome assembly GCA_963931995.1 of Phaonia tiefii. Taxonomy (NCBI): domain Eukaryota; kingdom Metazoa; phylum Arthropoda; class Insecta; order Diptera; family Muscidae; genus Phaonia; species Phaonia tiefii. The sequence continues at coordinate 199,995,386 of OZ008367.1, forward strand.
CGGTAAAGTTAAAGTGACCACAGCAGGGAACGAACCCACGTTCTTGTGTACCAGAACCACGCATAGGAACCATTGCACCACAATTGCTACCGTTATCACAGCCGGGTATTATGCGTTTTGAATGCTGGAAAACTGGAGTTGCCGAGTGGCCCAGACTCAAATTCACGTTAAGTCTAACCTGTTTTAGTATTTTGTTAATTTTTTTAATTTTACACGATGTGAAGCGAGCGATCTCCTACACTTGAAGCTAAAGCAAAAATATTTCATTAGCTGCATATTCGCAGCGTTGGCCGTGAAAATTGAAACGTTGCACATAACTAACAATCGTTTGCAAACAAGTCATTTCTATCGTTGTAAACGAACCTTAATTTACCCCGAAACTTTTATATTTTACGTTGTGGCAAATGCAGAAAACATGCAGAGGAACATGTTTAAAACGAACAAGTGTATGAACCCGCGCATGCGTTAAAAATATCTCTTTCTATCTCTTTTAAATTCTTTCTCGTTCCTTTTAACAAAATCAAGGCATTCGTTCCTCTTCGCGCAATGTCTTCAATGGCTTGCTAATTATAGTGTTAGGTTTTGCAATTAGAGTGCCACAGTTCAAGTCCATTTCAGGGCAAGTGTAAGTAAGTAGCAGTCTTATGGAGTGGGAGTCTTGGTTATTTTACTGAAGTCGGAATTAGAGTCGTACAAATTAAGACGACTCCGACTCCATGTTTAGCATTTCTATCTTCGGTGAATATTCATTTTAGATTATATTCAAGTTAATTTGCCTTAGGTCTTCATCGACTGGTCGTCGGTTTCTTGGTTTCTCATGTGGAGAATTATGTGTTTCTTGCTCTCATATCTCGCACCTAAGGCGATGTATTTTCAAATTCTTTGTATCGTTAAAAATGTTCCATCTCCAATTTATACCTGTAAATACACCACTTCCATTTACAATAAAATATATACAAATCAGACTTCAAACTTTTTTCAAATTCGACAACATAACGGGTTTTTCAATAAGAGCGCTACAACAGTTTTTTTTAAATAAAACAAAACCGGTTTTAGATACCAATGAAATTCTTTATTCCTGTGAAAGTACGTTCGATGCCATTATGTATGGAACTCGATTTCTTTTGCATGGCCACCACGGGCACGCTTGCAGAAGTCCAGACGCTGAACCGAATTTTCGACGGTTTTCCAGCATAAATCGGCCGATACTGCTGCAATTTCACGTTCGATATTCGTACGAAGTTCATCAATCGTCGCTGGCTGGTTGGCATAGACCATAGAGTTGACGTAGCCCCACAGGAAATAATCTAACGGCGTCAAATCGCACGACGGAGGCGGCCAATCGACTGGGCTATTTCGTGAGATAACACGTTCACCAAACTTGGATTCCAATAAATTGATTGTGGCATTCGTTGTGTGGCTTGTGGCGCCGTCCTGTTGGAACCACATGTCCTCCAAGTCCATATTATCCAATTGGGGCCAAAAATATTCGGTTATAATTGAACGGTAGCGAGTCGCATTCACAGTAATATGCCGGTCTTGATCATCACGGAAGAAGTACCGCCCAATGACGCCGCCGCCCCATAAACCGCACCAAACCGTAATTTTTTCGGGATGCAATGATGACTCATGAATTACGTGTGGATTGCTGTCTGACCAATAACGCATATTTTGCTTATTGACGAAGCCATTCAGCCAGAAATGAGCCTCATCGCTGAAGATGATTTTCTCGACCATAAATTGGACGTAGCGCTCTCAAAGTCGAGGCCACTGACTCCAAATTTCGGTAGTAAATTTTAATAATTTCGACTCGTTGTTGGCTCGTATACCTTTCCATGATGAAATGGCAAACCTTACTGAAGAGAAATGTCAAAAGAGCGGGAAAAATATGGCGTCGTTTGCTGTCCCTATCGATTTACTTTTGTAGCGTCTCTGTTGAAAAACCCTTTATATATACACTTTATTTTGAAAAGTAAATTTGTTTTATATTTATACATAAGTTTGTATTTAAATTTAAAAAATATTTCTTCAAAATCAAAAGAAATACATGTTTGTGTGTTGAGCTGCCATCATTGACACCCCACGGTGCGCTAACGCCCTTAGGGACGCCCCGAGAGGAGTCCGAAAGGAGCATATCCTCCGGAGGAAATAGCACGTATATATGAAAAAAGTGCACCCTAGGGACCCCTTAAGTAAGTGATTTTAGAGTCCCTACATGCTCATTTAGATAACCCGCAAAGACACCGCACGGACTCCATTTTCATCTTTAAAGTGCCTTTTATAGAGAAGGAAATATTTGTATATTTCAATGATTGCTTTGTTTTTACAGAATTTGGTAATATTTCTGCCGATAATTCTGTAGGAGTTTCTCACGATTCAAGCTCCTAAAGCAATCCCATGCTGAGCTCTTCCGCATGCCCTTTATACACTGAACGGAAAATCATCGTCACTTGGATGACCCCAACAACTTTTGTCGTCGAAAGTGAGCTAACGTACAATTTCATTCCCGCTATGAAAATGTGTTCATCAACTGCAAATTGTTCGTTACTGTGGTGAAAGTATGGTTGTTGCTGCAATGAATTTGCTTCATTATAGCAACGAATTTGTTTCGTTACTGCAATAAACTAGTTTCATTGTTGCAACGAATAAGTATCGTTCTTGCAATGAATTTGCTTCATTGCTGCTATGAGTTTGTTTCATTTTTGCAATGAATGTTCTGAAGTGTGATTGAAATCATTTATTGAAAATTTTACGTAAATACACTGTTAGTATTACATTGCAAGTATTTTGATAACAATTTTTTGAACTTTTGTTTCGAAAATTGTCCCAATTATATATATATATATATTAAATCCATTCCATGTTGAAACACTCACCTGGAGAAGATTGTGGTAGTCGAGGGGTTGAGTGTTATGGTGGCCGTCGAATTCAGGTTCTGCAATTAAAAACAAAAAAAAATTAAATAAATGGTTTCCCATTACATCCCATGAAGGAATCGGGGAGAGCTTCTCACAACCAGTGAGCTGTGCGCTTTCTAGTTTTATACTCACTGATTGGGACCTACAGTTTTACACCGGTTCCGAACGGTATTTTTGAGAAGCATTTTCATGGCTAAATACTCGATAGTGTCGCCGTCACTATGCGAGGTGACCGCCGTAGAAAGAAATTTTAAGGTGGTCAGAGCAGGGATTGAACCCAGGATCTCAAGTACAAGAAGCGCGCACAATACCCATTGCACCACCGACGGCAATTAAAAACAAATACTAGTAATGTATTATTACGATTTCTTATTATTATATGCATATATCTATGTCTGTACTTACCACGAACATAGGCACTACTCCCCTATGCTCTACTCCTTTAATGTAGAACCACATCATTGTTTTCTTAAATCATGCAAATTGTGTGTTGAGGGTTCTCTCATTCAATTGTAGCGCCAAATCTCCCCGTCATTGCAAAGATCGCTCTGTTTGCAATTTCTTCAACTGATTTTTTATTTATTTTAACCAAATGTGTTAAAATTTTGATTGGATTCAATTTATTGTTCGTTAAAGTGTTACTGATGTGTTTACATCTATAGCGGCGTATAGGGACTAAATCTATCAAAGTCAAAATCTGCTAAAACCAGATTTTATGCTGCTGCTAAAACCATCGCAGTCGACGTTATGGTGACAAACTAATACGTCAGCTACTTCGTACAAAGTATGTGTGATGTTGTGTGTTTGGCTGTTTCGTTGCTGTTGATATGGCAAACATGGGGTTATGTGCCACACGTATACGTCAGCTACTTCGGACAAAGTATGTGTGATGTTGTGTGTTTGGTTGTTTTTATTTTAGGTACCCCCCCCCCCCTACAACCACCACCCACACAAACACTCCACGACACAGCAAGCACAAATAAATCACCAACATATCAGTAGTAGTAGTAGTTGTTGTTGTTGGTGTTGTTGTTGTTGGTGGTGTTGTTTTTTTATTATAGTGAAAGATAAGTCCAATAAAATGTGGGTGCGGACCACTCTCAGAGCAAAGAGAGTAATGACGTATATAAAAATGAGATAGCAAGAGAGCAACGAAAATTTTGTGAACTAGTGTAGCGTATGTACGAATATAACAATGTATGTATGTATATACAATAAACCAAAAAGTATTGAGCAAGAAAATAATGACACATGTGCTTGCACTGCCAGCAAAATGTATGTGTGGCTTTAGATTTTTTCTGATCCAAATATCAATACAACGAAACAAGAGCCATCAAATTATGGTTAAAACACGAACATTTTGTTGCGATTTGTATCGTCACGCGCATACAAAACACACAAATTTTTACGCTCGCTCGTTTTTTCGACTGCTCTTCTCTCTTTACCTTCATAAAAATTAGTTTCGTTATATGTAATAACAGAATTGTTTTGTCAACTAAAAATGTTTGCAAACCTCAAAAATAAATAAATAATAAATATAAACTATAAAAAGCAAGAGCAAAACAAAATATAAGTTGTTTAAATATCATATCTTTACTGTTTTTGTATTTTTAACCAATTTTTCTACAACATTCAAATTAATTAAAATTGCCGCAGGAACGAAAGGTAAGTTGTTGCAGCAACGAAATGAAAAATTGTCAAAGTAATCATGTATGAAATTTTTCGTTGCAGCGGCTACTAAATTGTCGGATATACGACAGTTTTCACCAAAAAAAAACGTAAAAACATTAACGAAAATGTTTCATCCATGCGACGAAGTGTTATTCTTTCATTGTAAGTGCACCCCGAAAACACTTCATTGTGAAGCTCTTTAGGGGCGCTCCTTTTTAGTCCGGTGAATGTTATATTCTGGCCATGTGTTACTGGATATGCGGCACGTTTCCGTCCTATCGCATGTGGTCTTCGATCGTTCAAGGTAGTGCAGGTAATTGCGACTGACCATGTGGAGTTCGGTGGAAAAGGATCCTGCCCTGGATAGTTCGTCTGCCTTTTCGTTCCCTAGGAGACCCTTGTGGCCTGGTATCCAAGTACGAACCACATTGCCCAGCCGGCCGAGGTCGAAAATTTTTCGTACATTTACTAACGAGTTTAGATGCAGTGTTGTACGATTTAAGTGATGGAAAGCTGCTTGGCTCTCTACAAATATTCCAATGTGCTCTGTTCTTCGCTGTAGTATAAGTGCGGCGCAGGCTTCTTAGATGGCCAGTAGCTCCGCTTGGAAAACGCTTCACTTGTCTGGGAGTTTGAATGATAAATTGAGGCCTGCCTTTTCGGAGAAGACACCCGAGCCGGTACCACATTCCATTTTGGATCCGTCCGTAAATACCTTTATCCCACAATTTAATCAAATGTAAGTAAATTCTACAAATGTTGTGGTAATTGAAAGTTTGTCTACAACAATAGAAGCAACTTTTACAAACAAATCCATTTTACATGCCACTTCCGAGCGTTTTTGAATCATGGTAACCGCACCAATTCTGACGTGTTGTATCTACCGATTTAGGTCCTAAACCGTTCTACAGACGGTGCAAATACAACTCAAACGACCGACCTTGGAAATCTTCAGAACTGATGACATCTGCCTGTATTGCACGTTGACAAATGTGGACATTTTCTGCAAAATAAGACGTTTTAACGCAATAACCATAATTACAATAGTTGTAACTATCTCTCATAATAACCAGCAAAAAATCTTGATATCCAGGTATAGCAAAAATTTTATCGGGTGGTGCATATACAGGTATATTTTTAAAACATGTTATTTTGACACTGGTAATTTTTTTTCATCGTATTTCGATGAAGCGCATTTTAATCTCGTCGGCTATGTCAACCAGGGTTCGTGGCTTATTTTCCCGTTTACCCATTACCCACAGTGAATGGGGATAATAATGGCTATCTACCCACGAAAATGGGGAATTACCCATCTCGATTACCCATTACACAGCGATGGGTAAAATGGGGATGGGAAATATGAAAAAATTAGAAAAAAGCCTATATGTACATATATCTGAAACGAAGCCTCGAATTGAAAAAATTAATATCTTTTTGGGTTTCTAATCGTCGTGGGTAACTACCCATTATTTTCCCCATTCCTCTGTGGATAATGGGTACTCGTGATAGGCAATACTGTGTAATAGGTAGGTGTAATAGGTAATCATGATGGGTAATTTCCCATTTTCGTGAGTAGCTACTCATTATTTACCCCATACCCTGTGGGTAATTGGGAAACAAAATTGCCGCATCTGGGGACCAAATTGTTATCGAGAAGTCAATGCAACCACAGAGAGTGTCAGTTTGGTGTGGATTTGGGAGTGGTTGCATTATTGGCCCATGTTTTCTAAAATATTGCTGAAAAAGCCATTTAACTCAATGGCGAGCGCTGCAGAGCCATGATTACGGATTTTTTTATGGGCTGAAATGGTAGATATGAACTTGGATAACCTTTGGTTTCAGCAGGGTAACCTCTTGTTACGCAGCACTTCAGACAATCGATCATTTGCGCACTAAACTCGTTAATCGCATTATCAGCAGTCTTGGAGCCGCGATTTTACCCCTTTCTACTGGGGTGCCGTTAAGCGCCCCGGCAACGCACAAAAAAAAACATCAGTCACATCATTGTGTGCGTGAGGTGTAGGTGTGTCATTACCCGCAAACACTCAACAAAATACGACAATCATCATTTGTGTTTTGATTTTGCCGTCGTCGTCGCAAGATTTGTCATTGATAGATTTTGTTGTGTGCGGTAGTCGGTAGTTAGTACGCAAAACGCTAATTTTTTTCTCCACATCGTCTACAGTAGCCTTTGCGTACTGCTCACGGTATACTCCTAGAAGATTTTCGTATTGTTTTTTTTTCTTCCCTGTTACTGTAAGCTACACATTTAACATTCCACAGCGCAGACAAACTGTTGTATGTTTCAATGAAGTTCAATATAAACTTTTGCTCGTCCTCTCGTCCTTTTGCTTTTCGCCATGCTTACTTGCTGACGACAAAAAACAAATGAGGTTTTTTCCTCAAGCATCGTTGGCAACGTTCAACAGAAATGCCATCAACAAAAATATCAAAATCATTTAATTTTCCATCAAGCACAGGCGAGAGCGCGTAGGTGTAACCGACGAAAACCGACCGCATGCACACAATGATGTGATTGATGTTTTTTTTTGTGCGTTGCAGGGGCGCTTTAAAGACCGATGCTATGCGAATAATCCAGAAACGACCCACAAGTCTTAAGATGAATATTAACCAAGCCATTCGTGAGATACAACCAGCAACTGGAAAGTGGCCTGACAGGATGAGCTACTACAAAGCCAGCCCCGGCAGCCACTTTAATAAAATCGTGTTCAATAACTATGGGAATATTTGTTATGCCTAATAAAGCCATAATTTAAAGAAATTAGGTTAAGTTCATTTTATTTAATTTTGGAACGAAGTTCCTGAGCACGTTGCGGGAAGAGGGCTAAATGAAAAAAAATATACTTTTTTCACACTATTATTAGTATTATCAACTATACTGGGTACTTTTGCTTTGGTTTGTGTCTAAACTAGCATATGTTGGCGAATTTCTTGTATAATGGGAAGTTTTCTAGGTGGAGCCTGTAACCAATATTTAGTATATATTGTAGTTTTGAACCCAATGAAAAGTAAACTTAGAAAAGCCAAAGTGACGAAGTTTAAAGAAAGAACATTTTCTTAAATAAGTGCCTTTTCTTAAAACAAAGTTTTTTTTCTAATAATATACGTATTCATTAGGGCGGCCCTTATTTTTCAACTCTGTAAAAGTTTAGCTCCCAACCACCTATCTTGTTCCAATCAACAAAAAAACGATATGTGCAAAATTTTAGCTCAATTGGGTAATTGCAGGCGTCCCACATCGACAATGAACTTTTTAAATTTTCACGCGATCACCCCTCTACAGTACGCAGCATCACCAAACAAACATCACACATCATACACTCACACACTCACAAACGCCGGCAGAACAAAAATCCAAAAGTTACCGTTAGTCAACAAGACATAGAAAAATCTATGCATAAAAAATTGCAAATTCGTCGCGACCACGACAAATGAGTTCTTCAGTTAGCCAGAACAAATGAGTTCTTCAGTTAGCCACTGCACAAATCAGTTCATGGTCAGCAATAGAGCAAACAACTTTTGATTTCATCGTTGATCATTGCAGTGCGCCACAGAGGAATTAAATATATTGTAAATAAAAGTACAGTCCAAGTAAATAAAAATAAAATCAATTTATTTACATATATCAAAAAAAAATTATCAAATTTTAAAAAACGCAGGTAATTGGAAAAGCCTATTAGCCCAACCGGTGACGACTTCTTCGTACACTCTTAAAATGGCGTCAACTTCTTCATGTAGTTCGTTACACAAGTTAAGAAAAGATTAAGAAAAGTTAAAAAAAGAAGATATCTCTTGTTGGCTACATTTCTAATCAAATCGTCGGAGCCAAACTACCTTCGAGCCAACAAGCTTTAAGCGTTTTTTCTACAATGTAAGAGTTGTAAATCTCCCCTGCCGTCACCACATTTTTGAGCTAGTTTTGAGAAGCTGTTTCGACTCGCTGATGGAAACAACTTCTGGTCCAGACATGGCGCTTTTCAAAAGTTTTAGAGACAACTGGGCGAAAATCAACAAGAATGTTTACATAACTGATAGCAATGAAGTGCCTGATGATGTACGCTCTACCATTCTTCAATTTATTGAACATCGCCTTTCTACACAAAAGCAACAGCGAGATGATTACCGAGAACTGTTGGAGTTAACGATGATCTTTCTTGGAGGCATTCCGAACAGGGGAGTATCGTTTCGTATACCAGGAGCTGTAAGTCATGCTAGGTGGATGGCAAAAGCAATTTATGCATTTAAGATATATCTGTTTTGAGATCAATTTCAGTTATCTCATAGGGAGAAGAACTCTTTAAGAAGAATATGTATTTTTCTTGCTCGAGTGTACGTTCGAGCCTTGTTTCTGTCCTCAGAAGCAATTAAAGCACCTTATCATGATTTCCTCTTCATGCAACAACTGATAAATTATCAGGATATTGATCCAGAAATTAGTAAGGTTACTGCGAAAAAATTTTCCAAACATCTCTGGTATTTAGTTCCAGAAACTGTGGTTCTTTCCTTATTTGATGACAATGTTCCAACAGTGGTTAAGGCAAGTATGGCTCAAATTATGCTGGAAGCAGATAAAAGCGAAGAAGAGGAAGAAGATAAAAATCAATTTAAGAGGTACCTTCTGCACCAAAAGGATTTTTCTTCATTTACAAAAATTGAGTTTTCGTCGTTTGTAACTCCTAGTTCGAAAAATTTCTTCACGAGATTTTCTCTCAGCACCGATTTCCTCGACAAAGACCCTTCAACATGGAAGGCTGATCTTGGTTATAAAAGTGCAATTGAAAAACTTGAGACGACAGTTGTTGTGAATGACGTTGCAGAAATAGGTGTCAAACTCATTCAGGATTACAATAACGTTCTAACAAAAGATGAAGCTGAAAAACAATTTGTTTTACAAATCGTTGCCGAGATCGTAAAAATTACCCAACTGCTACCAAATCCTTCATTGTTCTTTCATTTTGTATTTATTATTTTTGTAAATAAAATTGCGTTACTCTTATAGAAGTAATATACGTTATTAAATAAAACCATTTTTTTTTTAGTTTTTCAATATATATCTGGAATTTTTTAAAATTAATTTTCAAAGGTTTATCCTAATTTTCCTTTGTAACAAGTCACAGACAAACTAACTCTACGTAAATTAAATAACATAAAATAAAAACCTTATTTGTAGTAATATCTAAGATAACATCTCAAACTATGTAAATATATTAAAATGCAAATGTTAATAAAGATGAATTTATAAATGAATGAAAAAAAAAATGAAAATTAATTTTTTGAGAAATTAGATTCAGAATGTTTTAAACAATTTCTGCGATAGCCTGGATGTGTCCACATAAATTTTTCTTAGAAAAAAATTAAAGCGGGCGATATAGGGAAGATTATACCGTATTTTGATAGGAATTAATCATAGTGAAACTATGTTCCAACTTTAAGCCACTTGAGGGTCGCCTTAAGGTTAACCGATTAAGCTGAAATTTTGTACAGCCCGTTTTATTGAAACAGGATAAGAGGTTGGGAGCAGCAAAAATCTAACATTCGAAAATTTACTTATAGCTAAGGGCCACCCTAGTATTCATATTATTTAACTAAGTACATTTTCTAACCATTTTATACCTTATCTTAAAGAAGTACTTGCTTCAAATAAGTAAATTTTCTTAAAACCTTTTCCTACAAAGAGTACCACTTCTTTAAAAATTATTTTTTCTTAAAAATGTACTTCTTTGTAAAAAAAATCATACTCTTAAGGCTTTTTCTTACAGAAAGTACTTCTTCTTAAAAATAGTAAATTTTCCTAAAAAACTCATTAGCTGTTATTAAAAGAGGTACTTCTCTTTAAAAAAAGGACCATTTCGGGAAAAAGGACCTACAAATATACTTTTCCAAACAAAAAATACATTCTATAAAAAAAACTTTCTTAAAAAAAGTTTATCATTCTACAAAAATTACCTTTTCTTACCGAAAAAAATTTCCGAAAGGAACTTCGTTCCAACCAAGTGTCCACTGATACCTCATGTGATTTTTGTATATTATCGTTTGTTGTAAACATTTTGTCGGTTCTCGTAAACGGTTTGTTTAGTCACAACCGAAATGGTATGTTTGATTCGCCAAACGAAATTAATTTTTCTGAGATTACCGACCTAAGCGCACAAGTCACATTCACTTCACTTGGCATTTTTGACGCCACATAATAAACAAACTAAGTACTTGTTGCTGTAAGATTTTTGTACATTTTTATGTATAAATGAACACAAAAAAGTTAACGCGTCTTAAAGTTATCGAAATAAATCAATAATCCCAGTTGCAGACATTTCATACCTATTGTTAGCTAAAATAATTTAGCTAAAAAAAGCGATTTTTGATACATTTCGATAACTTTAAGACGCGTTAACTGTTTTGTTTATGCATTAAAGTAAGTGCATCAAAAGCAAAATGTTCATTATTTTTACGCAGCTTTTATAAAGTATAAAAATTGTTGTACCTTAGGGTGGGTAGGAACAAAAATAAAAAAAATATTTTTTGAATTACGCAATTAATTTGAATGTGATCTATAAAGAAACTAAAGCTGCTTTAAACCCATGAACAACGATATGTCACATGTCCCGATCGGACTTCAAATGGCGACACAGGACATAAAAAACAAAAAGGGCGGTATTTTGGGGCGTGGCAAAATTTTTTTTTTGTTTTGAGATCCTCTTGGGCTAACCTTTCAAACTAGGGGTGCCAAACTGAAACATTTTTTTTGTCCATAAGGAGTCGGCTTGTGCATATTTAACATATCAGAAACTACGAATTTTGTGAAATTACAATACAGTTTGTTTTTATTGTTTGTATTTTTTTCGGGTATTGGAGATTTTCTTATTGTCGTATAGCTAGGAAGTAGAATCACCTGTTAACTTCTTTTTTCATATACCAACACTTTCGATGATAATATATCCAAACTTTTAAAACACATGTTGATTCGGTACAACATAAATACCCAAGGACACAATGCATACATGTAATTGTTAATCAGTTCAAGAATTTGTTAATAAATTGTATTCAAGGTTCTTACGCCACTCTCTTTACTAGTAGGAACAATTAAACCGTCCTATGTATAATTTAGATCAGTTCTAAATTAATAGTCAGTAATTAAATTTCAATGGACTTCCTCGAGGCAACCGTAATCCATTGGATATTGTGCAAAATTTGTCAGTACAGAAGCTGGTTGCTTTTAAACGATCATATATATCTTGTTTGAATTTAAAATAAAATTCCAAACGTCTTTGAATGCGACATGTTAGAGTAGAATTCCTTTCAATTTTTTCTTAATTGACACACATTTTCTTGTTTATTTTGACCACCAGCGACTGCTGACTTAGTGCCCATAAAGATTCGTGTTGCATGCGGGATTGGTGCTATATAAAAATGTTACGCCCCTGCATTGTCAGTAAACTCTTTTGCTTTGGTGTTTCTTGCATGATTCGAACATGCGTACATGCGAAAATTCGTAATTCGTAAGACCAGTTCTTGAATGAGTAGAAAGGGAGTTTTTGAAATGCCGCTGAGTTATGTGGTAGTTGATAATGTACATCGTGTTTGATTGATCCAAAGTCATGGTAAGAGGTCAAACTGAAACATTCATCATATGCACTACAGTGCGTGATGTAAGTGAGTTGTATGATTTATTAGAAATTTAAATGCGAAAAACAAGTGGTGAGCGTGTTGAAGGGGGAGAATAAGAGAATATGAATGCCAAAGATATTCAATATGACAAGAGGGTTGGGTTTACTCTTCACAGTTTTTATAACAGTTGTAATGTAGAAAATGGGACATGGGACTGTCCGTGGAGGTGGAAAGTTTCTGATTGCCATTCACTTGGGAGTGGCCAGAAATGAGCGCAACAGTAGAACAGACCGCAGATAAATCTGGATTTGCGGAAATTCCATTTGCAACATGGCATATACTAGTGGTCTTCATGAAAGCTCGAAAGAACCTCGTAAACTCGAAAACATCGTAAACTTGCACAGCAAACGTCAAAACAAACAAATTTCCCATACAAAGCGACTTGCTCAAAAGTGGAAAATTTTCGAGGCAAATTTGCTGCGCAAAACGTGGAAACGAGTAAACTTTTGACATTTCGTTGTCATCTGACTAGGATGGATAAATAAGGTGATAGCACTAGAACAGTAGAAAAAGTACACAGACATAATACATGCAATTGCTACCGCTACCACCTTATGTATCCATCTTGGTCAGCTGATATGGTTTTGAGCACAACTACGCTGAGCAACTTTACCTGGTGCCTCATGCAACGGTGCGAGGGAAACTTGCGCTGAGCAAAAGTTCTCGGCTTTCACGTTTACATGAATGCCGCTACTATATATTTAACGAAAGAAGATTGACAGTCAAGTACATAGGTTTCTTGTTTATCTGTCAATTTTCATATCTGGGAAATTTCATGTCTATTTTTAGGAATTCAAGGATTTGAAATCTAAACAGTTTGAAACTGAAAACCTTTACGATTTGATGTAAACAACGCTCATGATCGTATTTCTAAAATAATCAATATACCGAATAAATTAAATTTTAAATTTAGATGAAATTCACGTGCAAAACATTAAAAAATTAAATGTCGAATAAATAGAATTTAATAGACAGAAATTCCTATTAATACAAATGGCTACTCAGATCGAATCCGTTTCCAATGCGCAAAAATTGATAAAAGCGATTCCTTCTCGAATTCATTTTATTTCCAAAAAACGAATCCGAAACGGATTCGCAAATGAAGTTCGTTACGAGTTCGAGACGGATCCGAGAAAGTACAAAAAACGATTTGCGTTTTCGAGAGGAATTTCATACGAAAACTTATTGGTTAGAAGTTCGTAACGGATGTCCGTTTCTGACAAAATGTCCGCAGAAACGAATCCGTCTCGAATTCGTAACGGATTCATATGCCACATTGGGTCAGTGAAATTGCGATTTGTCGTATCCGTCGCGAATTCCTTTTATTTCCAAAACACGAATCAAAAATTGTATTCGCAAAAGAAGTTCGTTACGAGTTCCTGACGGATCCGAGAAAGTACAAAAAACGATTCACGTTTCGAGAGGAATTTCAGACGAAAGCGAATTCATTATGACTTCGTAACAGATGTCCGTTTCGGACAAAATGTCCGCAGAAACGAATCCGTCTCGAATTCGTAACGGATTCATATGGCAGTGAAATTGCGATTTGTCGGATCCGTCGCAAATTCATTTTATTTCCAAAAAAAAACGAATCCGAAACGGATTCGAATATGAAGTTCGTTACGAGTTCGAGACGGTTCCGAAAAACTGAAAAAAAAAACGATTCGCGGTTTCGAGAGGAATTTTAGACGAAAGCGAATTCGTTATGAGTTCGTAACGGATGTCCGTTTCGGACAAAATGTCCGCAGAAACGAATCCGTCTCGAATTCGTAACGGATTCATATGGCGCATTGGGATGGAGTAAACCAGCTTTCTGTTCTTGTATTAGAATAATTGAGCTTTTCAGTATGTATGGAAACTTAGGGATTTTCGATCGATTTGAGAATGCAAATTCGCGAACTTTTTCATTTCCCGGGAAAGCATTTGAAATGTGAACCCTTTATTTTATAATTTTGTTCAATTGTTGAGCTAAATATTGTATCACAAAAGAGGTAAAAGGGTAAAAACATCTTCAATACTGTAGTTATTTAAATTTGTATATATATATACAAATTGTTCCCTGAAGAAGACGCCCAATGTGGAGGCGAAATATTGGAAATAAATAAGCAATACATATAATTGATCATAAGCTCGTTTAAATAATATAAAGAATTTTATTTTTATATTTTATGCATTACGAAATGTAATATTTGATGCATCTAATCAGGGGTTATCCATCACACAGGTGATCGACTATGAATTAATAGAAAACAGAGTGAATATGCGAGAGATCGAGAGCAAACAATGCAGCAAAAAAAGTTTAACTAACATAAATTATGGTTTATGGTCGTTGCATTGAACGAAAATTCGTATTCCCTTTCACTTTAGTCCGTTTTATGTCCAACGAATGTGTAACCTACAACAGCAACTTGAACTCGTTGAAATTACCTGCCATCTTGTCATAATCGACACAACGTAAAGAGACCTTCCCAACCTTCCCATTCTAAATACCTTCCCATCCTTTCAAACAATTTTCCCGTACCATCAAATTTTCACAACTTGTTACCCGCTTTTCTATTTTTCCAACCGTATGTACATTTTTCCTATCCACTTAATAACACAGTGCAACACGAGAAACTATAACCATATACGGACACCACTACGTGATAAAAGACCAAAAAAAAAACCCGTGTGTCCCAGTTTTGACCAAAGTCATGCACTTGTTTTATGGGTCCCCAAAGATTTGGGGCCTCAGTGTCATTTTTGCAAAAAAGTGATCATTTTGTCAGGCTGATATCTTGCAAACCGTTCGGAATACTCTCTGAGGGAAAGTTGTAGCTCTTGTCGTAAAATATAACATCAAACATATAAAATCAAAGAACTTCATCTTCAAGGTCAAAATTGCAAAAAAGAAAAAAAAAAGATTCGATTTTTTACCTTTTTTTGTCCTGTTTAGTTCCATAGGTAGCAAACCGTTCAAAATTCAAGGAAGCAGTCAACTTCAAACATGTACCTAAGATCTCAATACACAACTTTTTAGAATGTATGAACTTCCTAAGAATGATTCTTAACACCGTTTACTTCAACATTGAGATACTATGCTATCTCAGCGACCGCAGCAGCACAGACAAAGCAGTAAACTCAGCACACGCAACAAGGGACGCACCACACACAGTATAGAAGCGACACGACGCTCACATCGAGGCATTACGCAGCGCGAAGTCAACGAGAACTCAGCGGTGAAAGTTATAGAGAAAGTGCTACAGCATAATTTGCACACAACATTGGCAACTGACAATTTTAATATGCAGTTTGAAAATATTGATTTATTTTGCTGCGTTTGGGGGCATCAAATCAGAAAAAAAAGTTCTACAAGATTTCAAAAGGAAAAGAATCTTCTAAGTAGCGAACTCAAGAGAGCATATAAGTTGTTTTTCGACGAAGTAGACTTGACCGGTGAAAATTACACACCTAATACAGTGTGTCGCCAATGCGGTACCAATCTCATGGCATGGTTGGGTGGAGGCAAACACAGTATGAAGTATTAGGTTTGTTCCAGAACTTTTCCAGCAAAAAATAGCAAGCAAAAACTATCTGGAGAGTAAGAATGATTTTACTCTCTCAATAAAAAATAGCACAAAAAGTACGCGAACGACATCCAGCAAAAACTAGCAAGAAATCAATGTCTGTTAGTAAACAGCTGATTCGTGTTTTCGTCTTTGGGTTTAATTTTATTGTTTTTTCTACCTCAAGTGCAGCAAGTTCATAAATTGTGTGAAAAAAAAATTAAATTAAAATGAACAATAACAAAACTCTGGAGTTGGCATGTTCACCGGGAACTTTTGGTAAAATTCAACCTGGTGAGTATTCTTTCAAACTAAATATGGGCCTATAAACCGGAGCCTGCACCTATAAGAATATCCTTTTTTATTTACAGATGAGGAGTATAGAAACTCAGTAGCTCAACAAGCCGTAGGAGACGAGACCTACGATGAGATTATTTTTTCACCCAATCCAGATCCAAATGCTGAAGAAGGTACCCAAGAGGAAAATGAAGAGACGGAAGCAGAGGCAAGAAAATCGATGTGGCTAGACGCGGCAACAAAGCTCCTCATTGCCAAGGTGAAAGAGTTGCGCCCTAAGGTTGGGCATACCGCAAGCCTTAAAACTAAAAAACGGATGTGTACGAAAATCGCTGAAGAGCTTCAGGAAAAAGGGCATTACTTCAACAGCGTGCAGGTGGAGTCCAAGTTTTTTGGTTTGGAACGGCAATATAAGCGGATGCGCCTCAAAAACTCCAAAACTGGACGCAATAGGCAAACGTGCCCTTTCCAAAGGTAATACATTTGAAAATGTACTATGCCTTTTTGTTTCATTACTTAATGGAGATTGTTTTTTATATATATAGTGAGCTGGACGATCTTTTCAGAGCAAAGAAATCGTTGAATCCGGAGTGCATCCTCGACACTGAGCCTGACAATAATTGTAGTGACGACGCGATTGAAGAAAACAATTCCTCTTTATCAGGTATTTGTTACCATAAATCATACAATCCTGTGTTATGAATTTTGGTTTTTAGAACAACTAGATGTGACGCCCTCTACCTCCAAAAAGAGAAAGACTACTCTGCAAGACTATATGAAGAAGAGAGAGGAGAGTGATAGAAAAATTCAAAAAAAATGGAAAGAGCACAGGAAAAGAATGCGCTAGAGAAGAGGAAAGTTGAAGCGCTAGAAACTCTAATAAACCTTTTAAAAAAATAATAATACAAATACAAATAAAATGAATATAAAAAATTGAATTAATATTTAATTTATATTTCTGGATTGCCATTATTTATATGGGTTTGTATGTACTGCCTTATTGTATCACGCACAGTATTGCCTCGAGACACTTCTTCGTGGGCTGGAAAATCATCTTCTGGAGTTATATCATATGAGAAATTAAGTTCGTCTTCATTTGCAATGTTATGCAAAACACAGCAAGCTCTTATAAAGTGGCAAAGTTTTTCCATGCCCCGCAACTTGCAATAATATAACTGCCTAACCTTTGTTTGAGGATGCCAAATGTGTGTTCAATGGCTACGCGGCCGGAGCTCAGTTGAATATTAAACTGTTTTTGATCTCTTGTAAGGTGCCCATTATCCCTGTATGGAGTAACCAAATAGTTATTGCAGGGATATGCAGAATCGCCAAGTATATAATAATCTGAAATAATAAAATTTAAATACATATAACCAAATTCTCCTCTAAATGTAATTTAAAGTGTTTTACCTCCACAATATGACGGCAACTTGTCATAAATTCGGGAATTCTTCAAACCCCAACTGTCGTGGCAAGACCCTGGGTATCCAATGTTAACGTTAATAATTTTTTTTTTCGTTACAGATTGCCTGTACGCAAATTGTTGTATTGCCCTTTCTGTCAATGTATTCATCCTTTCCATTTTTAAGTGTATCGATTACTACATGTGGTCCATCGATACAACCTGAAATAGAGAATCTTAATGTAATGTATTTATATGTAAACTTACTACAAGTATTATTACCTATTGCCTTGGAAAATAGACATTTGATGGCAAAATATTTACTACTCTCTTCCTTTCCCTGTGCATTTGGCCATTTTATTACTTCGTAGCACAACGAGCTCAGGAACATAGTAACCCTTTGTATTATTAAGCTAATTGTTGAAATCGAGAGGTCGAAACGATCGGCAAGGTCTCTAAAGCTGCAAGCGTCATGAACCGCAAACCACAGAAAAACCAGCATGTGAATTGCTTTTCTACCAAAAAGTTAAAAACGGAACTAATGGACATGGTTCAGGGCCCCCCTTCTGTAAAGACAAAGACGGAAATCTCGTCGCAGATGTGCAGAGCATGTTGGGAATATGGAGAGAGCATTTCTCCGCGCTACTAGTACCTGAGATATCCGATGACGATGGGACAATCGATCACAATATGGACGACGACGTCGATTGCCCCCTTCCTAACCAAGACGAGGTCAGAACAGCTATTGCCCGGCTTAAGAACAACAAAGCCGCAGGAGCCGATGGATTACCGGCGGAGCTGTTTAAGGCTGGCGGCGATGAGCTGATAAGGTGCATGCATCAGCTCATTAGCAAAATTTGGTTAGATGAATGCATGCCTGGCGATTGGAGTCTCAGTGTACTATGTCCCATATTTCAAAAAGGTGACCCGAGTATTTGTGCCAACTACCGTGGAATAAGCCTTTTATCCATAGCATATAAGGTTCTATCAAGTATAATGTGCGAAAGACTAAAACCAATTATCGCTGACCTGATTGGACCATACCAGTGTGGCTTTAGGCCTGGAAAATCGACAACTGACCAGATTTTCACGCTACGCCAAATCCTGGAGAAGACACACGAAAAACAAATCGACACCTATCATCTATTTATCGATTATAAAGCAGCCTTCGATAGTCCGATACGGGAGAAACTCTATGAAGCAATGTCTGAGCTTGGTATTCCTGCAAAACTCATACGCCTTTGCAGGATGACCTTGACGAACACCAAATCCGCAGTGAATGTTGGTAAGGATCTTACCGAACCTTTCGAAACAAAGCGAGGCCTCAGGCAAGGCGACACCCTATCGTGCGATCTCTTTAACATCTTAATGGAGATCATTATGAGAAAAGCTGCAGTCAATATGAATAAAACCATCAGCAGCAAAAGTCACATGCTGCTCGCGTATGCTGATGATATAGATATCATTGGGCGCACAATTAGAGAAGTTACTGCGGTTTTTTCGAGAATTGAGAAGGAGTCAGCAAAAGTGGGTCTGACGGTGAATGAGGACAAGACAAAATTAATGGTTTCAACGAACAGGACCTCCACGCGATTAGACCAAAGCGTGAACGTTGATAACCGTTATAACTTCGAGGTAGTGGACGAATTTATATACCTCGGATCTTGTCAGCCTTGAGATCAAACGGAGAATTGTGCTTGCGAATAGATGTTATTTTGGGCTAAGCAAGCACTTTAGAGATAAAGCCCTCTCTCGAGTAACAAAAGTCCAGCTGTACCAGACTCTCATTCAACCTGTCTTGCTTTATGGCGCAGAATCCTGGGTCCTATCGCAGGCAGACGAAACATCTGTAGGAGTCTTCGAGAGAAAAATACTCCGAAAAATTTATGGCCCTATAGTGCACAACGGCGAGTATCGGCGACGCATGAATCATGAGCTGTATGAGCTTTATCCTGACATTGACATAGTTAAGCGGATCAAGATAACGCGATTGCGCTGGCTAGGCCATGTCAGTAGAATGGATGAAGATGAACCAGCGCGAAGGCTTTTCGAAACCGAACTCGAAGGAAGACGAAAAATAGGAAGACCAAGACTCCGCTGGAGGGATCAGGTTGACGAATCCCTGCGTACACTTGGTATTGCCAACTGGAGAGATAAAGCAAAAGATCGAACTGGTTGGCGAAATATGTTATCTTCGTTTTGTAAGGTCCCTGACCCCCCGGGGTTGTCCGAGACCGGATAAGTAAGTAAGTAATGTAGAAAATAGCTGGTCACGTATCTTATGATCCCTCGCATACAAATCGTCAAATATGTTGTTCCTTCCAAAATTTGTGATGTGCTAACATCTATAGGCGCGGGTAGGTACTAAATTCTCAAAGTCAATACATCCAAAGACTGCGATCACACAGATTGTTTGGCGTTAAACTCCTCCGAAACGGCTGCACCGATTTGTATGAAATTTTTTGTGCATATCGGGTAGGTCTGAGAAACGCCCAACATCTATTTTTCATACCCCTAAATGGTAAGGGTGACCCAGCCCTATATAAAACACAGATTTGTCCGACTGCGCAAAAACACACACTGATGTAGCGGCAGCGAATAGTTGCCTCGTGTGCGTGCAGAGCACTCTCAGAGCAAAGAAAATAAATACGTGGTTATATGTATACAAAAATGAGATAGCAAGGGAGCAACGAAAATTGTGTGAACTTGTGTAGCGTATGTACGAACATAATAATGTATTGATGTACATGTGTCTGTTGCTTTGCATTCTCTTTGTTTTTTGTGGGAATAAAACAAAAAGTATTAAGCAAGAAAATAATGACACATGTGCTTGCACTGGTCTTTAAATAATTTTAAGTATTAATATTAATTAAATCATATGATTGAACGCTGTTTTTTTATTTTCCAATGTAACATTTACAAATGTGTTCATAGAAATCGAACATGTACCGTGTAACAAAAAGGTGTTAACACATCGACCATGAGTTCGAACACTCATTGGACTTTTTTTAAGTTCATTAAAAAAATGAATCGCCAAATTAATTGTTCATGTTCTAATTGTCGAATGTTGAGCATGGGACTGTCCTTGGAGGTGGAAAGTTTCTGATAGCCATTCGCTTTGGAGTGGCCAGAAATGATTCCTTCATTGGGCAGTCCTAGAAGCTCACTTCTTCCATGCAGTATGTCCTGGGCAATGGCTTATCGGAAACTTCCGTTAGCTAGCTAAAGTGAGAAGCCGAAACGAATGAGCAACCTGAGTGGTAATGCGATCACTGATACGTCGCAGGATTATTACGTGACGCTGTCACTGAAGCTCTTCGAAGTAGTGGACATATTATACTGTCCTTTGAAGATGGATGAGCCAACACCCCTAGCCAACGTCAGACTAAAATTGAAGAAACCAAAATCCAGTATCGACACACTGCATTCTGGTCAGCGTCTGATCCATAATGGCCGGCTGAAACATATTCATCCTGATCGTAGGTAAAACGCAAACCACGGTGGGCTGGGGTTGCCTCTGCCACCGTTATATAGGCAATGAAAATACACAGAGAATATAATAATGGAAGAAATCCCGTAACTGTTGATGACCCTCGCAAACGTTATACAGACCACGATTTAAGGATATATACCTGGAATGTGCGAACGCTATACAGGACTGGTGTCACTTTCAAACTGGCGGATGTCCTCGGAAAATATAAAGCTGACATCACAGCGATCCAGGAAATGCGATGGACAGGATATGTTTGCACCCGAAAAAAACTGCGATATTTACCACAGCTGCCATGAGAGAAAGCACGAATACGGGTGCGGATTTATAGTTGGCAAGAGACTGCGACACCTAGTTTCAAGTTTCATCCCAGTGAGTTACCCCATAGCCACAATTCGCATCAAAGCGAAATATTTCAACATCTCGTTAATTTGTGTGCACGCACCGATAGAGGATAAAGGCGATGATGTCAAAGAAACAGTTTATGAGCGTCTGGGGGAAGTATACGAAAGCTCCCCTGACCACGACATTAAGATTATTCTAGGCGATTTGAATGCCAAATTAGGAAAGGAAAATGTCTTTCGACCAACCATCGGTAATCACAGTCTACATGATACCGCTTCCGATAATGAAATAAGACTGATAGACTTCGCTGCTGCAAAGAACATGGTAATTAGTAGCATACGATTCCAGCATAAGGATATTCATAAGTCGTCCTGGACATCTCCTGATCAGCGGACGAAGAACCAGATTGATCACTTGGTAGTAGATTGCAGGCACTCTACTAGTGTAATAGAGGTACGTGTGATTCGAGGTGCCAATATCGGCTCGGATCGTTACCTGGTGGCTGCGAAAGTTCACACGAGACTGATCAGGATGAAAAACGTACGAAGCCGAACACAGGAAAAGCTGGATATTGACAAGCTACAAATACCGGAGATATCAATGTCCTATCGGAGGTATCAATGCCCTATTCCTGCTAAGGCAGAATACCCCCCGTTCCAAGTACCTAGATGCGCAGTGGAAGTACATCTCCCATACTTTGGAAACCGCTGCAAGGACTGAACTTGGCTACCAAAAGCCGAAGGATAAACCATGCTACGACGAAGAATGTTGGATTGCAACTAATGAAAAAGACGCTTCACGTATGGCAACGTAACAGTCAGTTACAACGCGTGCTGTGAGTGAGCGGTACAAGAGGCTGAGAAGGGAAGAAACCAACTATTTAGGCGGAAAAAAGGCAGTGGGAGCAGAGGGAGAGTGAAAAGACCGATTTGTGCAGGATGAATGGTGAATCCCGAAAGTTTTTTAGAGGGTAAGAAAATCGAATAACGGGGATAATAATGGGCTGCCCTCCTGGAAGGACGAGAATGGGAATCTGGTGTCTGATAACCAGTGTGTGCTTAAAATGTGGAAAGAATCTTTTCGGCACTACTCCACTCAGATTATTCCACTGAAGATCACGGGATAATTATTGTGGAAGACAGTGTAGATCATTACGAATAAAATTATCAGCAGCAGAACGCGTATGCTGCTCGCGTACGCTGACGATTTAGACATCTTTGCGCGAAATTTGCGAGAAGTTACTTCAGTAATTTTGAGAGCTGTGAAGGAATCAGATAAAGTGGGTTTGGCAGTAAACGAGGACAAGACCAAATTAATGGTTCCTACAAGCAGAACGTCCATCCGATTGGCGGAAAGGGTGAACATTGATAACTGTAATAATTTAGAGGTAATAGATGAATTCAGTTACCTCGGATCTATCGTAAACAAAAGCAATGACGTCACTCTAGAAATCAAATGGAGAATATTGCTTGCAAACAGGTTTTATTTAGGGCCAAGCAAGCACTTCCGAGATATGACCCTCTCTCTACAAAAGAAAACCCAGCTATATCAGACTCTCATACAACCTGTGTGGCTTTATGACGCAGAATCCTGGGTCATATCGCATGCTGATGAAACATCTCTAGGAGTCTTCGAGAGAATAAATGGTGAGAAACCTATATTGTCTGGTAATATATAATGGGCAGTATCGGCAAAAGAGTGAGCCACGATTTGTAGAATTTGTATCCCGACATTGACGTAGTTAAGCGAATCAGAATAACACGTTTACGCTGGCTGGGCCATGTCAAGAGAATGTATCAGATTGAACCAGTGCGAAAGGTATTCGAATACGTACTCGAAGAACGTCGAAAAATAGGACTACCAAGATTTCGCTGGAAAGACCAGGTGGAATATTGACTGCGAGTGCTTGGTGTTACCAACTGGACGATAAATGGTGAAGATCGAGACAGTTGGAGAAATATGTTATCCTCATTTTGTAAGGTCCTTGACCCCTCAGGGTTGTTTGAGACCACCTAAGCAGGTAACAAGTAATAGTAATATCCACAAAATCTAAGAAGATCCCGGGAGCTCGAACCGAAACATACCGTGATGTCGGAATTTCCCGACGAAATTCCGGTGGGTGTTGTCACCACTAGTACTTATTACCAAGTTATTTGTGAAAAATCCCATGGTGTTGGGATTTCCCGACGTGCAAAATCCCAATACGGGATCCCTGTGCTGTCATCACTAGTACTTATTACCAAGATATTCGTGCAAAATCCCATGATGTCTGGATTTCCCGACGGTATCCCGGTGCTGCCATCACTAGTACTTATTACCAAGATATCCGTTGAATATCGTATGATGTCGGGATTTGCCGACAGGATCCCGCTGCTGTTTTCAGTAGTACTTATTACGAAGTTATTCGTGCAAAATCCCACGATGTTGGGATTTCCCGACGGGATCCCGGTGCTGTCATCACTAATACTTATTACCAAGATATTCGTGCAAAATCCAATGATGTCGGGATTTCCCGACGGGATCCCGATGCTGTCATCACTAGTACTTATTTCCAAGATATTCGTGAAAAATCCCACGATGTCGGGATTTCCCGACGGGATCCCGGTGCTGTCATCACTAGTACTTATTACCAAGATATTCGTGTAAAATCCCATGATGTCTGGATTTCCCGACGGGTTTCCGGTGCTGTCATCACCACTACTATTACCAAGATATCCGTGGAAAATCCCATGATGTCTGGATTTCCCGACGGGGTCTCGGCTGGTGCTGTCATCACTAGCACTTATTACCAAGTTAGTCGTGCAAAATCCCACGATGTCGCGATTTCCCGACGTGCATAATCCCAATACGGGATCCCGGTGCTGTCATCACTTATACTTAATACCAAGATATTCGTGAAAAATCGTATGATGTCGGGATTTCCCGACGGGATCCCGATGCTGTCATCACTGGTACTTATTACCAAGTTATTCATGCAAAATCCCTTGATGTTGGAATTTCCCGACGTGCAAAATCCCAATACAGGATCCCGGTGCTGCCATCACTAGTACTTATTACCAAGTTATTCGTGCAAAATCCCATGATGTTGGGATTTCCCGACGGGATCCCGGTGCTGTCATCACCAGTACTTACCAAGATATTCGTGCAAAATCCCATGATGTCTGGATTTCCCGACGGGATACCGGTGCTGCCATCACTAGTACTTACTACCAAGATATCCGTGGAATATCGTACGATGTAGGGATTTCCCGACAGGATCCCGGTGCTGTTTTCACTAGTACTTATTACGAAGTTATTCGTGCAAAATCCCACGATGTTGGGATTTCCCGAAGTGCAAAATCCCAATACAGGATCCCGGTGCTGCCATCACTAGTACTTATTACCAAGATATCCGTCGAAAATCCTATGATGTCGAGATTTCCCAACGCGATCCCAGTGCAATCATCACCAGTACTTATTACCAAGATATCCGTGCAAAATCCCATGATGTCGGGATTTCCCGACGGGATCCCGGTGCTGTCAGCACTAGTATTTATTACCAAGATATTCGTGCTAGTTTTGTTTAATGAAAATACCCAAGTTTAAGTGCAATACAATGCGTACATGATCTATTATAGCAACCGTTTACCAAAAATGTTTACATGTGGATTTAAAAAATATTCATAGAAATAAAAGACGAGTCGGATTTTCTTTCTCGTTCCAGTTATTCAGCAGGTTCTGTTGATGCGGACTGACATGGACCGTCTTCGATACCGTGGATATCTAGAAATACAGGGGTTAGTTTTGTATCATCTCCACCAATGACAGCAACCAACCAAACTGGTAGACTTACCAAAAATTCCAATATTCCTATTGCATGTCTCAATTGTTAATGAGCAAATGTTTGCAAACTCCCGCTCGGTGCCATCTTTAAAGAGAACACACAAAGGACTTCCCTTCAAAATGCAAACAGTGGGACATAATGGTGACCCATTGATGATGACAGCACTTAGCAAAAGGAATGCCAAAGTAAAAGTGACTTTTGAGGTGAACATTTTCCGTTCAGATGTTTTCTCACTCTCTGGTTAAAGACTAAAATGTGAACTGAAGAAAGTTGCAATAACGTGTTTAGGTTTTATAGCGAATTGTTAGCCAACGTAAATGAGTGGACAGTTGTATCATCTACATATTTGTCATATGTAATTTAGTATAACAATGTTTTTATTTAATCAAGTGTTTTGTATTGAAAAATATCATTTGATGCTTCACAGTTTCGTAAATGGTTGGAAAAATATTTACATTTAATAACCTATTTTTACAGGTTTAAATTGGATACAATAAGTCAATGGTACGCAAGTGGTTAAGAAATAGTTACTGGGTTGGGAATGTGGAGGGGGGAAATGGTGCATCTACCAATGTGAAAGACCCTACGTCATAGTGTCATATACCAAGGTGTGCAACAACTGTTGTCCTTGAACCAGAAACCTTGGAAAGTCACTGGCTTACTTTTCACAACTTGTGTTTTAATTGCAATCTACCAAAATAACACTGTGCGGCAGTGACAGAAAACATGTGAAAGTACATGGACGCGATATTACAAAAACCCTTCTCGGTTTCACCCTTGATCATAGCCTGACTTAAACTTCAGGGGCCCTACAATATAGTTTACTTGTGTCCAAACACATAGTGTAGTCTATTCAATATTACATGTTGGAGACACAATGATTAGTACGTTGAAATATGTGTATTTGTGACCCAAGCAGAGCTGTGTTTGGTATACAAATTCAGCTGTGTTTTTTTTGCACTATTTCCTCTCTATTGAGAGCAAGAGAATAAAGGAGGTACAAGGAAAGATTATACACATTCAAAGTTGAATTTGTGTAAATGCAGTTTAGCATTTTTTTCAGTCCGTGATTCATAAAGCATTTCGAAGTGAGCATTTCTTACATCTGTTGCGCTTTAGTTTCATGTATTCAGTCGTCAATCGGACAGATGGTACCAAATGCGCTTGGTTGATTAAGTAAGCATGCGGTAGACAAAATTTATATTATACTCTAAAAAATCTGTCTCTTTTTGTTGTTTGGTTTTTGGTGTTTGAGAATCAATATTTCATGTTGGAGATACAAAGATTAAAACGTTATAATATATGCGTTTGTGATCCAAATATGGCTGTGTTTATGGTACAAATATAGCTGTGTTTGTAGCACTGTTTATGTGTTTGTAGCACTGTTTATGCAAGAGAATATAATTGGGACAAAGAGAGATTGCTTGTACGTGTGTGGCCGTCGGTGGTGCAATGCTGGTGTACGCGGCTCTTGTGCATGAGAACGTGGGTCCCTGCTCTGACCACCTTAAATTAGTTTCGATTGCGATCACCTCGCTTAGTGACGGCGACACTATCGAGGATTTAGCCACGGAAAAGCGTCTGAAAAAACCGTTCGTTCCTGTGACAAGCTCTCCTTAATCCGTTCATGGGATGTAACGGGAAACAATTTGTTTGCTTGTTAGTGTGTAACATTATTTTTGCATTATTCTTTCATTCGGTGTTATTCCGAATGTTATTCCGGAATGTGTGTGTATTGCATTTTAGTCTCGAACATTCAGTCGTCAATGGTTCATCGGATAAGGTTATCAAATGCGCTTGGTCGGCGCCTAATAGAAAATATGTGTGATCAGTAAAAAAAATAAAGGCTCGGTAGATTAAATGGTTTGTGATGTTTCTTTGGTTTCTGTGTACGGTTTTCGTATATTTGTCTGCTACCAAAGTGATTAACAATTTTAAGAAAAGAAATTGAAAAGCGCAACAACGTGATATCCTATTGTTGTCTGCCCGAGCCTTTGCTGGCAAAATCTGATCGACTTACCATTCGTGAATTTTAATAAAAAAAACAAGTAATTAAACCACGCTTGTGATGTATGAACGAGCTTTATATACTGGTGGTAAAATTAATTATAATAGATAATATATACAGGGTGATTCAGGAAGTTCCGGACAAATTTCTCCAGCGTATTCCTTGGCTCATTTCTTGAAGAAAAGTCCACTAGGATCATGTCCGAAAATGCAAGGGTGCAAAATGGCAGCGGGCTCAAAATTTTCGGATTGGCAGTCGGAGGGTAGTAGGGTAAAGTTGCTAACTTCTGAGCCAGTGGTCGGATTTTTTTGTTTTTGGGCTTTTACTGAAATGTTTCAAATGTTTCTTAAACGTGTTCATTTACAAAAACAAATAAATGTGTGCTGTTATTTCGCTTCCAAAAACAAAAACAAACATTTTTGCATTTCAGTAAAATGGTTATAACTTTGGAACGGTAAGACCCCAGGACTTCGTTTAGGTCATTTTGGAAAGGTAAGAGGTAGTTGCTTACGGCTTGCCAAATAAAACGATCTACACTTAATAGTACGAAATGTGGCAACATTTGCTGAATGGGTGAAAAAAATGCGATACGGCAACACGTTTGTACCAAGTACCAACAAATACATGGTAGCAGCAAATGTTGTTGTAGTTGTAACCATCAACAACAGACATTTTAATTTCGTTCATTTGTTTCAGTTGTCAAACTCTACACAAATATACACCAACAATACAAGAATACAAAAAAGTATTAAAACAAAATACATATTAATTTTAACAAGTGAAACGAAAAATGACATGGAAAAAATTTAATCAAATGTTTAAACGACTATACCTGATAGATAATTATACCATGATCAATACGTATAACATTTATCGCTCGTTGTTGTGAACAATTTAATTCCAATTTTGTTTGCCATCGGAAATAAAATTCTATACTTAAAATCAAGAGATATAAAAGTACACGTAGTCTTCCATTAAATAAAATAATTTAAATGAACTGACCATGTGTAAAACATTTTGCAAAATTCTGCTTTTGAGTCTCTGCTTGATAACATTTTCATTCGCAAAAAATGATAACAAAACTTATATAAGATAAATTTTTGTTGCCATTTCTTGAAATTTAACATGTGGCAACATTGTCATTGCTCAAGTCGGAATTTAAGTGGGAAATTGAAATGCCACTTAATATAGCTTAGCTGTCCCGTACAAATTAAGCTATAATTAACTTTAGCGGGGTAAAAAAAAACACGCTTAGTGTAAAACCTTGAATAGGCACAGCTCACTGAGTTCGACTAGGCATGTAATGGGAAAATATATATTTTGTATATGCTTTGAAATTTCCGTTGACGGATATATCCCTTACAATCCATATATGAGTAATTTTAAATTTGATCATTTGTTGTTATAATTTAAAGTTATATCTCATTTAATATCCAGATTCGTTATGTATAGGTGGCCACTAATTAATCTTCATGAATCTTTGCAAACTATCTTGATCCAGGCCCAACCTAAGGTCTGATCTATACATAAAGATTTTTGAAGTAAATTTGTTGTCGTTTAATGAGTTAATATTATTTTTTTAACGTGGTTTATGTTTTTATGTGGTTTCTGTTAATGATATATTATTATACCCGCTTAAAAATCGAATTTTTCAATAAAATTTATTAATTTCAAAATAGCAAAATTTCTCGAATAACTCGAGTAATTACAAAACTTTTCTCTGTTGTTCGAGTAAGTCCAAAAACCTGTTATCTAGCCAATATACATATTCAAAAAGATTATATCTTCCCCAAAAAAAAAAAGAATTCAGAATGAGGATAACATACATACACTCCGGTTCACTTATTTAAAGGCACTAAAAATTCCATATTCAGCAGCCTGTATCTTTTGCAATTTGTAACCGATTGCAGAATTTTAAAATGGAAATGGAAACTAGACATCTTGAGATATAAAAAAAAATCATGACAATACTGGTTTCTTAATTAAATAACTTTTTTTCGGCAATTTATAAAAAAAACGTCCAAAATATACTATTTTTTTTTATTCACTTGAATAAAGGCACTTTAACTAATTTTAATCAAAACCAGTTTTCTTGTTTTTTTTATTTATTTTACTTTATTTAAGAACTATTAGTAATGGATACAACCCCCTTTGATTTTAATAACTTCAAATATACGGGGTTTCATTGAGAGATAAAGAGAATTTATGTTATCCAACGAAATTTGATTTCAAGCATCCTTAATGGCCTAATTACTGACTGCTTGTCATCAAATTGTCTACCACCTTCATAGTCCTTACGAGATAACCAATCCCAGACATTTTCGATAATGGCGAATAGGGTGGCCAGTCAAGAATTTTAACATTTTGGTTTGCACTGTACTCATTTACTAGTCTGGCGTTGTGTATAGGGGTACTATCCTGTTGCAATATCCAAAATATAGGACCAAATAGTTCACTGAACTTTGGAAAAGCCGATTCCAATAACGTTTTATAGCTTGCACCAGTAATTTTTGCACTTTGAAATTCAGGATCGATGGCGCCATAGCACGTAATAGCACCCCACACAATAACGCCGCCCTCTCGGCTGTGATGTCGGTTCAAAAACGCTTTTCTTTGCGCAGATTATGGAAACAATAGTTGTAGCCATCAGGCCCATCCAAATTAAACTTCTTCTCATCCGTAAATACAACGGTTCTCCAGTCATTTACATGACCTTTTGGCTGCACATCCCATACCATGTAGTCTCTTGTGAATTGAAGCCGCTTTTCCTTACGAGGAGCATTAGGTGGCGGATTTTTTTGTAATTTCAGGTATTTAAGATACTCACAGCTCTTAATTACTCTGGTACTGATGACTGGCTCGCTTCCACTCCAGCTTGAGCTCTTATTTTTAACAAGGATAAGGAAGAATTAGAAGCAAGTCCGATGATTTTTCTTTTCTCATACGTAGATAAATTTCTTAAATATGTTTCCTTACCCCTCGGAGTCCTTGATGTAATTATCATAATAAGGAATAAGCGTAACAAACGTTCTACAGGTGTGATACTGCTGGATATATAAATGGCTTTCAATAATGTTTGGCATAATGGTCTCATCTTTAAACTACTTAGATCAGAAATGCCAATCTATTTATGTGAACTTGTTGCGAATTTTCTTGAACATAGAACATTCGTCGTATCTATAAATGGCAAACATTCAGCACTGAAATCAATCACCACAGGTTTACCCCAAGGGTCTGTGCTGTCACCCTTACTGTATTTTATATATACGTCTGACTTCTCTCCACTAATATATAAGAAAACAGCATACTACGCAGACGATACTGCTCTTATTACATGCAGCAAACTTACTAAGGCGCTTCTTAAAAAAATGGAGAAAGGCTTTGCAACCTGTAAGTGTAGCGGATGTTCTCACCAAATATATTATTACCTATTTTATTGTACTTTTATAAACTATTATTTGTATTGTTATGTTAAAATTGCGGTAAATTATCAAACGTCCTGCTTAACTTTGTCTTATACAAGAGAATTACATATGAATGTTACATTTCCATTTCATTTTTACATACTCTCATTGGATACTAGACTATGTTAATGATTTTACTTGGAGGCACCTAAGCCTGTAACTTTTGTTTAAAAGTGTGATTCGATTTCATCCTCAGACGAATAAAGACGTTATAAATAAAGCGCTCCCCGCCTTTTCATTTAATAAACCAATAAATTATAGAAAGCATTAAGCCTCTAACTGACCTTCGGGACCTTAGAGGCTACTGCACTAATTCTGAGAACGAGTACTGACGACACTGTCTTACCCGGGCCAGAATATAATATTCCTTAAACTTACATCATTTATTACATAATAAGTATTTTCAGAAATCGAAAATTAAAATTAACTCCAGCAAAACACAATCGATAATTTTTCCGTATAACAGATCACCCAAACGGAAGCCAAGGCGTCAACTTATGTTTGGAAGAGACAATATAGCAATCCAAGACGATATGAAATACGTTGGAGTTATCTTCGATAAAAAAACTCTCCTTCAAACAACATATAGAAGAAACGAGCAAGAAGTTCATGAAGACAATAAGAGCACTATGGCCACTCAATCAGAAGAACAAACATCTGATTTATAAAAGTGTAATCAGACCAACGCTTGTATATGCATGTCCCATCTGGTACGGAGCTGCTAAAACTCATATACAGAAACTCCAAATCATTCAAAATAAATGTCTTAAAATAATTAATAATAAGCATTGGAGATACCCTACAAATCAACTTCATTTTGAAAGTGGGTACGAAAAAGTTACGGAATTTATAAAAAGACTTACTCAGCCTTACACGAATAACATTCAAAATTCTACACGGAAAGAAAAAACTCGTTCCTCCCAAACGAAATCTCAGATAACTGAAGTTCGTTTGGGGACTGTAGTTGGAGGAAACGAACTTCTGTTAAGCCATACATATCATTTTCGTTTGCAGCAAACGAGTTATGAAAAACATAAGCTGAAAAAAACTTTTGCGACAAACGAAAAACGGTTCCGCCAACTGTTCCCTCGTTTACAACAACCGAGTTGTAGTTGATCCTAAGTAAAAAAACGTTTGCGAGAACTGAAAAACGTTTGCAGTAAACGAGTTATGAAAAATTAAAGCTGAAAAAGCGTTTGTGATAAACGAAACACGGTTCCACCAACTGTTCTTTCGGTTACAGCAACCGAGTTGTAGTTGGTCCTAACGAAAAAAACGTTTGCGAGAACTGAAAAATGTTTGCAGCAAACGAGTTATGAAAAACATAAGCTGAAAAAAACGTTTGCGAGAAACGAAAAATTGTTCCGCCAACTGTTCCCTCGGTTACAGCAACCGAGTTGTAGTTGATCCTAACGAAAAAAATTTGCGAGAACTGAAAAACGTTTGCAGTAAACGAGTTATGAAAAATATAAGCTGAAAAAACGTTTGTGATAAACGAAAAACGGTTCCGCCAACTGTTCCCTCGGTTACCGCAACCGAGTTGTAGTTGATCCTAACGAAAAAAACGTTTGCGAGAACTGAAAAACGTTTGCAGTAAACGAGTTATGAAAAATTAAAGCTGAAAAAACGTTTGTGCTAAACGAAAAACGGTTCCACCAACTGTTCTTTCGGTTACAGCAACCGAGTTGTAGTTACAGCAACCGAGTTGTAGTTGTAGTTACTCTATTCAGTACATTACTTATACATTATAATTTATATTTATGACTTCCATAAGCTCTCTTTTGTGTAAATTTCCAACTTTTATGATTTTGGTTTTACCCATAAAGTTTGTTTTAAAAAAAGTTGGAATTTTGTCTTTTCAGGGTCTACGAACACATCCGTCTCGACTTGCATTCAAATAACAACTAAAAGCGCAGCAAACTACAACGCGCCAGTTGTCCATCCAAGATATATTGACAAGGCAAAAGCCTTTTTATGTGTTTACGTGAGTGTGTATGTCAAACGAGGGGACTGTGTATACAGTCGACAGAAAGAGAGAAATTTACGTTCTTCGTACTCATTAGAAAAATGGCTAATTTCAGTTATCGCAAAGGGGTTTTAACTTGCGACAAATGTAATTTTGTACTCGTTTAGTGCAAACGAGATCTCGTTTACAACAACATGATACACATTTGCGATACATGAGTTTATTTGGGAGAACTACATAAACGGTTGCGATTAATAAATTAATACAAATCAATCAAAGTATTGTTGTGGCAACCGAGCAATAAACGTTTTTTTTCTTTGCGTGTACTTATCAACTAATTAGAGAATGCATAGAACCGATATAATATCATCTTGTATATTCAGATAAATTATCAAACCGAAAACAGTATGTATATGAGTGACTACTATTCATAGTAAACCTACTTTTTATTTATACACACATGTTTTCTGAATATATTTGATTTTCTTTGTTTTCATATAAAGGTTTACCCTATTTTTTCCTTTACAATTATTAAAAATTATGCACAAATGTTACTATCTTTGATCACAAACCTCACTTGCTGCAATATCTTTCGATAAAATCTCGTATCTCTGTAAATATGAACTAAATCTACCGTTAATAAAGATGTTTCACAAATTGATGAAACCCTTCCTTAAAAATTTTTTCCATACCCCTCGGGGTCCTTGATGTAATTGTCGACAAATGTTGGGCTCCGTCCAATTTTTGTTAGCTATTGTGCGGTTAGAATATTCTTCAGAACGGTAAACATCGATTTTAGTTTTTTCCGATAGATTTAAAATTTTTTGTTTTGCCATTTTGACTCGTAAAATGATTTGTAATAAATTGTAATAAACAAACGCTCCCTACAACTAATCATCGCTTACTTTAAAAATAATAAAAAATTATTCAAATGAACCAAGAAAAAAATAGGACATGTTTAGCCTTTTTTTTTGTAAATTGCTCAAAAAAAGTTCTTTAGTGAAGAAACCACTATTGTCATGATTTTTTTTATATCTCAAGATGTCCAGCTTCCATTTCCATTTTAAAATTCTGCAATCGGTTACAAATTGCAAAAGATATAGGCTGCTGAATATGGAATTTTTATAAATAAAAATAAATAAATGGTTTCCCATTACATCCCATGAAGGGACAGGGGAGAACTTCTCACAATCACTGGGCTGTGCGCTTTCCAGTTTTCACTCACTGATTGGGACCTACAGTTTTACACCGATTCCGAACGGTATTTTGAGAAGCTTTTTCATGGCTATATACTCGATAGTGTCGCCGTCACTATGCGAGGTGACCGCCGCCGAAAGAAATTTTAAGGTGGTCAGAGCAGGGTTCGAACCCAGGATCTCATGTACAAGAGCCGCGCACACTGCACCATTGCACCACCGACGGCCGTTAAATAAGTGAACCGGAGTGTAAGTAGGGTGGTCGAAATACAAGTATAGTCTTCAAAATTAAATAAAATGAACTAGACTTAATTTCTTTTATTATATTATGACCTTATTAGATGTAACAAATATTCCCATTATTTATGGACCAGGATTTCATTGTTGTGTAGCTCATGCTGTTAGTCAAATTTTCCTAGACTTTGGTGACGGTTCCTGTTTCCATATCTCGAATGTCTCGGACCATATAATAGTCTCAAGGGTGTAAAGCGTCTGTAGATTATCCTTTAACGGCACCCCACAAGAAGAAGTATAAAGGGGCCAAAGCGCAGCACCGAGGCGGCCAATTGACATTGCCAAGACGGCTGATAACCAGATTACCGAACTTAGTGTGCGAAAGATCGATTGTTTTGATGATCTGTGTGACATGGTGCGCCATGCTGCTGAAACCAAAGATAATTCATGTTCATTAATTCCAGTTCAGACAATGAAAAGTGCGCAAGTATGGCTCTGTAGAGCTCGCCGTTGACTGAAATGGCGCTTCCAACAGCAATTTTGAAAAAAGTGCGCCAATGAATGATGCCTCCACTCCAAAATCCGCACCAAATTATCACTCTCTGGCAATGCATTGTCTTCTCGACAATGACGTGCGGGTTTTCCGGTCCCCAGATGCGGCGATATTGTTTGTTTACATAGCCGCCGAGATACAAATGTGCCCCGTCAGAAAAGGTGAATTTTCAGCCAAGTTCGATGTTAGATTGGACAATATTTGCGATATTTTCCAAAGTTGTTCAACCGTGAAGCTACTCATTTTGGTACGCGTAGGTATAAAAGGTGGTGGCAATGGCTAGTGTGCGCGGATCTTCTGCATGAGAACGTGGGTTCGTTCCCTGCTCTGACCACCTTACATTTCCTTCGACGACGGCCACCTCGCTTTGTGATGGCGGCACTATCAAGTACTTAGCCATAAAAAAGCTTCTCAAAATACCGTTCGGAACCGGTGTAAAGCTGTAGGTCCCAATCAGTGAGTGAAAACTTGGAAAGCGCACAGTTCACTGGTTGTACGAAGCTCTCCCCAATCACTTCATGGGATGTAATGGGAAACGGTTTTTTGTTTAGGCATAAAATGCCTGATACTCGTAGTCAATATTTCGAACAGAAAAAATCTATCAGTGTCAAAATAACATATGATTTAAAAAGATACCTGTAGTTGGATCAAATTAGGCCAATTGCGTTGGCTAGGCCATGTTAACAGAATGGATGAATATGCACCAGCGCGAAAAGTTTTCTATAAAGTACCCGATGGAAGCAGTAAAAGAGGACGACCAAGACTCCGCTGAAAAAAGCAGGCAGTCAACAAAACGAAATACAGCAAAAGTTGGACCACCTATTAATCGGGCGCCTTTTCTGGAAACAGGACTCAGTATGTTAAGGCTCCAATCGTCGGGCTTGTATTCGTATAGAAAGATTTTGCATATGATCTGATGCATGCACATTCGTAGCCGCCAGCCTGCATGCACCTTGTAGGCGCCAGTCTTAAGCTTTTCAGCCGATAGTCCATCAGCACCAGCGGCTTTATGGTTCTTTGGCCGGGAAATTGTAGTTCTAACTTTGCTTTGGCTAGGAGGGAGGCGGTCGACGCCATCGTCTTGTATTTCCTCAACACCCTCACGTACACTCACAGAAATATTCGTAACCGAATTTAGAGGTTGTCACAACCTCATTAGAGGTTGTCACAACCTCATTAGAGGTTGACACAACCTCATTAGAGGTTGTCACTGCCGAATTAGAGGTTGTTACAACCGAATTAGATGTTGTTACAACCGAATAGTGTCACAAATGAATTACGTATTAAAGGTTTTTTATTATTAAGTGATGATTTATTTTCCTGTACTTTTATAAACGAATTAAATAGCGCGAAAATAAAGTCATATATATGGGGTAAACTAAAGAGTAATAAATTTATTTTACATGCCTCTTCCGACCTTTATTGAAGTCTCGGCCATCATGTGATACTCCACTAATTCTGACATGTTGCATCGCTTGATCTACGTCCTAAGGCGTTTTGTATACAGACGATTGCAGCATATTTTGAAAACCTTCAAAACTGTTGATATCTGCTTAAAAATATCTGCAAACTAAGATGTTGTAATACAAAACACATTTTACTTACCTTTCTTAATAACCACAAACAAAATCTTAACATTCTTTAATTCTTTTTAAAATAATATTTGATTATAGAATTCTAAACGTCAGATTTTAACTACATAGCATTATGTTGTGGCAACCGAATTGAAAATGAAGTCGGTTATATGTACCTAAGGAAATCTTGAGAAATTCGGTTACAGCAACCGAATTGACGCCAAATTCGGTCGTTGCAACCGAATTAAGTCTAGATTCGATTATTGTGACCGAATTGCTACCAAATTCGACAGTTACAACCGAATTGGTGTCAAATTCTGTTACTACAACCGAATTGAAGCCAAATTCGGTTACTCCAACCGAATTTGGTACCAATTTCTGTTGTTGCATCCGAATTAATTTCAAATTCGGTTGTTCCAACCGAAATTTTAGAAAATTTAGTTGACTGAACGAATATAATTGAAGATTCAGTTGTCACAACCGCATCTATTATGAAACGAGGTTGCTACAACCGAATTTCGGTTGTGGGGACTAAATTCGGTCGTAACAACCTCAATTCGGTTGTGACAACCTCAATTCGGTTGTGACAACCTCAATTGGGTGGCAACAGCCGAATTTGCGGCTGCTACAACCTCTTTTCAAATAATTAGTTCTCTGAGTGTATATTGAAGTTTCCTGGCACAAGTAAAGCAGAACAGTAAAATCTCTCCATATTCCCAACATACTCAGCACATATGCCTCAAAATTTCCAGTCCTTTCCTCTACAAAAGGGGTCCTGATCCATGGTCGTTGGGTTGGCTTCTTAAATAAACGGGGTTCTTCTCTCCTCTTCACCGTATGGCGCTCCGTCATGGCACGCGTTGTAACTGACTGAAGCATTATCAAACATGAGGCGTTCTTTTCATCACTTGCCATGCGACACTGTTCATGGTACCATGGTTTGTCTTAACGCGGGTTTTCATAACCAAGTACGGTCTATTCACCAGTTTTCATAGAGTGGGAAATGCACAGAATCTGAGTGAGCTTCTCTATAAGGCCGTTGCTATCACTTGTTATCACTTGCTAGCACTTTTATGTAAATTCGTTCATTGGCCAGATAAGATAATAAAGTTCATATTTGTCACACGGTGTAATAAAACGAGTAAACCAAACTATTGTGAAAACTTTGGTTCAAAGATGTTTAGAATTTTATTTGATTTCAACAAATGTTGCTTTTGAAACATTGTGCTTTTACATTATTTTGTTTTTTAGCAGAACGTTAATAATGAGAAATGACACTGGAACTTCAGGACCTGGATTCTACGTGATTAGTTCAACGTTATGCGACGTTACATTTGCCTTCACTCAAACTTTGAACATCTGTAAACGAATTAACATGAGATTTAAAGCAGGCAATGAAATAACTGGAAATCAGTCCAACTTACCCAGATTCCTGTTGCAAGTTTCTGCTTTACTCATGCATTTATTGGCAAACTCCAAAGTGCTGCCATCGCGGAGAGTTAAACAGACGGGGGCATATTCCTTGGTACAAATGGGGGCACATAAAGTCGAGCTTTCAGCATCCGATGAGGAGGCTGCATTGGGCGAGGGTACAGCCAAGACAAACGAAAACGTCAGGAATAGTACAGCCAGTAGGGCAATGCTAAACTTTGAGTTGAACATTTTCACTAGACAGATAGTTAGTTACTTTTACTGAGTAGCCACTTGTGAACTAATGAACAAATGCGACGAGTACCAGTTGTTTATAAAGAGTTGCAAATTAGAAATATTTTTCGATATATTATATTGTGCACTTGATATAATTAAAATGTCTGCGCAAATATTAACACTTTGTATTGAGTGCCTGTAGTGCCTGCAAGATATTGTGAAAATGTGAGTTTATTTTAATTTCAAGTAGTTTCTGTCTAAGGGCTAATTGTACAGTATAACCAAAAATTATTAACACTCCTTCGAAAATTTTTCAAAAATCTAAAATTATATTAAAAACAAAATCGTACTTCAGTCTCAAATTATCTCCCAGTAATTCTTAAAACATTGCGATACAAACTATTATCGTTAAATTATTATTTTTATAAAATATCCAGTAGTTTAGCAGTTATCGCAGTTTCAAAGGGGTATTTATAATTTTTCCACACACTGTATTTCATTGCAGATCTAAAGGTGTTCAACACTTCCATTTCGAGTGGGAAAACATACTCGTATTGAAGTATCTATTTACGTCACTTGTGCTATTGACGTATCTTGGAGTAAGTGATTCGGCCTAACGCGAGCACTGGTTAGAGTTTCCAATAGTTTTCACTTTATCTTAAATAATTCGTTTGAATAATGTTCTCGTATTTGTTGTATTTTGTTGCCAGTCTGAAATGCAAATATTCAATTTCAAAAATTTTAACGCAATAAAAACAGACAACTGATACCATAAATCATAGAATAATACATACGTAGATAAACTTATTCTCTCATCTGACGTTTCAATTCACACTCTTCATCGTAGGTTTGTGGAAATGAGAGCAATTAAATTTAAAATTATCTTACACCATATTTTCCACCATCCAATGTTTACTTTCCATCGTACCTATGACGTTTAATTTATTGAGCGAATAAAAGCTTCTCTGGTATGTATTATTCTATGCCATAATTGCATACAAATCACTTTCGTCGTCATCATGAATATTTGACAATACATCATAACCAGAGTGTTTTCGAATTATTTTCGGAAAACCGGGTTTCGATTTCAGAAAATGGAAAAATCGGTGAAACCGGATAACTTGTTTTGATGTGTTAACATGTATAGGCGCGGGTAGGGACTAAATTCACAAAGTGAATACATCCAACACACATTTTGTCTGACGGCGATCACACAGATTGTCAGACTGCGATCATACAGATTGTGTGGTGTTAAACCCCTGAAACGGCTGGACCGATTTGTATGAAATTTTGTGTGCATATCGGGTAGGTCTCAGAATCGGCCAACATCTATTTTTCATACCGATAAATGATAAGGTGACCCACCCCTATATAGAAAACAGATTTGTCCTACAGCGAAACACAGATTTTCAAATTGCGAAGAAAACACACACTGATGTAGCGTCAGCGAATAGTTGTCTTGTGTCAGAACAAAGAGAATAATGACGTAGTTATACGAATATAAAAATGAGATAGCCAGAGAGGAACGAAAATTGTGTGAACTTGTGTAGCGATGTACGAACATAACAATGTATTGATGTACATGTGTCTGTTGCTTTGCATTCTCTTTGTTTTTTGTGGGAATAAAACAAAAAGTATTAAGCAAGAAAAGACTGGTCTTTAAATAATTTTAAGTATTAATATCAAGGGGTACCGATGAGACAGCTGTTCAAGTTAGTACTTGGAGAACAAATAGAGAATGTGCTATCAAAGAAGACTCGTTGATAGGGACTGGGTTGCGGGGTGTGATTTTCAAACTTCTGCTGCCGAGTGTCAAGCCAAAAGTACAAAACGCAGCAACTGGGAGTAAATTTTGCCAACTAAATCGATTAAAAAAGGGATATTCAGTGAAACAAAATCTAAATGTAATGAAGTGTTAGAGTAAAGATATTTGTGTAGATCCCAATTAATACGAAAATTGTTAAAATTAAAGATTGCTCTCATTATCTATATGTTATCCTCGTAGGTCTCGGAACTCGTTAGTACAAAAAGTAACTAGTGCACACTCTTATAGTATTACTCGGTGATTAATATTATTTAAATGTAACGTCATCATATGATTGAACGCTGTTTTTTTATTTTCCAATGTAACATTTACTAATGTGTTCATAGAAATCGAATAGGTACCGTGTAACAAAAACGTGTTAACACATCGCCCGTGAGTTCGAACACTCATTGGTTTTTTTTATTTACTCCTTTCTTTGTTTTTACGTACTGCATGTAAAACATTATGTTTAAATCTTTGCAGAAAAATTGATACAAAATCAGCGTAAAATAGCACTTTCTTTCGTTTTTCTTTGGCCGTGACAGGGATCATTATTATTCAGAAGCCCATTAGTGAGATTTAACTTTACTAACTCTATTCCAAGCTGAATCGAGGAAGTACAGACATTCAAGAATGTCTAATTTTTTTTTCTCCATTTAAATTTTCAATATCTGCAATGATATTTTTAACTATGGAAGCCCTGTAGTAAAATTTGAAATTCCTTATTATTCCTTGATCTAAAGGTTGGCATATAGAGGTAGTATTTGGAGGTAACCATACAATGTTAATGTTTCTGAGTTCAATGTCACGGGGATGAGACGCTGCATTGTCCAAAAAAAGTGAAATTTTCCTCTTTTTTTTACGCATTTTGTTATCAAATTGGTGCAGCCATTCGGTCATTATTTCCCTTGTCATCCATGCTCTCTTGTTCGATTTCCAAATCACTGGTAATTGAGAGACAGGGATTTTTTTAAAACCTCGTGGTCTGCCTGCTTTTCCAATAACGACTGGTGTTTCCTTTGCTCCCGTCATGCTTGCACAGAAAAGGACAGTCAATCTTTCTTTTGAAAGTTTTCATCCTAAGCACTTCTGATTTTTAAAGGAAAGGGTTTTATTTGGTAGAGCTCTATAGAAAAGACTTGTTTCATCAGCATTGTATACATTTGCTGGTTCGTATTCTTGGAAAATCATTATCAGTCTTTCTTTGAACGTGTTGATGGCCTCCACAGGTACGGCTCCTGCTTCGCCACTGATAGTTTTGAAACTTACAC
Source organism: Phaonia tiefii (assembly GCA_963931995.1). Lineage (NCBI taxonomy): Eukaryota > Metazoa > Arthropoda > Insecta > Diptera > Muscidae > Phaonia > Phaonia tiefii. The sequence continues at coordinate 200,036,277 of OZ008367.1, forward strand.
TATGCCTCTGTCGCCACCTTGAAAGCCAACCATTTGAAGCATGAAAGTTAGACATCCCAAGCTTTAAAGCAAACTCTTTAGCTTTTTCTTGAATAATTGGTCCAGAAACGGGAACATTTTGCGAGCGAGCCTTGGCAAACCAATCCAAACACATTTTATCAAGTTGTAAATTTTCCGACTGCAGCTTAAAATGTTTCTGCTTTTTATTAGCACCCGATTGCCACATAGAAAGCAAGTCTAATATGCGTTTCAAAATGTTTGCAGCGTGAGATTTGCTTATATCGAATCTTAAAAAAAAGTTATGAAAATAAGATTTTATATGGTGTTTGTTGCTTACCTTTTTGCCAATTCACGAGCTGATACTCTGTCGCTTTTCGCTGCTTCTATTACTTGTACTTTTTCTTTAAGTGTAAGGCATTTTCTTTTTGAAGACATTATTACAACGATTTGTTTTTCTTTGCTTTATAAAAGACACTTCTCTACGATATTTCAAACGGTATTAATGTTTTATAAAGAAAAACACCAGCTGGAGTTGAAGCGTAAAGAAACTCATCAGCTGTTTGCGAAAAGTGATGCCAAAAGGAAATTATTCCTAAATACATAAAACAGTGTTGTCAACGAAGTCAAGGTTTTATTAAGCGCAAAACAAGCAAATTGTAAAACAAGTGTCCACTATTTTGAATTTTTGGGATCAAATTGTTGCTAAATTTGCTGTCCACGTCCACTAATAAGAGTGTCCGCTAATGGGAAACAATTTATCACTGAAAAACAAACTTGAGGCATTGTTTTTCGAAAAGTGTCCACTAATGGGAGGTGTCCGCTAATGAGGGTGTCCACTAATGAGGATTTTCACTGTATATTGAAATTTCCCTAAAAAATATGACAGGAAATATTTTTCTTAAAGCAATTGAATCAGGGGGTACCGATGAGTCAGCTGTTCAATTTAGTACTTGGAGAACAGATAGAGAATATGCTTTCAAAGAAGACATGGTGATAGCTGACTGGAATTCATCAAAAATATTTTCACTTTTGTTTTGATTTTTTGTTCGTGGCGCGTTCTTAATTTTGGGTAGTTTTGTGAAATATTGTATTAAAAAAGTGGCAAAAAGTGATCAAATTAACAAAAAATATAATAACAAATTAGATTCAATACGGTTATTCGGTGGAAGTAAATGAAACACGACACAAATCCTGAAAATCAAAAGCGAAGCATAGCGCAAAACAAAAGTGGACAAAACACATTTTCTTTTACTACGCTATACTCTATATGTTTCCCAAGTATTCCACGGAACTCGTTAGTACAAAAACGAACTAGTGCACACTCTTAAAGTATTACTCGGTGAATTGAATTAACTTACATGACGTTTGATTAGATTAGATATAATTGAATTGAATTGAATTAAATAGATTGAACTGAGCTGAAATGAATGTAATGAACTCAACTGAACTGAATTGAACTGATCTGAACTGAATTGAACTTAATTAAATTGGATTGAATTGTATTGAATGGAGTGGAATATAATAGAATTGAATTGAATTGAATAGAATTGAATGGATTTGATTTGGTTTGGTTGGACTTGATTTGATTTGAATTGAATTGAATTGAATTGAATTGAATTGAATTGAATTGAATTGAAGTGAATTGAATTGAATTGCTTGAATTGAATTGAATTGAATTGAATTGAATTGAATTGAATTGAATTGAATTGAATTAAATTAGATTATGCTACATTGAACTGAACTGAATTAAATTGCATTGACTTGAATTGTATCGATTGAATTGCATTAAATTGAATTGCACTGGGTTTCGAATGGGTGACTGACAATTTTTCGAAGTTTGCGAGCAGTCTCAGCATAACTTTCCAATAGTTTGTAAAAGGTTATCACAATTATAACGCGGTGTTCTGCCGTAAAGAGCTACATTTCTAATAATCGAAATAAACATATGTGAGAGCTGCCGAATTTTGGAGTTGCCACTGGCACAAAAAAAATTACATTAAATTTATCAAGGGTAATCTTACTGAGGGTAATTTGCGAGAGGTTCCTGCAGTATTTTCAAGAATCGAAAAGGAATCAGCGAAGGTATGTAGGTCTTGCTGTTAATGAGGGCAAGGCAAAATTGATGGTGTCTACGACTAGATAAACCTCTCGACTTGGACAAAAACGTCAGCCTGGAAATAAATAGGATAATTGTTCTTGCAAATAGATGCTATTTTGGGCTCAGCAAGCGGTTTAGGAACAAAGCCCTCTCTCGACGGACAAAAGTCCAGCTATATCAGACTCTCATTTTACCTGTCTTGACAAATGGGCCCAAAACTTATGTCATATCGCAAGCGGATGAAAAACACCTAGGAGTATACGAGAGAAAAATTCTCCGTAAAATATATGATCCTGTTAGGGAAAACGGCGAGTACCGGCATTGCTAGAACCATGAGCTATATAATCTATATTCTGACGTGGACAAAGCTAGGCGAATGAAATGAGGCCAATTGCGTTGGCTGTGCCATGTTACTGAGCTGTGCGCTTTCCAGTTTTCACTCACTGATTGGGACCTACAGTTTTACACCGATTCCGAACGGTATTTTGAGAAGCTTTTTCATGGCTATATACTCGATAGGGTCGCCGCCTTCCATACAAAACGCATCGTTTTCGAGTTAAATCTAAGTTTTTATTTTAGCGATTTTCTTAATTTGGCGATTTTTATAAAATAAAAGTTGTCCATACGAATTGGATCACTTTATGAAAATGTTTTATTTTTCGATTGAACGCCCCGTTTCCGAAATATAGACATAATGGTTATTCAGCGAATTTTTATTGGAACAAATTTTTGTATGGCCAGTTTCACAGTTGGAAGTTCTCCATTCTCCATTCTCCCGATGCTTGTCATTTAATATGAAAATTTTCTGTGAGATTTTAAGTTGAGCATTTAAATGACGAGTGTGAAACTCGCCCTTAGTTTTATCGATTTAGAGACATCCATTGGTTAAAGAGTCCTCTGGCTGCTATGGTGGTAAAAAATGTATTATTTTTGCGATGGGACGCACCGTTACTGAGTTCTAATCATTTTTTTATTTTAGTGATTTTCTGTAAAAAAAATCCATACGTATTGCACCACTTTCTGGAAAATCATTAGGAACCTCCAAGAATTAGATATTTTTTCGATTCTACGCTCCGTTTGAGATATATAGACATTTATTCTAATTTTCCATGTTTTCGATCGCATTGCCCACCGCAGTAGGTAATGGGTACAGATTGCGGACCCATTCCCCATGTGTAATGGTGATGGATAATTCCCCATCGTCGTGGGTAGCTACCCATTATTTTCCCCATTCCCTGTGGGTAATAGGTAAACGATAGCTACCCATTCTCCACGGCAAACCCTGGGTAACCCATTACCCACAAAATACGAACCCTTGCTACAAATAATATTAATTTTATTTGTATTTTAAATAACGGGTTTTTCAATAAGAGCGCTACAAAAGTTTTTTAAATGAAGCAAAACGGGGTTCCTCTTATTGATATCCCAACAATGGCTTCAGGGCTTTGAAATTGTTTTTTATATAAGAAACAAACGATATTATATAAAATCATTTGCGTTCACAAAAATTTCGCACAATTTTGAATAAACGTCAATGAAAAGTATGTGAAACTTCAATGAAAGGGACAGTAGTACAGGACAGTAGTACAGGACAGCACCTAGTGAACAATGGTCGCGCTATATCTATTATGTCCTTTATCTATGTCTCATACATTAACTAAAACTCACAAAATCGGTCATACAATTCAAATTAATTTATTTAAAGCAACAACATCAATTTATCTACACATTGAGAACATTCTTCTGGGAATCGTTTGGAACGGTTGAGGATTCCCTTCTGGGAATGGTTTAAAAACAATCCTTTGTGTTCGATCTGAGAGCACCCTACTAGGAGCGGTTTGACAACAATCTTCTGGGAACGGTTTGATTTGAGCACACTCCGTTGGGTTCGATCTGAGAATGGTTTTGAACACTCCGTTGGTTTCGGTCTGAGAACGGCTCAAGACCGATTCGGTTCGTTCTTCAATACGTGGAATAGGCAGCCGAAGCCACCATGGTGGAATAGTCAGCCGAAGCCGCTATGGTAGAATAGCCAGCCGAAGCCACTATGGTGGAATAGTCAGCCGAAGCCGCTATGGTGGAATAGTCAGCCGAAGCCGCTAAGGTAGAATATTCAGCCGAAGCCGCTATGGTAGAATAGTCAGCCGAAGTCGCTATGGTGGAATAGTCAGCCTAAGCCGCTATGGTGAAATAGTCAACCGATGTTGCTATGGTGGAATAGTCGATCGAAGTTGCTTTGGTGGAATAGTCAGCCTATGCCGATATGGTGGAAAAGTCAACTGAAAGCCGCTATGGTATAATAGTCAGCCTAAGCCGATATGGTGGAATAGACAACCGAAATCGCTATGGTGGAATAGTCAGTCTTAGCCGCTATGGTGGAATAGTCCGCCTAAGCCGCTATGGTAATTGCATTTATGTGAAAAGTTGTTTTCCTTTCGGAATCGGGTTGTGCGCTGGGTAGCGGCTGACTGATGATGCTGGTTAACCCCGACATTAAATATCCCAGCCGCATTGATGTGAATGAGAATTACAGGGAACCACTTATTCTGGGCTGGTCGACATCGCACAATGACAATTTTTTCAGTGTGTGTGCTAGTTCACGACTGAAGTTGCCTGGTATGTATGTTTACCATGCACTTTCGATAGATTTATTGGAAAAAGTGGACAAAAATTAGACTTTTTTAAGAAAATGTACTTTTTGTAAAACATTTATTTTTTTAAGCAAAGGCACTTCTTTAAGATAAGGTTTTTTTTAAAGAAAAGCTACTTTGTTTAGGAATACGAATAGGTTTTTTTTTTGAGAAAATTTCCTTTTTTTAAGAAAAGGCACTTATTGAAGAAACTGTTCTGTTTTTAAACCTCTTTCCTTTGAGTTTCTTAATTTACTTTTTATTGGGTTCAAAACTACAATATATAAATACTAAATATTGGTTATAGTAGGCTCCATCTAGAAAATTTCCCATTAAACAAGAAATTTCCCAACATGTGTTAGTCTAGACAAAAACCAAAGCAAAAGTACCCAATACACTTGATAATACTGGATTGTAGCATAATAGTGTTAAAAAACAGTTCTTTAATTTTTTTTCCATTTGGCCCCCATCCCGCAACGTGTGATTAGGAACTTCGTTCCAAAATTCAAATACAGAAATGATAAATATTGTCAACTCTCTTTCAATCTCGCAAAAAAGAGATTATTAGTGTACAAATGTGAAATAAATTGTTGACGTTACAGAGTGTAGGCTGTAAATCAAACTGAAATTATTATTTCAAATTAATTAATATTAAGAGCGTTCATAGTAGTTTGCCGTTTAACGAATCCACTTGAATACCAGACAAACTTGACAATAGTCAACTTAAAAAAAATTAGTTACTTGATGAAGTCATTTAGTACATGATACTACAAGATTGACTTTCGAGATATTGAAACTAGATACTACTTAGCAAGAAAGTAAAATGTTATCAAATGATTAATTACTCACTCGACATAATCGAACACCTTTAATATAGAGGTGCGTATGAAAAGAACCATTTCGTATACAAAATGTTATTTGATTAAAGAACACTATTCATCGAGTAGAATGAGGTGCTCAATGTGGTGAACACAACAGAATGTGTAGTAGTGCTAATAGAATATGGTGCTCAATGTGTAGGAACAACTGATTTTGAGAACACGGCTCCGAAGAGTTAGATACAACTGCGGGGTTGACGACGACAAATGGCCTCCTTCAAAACTTGGATATTTTTTCCGATAATCAGCGACAACTTGAAACAAATATTGTTTCTCCTCTTCGTTCCTGCACAATATTATATTACACCCTTCACCATTTTCATGCCTCTTTCGGCGGTGTCGTCTACAACATGAATTTTCTAGACAATTTTCAATGCTTGTTGATAATCTTCGCGCTGAGGTCCGTTGTCGGCGGGTTTCGTTTAAATTTATACTGCAAGTTAAAGCGTTGTTGATTCGACAAAAATTGATAATTTAATTTTGCAAAATTAATCTCAATTCTTTTCTTGAAACGGATAGCACATTTAACATCTCCAGAGCCATCGGAGCTATCGTTGTCACCTTTTTCTTCTTCTGATGCTTCTTCTTCACTAGTTGGACTTCATTTTCTTCAAGGTCTTCTCCCCATCATCTCTGCAAATAATACTCGAAGCCAACATTTTTCGTTGTTTATCATACGATACATCTAAATCAAAGAAGGCGAGAGCTATAGCCTCTTCCGCCAGATACCGCAAGTTTGCGTATGAGTGAAGTGATTTAAAAAAATACAGCAGACAGTTGTCCGAGGCCTTCGGCCACGGACTGTCCCTGCAGGCTGTGTCAGAGACACGGCCATTAAGTTTAACCTAGAATACGCCGTCCGATAAGACAGAAAACATATATAACAATAAATGATAAATAACATAAGCAAATGAATTTATTTATTTGATAGTTACTTTTGATAATATACAAAGGCTTATAGTAGGAAAAATAGGATAAATATGTTTTTAAATTAAAAGAGTAAGGATAAATGATAAATAGCAGACGCAAATCAATTTGATTTATATTTTTTATAATTATATATCCATGTTAAATTCAAATTCACATTTAATATTTTGTTTCACTTAAATACATAAGTAAATATACGAAATTTCAATATTTCATCAATCAAAACAACAGCCGAAGGTTTGTGTCCACACTGAAACAGCAGCATAGTTTGTGTTCACGCTACAAACTCAAACACTCAACAAAACACCACACATATGTTTGAGTGTATGTGTTTAAACAATTTTCATTTGAGAAATTTAAATATTAGGAAGATATCAACTAATATGAAATGTATATCAAACGAAAGATAACATCTTCATTTACCTACAAAAAAAATTTTAAAAAAATGTATCTCGCCGTTTCCTCATAATCAATGAAATAAAGATTACAACAATAACAAACTGACATGACTCCCTATACCGTAAGGTAAGACGTATTCTACGCCAAAAAGTTGAAGTGCTGATTCGGCGCTTTGAGAGCTTCCGTACAGCCATACCAGACTGTAACGTATAGACGAACAATAAACACGCAAACATCTCGAACTCCATCCAATTGTGATTTTTCCAATTTAAATTGGTTTCTAAACATAACTATTTTTAAAGAGTAAATTGCCTTAGAAATCTATCGTGCGTGGTGAATGGTTATGAGTTCTTTAAACTTGTAGTCGCCAAAGTCAGCGACAACACTGAAAAAAAACTTAATGAGTGTTCGAACTCACGGCCGATGTGTTAACACCTTTTTGTTACGCGGTACCTGTTCGATTTCTATGACCACATTAATAAATGTTACATTGGAAAATAAAAAAGAATAGTATTTGTTAGATTTAATATTATTAAAATAAATAAAGCTATATTTATCTCACTGAAATAATTGTTTTTGTTTTTTTATAAACAGAGCGACGACAAAACGTATTGAATTGTATAGAGAACTTATTGCACTCTCTTTCCTCTCTCATGTAGAGAGTCTGAGTAAAAGAGCTTAAACGAGTCTTTCTCTCTTTATGTAATATTTCAATATAAATGCACCATTTCGACAATGGTATTTTACATAAATCAATACAAATAACACCGTTTCTACTTGTTTTGTATACACCGGGCAATGCTGAACATCAAATGACTCGCTTTGTTTGGCCATAGCAACAACAACGAAACAACCAAAGACACAACATTACACATACTTTGTCCGAAGTAGCTGACGTATACGTGTGGCACATAACCCCATGTTTGCCATATCAACAGCAACGACACAGCCAAACACACAACATCACACATACTTTGTACGAAGTAGCTGACGTATTAGTGTGTCACCATAACGTCGACTGCGCAAGCTCATGGGCTTGCAAATGAAATTTTGCGTGGCTCTGCTTTATATCTCCGTTCAACAACACCAACAGACACATGTACATACATCCATTATTATGTTATTACACACGCTATAGACACAATTTCGTTTGCCTCACCCCTGCCACACCACTCTGTCATTGCTCTCTTGCTCGCTCATTTTTGTTTAACACGTCATTATTCTCTTTCGGTGTGTTTTAGCAGCAGCATAAAATCTGGTTTTAGCAGCAGCATAAAATCTGGTTTTAGCAGCAGCAGAAAACCTGTCTGTGTGTTGTTTGCCTGTGTTGACTTTGATAGATTTAGTCCCTATACGCCGCTATGGATGTTAACACATCAAAAAGTTGAAGTCCTGATTCGGCGCTTTGAGAGCTTCCGTACAGCCATACCAGACTGTAACGTCGAACTCCATCCAATTGTGATTGGTGATATTTTTAAAGAGCAAATTGCCTTAGACATCATCGTGCGTGGTGAATGGTTATGAGTTCTTTAAACTTGTAGTCGCCAAAGTCAGCGACAACACTGAAAAAATAAAACTCATAAAAGTTCATATTATCTGTTCATAGACCTTTCTTTCATTAATTTGTATCAACAAATTTTATAAACTTATGAATAATCCTGTAAATATGATGAATATCTTCACAACTATATACAGTGTCACCTCACTTAACGCAACCCTCGATAAACGCAACTCCTCGATTATTGCAACTCGTAAATCTTTGCATTGTTGACTCAGTTAACGCAACTATTCAAAACAAAAACCTCGGTTATCGCAACTTATACTTTTTTTTACTGAAATTGCTTTTAACTGTTACTGCTGCCTAAAACTATTGTGTTTGAAATTAATTGTGAACTTACCCCTATTACAAGAATACTGAAATATGAGTGATGCGGTTGTTTTTTTTTATAGATATGTACTCGGTTGAAAGAATATCTTTTCGTGAAAGATTGTTATATTTGTACTGAATAAAATGCCGGTTATTACAAAATTTATAAAACTTTCAATAAAACAAGAAAGTGATATTCTTAATAAACTTGATAGGTGCATATCTGTTCAAGTGATTTACGATGAATATAATGTGCAAATTAGTTGCAAATGCTGAATCTGGGCCAGGCAAGCGTCTTGCAATAAGAGCTTGTGAATATCCAAAAATGGAAAAGGCTTTGTACAAGTGGTTTATGAAGCAAAGACGCAGAAACGTTCCAGTTTCTGCTGAAATCTTAAAGTCTAAAGCGTGCCAATTCCATAGTGAAATTACAGACGAGCCAGGAGATTTTAATGGTAGCAACGGTTGGATTGCTAGCTTTAAGAAACGCCACGGTATACGGCTGCTAAAAATTTGTGGTGATAAACTTTCAAATAAACCAGCTCTTATAGATTCATTTGTGGATAAATTTCAAGATAAAATAAAAGTTCTTGGATTAACGCTGGACCAAATTTATAATGCAGAAGAATCGACTCTAATTACTATTCAACTGTAGAAGAAATTGAAAGCGAAGACGAGCTTGAAAATTTTGACATTACCCCAGCGTTTCCCAAAATTAAATATCTGAATTCTATTGATTCTTTTAAAATTTCCCTTCAATGGGCCGAGAAAAATGGAATAGCTTTAAAAGACATTATGCTTCTTCAAAATCTTCGTGAAATTGCAGTGCAGAAAAATATTTCATATAATAAAACACCGGCAAAACTGTCTGACTTTTCTGATTGATTTTTTAATGTTAAATTTACAAATTTACTAATGAATTTATTTTAAAAATAAATGATTTAAATGTGTGATAAAATTTGATTTTTCAATTTAAACCATAAAAGAGAACCAACACCCTAAAAAATGGTGACTCGGTTATCGCAACAACCTCAGTTTTCGCAACGGGCAAAATTTTTATTAGTTGCGTTAAGCGAGGTTGTATTGTAATTATCGATTCATTGTTAAAGTTCGTAAATCCGGTAATTTGGTCATAAATTAGGTTACGCAATCACAAATGTTTTTATCTGGCTTTGGAAATCATTTGCGTACTGAAAAATACTCACTGCATTTAGAAATATCCATAGCTTGATGTTTGTTTCATTAGCATCATTCTGAACAACCACTGATGAGGGTTTGCATCTAGACCCTAAATGGGGTAATTCATTAAATTTGAGGAACTTTTTCTGAAAATATATCAAGTTGAGAAAAAGTTAGTAACCATTTCAAAACATTTTTTGAAAAAGAAAAACAAAGAAAAATTCATTAAAATTAGAAACAGTTTCGTTACCGTTATGTACGATTTCATGAAAAGGCAACCAAAGAAGAGTTTCATTAAATATATGATTGTTCCATTAGGTTTCTGAAAGTTACATAGAATTTGATATTTTATGAAAAGATTCATAATATTAATGAATTTATTCTTTGGTTGCTTTTTCACGAAAAAGTTTATTACGAGGTGTACTTTTTCCTTAACAATATGTAACTAAAATTTTGAGTATGTGAATAAAATTACCAGTTCCAATAGTTCCTCACCGTCGCACAGTGAGACAGAATGCCAAATTTATGGTCAAAAGTCGAAAACGAAGTCAATTCGTGTAAAAGCCTGTGCTCTGGGGGTTTTGGGGTCGCTGATTACGAATCTGAAGTCAAAATTTGAAAAATGCAATGATTTCAGTTGGTTACGTACAACTTTAGAAAGCAGAATCACTTGATTCACCATCAGTAGATTCAACTGGAAAAAAGCTTGAGCTCTCCTCACTTGTTGAAATGCTTGGCGCAGTTAAAAACAGAACTTCTTCTGGCAGCAATGATTTCAACTTTTTACAATGTAGGTACAATGTCAGATAATAATAGAAGACATGAAAAAATTAATTTTTCAGTTAATGTATGAGAAATTCGTACTACAAGCTTATAGCGTAGACAGACGACAGCGTAAGCAGTCTTAATTCAAATTAACTTGTGAATTATCACCGTCCCAATGTGTATTAGCTTTGGCGTAAATGCATGGAATCAGAGTGCATTTATACTGCATTTAGGTATTTCAATATGGCAACACCGTCGACAATCAATCAGCTCAAGATGTATCTATACATAGAGGTGATAGCCGGAACACAGTGGAAGTGGAACTTTCTTGTGTGTGTTGTTTGGTTTGTTGATTTTATGTACTGATGCTTGACACCGCTGAAGTGGATGTTATTGCAACAACACCACCAGCTATCACCATGTATTTGATACATCTTGAATCAGCTGTTGTCAAATTGTTTGCTATCGTCAATTGAAAATGGATTCAAAGTTAGCAAAGGTGAGTTATTTTAATTGATTTTTGCAAAAAAAATGGGAAATATTTAAAATCGAAACGCATTTTTTCCATTTAAAGATTTCCAAGGGAAAGAAGAATAGCACCAACAGAATAGCTGCTAATCGTATTTTCCGCCTTCTATCCATTTGATTTCGATGTAAAAGTCCAAAAAATTACTTGACAAACAAACAGTTGTTTACAAACAAACAGCTGTTTACTGAATGCAAAAACTGTCGTCTGTCAGGGCAAAATGATAATTCACATTAGTGAGCTTTTAATGAAAATTAACGCTGTCGTCTGTCTACGCTATTACAAATGAAAATGGTTATTTTTTGTTGGAAATAATAGACAATTCAGTTTCAACACACACTCACTGGCATGACTAGTTTCGAACTCCGTGACAAGTTCATCATCAGATGCCTATCTACTGTGCCTGAATTGATACCATCGGTTGATCATCAATCGTATACAGACAAACTCAATTCTGCAAATTCCCATGTGCGATTTAGTATCGATCGAAGATACCTATGTATCAACAAACACTGAAAGGCCTACAAATCCAACAGACAGAATTTTTCCACTACAAGAGAGTAAGAGAGAGAGTAGAGAAGTACTAGGGTTTCACTCGTTTTGTTTGTTGGCATTTGAGTGAAGAGAAATTTTGATCGTCTACTTATACATCGTTTTTGTCCACGACGTTCTTCATTGCCTCATGCGTTCTCGCATTGCTGCAGTGCTTTGAGGTGAGTTTTAATCAATATCACAGAGTTGTACTTTTTCGTGGTATAGCATTTTTGAAGACCGTGCTAGTATCAGTTACGTTTTTAATGACCGATTTTTGTTAGTTTGTTGGTAAATGTATGAGAAAAAAATGTCCATGACATCTAAGCTTGTACATAGTAGGAAGTTCTCATACATTAACCAAAAAACTAACAAAAATCGGTTATAAAAAATCAAATTCAAATAAACGTTCTAAAGTAAACAAATTGAAAAAATTGGTAATATTTTGTAAGTTTTTTTTTTTGAAAATTCTGGTAATTGAAACATTATCTCTGTGGCAACCGCGATCATGGTACAAACAAATGGTAGAAGCATTAGCCCAGCTGATTTGAACTTTTTCTGGAGTGAGTTTTTCTCTTATGTTAAAATTTTGCTTTTACTTTTGTTTGTTTACAACCATGTCTGCTGTTGTTGAAATGTGTTCTTAGTAAAAATCACATAAAAACGTTTTAATTTTCTAACTTAAGAACTTTCAAAATATCAAATACAACACACGCATTTTGGAAATTGCACTATTCCCAATTTTGTATACATTTTGATTATTTTTCAATTAGCTGAGTTGACACAATGCAGGCACCGAGCATAACCAAAATGCCTGTTGTTTTTGGATTGTTGTATTTGTTGTCGTACTGCATCTACCATTATATTTCTACCATGAATAGTATAGAGAACTTATTGCACTCTTTTTCCGCTTTCATGTAGAGAGTCTGAGTAAAAGAGCATAAACGAGTCTTATTCTCTTTATAGAATATTTCAATATACTTATAAATGCACCATTTCGACACTGTTATTACATGAAACAATACAAAATGCATAAATGTTTCGAAAGGCATCAATGTTTCTATTCTATACCATACTATTCAATACTCTTTGGCGAGGACGACCTGCTTGTTTGTTCGCTGCCGCTACATCAATACCATTATACTTATTTTCAGGCAGAGACTATTGTTGTACAACGACCATGTATGTGACGCTAACGCTGTGTATTGTTTGCATGTGTTCACCTTGATAGATTACCCTACCCGTGTCTATAGATGTTAACACATCAAAAAGACTAAAGTAGAAATACCTTGGAACTGATAGTATTTTTCTTGTAGGTATTGTCGAGTGAAACAAGAATCTGCTTGTGAAAGTTCCCAAACACCCCCACAACTGGAAGGCGATCAGTCCTATTCTTTCCTGTAATATCTTCCAGTATTTTGCCGTCCCAATGTACTACAAAAAATGTTACTTCCTTCAACTGTAATGAAAACATATGCATATTAGTGTTGATAATAAATTAAATTTAAAAGAGTAACATTACATGTAGGATTTTCTTTATAAAATCAGCATCAGTGAAGGTGGGAAATGCCTCACCGAAACATTCTGTACACCGAGGCTCCAAATCTTTGGGGGCCCATAAAAAAAGTGCAAGACTTTGGGCAAAACTGGGAGACACGGGTCTTTGTTTGGTCTTTTATCACGTAGTGGTGTCCGTATATGGTTATATTTCCATGACTTAAAAACTACACACAGTGTAATTCACGATACCGAATGCATTCATAACAAAATTAACTACAACGCGCAATATGATAAATTTCGAACAAAAATTTGAGTTAGTCCAATTATATAAATATCTCAGGGTTCATATAGACCAAAACTTTAAATGGAAACCGCATGTCTATCATCTACATAAGAAACTTCAGAAATCTTTAGATATGCTTTTCCATCTCACTATCCACACACTGCTGCATACGTTTTCTGAAGTTTTCATGAACTCTAACAAGCATGTCGACTGGTATTCTGCCAATTTCAGCCTCAATATTGTTAATTAGGTCTTCCAAGCTGTTGGGACGGTTGATATACACCTTCAACTTCAGGTAACTCCAAAGGAAAAAATCGCATGCGGCTAAGTCTGGTGAGCGTGCCGGCCAGTTCACCCCTCAAAGAGATAAGCCGTCTAGGAAACATTTGCCACAAACAATTTTTGGTAACCCTCGCTGTGTGTGCAGTAGCACCATCTTGTTGGAACCATATATCCTCTAATTGCATTGCCTCAAGAGCCGGCTGAAAAAAATCCTGTATCATAGTCAAGTACCGTTCGGAGTTCACAGTTACGCAAGACGGTTATCCTGGAAAAAGAAAGGGCCAATGAAGCCAACTTGTGATATGGCGCACCACACAGTGACGCGGTCCGAATGCAGAGGTCTCTGGGGTTTGTTTCACTCCAGTACCGCATATTTTGTTTGTTTACACACCCGCTGCACTGCAATGATCGAGTGTGCTTTGTCCAATGCATGATGGCAACTGAAAGTCAGACGAATACAAATCTCCCGTCAGCCTCTATAAACCACGCGCACTCTCCATTCTCTTCGACCAACAGTGCCGCCACCGCCTGCAGTGGAAAAAAGCAAATTACCGCGCTCCACCCTGTATCACGTGCATTAGTCTGTTTAGAAAGAGAGACTCCAGTACTTTACCAAGAATTGGTAGTAAACTGATTGGACGGTATGAGGACACGTGTTCTGGAGTTTTACCCGGTTTAAGTCTCATTGTGATTTCCGCCACTTCCACTGAGATGGGAAAAAGCAGCGTTACAGACAAGCCTTATAGACATATGTTAAGAGAGAGATACCTGCTTCAGGGTATTTTTTGAGAGTTTTCGGAGTAATGATGTCATAACCTATAGCCTTATTAGGTTTTCGTATAAGTTTTTGTATAACTTCTTTTACCTTAGATTTGGAGAATTTTATAATGGGCAAATAAAGTTGGTGAGTCTGATTTAGGAAGTTGGATATTTGTGATTGCATAGAGATATGGTTGGGACCAGTTTCGTTAGGAGTGAATACCACCGCCAAATGTTCTGCGAATCTAGCGGCCTTTTCGGTGTTATTTTTAGTCCAGCACTTGTCAGTTTTTCTTATGGGATTATTAGTTTTCGGTTGTTTTTGTATTCTACCAGTTCTCTTCCATAGAGAGTAATTTGATGCTTCAGTGGGATCTAGGTGCAATATTTCAGGCTCACATTGAGCTTCATCTTCACGTTGTAGTAAATTTTTAACCTAATATTTGTTGAAACACACAAATAAACTTGTGTATAAATGGATGTGTAAAAAAAACTGTTGTACAAATGGTTGTGTAAAACCCCGAGTTGTGGTTTCGGAGCCGGAGCGAAGCCATGGATTTTGATATTGGTGGAGCAGGAGTCGTTCAATATTGGTTGGAATTTTTGGAAATCCAAAACCAAGTCTCATAGACAATAAACTGTAAAGATTCAGGTAAATGTATTGCATTTTGTGTCGTTCTTTATGAATTATTTGGTGTAACAAAGGACAAATTATTAAAAGCTAAAAAAAAATTTGGCGGACATAAAATGTTGATTCCATTTCAGCATTTCTCCTTGAATGGTCTCATAAGGGTTTCGCCTCTACAGGAATGTGACTGAACAAAACTCCTAAGTACTTGTCATTTTTGACAACTGCCGAGTTTCTTCGATATTGTGTATCGCAGGATGGATGAACAAATCGAATGAGTTTGAAAATAAATTGTCTGGTAGAAAACTGCGGTGAAGTTTCGAATCGAGTTTAGTCTTGCTTCGTGTACTCGAAGATTGTTTGTGGTTTGCTCAGCTATGTACATAGAGAATATTCCAACCCGTTTTTTTCGTGGGCGGTTTATGTGTAAGTTGTGTGAGGGAGACCTAACTTCGTTCCAAAAGTGAGATTGCCTCATTTGTGTTTACCGGAAGTTGTGGCCGGTCGACTAACAGTGATCACTTTATATTAAACACAGCTGTAAAAGTGAAAACGTTGATATGTCGAGTTGTAATATTTGTATTTGATTATTTGTAGTCAATTACACTTAAGGCCAGTTTTTAACTGGGTAGTTAACTATCGGATTACTTAATCTTAATTCTAAGTTAATTAGAGGTTAACTTTGCATTTTGTTTTTCAGTGGTGAGTAAATGACCCCTTTCACACTCGGCAAGTTACTTGCGCAAGTCTTGGTTTGTTGATGACAGAGATAGGGTCGGGTTAGGGGAATAAATTTGAGGTACAGACTTGCTTGTACTCGGAAAGTTGAAAAACTGACTTGCGCAAGTAACTTGCCGAGTGTGAAAGGGGTCAATGTAAGTCGCCATATTGTCAACTAATATGGCAACCCTTGTATTCTTATAGGAAAAAACGTGTGTTTTGGGATAAATACCAAAACAACAAAGGGGAACAAATAAAATGGAATTATGTAAAATAAAAAGAATTATGTAAAATAGATGCATAAAATCGAAGTCATTTTAACAAAAATGTGTAAAAAACTATATAGGAGCAACAATTTAACGATCTAGACTCAACGTACTTATGTGTACAAATACGGAAATCTGAAACTATGTATTTTATACAATCTTCATTTCTCACTTTGACAGTCAGTAATTTGATTGTCAAAATAATATGGTTCTGGCTATAAGTTAACCAACCAACATTGGGTGGTTAAATCATAGTTAAACAATGACTAAAAAACACAATTCGATGTTTAACCACAATTTAACTAAGAAACGGAGATCACCACTGACTGAAAAACTGGCCATTAGACGTGCTTAAACTGATAAACGCTTATCAAACACTTGTGTAAACACTTTCAAATATCGCTCTGTTACATTCATAGCAACGTAGTTCGACATTAGTTGTATAAAAATCGAAGATTTTTCATGCCAGAATGTCAGTTATTGCTGCGGTACAGAAGGCTGCCCACTAGTGTTAACGAAATTTGTTGTAATGTCTGCGAAATATATCGTTGCCTTGTTATTGATCTCCGTCCTGGCACTGAACGTAGCCCGTTCTCAGCCACTCGAAGACCAGGCTAAATGTCCCTCTATTTGTACCATGGAATACATGCCGGTATGTGCAACCTTCGAGGATGGATCAACACTGGAGTTTGCCAATAAATGCCAGAGTAACGTTTCAGCCTGTCAGAGAAGTCTGAGTAAGTAAAATGTTTTTTGTTTTGATTTTGATGATTTTTGTAATTCCATATTTCAATTTCCTTTTACAGATATTGTGACTCTTAAAGTTGGTGGCTGTGGAGAAACGGAATAAATTTAGGAAGGATAACGAAACATATTCAACGACGCTACACAAATTGACAAAAATAAAAAAATTTGAGATTAATAAAAATGTCTTTCCATAATTGGGAAATTTCAAAACGAAAATATGGCTTTCCTATTTTAATAGAGAAAAGATTAAAAGTAAAATGGGAATGTGTTTTTTAAATCAGGAAATTTTGCTATTTAGATATTCCCTGTTAGAACATTTGATATAAAATATTCAAGAATATTCAATATTCAAGGAACCGTTGATTTTCTTGCATTTACTCCTTCTAATGTTTAATTTTTGAGGTGGAATGCGCTGAATTTGGGACAGTTCGAAGATTTTTTTCGCTTATCCTGAGGTGCTAAAGCTGTGTAGGAATTTGGGACAGTTCGAAGATTTTTTTTCTCTTGTCCTGAGGTGCAAAAGCTGTGTTGGTATCTCGTTTGCAATGCACGGTGATACATCGTAATTCTTAGAGCCGATTTTGAGAAAAACAAGTTTTTCTGGACTATAATTTGTCTGGACAGAATACATGTATTAATGAAAAATTTGGGAAATTAAGGATTTTTATCGGACATCTTCAGGGTGAAGGATGGTTATATGATTAAACCCAACTTGTTTTGACATTGTCGAACGCTCAAAACTTACCATGAATACTCTCCGAAATAGTAATTCGACTCCAAAGAACTGGATTTGTGAGGCAAAAATGAAATTACTGGAAAACTGGTATCCTTGAAATTGTTTTATTTTCTCGACAACTATTGTTAAATTTTTCTACAAAACACACTTCTGAACACTTTGAAAGAAGGTATGTGAGAACAACTAATAACATAAAACAAATAATAACATGAAAACAAACAATAACATGAAATCAAAATTACTCATTTTTCGTCTGCCAATAACTGGCCAGTTACAAATGAACGCTGTTATATTCCTGGACCGCAGTCAGTAATTTCTTACCATAATGGGGATGGCTTTTCCCAATTTTATATTTTTTCCAGGTCACTTTAAAATCGTGGTGCACATATTCCATGGCCTGTTCGCAAAAAATCTTAATCCTTTTTTTGGTTTTTGCACAAAACTCAGGAACATGAAAAACTACAGCGTGGACGTTTGGGGTTACATGAATCCGAAGATCAAGATAGCCTTTTTTGAACATTGCCATCGCTTCCAAGTGGTTTGATTTCAGATCATTTGAAAAACACGATTCAACTACTTCTCTAAAATCTTGGAAACATTTGACATCATTCAAGCATTCCGGTCTACAAATTTCGCGCAAAAATCTCTGTTTTCTACAACAGCAGTTTGCACGAATTACCCACCAAGGCAGGAGCCCCCTAACACAAAGTGTTGGGTGGCATTGCACATTTTTGCCCATTTCTGACACTCGACATCGTACTCTTCTTTCATCCGATTGTACAGAGTATTCACAACACCGAGCATTAAATGCAATTCAGGCGGTGCAATGATATCAAGGATTTGTCTCGTGTCATTCGTGCCTCTTGACAGAATGGGCGCATTTGAACAGTTTCTGTATTTTTTAGCAAGAGACTTTTTGAAGTTAATTTTCTCCCACTTCACACAGTTTTTTCGGCAATTGTCCATCGCTCTTTTTTCACCGCATGTATTCAAGTTTTCTTTACCAGCAAAGCACTGGGTACATGGTATGCTTCTTGAATTAGACATGGTTCCCACTAATATAACGGGTTTTTCAATAAGAGCGCTACAAAAGTTTTTTTTTTAAATATAACAAAACCGGTTGTATATACCATTGAAATTCTTTATTCCTGTGAAAGTACGTTCGATGCCATTATGTATGGAACTCGATTTCTTCTGCATGGCCACCACGGGCACGCATGCAGAAGTCCTGACGCTGAACCCAATTTTCGACGGTTTTCAAGCATAAATCGGCCAAGACCATAGACTTGACGTAGCTCCACAGGAAATAATCTAACGGCGTCAACTCGCACGACCGAGGCGGCCAATCGACTGGGCCATTTCGTGAGATAACACTTTCACCAAACTTGGTTTCCAATAAATTGATTGTGGCATTCCCTGTGTGGCTTGTGGCGCCGTCCTGTTGGAACCACGTGTCCTCCAAGTCCATATTATCCAATAGGGCCAAAAATAGTCGGTTATCATTGAACGGTTGCGATTCGCATTCACAGTAATGTGCCGGTCTTGATCATCACGGAAGAAGTACGGCCCAATGACGCCGCCGGCCCATAAACCGCACCAAACCGTAATTTTTTCGGGATGCAATGATGACTCATAGATTACGTGTGGATTGCTGTCTGACCAATAAACGTATATTTTGCTTATTGACGAAGCCATTCAGCCAGAAATGAGCCTCATCGCTGAAGATGATTTTCCGATGAAAATCCGAATCATTTTCAAGTTGTTGCCCAGCCCAATTCACGAACATATGACGCTAATGGTGGTCAAGCGGCTTCAGTTCTTGCGTCAATTTGATCTTGTAAGGTTGTAGGCCAAGGTTCTAGGTTGTTCTAGTTGTTCTAAACCGGTACAAATATATATTTTACCGGTACAAATTATATTTTAGAAAATCATTGTTTTGGAACAATGTTTAGAGCAACTAGAACAACCGCAAAAAAATTGTTTTCCAAAAATGGGGTGCAACTTTAAAATTGGTTTTTTTTCGATTTACCGGTACAAATTATATTTTAGAAAATCATCGTTTTGGAACAATGTTTAGAACAACTAGAACAACCCAGAACAACCGCAAAAATTTCGTTTTTCCAAAAATGCGGTGCAAAGTTTAATATTGGTTTTTTTTCGATTTACCAGTACAAATTATATTTTAGAAAATCATCGTTTTGGAACATTGTAGAACAATCCTAGAACAATTCAGAACAATCTTCAAAAATATTTATTTCCAAAAATGGGGGGCTAACTTCGCACACCTTAGTTTCTCGGTGTTTAATATAACTCATTACCAGATTATGACTTCGTCCTATTTTTTTTTTACCGATTCTTCGATTAGAATATTTTCCAGAGTGATAACATTAGTTTGAACCATTTCCGATGAATTTAAACTAATTTTCCCACCCATTTTGATTTGATTATATACTGTTACGAAGTTTTACTTTAATTTTATTTAGGTTTCATAAATCTTTATCGCAGCGGACGATTTATTTCAGAAAAAGCTGACTGTGGATCTATTCTGGTGAACCAGGTACGAATGCTAATATCCTAAGATTATTTCAAACAGAGAGAATAAAGTACCGTTACAATGAAGGTGGAATAGGTTTGTGATGTTTTAAATAATCAGTGTTACCTCTTTTATGTGTCTTAAAAAGTAGAGTCGATATTACCTCCCCCATCTCTGCATAGTAGGCATTATATCTTCAACATTTTGTTGGTTCCATCCTGATGAAACACAGTGTATGTAGGTGTTATAATGTAAACATGGTTTAAGAAACTGCAAATTTATTATCGATTATTGATAACAACACAAAACATGTATATACCATCTCTAACAATAAGAAATAAATGAATCTCAGTAAATACTTCAACGCAATCGGGTCGTTTTGATTACAACAGTAGGCATGAATTTGTTTTAGCACTAGAGCTGTGTAGATGACTTTGATTTTAATAAAATTTTAAATTAGAAAATCACAAAACTTTGCAGCTAAAACAACTAGAGTTAATGGAAATGGATGAAGATCAGGCATACTAAATAACGCAGCTTGCTTAAAATTGTACACTGGTCTTTAAAGGGGCCGTAGTTGACAGGAGCAGTGTTGATTTCTGATTAACTACGAGGGAAAATCAAAAGGTCGCATAGCTCCCAAACTGCCCTCTAAACAAGCCCATGCTGCACGAGAACGAGTGCGTTGTTTGTTTTCTTCTTTGCTCGTGATCTCGAGCTAAAGTCAGCAATTTTTAAAATTCATGAAGTCGACCTACCCCTCCATTATATCATAACTGTCAGACACTGACAAAAGTTAGAATGTATAAAGATTTTGCCGATGTTTATGATACTTCCCACATTTTCAACCACTCAAATTAAAAAAAAAAAAACAAGGAGTGTTCGAACTCACGGGTGATGTGTTAACACTTTTTTGTTACACGCCACCTGTTCGATTTCTATGAACACATTAGTAAATTTTACATTGGAAAGTAAAAAACAGCGTTCAATCATATGATGACGTTACATTTAAATAATATTAATACTTACAATTATTTAAAAACAAGTGCAAGCACATGCATATGTCATTAAGCCTGTTTTTTATTCCCTGACAAACTAATTTTTCGACCACTTTGTATGTGGAGCTAAGCGATTTTAAGCGGCACCTCATACAAAGTCGTCGACAAATTAGAAACAAACAGTTTTATTATTTTCTTGTTTAATACTTTTTGTTTTATTCCCACAAAAAACAAAGAGAATGCAAAGCAACAGACACATGTATGTACATTAAGGCGGGTTAATTTTTTTTTGATGAAGCGTATAGCAAAAACGTTATCAATAATTTGAGAAATTTTGCTCAAGAGACTATAGCTCTAAGTCGGATTTGGAGCCCCCCAAAATTGCAAAATAAATATTTTATGGAAAAATGGGAATGTCCGTGGAGGTGGAAAGTTTCTGATAGCCATTCACTTGGGAGTGCCCAGAAATGATTCCTTCATTGGGCAGTCCAAGCAGCTCACTACTTCCACGCAGTATGTCCTGGGCAATGGATTTATCGGAAACCTCCGTTAGCTAGCTAGAGTGAGAAGGCGAAAATAAATAAGCAGCCTGATTTGGTTATGCGATCACTGATGTGTCTCAGGCTTAGTAGGTGACTGATGTCACTGAAGCTCATCAAGCTATCGGACATATTCTTTTGTCCTTTAGAAGGCGGATGAGCCAAACATATGCGCCAACGGCGGATAAAAAAACAAAAAGAAGAAAATCCAGGTTCAACATATCGCATCCTGGTCAGCGTCTGATCCATAATGGGTGGCTGCGTCAAATTATCCTTGCAGTAGGTAAAATGCAAAAACCCGGTGGACTGGGTTTGCCTCCCGCCACCGTTCATAATGGCAATGAAAATACAAAAACGAAACAGAAAACATAAACATCCGCTATATGTTGACAACCCCCGCAAACTTTATAAGGACCACGATTTACGGATATGCACCTGGAATGTAGGAACTCTATATAGATCCGGTGCAAATATTCAATTGGCAGATGTCCTCGAAAGTTATAAGGCTGACATTACCGCAATCCAGGAAATGCGATGGACAGGACATGGCTGCACAAGAAAAAGAAACTGAGATATATCCTACAGTTGCCATGAAAAAATACACGAATTTGGTTGCGGATTTGTAGTTGGCAGAAGACTGCGACATCTAGTCTCTAGGTTCAATCCTGTGAGTGAACGAATAGCCACAATCCGCATAAAAGCGAAATATTTTTATATTTCCCTAATTTGTGTGCATGCCCCGACAGAAGAGAAAGATGATGATGCCAAAGACATATTCTATGAGCTCCTAGAGGAAACGTATGACCGCTGCCCTGGCCATGACATTAAGATTGTACTAAGAGATTTTAATGGCAAAGTAGGAAGGGAGAATGTGTTTAATCCAACTATTGGCAATTTCAGTCTACATGCTGACAGTTCCGACAACGGTATGAGACTGATTGACTTTGCCGCGGCAAAAAACATGGTAATTAGTGGTACAAGATTCAAGCATAAAAACATCCGCAAGGCTACTTGGGTATCCCCTAATCAAAGAACTAAGAACCAAATTGATCATATGGTAATTGATGGAAGGCAGTCATCCAGTGTAATGGACGTACGAGTGATCAGAGGAGCTAACATCGATTCTGATCCCTACCTGGTAGCAGCAAAGGTTCGCACAAGATTAAGTAGAGCGAAAATCGTACGAAACCAGACGCAGAGGAAGCTGGACATCGGAAAGCTGCAATTACCAGAGGTAGCCACAGCCTACTCAAGGAAGATCTCGCAACTTTTGGCACAGAACCCACCCGCTCCCGATGACGATTCTGATGCGCAGTGGAAACCCATTTCCGACTCTATAAAAACTGACGCAACACCCGTACTTGTTTTCGAAAAACCGCTTCGCAATAAACCGTGGTACGATGAAGAGTTACGCATAGCAAATGACGAAAGGAACGCTGCACGTATGGTAATGCTTCAGTCAATTGCAACGCGAGCTGCAACTGAGCGGAATAGGGAGAAGAGAAAGGAGGTAAACCGTCTCTTTAGGCGTAAGAAACGGCAGTGGAGAAAGCGCGAGAGTGAGAAAATTGAGACATACAGAAGGAAGAACGAAGCCCGAAAATTCTACCAAAAAGTTAAGAACGGAACTAATGGACATGGTTCAGGGCCCCCGTTCTGTAAAGATAAGGACGGAAATCTCGTCGCAGATGTGCAGAGCATGTTGAGAATATGGAGAGAGCATTTCTCCGCGCTACTAGTACCTGAAATATCCAATGACGATGGGACAATCGATCACAACATGGACGGCGACGTCTTTTGCCCCCTCCTAACCAAGACGAGGTCAGAACAGCTATTGCCCGGCTTAAGAACAACAAAGCCGCAGGACGCGATGGATTCCCGGCGGAGCTGTTTAAAGCTGGCGACGTCTTTTGCCCCCTCCTTCCCAAGACGAGGTCAGAACAGCATTGCCGAAGCAGGATGACCTTGACGAACACAAAATCCTCAGTGAAAATTGGTAAGGATCTTACCGAACCTTTCGAAACTGAGTGAGGCTTCTCGCAAGGCGACACCCTATCGTGCGATCTCTTTAACATCTTAATGGAGATCATTATGAGAAAAGCTGCAGTCAACATGAATAAAACCATCAGCAGCAAAAGTCACATGCTGCTCGCGTATGCTGATGATATAGATATAATTGGGCGCACAATTAGAGAAGTTACTGTGGTTTTTTCGAGAATTGAGAAGGAGTCAGCAAAAGTGGGTCTGACGGTAAATGAGGACAAAACAAAATTAATGGTTTCAACGAGCAGAGCCTCCACGTGATTAGACCAGAGCACGAAAGTTGATAACCGATATAATTTCGAGGTAGTGGACGAATTTGTATACCTCGGATCTGCCGTAAAAAAAAACGACAACGTCAGCCTTGAGATCAAGCGGAGAATTGTAGTTGCGTATAGATGTTATTTTTGGCTAAGAAAGCACTTTAGAGATAAAGCCCTCTCGCGAGTAACAAAAGCCCAGTTCTACCTGACTCTCATTCAACCTGTCTTGCTTTATGGCGCAGAATCCTGGGTCTTAGCGAAAGCAGATGAAACATGTGAGGGTGTTTCGAGAGAAAAATACTCCGGAAGATTTATGGCCCTATAGTGTACAACGGCGAGTATCGGCGACGCATGAACCATGAGGTTTATGAGCTTTATCCCGACATCGACAGAGTTAAGCGAATCAAGATAACCCGATTGCTCTGGCTAGGACATATCAGTGGTATAGACTAAGACGAACCAGCACGGAGGGGTTTCGAAACCGAACTCGAAGGAAGACGAAAAATAGGAAGACCAAGACTCCGTTGGAGGGATCAAGTTGACGAATCCCTGCGTACAGTTGGTATTGCCAACTAGAGAGATAAGGGAAAAGATCGTACTGGTTGGCGAAATATGTTATCTTCGTTTTGTAATGTCCCTGACTCCCTGGGGTTGTTTGAGACTGGATAAATAAGTAAGTAAGTAAGTTGTGGTTGCAACATGTGTTTTAAGTCAGGGTAATGCTATTAATTATTGGAAAGATTAAACTAAAAGTTATACGCCACTTAACAACGCCACCGCGCCGATTTCTACGTAATCAGGCGGCGGCGCGACAAAAAATTCAAAAGTCAGTGGCGGCGGCGTAAAGGTCTAGCATGGATTGAGTACCAAAAATTGCAAAAATTCCACATGAAATTGACATTTGCAATTCCAAGTTCAAAAATATTGAAAAAGCCCAGGTAAATTAGTGGATGCAGAATTTGGTATTCAGTAGTCGAAGTTGGAGCCGGAAGCATCATAAGGTGCAAGCGACTATTTGAAATACCACAACCCCAGTTTGTTTTGAAATCGCTGCGAATGGTTGCAAAACTTGTTAATAGTTGTTAAAAACAAATTAGAGATACAAATATAATTAATAACTCTGAATTAATACTTATACAATTTTATTGTTATTACTGCTGTTAAACCACTGTGCGCCTATTTAACCTTGCGCACCTACAACTCAAATTGCTATATAATTATGGGTGATTCCCAGTGAAACGTAGACAGTAATTAAAACATTTGTATTAAATCTGATTCAAATAAATAACTCGTTTTCACTGTATTAATATACAAAGTTTGTTCTGAGAACAGAGTACATACATACACACTTTCAGCTGGGAAAAGCTTTCGTGAAACAAGTTTCATTAGTAAATGTGCAACAAAATCTTAGAAATCCAATTGTATGACTGTAATTGAAATAATATTCTATAAATTAGAAGCAATTTGTTTCATTGTATACTCGGATTCAAAGCAGAACAGACGTTTTTTTATCTTCCAAGATGCTGTCGACAAAATTTATTTTTACTTTGGCTATCGTTGCTCTCATTGCAATCATTTTACCACAAACTGCAGTTGCGCAACGGAAGAATTGCCCTGTTGCTTGTCCCGCCAACTATAGTCCAGTTTGTGCAACATTGAAAAATGGTTCCAAAAGGGAATTTCCTAATCAATGCGCAAGTAATGCCGCTGCTTGCAGCCAAAATTTGCGTAAGTCAGAAAATTCAATTAAATATTCAATAGGATTTTAATACGAATTTTCACTACAATTTCAGCTATTGTACGTCTAACTCCAGGAACCTGTTGAAACCGCGTTGGAAAAACGCAAATCGATGATTTGAAAACAATTTTGAATTTGAATATCGTAATTGTACTAATGTAGTATAGTTGGATTAAATAAATTTTGAAATAAATACAAATTTCAGTTTCTTATGATAATAATATTAGCAATTGCCCTTTCAAGAGTTTTCAAAATAATAAAACGCTAAACATCTTTGAGGATTTTCCCGGAAAATGGACCATTCGTAATGAAAAATATTTCTTAGTATTAAAATGTGTGACATCTGACTGAACGTGGAGGTGGAATTTCCAATTTCGTTTGGAAGCGGCCAGAAATGTTTCCTCCATAGGACAGTACAAGCAGCTCACCACTTCCTAGAAGTATGTCCCGGGCAATGCCTTTATCGGAACTCTCTGGTAGATAGCTAGTGGAAGAAGGCGAAAGGAATGAGTTGCCTGATTAGTTATGCGATCACTGATGTGTCTCAGGCTAAATAGGTAGCCCTCACTGAAGTCCTTTGAATTAGCGGACATATTATTTTGTCCTTTGAAACCAGATATGCCAACATTACTGGCCAACGGTATATCAAAACTAAAGGAACAACAATCCAGTTTCGACACACTGCATTCTGGTCAGCGTCTGATCCACAGTGGGCGGCTGAAACATAATCATCCTGGCAGTAGGTAAAATACAAAACCACGGTGTGCTGGGCTTGCCTTCTGCCACCGTTATATTGTCAATGAAAATTCAAATTGAGAATGAGAAAAATAAAACCCCCTATTTGTTGACGATCCCCCGCAAACTTCATAAGGACCACGATTTACTGATAAGCACTTGGAATGTTAGAACGCTAGACAGATCCGGTGTCACTATCCAACTGTCAGATGTCGTCGAGAATTATAAGGCTGACATTACTGTCATCCAGGATATGCCATGGACAGGTCATGGCGGTACAAGGAAGAAGATGTGTGACATATGCTACAGCTGCAATGAGAAAAAGTATGAATTTGGTTGCGGATTTGTAGTTGGCAAAAGGCTGCGACCGACATCTGGTCTCAAGGTTCAACCCCGTGAGTGAATGTATAGCCACCATCCGCATAAAAGCGGAGTACTTTAAAATATGACTAATTTGTGTAAATGGTCCTTCGGAAGAAAAAGACGACGACACCCAGGACATGTTCTATGAGCACCTAGAGGAAACATACGACCGCTGCATTGGCCATGATATTAATATTGTTCTAGGTGATGTTAATGCTAAAGTCGGCAGGGAAATTCTCTTTGAACCAACCATCGGTAAATTCAGTCTACACGCCATCACTTCCGATAACGGAATGAGACTCTTAGGTTTTGTCACGGAGAAAAACATGGTTGTCAGTAGTATGAGATTCCAACATTAAGACATCCATAACGCCACTTAGACATGTCCCGCTCAACAGACGAAGATCTAGATTGATCACAAGAAGACACTCTCCTAGTGTAACGAAAGTACGAGTGACTCGAGGAGCTAATACTGATTCGGAACACTACCTGGTTGCATCAAAGGTTCGCACAAGATAGAGCAGAGCTAAAATCTTACGAAACCAGACAAAGAGTAACCTGCACATCGGAAAGCTGCAATTACTAGAGATAGCCATGGCCTGTGCAGAGAAGCTCACTCAGCTACTGGCGCAGAACACACCAACGGGTCATGATCTTGAAACGCAGTGGAAATACATTCCTCACTCCATTAAAAATGGCTGCAGAGGCCGTACTGGGTTATGATAATCTGCTTAAAGGCAAACCATGGTACGATGAAGAGTGTCGCAAGATAACTGATGGAAAGATCGCCCCACATATGGCAGTGCTTCAATCGGTAGCGATGGAGCGGTATAAGGAGATGAAGACACCCGTTTAATTAAGCTGAAAGAAACGTTATGGAAAAGCACGAGAGTAAGCAAACTGAATCTTACAAAAGGCATATTGAGGCCCGCAAATTCTACCGAAAAGTGCAGTCATACCACAGGCCATGAATCAGGATGCCTCTATTTTAGAGATATGGACGAGAATCTAGTCGCAGGGTGCCTCTCCTCGTACTTCATTGTGTGGGTTAGATCTTTGCCAATCTTTACTAAGGATTTTGTGTCGGTCAGTGTCAGTCGAGAAAGGCATGTCAGCTTAGCAGGAGTATCCAGCTCCGGCATAGCATCGTACAGTTTGCCTCGCATCAAGCTATCGAAGGCCATATATTCTACAAATTTACAAAGAAGTGATAGACGTCGATTTGTGTTCGTGGATTTTCCCCCAGATTTTATGTAACTTACGTGGAAGCATTCACGTGTTTCCCCCAAACCTCCACATACTTACGTGGAAACATATGCGTATTTTCTTCCAAACATAATAATATTTAGAAACTAATTATTCTTTCCTACATTCCATGAAGGAATTGGGGGAGAGCTTCTCACAACCAGTGAGTTGTGCGCTTAGTAGTTTTATACTCACTGATTGGGACCTACACTTTTACAAATGTCGAAAGAATGCATTCGCATAATTCAACTTTATGCGAACGACGACTCGAACGACAACTCGAAAGACAATTTCGAATACGTAAAGGGTAGTCAACACTGCGAATGGAAGTGTCAAATTCGGTCACTTGCTGTTTTGTTTACGAGTGGCACAGAAATACAAAAAGTAAAGGAAATCAAATAAATATGAATGGCAAATTATAGTCTGAAAAGGTCAACGATCCAGCAGCTGCAGGCACTAGTCCACCATATGAAAAAAAAAAACACAGAGTTTGCAGCGGAGTGCCGATTGTCGGAGCCAGCAAATTTTCGGTGGAGGAGGAATGGGGGAACATTTGGATTTAATTTTTTCAATTTGTTATATTACTTTTGTTTGTTTACTTTGTCTTGTTTGTTTTGCTTTACTTTTCACTGACAATCGGTATCAATAGATCGACAGGGTTGTATTCAATAGATCGACAGGGATGTATTTAAGGAAATTGTAATCAAATGAAAAATGTCGATCTGGCAATTCATAAATGCGTAATTACGTAACACGTACAAATTGACAGACGCAAGTGCATAAGAACGAATACTTAAGAGAAGAGAAACCCAAATTGTATCGAATTCGAGTGACTGTGTTTCGTTCGCTTATGTTTTCATTTGACATCGAGAAACAGGCTATTAATTAAAATATATAAAATAACCCATTTTACATTTACTTGCTGAATGCATTACTTTTTTTTATGAAATGAGAATCTGCTGCGTTTTTGCTTGTCCTTTCTTTGTTATCTCTCAAGTTTTTCTTTTCAGAAGGTTTCACCTATGCGTTGGTTATCACTATGCGTTGGTACACAAACAATGTACTTATATACAACTCTAGTTCATGCAAGACAGGCGTGTATTAATTATTGGTGTTTTTTTTTTTATTATATTTCATAATGGTACGCCCTCCCGATTTTGTCAGTAGAGGCTCGGGCAGAAAAAGGGATTCACGTTGTTGCCCTTTCCAGTTTCTTTCCTCAAAATCATTTTTCAATTTAGTTGCACACATAAGTATATTCGAAACACATACATAAAAGCCAAAGCAACATCACAAACCATTTAACCGTCCGAGCGTTTGTTTATTCCTTTTTCACTGATCAAGCGCTTTCCGATGTACCATTGATGACTGAATACATGAGATTAAAACGCAATACATCAGCCAAAATATGAAACACTGACTTACAAGACATAACCACTCGTGGCCCCTATTTTATTCTCTTGCTCTCGAGAGATTATAAACAGTGCAACAAACACGGCTGTGTTTATATCACAATCACAAATATATTTGGGTCGCAAATATATTAATCATTGTGTCTCAAACATGTAATATTGAATAGCAAACACAATGCGTTTGGGCACAAGTATATTGTATTTTTCGACAATCTCCAAACACATGTTATATTTACATTCAAACAACAAAAAATTACAGATTTTGCAACGTGTAGATCTTTCAAATACAAATAAAACACAATATTCGTTGATATCTCAAACGCAACTTATTTGATTAAATTTTTAGGTCTAGCCGGGCATAATGGAATGCCTTTAGATTGAATATATTTTGGCATTCGAAGTTATAAATAATAAAATATAACCAATACAGACTGGGATGGATTTATTAACCAGATTAGAGCGACAACTAAATTCCTAAAACAACTGCTGGGAATCCCACCATTTGACCAGCGTCATGCCAATTATTAACATTTTCCTGGGGTGGTAGTTAATATGGCTGTAATAGAACACATAAGTTACCGTTTAAGTTTAATAGAAAAATTTATAATAGTTTCACTTACGCAGATTTCTTAGACAAGCCCCTATAGTAGCGCTGCAAGGATTAGGGAATTCCTTCTTGGAACCATCTTTCAAGGTAGCACACACAGGTCTATATTCCATGGTACAAGCAGTAGGGCAGTTCCTCTGGGGTACTGCACCATCAGTTTGTGGCAAAGCCAATGCGATGATAGCCAAAATTGCTAAAGTTATTGCCAATTTCGATGACTGCATGTTGACAGATAAATCAGACGTCTACTGTATTCCGTAGTTAATCCCGTATTGGCGATGCAAAGTAAATCACTGCTGATTTATAGATTTCTTGTTGTCATTTTGTACAATGAATATTTGTCATATCGAAATGGATTTTACGTATATATATATATATCTGTATCTGTGTATAATAAAAAAATTGTGTACAATTTTTGTGGTTTTTCTAAAGAATTTGATTGCTGCTATATTCATTGTTTTCTTAAAATACACATTGCAAAATTATGGGAACACGCACACACTGTGCCATGTATAGATAAATTGTGTATAAGGCTGTGTAACTGGTTTTACGTGTGTTTTAAATGTAATCCCCTATAATACTGGACAATCTCGAGTTGATTGCGGAAACTTTACGGGGCGTAGATTTTTGCAATACATTAGCGTATCTTATATTCGATCGGTCGGATAGGGTTTATTCTATAATCAACAAGTGAGCAAAGGCATCGCTGATCATCATATTGCTGTCAGTTAAACCCAACCGTAAAAAAATAGACTTTCATATAAAGGGTTTTTCAACAAACGACGCCATATTTTTTTCGGCTCTTTTGACATTTCTCTTCAGTAAGGTTTGCCATTTCATCATGGAAAGATATACGAGCCAACAACGAGTCGAAATTATTAAAATTTACTAGCGAAATTTGGAGTCAGTGGCCTCAACTTTAAGAGCGCTACGTCCAATTTATGGTCGTCATAATCGTCCTACCAGATCAACAATTGAGCGTCTAGTGGAAAAATTTGAATCCACAGGCACAGTACAAAATGTTCCCGTGCCAGTGAGACAAAGAAGTGCCCGTAGTGTCGAGAATATTGCTGCGGCTGAGGCTTCAGTTCAAGAAAGCCCAAATTTGTCTCTCACACGTCGTTCTCAAGCGTTGGGCATCTCTGCGACGTCGTTGTGGCGAATTTTGCGAAAAGATCTTGGCCTACATCCTTACAATATCAAATTGACGCAAGAACTGAAGCCGCTTGACCACCATAAGCGTCGTATGTTCATGAATTGGGCTAAGCAACAACTTGAAAATGATTCGGATTTTCATCGGTAAATCATCTTCAGCGATGAGGCTCATTTCTGGCTGAATGGCTTCGTCAATAAGCAAAATATGCGTTATGGTCAGACAGCAATCCACACGTAATCCATTAGTGCTGCGACATCGACCTCAAAACATGGATGTTTTACAACATCGATGTTTCAAATAAGAGACATCGATGTCGATAAAACATCGACCTTGAAAATGATTTCAAGTATGTTTCATTTTTGGTGACTTTTTTTTTGAAATCGAGGTACCAAAATTTCATCAGAAGGGGGTAATTTACACCACTGGTCACAATCTGAGTTAGGCAGAAACATCGATGTTTCTTCGATCATCAATGCTTTTGCCGATGTTTTGTATTTGCTGAAATTCTCTTTTAGATATGTGTTATCAACATATAAATCACCCTTTTCCACGATATAAAGGCGAAAACTACAAAACTTGATTAAAATAAATAGTTTCCCATTAAATCCCATGTATAACCAGCTACGCATAATAGTGGTGGTTGGCGTCTGGCGGCGAGTAAATGGGCAAATATAAACAATTCTAGTTTATATTAATAATTTATGGTTTATATTTCCTTATATTAAAGCAATTTGTCACAATCGTCACACAGAAAAACATCGATGCAAACATCGATATAAACCATCGATGTTGGAAAAATATCAGCACTAACACATCGATGTTTTCAGAACATCGATGTCGATGTCGCAGCCCTATAATCCATGAGTCATTTGGTGCGGTTTATGGGCCGGCGGCGTCATTGGGCCGTATTTCTTCCGTGATGATCAAGACCGGCACATTACTGTGAATGCGAATCGCTACCGTTCAATGATAGCCGAATATTTTTGATCCCAATTGTATAATATGGACTTGGAGGACATGTGGTTCCAAGAGGACGGCGCCACGAGCCACACAGCGAATGCCACAATCAATTTATTGGAAACCAAGTTTGGTGAACGTGATATCTCACGAAATGGCCCAGTCGATTGACCGCCTCGGTCATGCGATTTGACGCCGTTAGATTATTTCCTGTGGGGCTACGTCATGTCTATGGTCTAAGCCAACAAGCTAGCGACGATTGATGAACTTCGTACGAATATCGAACGTGAAATTGCAGCAGTATCGGCCGATTTATGCTTGAAAACCGTCGAAAATTGGATTCGGCGTCTGGACTTCTGCAAGCGTGCCCGTGGTGGCCATCCAAAAGAAATCGAGTTCCATACATAATGGCATCGAACGTACTTTCACAGGAATAAAGAATTTCATTGGTATCTAAAACCGGTTTTGTTTTATTTAAAAAAACTTTTGTAGCGCTCTTATTGAAAAACCCGTTATCATCTTAGGCAGGGACTGCGGGATACATCACCAACGTCGGCCAGAGCCAAACATCAAAATGAGTTTGATAACTGCTTTGGCTGACGAACAGTCTTTTCCTTTACATGTGAACGCATGTAACTTTATTTTCACTACGGCATATAAACATCCCCATCGATGTGATGTATCGTGTCTTGCCCGCTTAAGATTCGGTTAGGGAAACAGAAAAATTTAATGCCAGGCAGTGAAGCATTTTTCAATGCCGCCTGTCATAAAATCGTCAGCCATAGGCTGCTGTGGGTAAATAGGTTAGGTTAAGTTGAGAAAACCCATCTAAGCCAGACAATCGACCTGCTGAGCGCTCTCCTTGTTGCTCGCCCATATCGTAAACAAGTATTCTTCATCTCAGAAACTCTGTGTTCTTTACGTAATTCCTCAGTTTTTTTCAGTCGACCCCCGTGAGAGTGTCAGGTCATTTAGAGTGTCCTTCTGAACATGTGTTGTCCTGGCCCTCGCGAAAGCCGGTCGTTGGCATAGGAAGTGTTTCATTGTTCGTCCATTCGCGGCCTACACTAACCAGATTCCGCGTACCCAAATCGGACTATTTGTGCTTGTAAGTGGAAGTGTCCAGTAAGTACCCCATCATCATTCTCAGTCCAGTTTTACCCAGCTCAAGAAGTTTCCCGTCTTCACTCTGTCACAGTTCCCTCATAGGATGTTAGTTATCTTGCCCGTCCCCAAAGGGGTCAAGCTTTCCAGGTTGACCGTACCCAGCTCTCTACTTTTTTGCCAGTTATACAGCCTTCATATTTATCTCGAGTTCGAATTGTCCCGAGATCCATATGATGTGAAGCTGGTTATGTTCCAGGATTATGTCAATCTTCGTCTTGCAATCTAGTAGCGTCCTAGATATTACAGTCTCGGATTTAATTGCAGGATTCATGTTTGCTACCAGACATCTCACGGACTCTGTGATTGCCTTTACCTCTGCTTGTATAACAGTGTTATAGCCTGGAAGACGGAAATATAGCCCTGTTATCGTTTGTTCAATAAACAAATATATGCCCGTGCTGCCTTCGTTTTGCGAACCATCCGTAGAACAGTGTATTCTCAGTCGTAACTCGCGCAAAGTACCGCTTATCCACGCGTCTCTGTCCACTTTCAATGTGTTGCACCTTGAAGGCCTTATCGTCTCAGGGATTCTATCGGCTATTTCATCCGTCGTAACGAATCCGATCAATCTCTCTTCTTTGTAACAGTATATTCCCAGTCATCCCTCGCGCAAAGTACCACTTATCCACGCGGCTTTTGTCCGGTATCCGTGTGTTGCACTTAGAAGCCCTTCTCGTGTCAGGAATTCATTCGGTTATTTCATCCGTCATAACGTCTATCTATTTTCTTTGTAACAGTGTATTCCCAGTCGCCCCTCGTACCGCTTACCCACAGGCATTTGCCAGGTATCCGTGTGTTGCGTCTTGAAGACCTTCTCGATAGAACCCCTGCTATCGGTTATTTCATCCATCGTAACGTATCCGATCACTCTCTCTTCTTTGCCCTGGACGGTTGCAATAACGTCGTCATGGATTCGTTCTCCCATGGCCCTCGGGCAATGTGCCGTCAAAGCGGCTTCATATTTTACCTCCATATAGGATGTATATCTAATATTGCCTCCAGTGCTCTTATTGAACATGTTCGGATTGCGCCGCTGTTGTCAAGACAGCAGATGCATTGTATTCGTCGCATCTTCCTTTTATTACACGTTTTCTCCATTCAAGCATCGGCCTAATTACGCTTGCGTATGACTACTACAGACATATATCCGGTTTAACCGGGTTTATAGTCAGAAGCAATGTCTGAGCTTGGTATTCCTGCAAATCTCTTACGCCTTTGCAGGATGACCTTGACGAACACCAAATCCGCAGTGAAAGATGGTAAGAATCTTACCGAACCTTTCGACACTAAGCGAGGCCTCAGGCAAGGCGACACCCTATCGTGCGATCTCTTTAACATCTTAATGGAGATCATTATGAGAAAAGCTGCAGTCAACATGAATAAAACCATCAGCAGCAGAAGTCACATGCTGCTCGCGTATGCTGATGATATATGTACATATCATTGGGCGCACAATTAGAGAAGTTACTGTGGTTTTTTCGAGAATTGAGAAGGAGTCAGCAAAGGTGGGTCTGACGGTAAATGAGGACAAGACAAAATTAATGGTTTCAACGAACAGGGCCTCCACGCGATTGGACCAAAGCGTGAACGTTGATAACCGTTATAACTTCGAAGTAGTGGACGAATTTATATACCTCGGATCTGGCGTGAACAAAAAGAACAACGTCAGCCTTGAGATCAAGCGGAGAATTGTGCTTGCGAATAGATGTTATTTTGGGCTAAGCAAGCACTTTAGAGATAAAGCCCTCTCTCGAGTAACAAAAGTCCAACTGTACCAGACTCTCATTCAACCTGTCTTGCTTTATGGCGCAGGATCCTGGGTCCTATCGCAACCAGACGAAACATCTGTAGGAGTCTTCGAGAGAAAAATACTCCGAAAAATTTATGGCCCTATAGTGCACAACGGCGAGTATCGGCGACGTATGAATCATGAGCTGTATGAGCTTTACCCTGACATTGACATAGTTAAGCGGATCAAGATAACGCGATTGCGCTGGCTAGGCCATGTCAGTAGAATGGATGAAGACGAACCAGCACGAAGGGTTTTCGAAACCGAACTCGAAGGAAGACGAAAAAATAGGAAGACCAAGACTCCGCTGGAGGGATCAGGTTGACGAATCCCTGCGTACACTTGGTATTGCCAACTGGAGAAATAAAGCAAAAGATCGAACTGGTTGGCGAAATATGTTATCTTCGTTTTGTAAGGTCCCTGACCCCCCGGGGTTGCCCGAGACGGGATAAGTAAGTAAGTAAGTATAGTCAGGCCGCTTGGTGGTGCCCAGCTAAGAGATATTTGAAGCGCTTCTTCAACCCGTCTACCAACGTGGCGAGGATTTTTTCCCTTCAGAAGTTTCACAACGTCATCGGCGTAACAGACTGGGTCGAAACCTTCTTCAATTAGAGTCCTCAGGAGACTGTTTATGGTGGCAACCCACAGTGGCAGTAAAACGATGCCCTCTTGTGATATCATACTAAGAATTTTGTCTCTAACATTAAAGTTGTACGATTCATAGTTGATCCATCTATTCCTTAGCATATGACCTACCCCCAGCTCATCTGAGGCTTTATAGAACGAACAAAAATAATTGATAATACGCATTTGCCTTCGATGAAATCTTCTTAAAACATAACTTAAGTCAGGTTAGGTTTAGGACACGTGGCAATATGAGACTGTTTACAACTTCCTTATCATCACTACACTCAGAAGTCGGTCGACCCATTGTGAATGCCCATATACATGAGAAGAATAGTGAGAAGATAAGGGAAGAGAAGGGAACGAGACCCACTAATGAAGAACAGAAGAACCCACTATATATATATATAGGTACTCTGATAAGCCCTGATCAATACATACAATAGCGTCCAAGATGAAGATTCATATGAGCTGGTCAAGATTTGCAAGTGTTGTAGAACAATCCAATAGGCAAAACATCAGATGATGGTTTTGCCGGCCCGGATTCATGGCAGACCCCGTGAAAATTCCAACAAATCCTCATAACCCATATCGAGCAAAGATACCAGGACCTCTGCCTGAAACCAACCAAAGCAAGCCAATGCACGATTTTCGGCCAAAGACCCTTATTTTTGCCAATCGACTTCCAACAGCGTACCGCACGTTCAATGCTTTATTCATTCGCTGCTCAGTATTTAGCTTCCAGTTCAGTTTCTAATCAACAACGATGCCGAGATATTTCGCCTCCGAAGATAGGGATATCTCTACGCCCTCACTCAGAGAACTAATTGTTTGAAAAGAGGTTGTAGCAACCGTAAATTCGGCTGTTACCGCCGAATTGAGGTTGTCACAACCGAATTGAGGTTGTTTTACGACCGAATTTGGTCCCCACAACCGAAATTCGGTTGTAGAAACCTCGTTTCATAATAGATTCGGTTGTGATAACTGAATATTCAATTATATTCGTTCAGTCAACTAAAATTTCGGTTGGAACAACAGAATTTTAAATTAATTCGGATGTAACAACAGAAATTGGTACCAAATTCGGTTGGAGTAACCGAGTTTGGCTTTAATTCGGTTGTAGTAACCGAATTTGACACCAATTCGGTTGTAACTGTCAAATTTGGTAGTAATTCGGTCACAATAATCGAATGCAATTTCTCATGAATTTTGTAGGTATAACCGAATTCATTTTCAATTCGGTTACCACAACATAATGCTATGTAGTTAAAATCTGACGTATAAATTCTATAATCAAATATTATTTTAAAAAGAATTAAAGAATGTTAAGATTTTGTTTGTGGTTATTAAGAAAGGTAAGTAAAATGTGTTTTGTATTAAAACATCTTATTTTGCAGATATTTTTAAGCAGATATCAACAGTTTTGAAGACACAGACTTCAAAAAAGGTCGGAAGAGGCATGTAAAATAAATTTATTACTCTTTAGTTTACCCCATATATATGACTTTATTTTCGCGCTATTTAATTCTTTTATAAAAGTACAGGAAAATAAATCATCACTTAATAATAAAAAAAACTTTAATACGTAATTCATTTGTGACACTATTCGGTTGTAACAACCTCTAATTTGGTTGTAACAACCTCTAATTTGGTTGTAACAACCTCTAATTCGGCAGTGACAACCTCTAATGAGGTTGTGTCGACATCCAGTGAGGTCGTGGCAACCTCCAATGAGTCGTGTCAACCTCTAATGAGGTTGTGTCAACCTCCAATGAGGTTGTGTCAACCTCTAATGAGGTTGTGTTAATCTCTAATGAGGTTGTGTCAACCTCCAATGAGGTTGTGTCAACCTCTAATTCGGTTGAGACAACCTCATAATTCGGTTACGGCTAATTCGGCTGTCTCAACCGAAATTTTCTGTGAGTGCTCCAACCATAGTTTCCTAAAATGTGCAATTTTTTCCCTGCGGGTGAAAAAAACACACCCAAGCCATAGTGCCTATTACAAACTCATAACTCATCCTGCATGAGGTCGCTGATCGTAGGCAAAGATTTACCACCGACAAGAATAACAACGTCGTCCTCATAGACAACAATTCTACGTCCTCTCCCAAGTCACCCACTAAAAGCCACAGCAGAGGGGATGACACTGCACCCTGCGACATTCCCCTTGTAGTCAGCTTCCGAACTGAGCTTACCCCACGGTTCGAATTTACAATGCGAACTCTAAGCATGTTCGCAATACATTCGATGCACCCCTGCTGACTCCAGAGACACCCTGATGGCGCTAGATGACACATTGTTAAAATCACCTTCTATATTTAAGAAGGCAGCCAACGTGAAATCCTCAAACTTCAAATCGCGTCAAGGTAACCCATAACTTCGTGCAGAGCAGGTTCCAAAGATTTACAACAACGTCGTTCGCATACGCAACAATTCTACGTCCTCTCACTTCAAAGCCCTTAAGAATACCGTCAAAAACCACATCAGGGGGCAGAGACGTACGCAGCGGGGGCCCAGGGGCTCGAGCCCCCCGTAACTATTTCTTTAAGGTGATTATCGAATTTTGTGCTATATTTCAACCTAAATATCAAGCTGCTGTGTGGGAGAGAGGACAACACTACATCCTGCAGCGTGTCCCTTGTAGTCAGCTTCCGAACTGAGTTCACCCCAAGGTTCGAATTTACAATGACATTTCGAAGCATGTTCGGAATACATTCGACAAGAAGCGAAGGAACCCCAGCCGACTCCAGAGATTCCCTGATAGCGCTAGATGACACATTGTGAAAATCACCTTCTATATCTAAGAAGGCAGCCATCGTGAAATCCCCAAACTTCTAGTTGTACTCAAGATAACCTACAACATCGTGCGGAGCAGTTTCCACAGATTTCTCGTTGAGGAAGGCATGTTGTCTACCACTCAAGTAGCATGTTCTAAGTCGATTTCTAATGTACAGTCAACCATTCTCTCCAAAACTTTCAATAGAAAGGATGGGATGCTGCCATTAGTATCAATCAAACACTACTTAAGCTTTATTTCCTGCACGGTCTACTGCTAGTTGCTTATCGCTCATTCTCCCACTCTGTTCTATATCAAATTGCAACTTCCATTTCTATCAGCTGTGGTTGTATACCAGCTGATATGATAGAATCTTTGTTTTGTTTACTAATTCTCCCTGTAATCAGCTGTTTCCTAATTCAATAGTTGTGGCTATCATATCAGTAGAAATGATTAAAGTTAACAATACCACCCGAAAATTGTTCGCATGATTCAAGTCTTATTAACATCTTATCATAATTATGTAATCAGACAATTAAATAAAAACTGATAAATTTGCCATTAGTATCATTAGTTCGTATTTATCCCACCCATATGTCACCGCAGAATTCTTTAATAAAACCACAAATAATTGACAAAAGTATTATTTATACATTTATTTATTTATTGTGGTAAATGACAAAGGAACAGCCTATGAACCAGTCGAGATTTACTGTGAATCACCAATAATAGATTAACCACGGAATACAGTAGACGTCTAATTTAACTAAAAACATGATTTCTAATAAATTGGCAATTACTGTAGCCATCGTGGCTATCATCACATTGACTTTGCCCCAAAGTGAATGTCAAAAGGTTTGCCGTACAAATTGTCCCAAGATGTATAAACCTGGCTGTACTACATTCACTGATGGTTCAAAGAGGGATTATTCTAATTATTGCACAGCTCGTGCAGCCGCCTGTCAAAAAAATTTGCGTAAGAAAAAATTAAAAAATTACTCGATTAAACTTTAATATTGATGTTTTCAATTACAGAAATATCAACATTTACCGCAGGAAAATGTAAATAAGCACAAGTGAATTAATTTAGCGATTAATATGTATAATTATTATTTAATCGTATGATAATATATAGGGTTTTCCAATAGGGCCTTGACAACCCTTTTTTTTAAATAAAACGCAAACCATTAAAGATATTTCCAAAACTTTATGATCGACTTGAAATACAAGGTGTTTCAAAAGAAGTCATCCGATTTTGTTCGGCTCTCATTTTTTTTTAATGAAAACCTTCGATTCTGTTTCTTGAATATGTTTATTTGAACCTTTAGAATTTTATTGGTTAAGTTGGGAAGATGATATCGGTTAAATGGGCGCCGTCACAATTGATTACCATACGGGCTCGTTTTATGGCATTTTTCATCACTTCGGCGAGAACTTCGGGCGACAGATTCTCGCACTCGTGTCGAATGTTGACCTTCAGGGCTTCCTGGGTCTCGGGCTTGATCACGTAAACACGGGACTTAAAAACACCCCACAAAAAAAAAGTCAGGAACGATTAAATCGGGCGATCTTGCGGGCCAGTGCAAATGACCAAAACGAGAGATGAGGCGACCCGGGAACGCCGCCTTCAGAATATCGGTTGTGGCTCGCGCAGTGTGTGCCGTTGCTCCGTCCTGTTGGAACCACATGTCCTCCAGTCCTAATTCGTCGAATTGCGGCAGAAAAACTCGGTTAACATGGCCCTATAGCGCGCACCGTCCACTGTTGTCGTTTGATCAGCGGCGTTCTCGAAAAAAATGGCCCGATGACTCCTCTAGCGTGAACAGCGCACCATGCAGTCACTTTGAACAGGTGTAATGGCTCCTCATGCATCACTCGTGGTTTTTCGGTACCCCGGAAGCGACAGTTTTGCTTGTTCGCGTACCCGCTGAGTTGGAAATGAGCCACATCGCTCATTATGATT
The DNA here is from genome assembly GCA_963931995.1 of Phaonia tiefii. NCBI lineage: Eukaryota > Metazoa > Arthropoda > Insecta > Diptera > Muscidae > Phaonia > Phaonia tiefii. The sequence continues at coordinate 200,076,905 of OZ008367.1, forward strand.
TTGGTGGAAAAATCATCCACTTCGTCCACGAAATTGAGCATGGCTTGGTCGTGGGTTACACGCGTTTAGCGGTCGACAGGCAGCAGCTGATGCACGGACTGGACTTTGTATGGGAACATGCGCAGGTCTTTGACCAAAATTCGCCATAGAGACGACCGGCTCATGGCTAATTGCGAGGCACGGCGTCTGGTCGATGTTTCGGCGACAGCTCGAGATCCTTGGCAGTAGCGGCGATATTCTCGGCGGTAAGGGCGCTCCGGGGCCGGCCACTCCTGGCAACGTCTCGTGTGGTCCCATACTTTTCAAGGTTAGTGGCCAAACGGCGCAGTGTTTGCGCAGTCGGAGTCGGACGGCCGGGGAATCGGCGGAATTGTTACGCAAAAAAATAGGCACGATTATTCCGCGTTCTTGGGGAGTGTATCGCTCCATGGCTTGATTACTTTTATTCTACATCTGTCTAGTCCACAAATGTCAAAACAGATTTGACATTGGCGGCCATTTGCAAAAATAAGAGCATCTTCCAATAGGGTGGTCACTTTTGAAACAATCGAACAACCACCTTGACCCCTCTCGTACACAAAGACTCTCGGCTTTGCCACGAGGCACTTCCGTTTTGTTCCTTTGATTACTGGTTATTTATCAAAGAACTGCTTAAGGCCATGTACCGTGTTGAAAATTATATACTGATATGGTGGAAGGACTATATATTTACTGCTGATCATTCTTACTATTCTGAAGTAATCTGAAGGTTGATAAGTAGATTCGATCATTCTTTTGAATCTCCTTTACCATAATTCCATAAAACTGTGTCCTGGCTCTGGGAATCTTTGAACAATCTTGTCCCTTTTTTGAGCCTTTTGTATTAGAACACCTCACATACATGCTGAAAAATAACGGCCTCTCTAACATATTTCCCCAAACATATTCTACAGGAACCACGTATATATTTGGAACACACTTCAAACATTCATATGTTTGTAAGTACCAAACTCATTTGAATTTAAATGTAAACAGTATCATGATTACTGGCAAACATGTATGTTTTTACGTGGAAACATATCCCTTCTTCATCCCAAACATGCACATACTTACTTGAAAGCATTCGGGTGTTTCCCCCAAACCTACATATACTTACGTGCGAATTTCCTCCCAACTATAATAATATTTAGAACCGAGTTATTCTTCGATTTCAATTCATATGTATTATTTATTATAATTAATTTTAACAATATAAATCCACATTTATAAATAATTAATACAAAAAATTAATAGATTTAAAACGCCCCTTTTTACACTTATTTGCATTGAATGCATTATTTGTTTTTTTTCGTGAAATGAAAATCTGCTGCTCTTTTGCTTCTCCTTTCTTTGTTGTCTCTCACGTGTTTGTTTTCAGATGGTTTCAGCTATGCGATTGTTGTCACTATGCGTTGGTACACAACCGAGATATTTATATACACATCAAGTTCATGCAATTCAAGCGTGGATTAATTACTGGTGTCTCTTTTATTACACTTATTTTACAAACGGTCCGTCGTTCCGATTTTCTCAGTAAATGCTCTTACAGCCAAAGGGCTTTACGTTGTTGCCCTTTCCAGTTTCTTTCCTCGAAATCGTTTCTCACTTTGTTAGCACACAGATCTATATATATGAAACACATACACAAACACCAAAGTAACATCACAAACCATATAACCGTCCGAGCCTTCGTTTATTATTTTTCACTGATCAAGCGCTCTTGATATCCTCTGTTTGATGAACCATGAAACTAAAACGCGGCAAAATAAGAATCACTTCATCTGAAATTTTGAGAAGCTTTTTCATGGCTATATACTCGATAGTGTCGCCGTCACTAAGCGAGGTGACCGTCGTCGAAAGAAATTTTTTTAAGGTGGTTGGAGCAGGGATCGAACCCAGGATCTCCTGTACAAGAGGCGCGCACACTACCCATTGCCCCACCGACGGTCAGTGAGTGAAAACTGGAAAGCGCACAGCTCAGTGATTGTGAGAAGTTTCCCCGGTCCCTTCATGGGATGTAATGGGAAACCATTTATTTATTTATTTTTATCATCTGAAATTTACACGCACATTTAGGCATATTTATGACTCACTGACTGAGAGTATAATGCAAAAATACAGATTCACACTTACAAGATGGACTCTCTCGTTGTCCGTCTTTTATTCTCTTGCTCTCGAGAGAGCATAGTCAGTGGAACAAACATAGCTGTATTTGTATCACAAATATAAATATATGTGGGTCGCAAACACATATATTATAACATATTAATAATTGGGTATCAAACATGTAATATTGAATAGCAAAAACAATGTGTTTGGACCCAAGTATATTATATTTGCGACAAACTCCAAACACACTTTATATTTGCATCCAAACAACAACAAAAGACAGATTATTCAGCGTGTAGTGACGGCGACACTATCGAGTATTTAGCCATGAAGAAGCTTCTCAAAATACCCTTTCGGAACTGGTGTAAAACTGTAGATCCCTACCAGTGAGTATAAAACCCAATAAGCACACAGCTCACTGTTTGTGAAAAGCTCTCCCTAATTCCTTCATGGGATGTAATGGAAACCATTTATTTTTTTATAATACTTTATTTGGGCCATCTTACCTTGGGATCAATGGCTGAATTCATGTGTTGGTCCAAGAAGCTGATAGGTTATTTTGGGGTTTTTCTTTCGGTCACTTCATCATACATAGAACAAATGTGGGTCTCCTTCTTGCCTGAAGAGATTCCAAAATTTTACAGCCAAAGTTGTCGCTTATAAAATGCATCTCCCGATGGATCCTTTGGAAGCGGACAATTTTGCTGGTAGTCGTAGCAAATAGCCTTCAAATGCTTCTGCTCTTTAGAAATTTGAAATTTATCCTTCAGATCTTGGAAAAAGGAGGCCGCCGAATCTGGGTGCTCGTCCTTATCTTTAAAATGTTTGGCTCGCTCTTCTGTAGACAAACTTGTTGATTTCAATTTGGTGGCGAATACGTGGCAAATTTTGCATGTATTTGATTTGGGCTTGCGAAATCGAATGTTGAAATTTGTAAAGAAATACCTGCAGTAAAAATTGTACTTAATGCCATCACCTGGTGTTTCTGCAGTGAACAGTTAATGCATCGTCTTCAACCTAAGACTTGCGGGAAGATATTCAACGTCCTGGTTATCCGCTCGAAAATAGTGTGAAGGCTCTCTTGGAAACTTCAGGATACGATTATGAACCCTCTGTACTACCTCATCTTTAATCTTGTTTGGTTTATTTGCATGTTTCCCTCTTTGCTCTTCTAAAGACATGTTTAGAGCAGATTTCTTGGCCATTAGTGTCACTCTTCTCAAAGGTATTGTGTGTATAGTGGCAATTGCCTTTTGAAACACACGATGCCGTTGAAGTCCACTCTTTACATAGTAAAAGTTTGCATAGGCTCTGTGCGTTCGTTCCCCAGTTGATGGCGTCTGTCTCTGAAGTGGGTAGGTTTTGATACAACCAGTAATATACAAATCCTGCAGTGCTTTGGTATCCACCCTGTTGAACATTCTTTGAACCCTCGAAACATCCCATACTCTCTCGTTGCATCGATATTTACAGTCACAATTAGTTTATCGTCCCCTGTCCATTTCTATAGGGATATGGATAATCACGGGCTCTATTTGCTTGTCTTACGTTTCTGGTACACAAATCTTTTTTCATTACCTTCCAATTGTTACTTGGCACTGGTAAATTATACGACTACGAACTCATTTTAAAGAAATAATAATGCTTTGATTGATCGACCGGGGTAAAAGAGTATTAGCTTCAAATTTTAAATTTAAATATCCCAAACCATTAGCCCCATCAAAATGATGCTTGGCTCTAATTATGCAGCAAAATCAACTTTATGGTCAAATTCTCTGTCATTAGTTACACTTTAGTAAACAAAAATGTTAGCCATTGTTTAACCAGTACATCATATTTTCAGTGTAGGGTTTAACTAAACCACATAACAATAGAAATGTATGGCAACTCTATAAAATATTTTTATGTGGTATTGGTAGCACTGCTAAAACTGCGACACAATCGAGTATTTAGCCATGAAAAAGCTTCTCAAAATACCGTTCGGAATCGGTTTAAAAACTGTAGTTCCCAAATCAGTGAGTATAAAACTAGAAAATATATAACATCATGTATAAAACTTCATGGGATATGATGGGAAACCATTTATTTATTTATTTAGATATTGAATTATTATTGAAATTAGTGGGAACAACAAAAACATTATTGAAAACAAGAAAACGGACTATGTTACTTCCAAAAAAAAGAAGATGCATGGATGTGGCTATGTGAAAAGTTTAACAGTGAAAGTGTATCTCAGCGCAGTGCGAAAGTGTTAGGAACAAAATATTACAATTTAAAAAAGAATATGAAGAAACGAGCTGCTGAAAAAAAGAGGAGCTCTTACGCCACCGGTGTCGGGCCACCACTGAAAGAGACCATATCTCATTGTGACCTTAAGCTCAAAGCAAGTTTGCATGACGCACAGGTCTCAGGTCTAGAAGCAGTGTACGATTCAGACTTTATCATTAAACACAGTGAGTTTTTGATGTGGGGTGAAGTGAACATTATTTTGACAAAATTTATTAATTAAAATCCCTCCCGAAATTGCGAACACGGGCAGAGTGCCGGAAAAGAGAATAATGTTTCATCATGTATCGAAATGGAACAAGAGGAAAGTCCGTCATGCAGTTGGCAGAACTATCATCCTGGAAAGTTCAAGAAGCCAATAAATCAAAAATTATATTGGTCGAAACTGGCCGACAGGAAGGCAAAGTGGTGCAAAGAGAAGGCTAAGAGAGAAATAGAACTTATGGAAGAAGAGAATCAGTCGCGGCTTCCTTTTGGGAGGAGAAATCGTTGTTAGAGAAGAAAGAGTATGAACTACGAATGAAACTAATAGTGGAAATAATACTGGCGGAAGTCGCAAGGCCTTCCACAACTAAGGCATGCGGAATGGTTCTTTTGCAATGCCTTCCTAAAATAAGGCCTGCGGAATGCATGAATTTTTTCATCAGCTATAACCAAGAGGAAGATTTTTAAAATTTTGAGAATTTTCTTTTTCGATTCTTTTTAACCGTAATTTAGTTGGAAAATTTCATACAAATTTTAAAATTATAGTTGTTATTTAATATTTTTCAAGGTATTTCAGGGCGTGGTACAACTTTCTACGATAGATACATACATTCTTATAAATAAATATGTAGAAGTGGTTAATGATTTTGTAATAAAATAAATGATTTAAATTTTATTTTTGTTTAACAAAAATATATTAAAGTAAATGCCTTCTAAGGCCTTCTTTAGAAAATGGGCAAGGAAGGCCTTGCCTCCCAATCTCACGCAATGTTAAAAAGAAAGGAGGAGGTAATGTGTAGGGAAGGCCTTCCGTATTTTAAAGAAGGCCTGTTTCGTCATGATTTCAGGCCTTCCAGGTCATGACTTCCGCCGCTGGGACAGATTGTCAGACTGAGAAAAAAACACACACTGGTGTAGCGGCAGCGAATAATTGTCTTGTGTGGGTTCGGAGCACTCTCAGATCAAAGAGAATAACGACGTGGTTGTAGGTATATAAAAATGAGATAGCAAGAGAGCAACGAAAATTGTGTGAACTTGTGGAGCGTATGTACGAACATAACAATGTATGTATGTTTATGTGTCTGTTGCTTTGCATTCTCTTTGTTTTTTTGTGGGAATAAAACGAAAAGTATTAAACAAGAAAATAATGACACTTGTCTTTAAATATTTTTAAGTGTTATTAAGTTGTATTTAATATTATTTAAATGAAACGTCATCATATGATTGAACGCCTTTTATATTATTGTGAAAGGCAAGTCAAATAAATTGAGGGTGCGGAGCACTCTCAGAGCGAAGAGAATAATGACGTAGGTATTTTATCGCAGTTAATTTAATAAAAAGTAGTTGTATTACATTGAAGCAAAATATTTATCAATCACATTTTTTCTTGTGGAATTGAAGGTTTCTTCTCTTATGTTTCGATTGTGAGGCACCCTTAAAACTTCACTTACAGCTTCGTCTATGTGTGGAACAAGTATTGGTGCTTCCACTTCTCTATTGAGGCAACAACCCAGTTAGCATTTTGTGAAATTTTTGATTAAATAAGAGTCTTTTATGACTCCCCTGCGCGATAAAAACGAGCATAAATGCGCTCATTTTTTGATCATAAAAGACTGTTTTGTGAGGAGAAAATGATACCCTACCCGCGACTCTTCTTAAAGACTCTTTTATGAGTCGCTATTCTGGTCAGTTTCGAGTCATCATGTTATCATTTATGAGTCGTTTTTGGGTCATTTGTTAGTCGTTTCTGTAATCATTTTCGAGTTATTTCTCGGTCGTTTTTGTACTCATATTCGAGTCTTATTTGGGTCATTTTGTAGTCGTTTTTATAATAATTTCCGAATCATTTTCGAGTCATTTCTTAGTCGATTTTGTAAACATTTTCGAGTCTTTTCCGGGTCATTTGTTAGTCGTTTTTATAATCACTTACGACTCATATTTGAGACGTATTTTTATCCTTTGCGGCTCAAAAATAAAATATTTAATCAATGTAAATTATTCAAATAACTTTATTTAAAAGTATTTTTAGCAAATCCATTATAAAAAAAATATATTTTAAAGTAACAACTAAAATTTATAATAAGTGAATTGATGATTCTTAATTATGATTTCACGAGCAACCTGACAATCAATTGTGCGTTTAATCGGGCGTCTCCTGTATTTCTGATTGCTGTACATATTGTTACTGTATTTTCAGGCTCGCAACTATTCAATCTCTTTTTGGTTTTCAACTATTGAACTCTTGCTACAATAACAATGCAAGTTGTCCCACTATAACATAACGAACACTTTACCATCAGCCTGATGCGCGAAATATCATTGCAAAACAACGCTCAAAACAGGCATATTTGAAACACCCGCATGATTTATTTCTGATTGTTGTATGTTTTGTTAGTGTATGTTCAATAAAACACATGAAAAGCATAAACAGGGCTCATATTCGACCCCTTTTTCACTTGCCGAACTGATAATAATCACTAAAAGTAGTCGAAGAAGACTCAGTTGGCTGATTATGATCTTCCAAATGCTAACTGGGAAATGTTGTGTATCACTCCTGTTGCAACCATAATACTTTGAATCCTTTCCAAATTCATGCCAATTCCTAGAGATATCACAGGAAATCTACAATTTCCTACTCCATATGACCGCTCAACGCAATTTCTTGTCCTTATATGCGATTCATTAAAAAGGTTTTCAGATACTGTACTGGTTCTTAACAAGGATGTAATTACGAAATTTCAATCTGCATAACCACTGTCTGCTAAGACAAGACTTTTATTCTTTAGACGCGAAACGGTAATAAATTCGTGAGTTACGGAAAATTGTGGCATCATGAGTCGAGCCTGGCCAACATGCCACAACATCTTGAATTTCAATGTTTAAACATTTGTTGAGAAAAATTCTTTTCTGTTGTGATACAGCTCAGCATTGTCACCACCTAAATTATTTAGCGAAGTAAAACATCTCAATTTTAAACTTTTGTTATAAAACTAACCAGGAGAATGTATCTTTATGTGAGCCGCAATAACAGCTGAGAACTTGGCTAATTGCAAAAATTTTGCTTTAACATTGTTCAACTCATTTGTGTTCATTGGAAAATTAATATATTCTTCTCGGAGAAGTGCTATATGACGTGAGACTACATTAATAACAAAAGAGATCTCCATTCATTCGCTGTATGCAGCCTGTGGCATAATACCGTAGAGTCATCAGAAACATTTGCTCGAGCAACACAGTCTTATTCCTGTAAATATCTGAATTGAAACACATTTTATATTCAATGTTTGCAACTGTTTTTACCATTTCGTTTTTCTCTGAATTCTTGGTCTAATACATTCTAGCACTTGCCACGCCGCTTCCTTACTGAGTCGAAATCGTTCCCGAAAATCTATAGAGTCGTACATTTGGAAAAAATTCGGACGATATTGAATATTATTTGAATCGTAGAATATCGCAGAGTAATTGTTAAGGTGGTTTATGTTTTCTCTATTAATAATAGTTTTTCTATAAATCGATCGATTGAAGAGTAAAAAAAGTACTCGACTAACTCGAGTTGTAAAAAATCAATGAGTGTTTGAACTCACGGGCGATGTGTTAACACCTTTTTGTTTCACGGCACCTGTTCGATTTCTATGAACGCATTAGTAAATGTTACTTTGGAAAATAAAAATATTAACAGGTTTTGTGCTGAAGGCTCTTTTGCTATTGCATTTTCTTTTTCTTACACCTGCTTTAACATTAGATGTAATATATTAAAACCAGTTCATAAGTTTCAGTCGGGTGAACCGACTTAATCATACCCTCACCATACCGTACCTCATCCATTGCGTGGGAGTTCTGTTAAAAAACGCCCATACCCAAATTAGTTAGTTTCCCTCCCAATATTTATATGCGAGGTACAAAAATAGGCATAGCAAGTTGTTGCCAAAATTTTGATCAGTACCAAATTTTACTAAGAACGGTTATGATTTATATGAGATATCGAGTCGGCAAACCCCAAATACACCCAACTTTTGTATGGGATGTACGAAACTGGGCGTGGCACAATAGTCAGTTATTAGTTACACAGTAGCTTTTAGCTATATATTGTCTAGTACCGAATTTTATTTAGATCGGTTGTTGTTTATGAGAAGTATCGTGTGGATCAACCGGTCACTGCCCAACTTTTATATGGAAGGTACCAGAATGGGTGTGGCAAAACAGCTCATTTTCTATAGGAGAGCTTTATTTGGCTAAATACTGACTAGTACAAACTTTCATAAAGATTGGTTTTGTTTTGCGGGACTTCTCATGCCGAACAACCAGACGCCCAAACAACTTTTGTATGGCAGGTACCACAATGGGCGTGGCAAAATCACTCTTGTTTTAACCGGTGATTAGCTTTTGATAGCGTGAAGCCTTATACCTAATTTCATTAAGGTCGGAAATGTTTCACTCGATTTATCGGATTGAAAATACGGTCGAACACCCTGTTCTATATGGGAGGTACCAGAATGGGCGTGACAATCTCGCCCATTTTCTCCAGTTAAGTAGGCATTTACAGATTATTCACCGGTGTGAGAGTTGAAGCTAATCACATCTACCAGAAGAAAGGTTTTAAAAAAAAAATTATTATGTTGTGCTAAATGTGTTGATTTGTATGGGAGGTACAAAAAGGGGCGTGGTCAAAACGCCCATTTTCAATCCCAAACTCAATATTGGCAAATAATAGTCACTGACAAAGTTTCATTGTCATCTGTAAAGATTTTCGGCAGTTATCGTGTTGACCAGCCAGCCAGACAGAGAGACAGACAGACGGACATGGCTCAAACGCCTTAAAAAGTCCTAAAACGAATTTCGTCCAAAGCTACTAAGGGTCTAATTTGGTTCCTTCTATGTGTTACCTTTTTTACGTATTAAATGATCTATACCCGCATCCTTTTGGGTGAGGGTATAATAAATATAGCAATATTTAGCTCACAGAAATAATTGTTTTTTTTTTTTAATAAACAGAGCGGGGACAAAAAGTGTTGAATAGTATAGAGAACTTATTGCACTCTTTTCCCGCTCTCATTTAGAGAGTCGCAGTAAAAGAGCATAAACGAAACGACTCGTTAGAATATTTCAATGTAGAATATTTTTAGAATGTTTCAATATAAATGCTCCATTTCGAGAGTAAAAAAGTACTCGACTTACTCGAGTTATACAAAAATCAATGAGTGTTTGAACTCACGGGCGAAGAGTTAACACCTTTTTGCTTCACGGTACCTGTTCGATTTCTATGAATGAATGAATGTTACATTGGAAAATAAAAAAGGAATAGTTTTTGTGCTGAAGGCTCTTTTGCTATGACACTTTTATTCTCTTAAATCTGCTTCTACATTAGATGTTATATTGTTAAAATAAATAAAGCTATATTTAGCTCACTGAAATAATTGTTTTTGTTTTGTCATAAACAGAGCGACGACAAAAAGCATTGAATAGTATAGAGAACATATTGCACTCTTTTCCCACTCTCACGTAGAGAAGCATAAATGTTTCAAAAGGCATCAATGTTTCACATCAAAATAATGAATGGGCCCAGTTATGACAAAACGAGAATAATACGTTTTGAATCATTCGCCACATGTCGCCAGTGCTTTTGAGTCATACAATTCGATCCCTGAGTTCTCTATACTATTCAATACTCTCTGGCAACGACAACCTGCTTGGTTGTTCGCTGCCGCTACATCAATACCATCATACATACTTAATTTCTGGCAGAGACTATTGTTGTATAACAACCATGTATGTGATGCTAACGCTGTGTGTTGTTTGCATGTGTTCACTTTGATAGATTACCCTACCCGCGCCTATAGATGTTCACACATACAAAAATCTTTACTCTTCTGTTCGAGTAAGACAGAAACCCTATTTTCGAGTTACTCGAGTACCCGAACAAAGCAAAAACCCGAATAATTGGATGCCCTAATCAACATGCTAACCTTGTGATATAAGTTAGGGTAATTTAAAGAATATGAGCTATTTGTATTCGAACATGAATAAACAAACAATCTGGAGGCAAACTAAATATGACCCAATATATATTTTTAAAAAAAGTAATTGATTACGTGTAAACTTGAATTGTATTTACATATGTAAGTTAGTATATTTCTAATAAATAATAATTATACATAAAACACATTAAATAACTTCAGTCGCGATTATTTACATCGTCCTGTGGTTAATGTTGTTATTTCTGTAATGGAACACACATTAATTTCGAAGTTTTATCGAGTAAATAAGTAATTTTTTCTTACGCAAATTATTTTGACAGGCCGCTATACGAGCTCTGCAATAATTAGAATAATCCCCCTTTGAACCGTCACTGAATGTAGCACAAACATTTCTATATCTCTTGGAACAACTAGTACGACAAACCTTTTGACAATTACAACTATGTGGCAAAGTCAGTGCAATGATGGCCGCAATGGCTAAAGTAACAGTCAGTTTATTAAAAATCATGTTGGAATTTAAATCACACGTCTACTGCATTCAGTGGTTAATCTATAATTGGCGACTCGAAGTAAATCTCGGCTGATTTAAAGCTGTTCCTTTGTGATTTACCACAATAAATAAATAAGAGTATAAATAATACTTTTCGTCAATTATTTGTGGTTAGAATTTTACTGTGATTAACTACTGATTAATTACTCCTTCTGCTATTGTTATTGGAATAATAGAATTTCGCGTTGCGTTAGTACTGAGGGATTTTCGATCGATACGAATTCGCATATATTAATTACACTGTGACACAAATGAAAGAAATTTGTTTCGGGCCCCAACCAAACTAAAAAATTGTGAAAGCACCACGTCCAAGTAGCACAAAACCCCGCACGATTTTGCTCCTATACCGAACAATTTTTGTTTACAAGACGAAGAAAATTTGTCAGGGCCCTATTTCAGATTTTACTTCAATAAATCCTAAACAACTTGAAATTTTGCTTTACAACCTTTGACAATATTGTAGCTATAATCCTATTTCACAAATCCGTCTAATATATGTCTAAGGAAACGTACACTGTTAATCGATTATTTCACGAAACGTCATGAAAAATTGCACATATTTTATATGTTTTGACATTTCTTGCCTAACGGTAAATAAACTGGGGTAGCTGTCTTCAAAAGAATTGTAGCTTATAAATTTCTTGATAACTTTTCTAAATACAGTAATCAACAAAAATTATATTTAGGGCTCCATAATTGGTGTAGAATGCTGCGTTTAACCTTGCTTATAATTTGCTTATAATTTCTAAACTATTAACACAGGAATGTAATAATTTTCTCTAAAGTTGTACAACTTAAGGCTTTCGACAAAATTCCCAAATACATCAACGTCCGCCCGTGGCGTATTCGGCCAAACGATAAGGGAGGCAGGGTGTGGCCTTTGCGCTACTCCAGGAGCCCTTTTACAAGGAATCTCTTGGTGTAGTTCAGGGGTTACCAGGAGGAATGAGAGTCTTTACCGACGGTGGTGGAAACTCGGCAGTTGTAGTGGACGATATTGCCACTAACTGCACCGTTGTTAGTAGCAGCCAGTATGGAGTTTGTATGTCGGTGGAAGGAAGAGTAGGAAGATTGCTCCTAGCGAGCGTGTACTGTCGATTTAGCAGGCCATTGGAACCGTATTTAGGGTATATGGATTCGGTTCTACTCCACGAGAGTAGCATTCCGGTAATCCTAGGCATGGATGCGAACGCATGTTCTCGTATGTGGTTCAGCAAGATGGGTCGGCAAGCTCCTGCACATCAGAACTACATAGGAGATTTTATGCTAAGCGAGTGGATAGCCTGTAGGAATGTGGTGGTCTTAAATGAACCTAGTAATCTGTATACCTTTGATGGTCCAATGGGTCCTAGCGATATCGACGTGACGGTAGCGAATGCGGCAGCGATGTCTGCCTTTGCTTTCAGTTGGAAGGTGTTAGACGAGTGGGACATTAGTGACCACAATATTGTGGAGATTATGCTCTCATGCCAGAGACGGACGATCGAACCCCCGCCACTGCGTAAGTGGCGTCTTTATGACGTTAATTGGAGCCACTATGCGGGGTGCATCAGGGACGCATCGTCAGTATGCACCCTTACTGAGTTCAGGGCATTAACGGTCGATGAAATGGTTAGCCTAGTCGACCGTTGGATGCGTAACTTGGCCGAAGCCGCGTGGTAGGCCAGGCGGGGTAAGATGGTGGGCGGAGGAGTTGGACGGTATGCGTAGGAATTTGAGACGGCATAGGAAGAAATTCCAGAGAGCGAGGCGCTCTAATGCCGAGAACTTGCCGCAGTGTAGGGCGACTTACCTGGCAGCGTTGCGAGAATATGAGGCCACGATTATACGCTTCAAGGAGGAAGAGTTGAGGAGATTTGTGCAGGATAATAGGGATGACCAATGGGGGAAAGTGTATCGGATATGAAGGAGTAAGTCGAGAAGAGTCAACTTTTCTTGCCTACGGGTAGGAGATGTGACACTGTCCTCGTGGAATGAGTGTGCTGGAGTACTGCTGAGTGAGTTCTTCCCAAGGGCAGACCCGATCGATACGCCTCCCCCTAATGGCGAAGTGACTGACCCTTCAGTGCTCGAATGGTTCGAGCTGTCGGACAGTATGTCGAGAATGAAGAGTAGGAGATCCCCGGGCATTGATGGCATGACCGGCGAAATGTGTAGGGGACTCTGGAATGGCATACCAGAGTATTTATGGGTGTTATTCCAGAAGTGTTTCTCCGAAGCATATTTCCAGGCTGCCTGGAAGTGTGCAAGGGTGGTGGTCTTGCTGAAGTCTCCTGATAGGGTGAAGAGCGACCCGCGCTCGTACCGTGGTATCAGCCTTCTCCCGGTGCTCGGTAAAGTTATGGAGAGGTTGATGGTAGAGCGGCTGAAGGACAGCAGGCAATTGGGCACTTCCGAATACCAGTTCGGTTTTAGAGAGGGGAAGAGCGTAGAGGATGCATGGCTCCATGTGAGACGCTCCGTTGATCTCTCGACATCAAAGTATGTCCTAGGAGTCTTCGTGGAATTTAAAGGTGCATTTGACCATTTGTCGTGGGGATGCATCTTGAAGAGGTTAAGACGGGTAGGCTGTAGAGAGATAGAATTGTGGGGTAGCTACTTCAGTAGTAGAAGATCATGCATTGTAGGTGCGGGCGACACAGTCTGGATAGATGCCGCTCGGGGGTGTCCAGAGGGATCCATTTGCGGACCATTTGTGTGGAACATGATGCCGGATCCCCTGTTGGGGGCCCTCTGTAGAGGATACAGACTGTGCGCGTACGCGGATGACTTACTCATCCTTGTCGAAGGCCAGTCACGTGTTGAGCTGGATACAAATGGTGAGCGGGTCATGTGCGTGGTGAGTGAGTGGGAGATAGAGTAGGCGTTGGAGTTGCTTACGACAAGACAGCGACGATGCTGTTGGAGGGCAAATTGTGGTTGTCACGCCCTCCAGTCATCAGATGTCGCGGCGTAAGCATCTACGTAAAATACTTAGGTATTGTAGTCAGGGAGCGACTTAGCTTTGCTGGGCATCCGCCCTATGTCAGGGAGAAACTTAAATAAAAAATAAATGGTTTCCCATTACATTCCATGAAGGAATTGGGGAGAGCTTCTCACAAACAGTGAGATGTGCACTTTCTAGTTTTAAACTCACTGAAACTTACTGGCGTAGTAAGTTTAGTGAAGCGTGTCCTCAGGACGGACTGGGGCCTTAGTAGGCGGGCTGTGCGTACCATATATGGTGGACTTTTCGTGACTTGTGCGGCCTATGGTGCATCCGTATGGTACGACACAGCCATGACTATAGTCGGAAGAAATTGTGTTTTGTCCTGCCAGCGGATTATATTGTTGGCCTATCTGCCTGTATGTAGAACCGTCGCTACTGAGGCACTACAGGTTTTGTTAGGAGTAGCCCCGCTCGACCTTGAGATCGTCCGTCGGGCGATTCTCTATAAAGTCAAAAAGGGCCTGCCTCTTTTGGTGGCAGATTGGATCTCCACTGGTGATTTTGTGAAGGGCGAGATTGCGTTCGTCAAGGCGCATCTTGCTGATTGCGTGGTTTCACGCTGGACGACTCGATGGGCAGAGGCCGATAAAGGGCGGGTGATTTACGAATTTATACGTGACCCGACGTTCGTACTTGACAGACCTGACTTTGCATTTGGCTTATTTACGGGATTTTTACTGACGGGACATGGCTCGCTCAATGCATTTTTGCATCGGCGATGCCTGACGGAGACTCGGAAGACTGGAGGCACATACTGACGCGTGTCCTTTTTATGACGACATTTGGGATTTAGATGGTATGGGTATTACTCATACTGGGGCGGGTTGGGATTTGAGTAGGGTTTTAGAGGACGATCGGAGGTTTGGGCGGTTGGCTCAGTTCGCACGGGGTGCGTTTAATAGGAGAAGAGCCGGAGTGAGGTAGGGCGTGTCTTTTATTCCCAGTGGGAATTCCAAGCCCAACTGAGGTATATGTTGTTATGTTGAATGTTGCGTGTCTGTATTGTTTTGCAGCGTTCATGTTGGCGCGTTATTTTGTTTTATTTTTTCTTTTTTTTTTGGCGCTGAAGAGGATGTTTTTATTTTGTTTCTATTTTTATTTTTGTTTGTTTTGTCCTTATCGCCATTGCTGCCTTTTTGTTGTATTGTCTGGTGTGCTGGTTGTAGAGTAGAAGTAGTGGGGTTACCAGTCCCCGAACCGTTTGGGGTTCAACTGGTAGTAGTTTCGGCTACGAGGTCTGACCAGAGACTTAATTGCGGTAGCACGGGTGTGGTTGGCCCCCTTGTGGGAGTATCGTGCTGGCTATGGTTTAAACCCAAATCGCGGGTATAGCTTTTTGCTCGATGTGGAGTTGTATTGTAACCGGGTGCTGATACCCATAGATCGGTAGGAGTTTAGATAGTCTCCATTCCTGACCAAGGAAGAAACTATGCCCAAATGCATAGTTTTAAATTGGTACTCGGATGCTTCAGCATACGGGGGCGTTGGTCGACGAATTGTATTCACCCGGTGTTAAGAGCACTGCGCGATTAGGCCATTGTGGCAGGTACTCACATTAATCTGTAACACATATCTGTGTCCTGTTGTCAAAAAAGGCAACCCGAGTAGATGTACAAACTATCGTGGAATAATTGTTTTATCCATCGCATACAAGGTCCTCTTGAACGCAACGTGTGTAAGACTGAAGCCGTTTGACCCAGACCTGATCAGATCTCGGAGTGTGGCTTTAGGCCTGGGAAGTCAACTATCGACCAGATATTCCCATTATGACAAATCCTCGAGAAAATCCAGGAAAAACAAATCGACAGCTACCAACTCCTTGTAACGGAATCAGAAAAAGTGGGGTTGGCAACAGACGAGCACAAGACAAAATTAATGGTTTCGACAAGCAAAACATCCACCCGAGTGAAAGAAAGGCGAACGTGGATAACCGTTATAACTTCGAGGTGGTGGATGAATTTATTTACATCGGATCGTGCGTGAACAGAAGCAATAACGTTAGCCTGGAAATTAAACGAAGAATTGTGCTTGCAACCAGGAGTAATTTCGGATCTTCGAGAAACGAAGGTCCAACTACACCTGACTCTCATACAATATGTCTTACTTTATGGTGCAGAATCCTGGGTCTTATCGCATGCTGATGAAACATATATGGGTTTCTTCGAGAGAAAAATACTCCGAAATATATATGGTCCTATAATAGAAAACGGCAAGTATCGACGACGAATGAACCACGAGCTGTGTAACACTGTGATACAAATGAAGGGAATTTGTTTCGGGCATCAACCAAACCAAAAAATTGTGAAAGTGCTTGGACGTGATAACACAAAATCCAGCTCGGGTTTGCCCCTATACGTAACAATTTTTTTTTACAGGCCGAAGAAAATTTTGCAGGTAGGTCTGGGTCCTATTGTAGATTTTCTTCAATAAATCCTAAACCGCTTGAAATATTGGATTACAAGCTTTGACAATATTGTAGCTATTTTCCCATTCCACAATTCCCTCTAACACGCTATGTTTAGCAAAGGTCATTAGTGGACTAAGTGTATCAATAATGACAGAGTCTTCTAGCTAATCTAACCTAGCCCAGTGTGCTTATATTACATATTGACCGAATAGATATTCGAAATAGTGCAGTTTTTCTTGCATTATTTAAAACAAGGAACTGAAGGAGGATCGTTTTACGCAACCCCTGGTGAAATTAGTATCGGACAATATCGAGCGCTAACGTGAAAACTTTTCCCACCCCTAAAACTAGAGTAGATGCAAAGCGGTCTGCATTTTAGGGTTAGAAATGTTTGTGTCTATTGTACACCCAAAAATATACATAATACATAATTTACTATTACACACATATATTTCAATGAGGAACTGAATACATAATTTAAGAATACTAAAACGATCAAGGTCCACCAATTCAGATTCGAACCGAAATTATTTTCTCTGGATCACATCTTTGTGGTGGTTGTCATTGACATTTTCCAGGAGTTGTCTGAACTATATCTATAATAGAATGAATGCATCATAGGAATAATATACAAAATCAAAAGCATTTTATTTTACCCAAATTCTTTTGGCAAGCGGCAATATGCCTGTGGCATGGGTTGCTAACTTCCATCTTGGAGCCATTTTCGAATGTAACACAGACAGGATTATATTCTCTGGAACAAATTATAGGACAGACTCTCTTAGCGTTGCGTTTAGCACCATTAATTTGCGGCAAATTCGTTGCAATGACGGCCACGATGATAAAAGCGATTGCAAATTTGTTGAAGATCATTTTAATACTCGCAGATCACACGTAATGTCTGTGTTATACCGCTGCTAATCCGTTACTAAGGGTATTTGATTATAGATTCCCGATTAAATTAATTGTCTTTGCCAGTTAAACTGATAGATGTGACATATAATGTGTGTTTGTTTGCGGTTATAGTAGTTGGACAAAGAGTAATTACATGCCAACTCGATCAAAAAGAGAAAAACCCAAGACTTGGATTTTCCGAAAGATTCAAGAAACATTCTTCTTCTAATGACATGTTACACTGGAAAAAATCGTTACAGTATTGTCTGCAGAAATATAGTCATTTGAAATACGCTAAAGATTTTTAATTTATGCTTTTTTTGAAAACTCGCAAAAAAAACTGCCCCAAAATAACGGGGGGCGTGGTCAAAATGTTCTCGCCATAAAATTTCACTATATGTGTCCGAACACTCCAAAACACAAATATTAGCCCCAGTGCTAGATAATAAGCAAAAACTAACTGCCTTCTAAGGGTTAATAATGCATTTTGTCATTTTGCTGTTTCCATTAAAAATAGTCCACATAATATAATGAATTTTATCATATTTCAGCTTTTATCTAGCACTTGGGCTAAGATTTGTGTTATGGAGTGTTCGAACACATATAATGAAATTTTATGGCGATAATTCTTGGAGAACATTTTGACCACCCCCCGTCGTTTTGGAGCAGTTTTTTTTACGAGTTTTCCAAAAAAAGTAAAAATTATGGTTATACGTGACAGTTAGAGGGTTAATTTATTCCACAAAAATGTTTACCTGAATCTTTTCTATAAAACTTCTCAACATATTTTGTACCTAAGAAGTATGGAACACACAATTTTGCATGCCGATATGTTGCAGGAAAGTTCCGAGGGGCGGAATCTTTGACCCCCCTAAAAAAAAATTCTGATCAGATCTGGAAAAACGCCGATACTCGTATATTTTTTTTTAAAGACCTTTCTACCAGTATCCGTTGACAGAACCTCATCATTTTGAAAAAAACTAATTTTGTCTCACAGTGTTATTAATGAAATGTTTGCAAGGTAAATCAGAGATATGTGATACAAATTAATGGCTTCGACAAGCAGAACATTTACCCGATTGGACAAAAGGCTGAACGTTGATAATCGTTATAATTTCGAGGTAGTGGATGAATCTATTTACCTCGGATCTGCCGTGAACAGAAGCAATAATGTCAGCCTGAAAATCAAACAGAGAATTGTGCTAGCAACCAGGTGATAGATATATCGCTCTAAGCAACAACTTCAGATATAAAACACACTCTCGAGAAACGAATATCCAGCTATGTCAGACTCTCATACAACGTGTGTTGCTTTATGGCACAGAATCCTGAGTTTCATCGCTTGTTGATTAAATATCACTGGGAATTTTCAAGAGAAAAATGCTGCGAAAATCTGCTGTATAATCTGCATCACGATATCGATGTAGGTATGCGTATCAAAATAGCGTGTTTACGCTGGGTAGGCCATGTTAGTATAATTGATCAATCATAATGAACCAGAGTGAAAGGTATTCGTACACGTGGTCGAAGGACATCGAAAAATAGGACGCTGGAAATACTAAGTGAAATGTTAGTGCTACCAACTGGAGAAGAAATGCTGAAGATCGTGCCGGTTGGAGAAACGTGTTATCCTTATTATGTAAGGCTCTTGACCCTTCCTGGTTATTTTAGGCCACCTATGTATGTAAATATCGCTACTGTCATTTTTGAACTAAGTCTATCAATAATGACAAACTCTTCTACCGAATCTAATCTAGCCTAATTTGCCTATATTACTTGTTGATCTACTAGGTATCCGATATAGTGCAGTTTTCCTGGCATTATTTAAAACATGGTACTAAAGGAGGATCATTTTTAGCGATGCCTGGTGAAATTAGTATGGGACAGTATTGAGCGCTAACAGAAAAACTTTGCCCACCCCTAAAACAAGAGTACGAGGGCGGTCCCAAAACTAGCCGACCTAACAAAGAAGACACAAATGTCTGCATAATCCGCTTTTAGCTAGATACATTTTTCCAGCGATCTTCAATAGCTTCGATACCCTGTTTCTACTAAGAACAGTCAAACTCCTTAAAATATGCATCAGCCGCAGACTCCACCTCTTCATTGTTGGCAATCTTTACCACCGAGCCATTTTTTTTCAAGTTTGGGAATAGAAAATAGTCCGAGAGAGCTAATTCTGCACGCTTTTTTTCTGTCTTTTTTTGTTGTTTGGATGCAAATATAAAGTGTGTTTGGAGTTTGTCGCAAATACTTGTGTTCAAATACAATATGTTTGCTATTGAATATTACATATTTGAGACACAATGATTAATATGTTATAATATATGTGTTTGCGACCCAAATATAGATACTTGTGTTTGTGTTACAAATACAGTTGTGTTTGTTGTACTGTTTATGCTCTCTCGAGAGCATGAGAATAAAAGAGGGACAACGAGAGAGTCTATCTTGTAAGTGTGTATCTGTATTTTTGCAGTATTCTCTCAGTCAGTGAGTCACAAATATTCCTGAATGTGCATGCAAATTGCAGATGAAGTGTTTCTTATTTTGCCTGATGTATTGCGTTTTAGTTTAATGCATTCGGTCGTCAATGGTTCATCAAACAGAGGATATTAAAAGCGCTTGATCAGTAAAAAAAAGAATAAACGAAAACTCGGACGGTTAACTGCATGGAGTAAATCATACTAGAGAGGAAATTTGACTCACGTCTGGCATAAGTTGACGGATGTACGAGGAACACATACCGTGGAAATATCGATAGAACAGCGACACGCAACCCACATTTCGATGATGCCCAAGGGAGACAATAGAGGTGTAACCCTACTGTCCCCTATCAACACCATCGCTCTCCTCTGGACACGGTCGAGAAGCTCCAAAGATGTCCTAGGAGCACCTGCCCATATATGGGAGTTGTTTTGAACCACTGCCTCTATCTGGTATTATTTAAGGAATTTTTTTCGCATTCAACGTTCATCACACCAGGCCAAATGTCATAAATTTTCTGAGAGAACTATTAAGTCTACTATAAGTATTAGTCTATGGTTAAATTGTTTGTGATGTTACTTTGGTGTTGGTGTACGTGTTGCGTATATATGTATGCCAAAGTGAGAAACGATTTTGAGGAAAGAAACTGGTGAGCGCAACAACGTGAAGCCCTTTGTCCGTCCGAGCATTTACTGATAAAATCCCTCCGTTCCGATTTGTGAAATAAGTGTAATTAAACAAACACAAGTAATTAATCCACGCTTTGCTTGCATGAACAAGACTTGTATATCGTTTGTGTACCAACGCATAGTGATAACCAACGAATAGTTGAAACCTTCTGAAAACAAAAACGTGAGAGACAACAAAGAAAGGAAAAGCAAAAGAGCAGCAGATTATCTTTTCATGAAAAAAAAGCAAATAATGCATTCAATGCAAATAGATGTAAAAAAGCCGTTTTAAATCTATAAATTATTTGATTTAATTGTTTATAAATGTTGATGTATATTGTTAAAATTAATTATAATAAATAATACATATATATTGAAATCGAAGAACAATTCGTTTCTAAATATTATAATACTTGGGAGGAAATTCGCATATGTTTCCACATAAGTATATTAAGGTTTGGGGAAACACACGACTGCTTCCACGTAAGTATATGGATGTTTGAGATGAAGAACGCATATGTTTCCACGTAAAAGCATATATGTTTGGCAGTAAACATGACACTGTTTGCATTTAAATACAAGTAGTTTGGGACTTGCAAACTTATGATTGTTTGAAGTGTGTTCCAAACATATACATGGTTCCTGCAGAATATATTTGGGAAAATATGTTGGCCGTTATTTTTCAGCGTGCGTCGAATAAGGTGCGTGATGAAGCAATTCAAACTTTAATTCATTAATTTTGGCAATCGCAATAATGGATGTGTGAACTGTGAGCATTGACTTGATGAAACAACACTTTATTTTTTGTCCAACTGCGGTTTGATTTCCACAATAATCATCATTTAAACGCTGCAATAAATTAGCCTAATATTTGTCGTTGATGGTTTTTCCATTCTGAAGATAATCAGTACAAGTTATCCCATTCGCATCTCAAAAAACAGACGCCATGACCTTGCCTGCAGATAGAACCATCTTCGTTGGGCACAATTCTCCCATTCCAATCCACTGCTTTGACTGTTCCTTTGTCTTAGGTGTGAAGTGGAGGACTCATGTCTCATCCAAGGTTATAAATCAGCGCAAGAATTCGGCTTTATGGCGTTGAAACATCGCCAAACACTCTTCTGAAGCTTCTTCGCGAAGCTGTTTTTGGGCTATTGAAGTCAAGCGCAGCACCCATCTTGCACACAGCTTCCTCATCTTAAAATCTTCGGTCAATATACGATGTATACCCCTAGTTGATATGCCTATCATTTCATCTAGCTCACGCAGCTTCAGCCGACGATCATCCAATAACATATTATGGATTTTCTTAACCGCGTCTGGCGTGGCCACCTCAATTGATCGACCACTACGGTGTTCGTTTTGGCAGCTCGCACGGCCCCGTTTCAGCGCTGCTACCCAATATTTTACAGTCGTTTATGAAGAATCAGACTCCCCCAGAGTACAATCTAGCCCGGCTTTAATATTTCTTGGACTGAGACCTTTCAAATGGAAGTATTGGATTACATAACGGTGACCAATTTTTGCCATGATTACAAATTCACTGACTGATGGCTCAAAAAAAAAAAAAAACACTAACTTAAACTTAAAACATATGTTTTACGAGGTTGCCACTTTTCACCAAAATATTTTTCCAAACTACTGGCACCATCTATACGGCAGGCCGGCTAGTTTTGGAACCGCCCTCGTAGAAGCAATGCGGTCTGCATTTTAGAGTTGCCGATCCAAATTTTGATATATTTGTGACTCTGTACATCCAAAAAACACAATGTTATAATATTACACAAATATATTTTAAAGCGGAACTTAATACAGAATTGAACACGAACAAAGTCCACCTATTCAGTTTCAAACCGAACATATTTTCTCTGGGTCACATCTTTGTGGTGGTTATTGACATTTTCCACGAGTTGACTTAACTATAGCTGTAATATAATGCATCATATTAAAAATATACAAAATCAGAAGCAATTTATTTTACCCAAATTTTTTTGGCAAGCGGCAATATGCCTTCGGCAAGGGTTGCTAAATTCCTTCTTGGACCCATTTCCGAATGTAACACAGACAGGATTATAGTCGCTGGGACAAAATGTAGGGCATTTTTTGTTAGAGTTGCGTTGAGCAACACTAATTTGCGGCAAAGTCGTTGCAATGACAGCCGCGATGACAAAAGCGATAGCAAATTTGTTGAAGATCATTTTAATACTCGTAGATCACACGTAATGTCTTTGTTAGACCGAGGCTAATCCGATATTAGAGGCATTTAGTTACAGATTTCCGATTTAATTAATTGCCTTGGTCGTTTAATGTGAACAATGTGATCGATAATGAAGTATAAATACAACTTCTGTGTTTGGTTTGCGGCTATTGTAGTTGGTCAAAGAGAAATACCCAAGGCTTCGATTTTTCTGAAAGCTTCAAGAAACATTCTTCTTCTAGTGATATGTTACACGGGAAAAAATCGCTAAATAATTGTTTGCAGAAACGTTGACATTTGAAATATGCTAGAAACTTGAAAATCCTGCTCTGCAAGGAAAAGCTTCAGTAATGTTTTCATCGTCTGCTAGGAAAAAATTTTCATGAAATTGAGCTAACGTAACGAGAGATTCATCCCAATAACGAAAATCGATTCATTGATTCGAAGATCATAATTCATAGTTGCATTGAAGCCGCTGCATTGCTTTATGGGTGCGATTAGGGTGTCCAAAACCAAAACACCGGTTAACCGGATTTTTTCGAATTAATTGTGTGTCGGTTTTTTAAAAAACGTAATTTTCAAACAAACCGAAAACTTGGTATTTGCCGTCGGTTATCCGCTTAACCGGTTTTCACATAATTTGTTCAAAATGTCATTAAAAAATTACTAACTAAAAGAAATAAAGTCAATAAAGTCAGTAGTGCCAAATAATCACTCTACACGATAAAAGACTTCGGTTAGTGATAAGGAGTGTTGGTATTCACCCCCCGCCCCTTCTATATTCCATACTCATCATCGTGGGGAATGGGTAATGAACATTACCCAAAGGGTATGGCGAAAATAATGGGAAGCTACCCATGACAATGGGGAATTACCCATCACGATTACCCATTACCCAAAGGGAATGGGGCAAACAATTGGAATTTACCCACGACAATGGGGACTTACTCATCACGATCTTCCAATACACATGCAATGGGTATGCGGGTAAGCGGCTTTACCCATTGCCCACGGCGATGAGTAATGGGTAAAAAGTATGTCTAACTATTTTTTGGCGGTTTCTAAGGGGTTTTCATAAAGTAGTCCAATTCGTATGGAAGAAATGTTTTTCAAAAAATCGTTAAAATAAGAAACTCGCAAAAAAAAAAAATGGATGTACCTTGAAAACAGTGTGTCCAATCGCAAAAATAATAAATTTTTTCCTCTGTTGGAGCCATTAGGTAATGTATGACTTTAATACGGCATCACTTTTTTTAAGAAACAAATCGGTAGAAAGACAATACGTGCTAGCAATTTTTAAAAAAAAAACCAATGATGTATTAACGACATCAATTGCATAAAACCTCCGACGGAGGCAACAAATTTATTATTTTTGCGATTCGACGGGCGCACCATTTCCGAGTAATAGCTATTGTGGCCGTCAGTGGTGCAATGGCTAGTGTGCGCGGCTCTTGTACATGAGGACGTGGGTTTGATCCCTGCTCAGACCACCTTTCATTTCTTTCTACGACGGTCACCTCGTTTAGTGATGGCGACACTATCGACTAATTAGCCATGAAAATGCTTCTCAATATACCGTTCGGAACCGGTGTAAAACTGTAGGTCCCAATCAGTGAGTGTAAAACTAGAAAGCGCACATCTCACTGATTGTGAGAAGCTCTCCCCAATCCCTTCATGGGATGTTAAGGGACACCATTTATTTTTTTAGCTATTTTTTTATTTTAAGACATTCATTGATTACTTTTGCGATTGGACGAACCGTTTCCAGGTTATAGTATTTTTTTACGAAATCAATAAGTCCGTGAATTTTTGAATGGCATTTAAAAACAAAAAATATTTTTCAGCATAATTTTAGCCCAACATTTCTCCAATATTTGTATCCTTTCCAAAAAAATACGATTTTCGAGGTCTATAAAATAGGCACTTGTTTGATCAATAATTTCATCGTTGGAGCTAAATCTCTTTCCACCGAGCCAGTTCTTTAAGTTTTGAAATAGGAAATAGGCACTGGGGGCTAAATCCGGAGAATATGGCGGATGAGGTACCAATTCGTAGCCTAATTCATGGAATTTTGCAATTGAGACTTTACACGTGTGCACCCGTGCGTTTATGGTCAATTGAGAGCAAACGCGGCACCCATCTTGCAGACAGCTTGATTAAATCCAACTGATCATTTAAATTCGAAACCACACTGCCATATGAAATGCCTATGGCATCAACAATCTCAAGCACTTTTACTCTTCAATCGGCCAACACAATATCGTTGATTTTTTCGACAATTGGCCGACCAGAACGTTCAGCGTCATTTGTGCTTGTGCGACCACAACGAAAGTCAGTAAACCACTATTTTACCATTGAAATCGATGGTACAGAGTCCCCATAGTATTTATCAAACTTTTCCTTGATTTGATTGACGGTTTCATTTCGCAAAAAATAAGGTTTAATGAACACTCGAAATACACTTTTTTCCATTTTTAAAAAAAATCAACGAGGTTGTATGTTTTGAACAGCTGTTAAATGCAAAGTAAATAACGGAACTTGCTCAAAATTTGACAGTAGTCTATTAACAGGTGGTACTTGATAGAAGCAGTGTTGCATTTCATACAACTACGAGGGAAGTTTGAAAAGTCGGGATCCGCCCTCGTATTTTGGGCATTTTATTATATTGGCGATTTTTTCAAAAAAAAATGTTTTCCATACAAATTGGAGCACTTTATGAAAAACCCGTAGAAATCCGTCAAAATTTGTTATGTTTTCTACTGGACGCTTCGTTTTCGAGATAAAGAAATTTTTTCACATTTGCGTTCAAAAATGGGAATGGGTTACCCTGGGTGACCCATTCCCAATAGCCGGAAAGTGTGGTTACCCATTCCCGATGTGTAATTTGCAATAGTGATGGGTAATTCCCCACAGTCGTGGGTAGCTACCCATTATTTTCCCCATACCCTGTGGGTAAATATTCCAGTTTGCTGTCCAAAATCTAAACAAACAAAGATATAGTAAGAAATTAGATATAGTAAGAAATTACTATTACTATTTCTTTCTTCATAGTGTTAGTTTGCTCCAAAAAGCCAATAACGAGAAGCCAATAATAGGGAGAGAATATTTTGACAGTTCAGTGGTAGAGAACTTGCAAGATTTTACTGGAGAAATTTTTGCTAGTAAGAAGAATAGACGAAATTAGAATAGAGAAGCTTATTTTCCGTTTAAGTTTATAAAGGGTCCGCCATCTAACATTTTTTTTTTCAACTAGTGCTTATTTCGTGAATGGTAACACTTAGCTCATATCTGATTTGACAGATAATTAGTTTTATCCTTCCGCTGAACGAATATGGTTGTGTATACGCTTGAACAATGCTGGGAAATATTGCGACATTACTTTGAAAATCATGGCAATGTTGTTGCACAACGTGTGCGAAAATTGCGTACGGATTTTGGAAGAAGAGACGCACCGTCAGCTGCGTATGTTCGTTATCTTGTGAAAAAACTGAAAGAAACTGGCATCCTCACCGATAAACTAAAGCGTGAAAAGCCAAAAATAGTGCGTACACCCGAGAATATTGCTGCTGTGACAGAAAGTGTGCGTAAAGCTTTAAAGGACAATATTCGTGAAGCCATTGATGAAATACAGCTGCACACAATCGATAATGTGCTTAAAAATTGGACCGATCGTGTAGGCTACTGCATGGCCAGCCGAGGCAGCCATTTGAATGGAATTATTTTCCATTATTAACCGGAAGGATTGTACTTCAAATAAAAAAAGAAATTTGAGAAAATATTCAGTAGTTTTTTTTATAGCATTTACAAAAAAAAAGTTATTTGGCGGACCCGTTATTATTCGATCTTTCAGTTGTTCTGTTTTTACTGTATTCTCCCAATAATTTTAACTTCATAGGTTTGTTTGCATGTAAACGTTGGATGTTTCAAGAGATTGCTTCAATAATACCAGATAGAGGCATTAGTACAAAACCTCCAACAAAGCAACAATAACCGCATTTCCAGTTTGTTTGGCAAAATAGTTGTTGTAAAATACACCACAAATGTATACCAACGATAAAAGTCAACAAACAAGTGCTAAATATATTTTAATGCTGCAGTTCTATTCCAAATGACATGAAAAAGTTAAGTGAACAGTTCTTGTAACTCCACCTGGTGTAAGTTAATTTTCGCCGAATATCTCTCATTTGCCCAAACCTACGACGAAGAAGAAGAATATTGTGAAGAATATTGTTTTGAAAAATGTGGAAAATCGCCAAATTGACTGCCAGAAAATGTTAAATGTCGAAGGTTACTTGGTTACATAGGTGGCCTAAAATTTCACGTAACGTGTTCTTCCTTTTGTGCGTTTCAATTTCTCCGCAACCATTATTTTCTTGTTAAATAAACGGAGTTCTTCTCCTATTTTCTCCTTATACTCATACCGCATCGTCAAAGCTCTCGTTGCAAGTGAATTGAAGCTTTGCTTTGCGCACAGCGTTCTTTGCATTACCTGCCATGCAATCATGGTCTGTCTTTGTGCGGCATTTCTTAAACAACTTTTGTTTAACTACTTTATTACAACCCATTATTATCAACTAAATTGGATACTTTTGGTTTGGTTTAAAGGGAAGATTTCTAGGCGGTGCCTGTGTAATACATATTGTAGTTTTGAACCCAATAAAAAGTAAACTTAGAAAAGCCAAAGTGCAAGACCGGCAAATCCATGAAACACAACCCTCAGCATGGAATTCCATTTGGCAGCACTCTTACACTTGTACTTGTGGTTTGTGTCCAGACTAACATATTTCTTGTTTAATGGGAAATTTTCTAGGTGAAGCCTGTTTATTACATATTGTAGTTTAAACCGAATAAAAAGTAAATGTTGAAAAGCCAAAGTGAAAGAAGTTTAAAAAATAACATCTTAAAGAAGTACCTTTGCTTAAACAAGTAAATTTTCTTACAAAAAGTACCTTTTCTTAAAAAAAGTACTTTTTTAAATAATTACCTTCTCTTAAAAAAGTACATTATCTTACAACAAATTGCCTTTTCTTAAAAAACTACATTTTCTTTAAAGAATACCTTTATTGTAAAACAAAATAACTTTTCTTGAGAAAAGTACCTACTCTTAAAATTGTATCTGTTCTCGCGTCAAAAAAAAACTTTTCTTCAAAAACAAAATACCTTCTCCTACAAAAAATACCTTTTCTTACAAAAAATCCTTTTCTTAAAAGTACCATTTCTTAAAAATATAGTACCAACTTTTCTTTTGTTTTCTTGAGATAAGTAGCCTTCCTGAAAATAAGTAAATTTTCTTAAAAAATACTTTATGCTAAAAAGAGTACCACTTCTTTAAAAATTAACTTTTTTTTAAATGCTTTTTTTTTATAAATACATTCAATAAATAAAAAATGTCTTAACAAAAGTTTATTTTTCAACAGGCGCCTTAGGTGTGTTGGAACTAACTAGTACATAATATATAGCGTAAGGAACTTCGTTCCAACCGGGTGTCCCCTGACAGCTCATGTAATTTTTTTCATTATTTTGATTTAAATTGTTCACCCATTAGCTGTAAATGTTTCATCAATTATATGTAAGGTTGTCATCAACTTGAGGTGAGTTTGTCATCAGTCATAATTTTTATGTAAATTGTTTGTTAATGAGTAATACAGCATTCGCACTGGCATCGGTTTTCTTGATTTTGGCGCTTTTGTTGATTTCAAGCAGAGATCAGGAAAATTTCAGGAAATACTACCTCGTCAATGCGCCTTGCCTTTCAATCAAATCAGGAAAAATCCGAATGCGAACACTTCGGATTTTGTTTGGACAGTTGATACGAAATCGGGAAAACATTTTGTAGTGCGAATGAGCTATAACCAAACTTATTTGACTATTTTTCATACCAAAACATCCATAATATCAGCGTACAAGACCATATGAAATGTGTTGATTGTGGGGACAATGTTTTTTGTCCATTGCACTATTTGCTATTATAAATTTATTTTTAAATTGCTACTTTTTTTTTGGTCTTTCTCTTTATTTTTGTCAATACTACGTCCATATTTTGAGTCTATCCCACTCATTATTTTCAAATTCCAATGATGAAGATTAATGTAGAAAATATCATCAATTCAATGACGCTGAAAAAGTTGAAGAAATGCACAATCTTCCAATTAAACAACATTTGCATTAAATTTATTAAATTTAGCAGCAATTCAATGAAGAACAATTGATGAGAATTTATCATCGATTTGATGTAAAGATTTTCCTTCAGTGCATACATGAAGTATAACTTGTAGACTATTTAATCTGGACCCAGTGGATTTATTCATGGAGTAATCTAGCAGAGTTTACTCCAAATGTTATCCATGCTCTTGCTGTTCTATGTTACACTATGGTGGGACATAAAAGGAACAGAAATTAAACAGAATGCATATGTTCGTTCGTTGCAACCCGCATGAAATATAATTTAGCTATAATTAGGCCTAATTTTTGAGTGGAAAATCATCTTTGATCAACGATCAAACATAATTTAAACTCTGGATTAATTTTTTAGGTTAATAGTTAATTGCTCTTCAAACAGCCAAAGTTGGGCATTTAAACTATGATCAAGTGACCATATGATTTTGACAGAAAACTACAAGAAGAACAAACCACAGCTTCTTTAATTGTTAATGTTGTAACGTGGTTTTGTGTAGGGCTGAGGTAAGCTCAGCCATGTCCAGAGTCTTTCGCTATTATCCACCAAACCTTTCGAAATAAGAACAGAATAGTTTACCCTTTCTGGGGGGTTCGAATTGAGATTCTTTATTGATATTTAATTTACAAAGTAATTTGATCTACAGGAATAACATCAACTGCTTCACTCGGTGAGAACACTCCTCTTAGCTTGAGAACGCTAGTCTTGGTTGACACCACTCTACTGGGGGCACTTGTTCTGGCTTGACAACAATCTTCTGGGGGCACTTGTCTCGGCTTGACAACACCCTTCCGGGAATACTAGCATTGGCTTGAGAAATCGTCTGGGGCAGGTTGCGGACTGGTAGATTCTAAGGTGATCGGTATCAGATATGGTGGTTCGGTATATGCTTTACATCTCCGGTTAGAACGGTTCGGTATCGGTTATCATCGGCTGGTTTACATAGGAACAGTGAGCCGAAGCCCCTGTGTAGGAACAGTGAGCCGAAGCTCCTGTGTAGGAACAGTGAGCCAAATCCCCTGTGTAGGAACAGTGAGCCAAAGCCCCTGTGTAGGAACAGTGAGCCGAAACTCCTGTGTAGCAAATGTATTTACGCCGTCTTTACTAAAGAACGGATCGCAAAATGTGCTCCTGTCGTTTGCAGAACTAGAGCCAAAGGCAAAATGCTATAATCTTGTCTGGTTGTTCGCTCGGAGGCGACGACTTGAGTCTAGTCAACCTTAACATTAAGTACCATTGATGGAGTGACGCAAATGAGAATTGCATCCAATCACTCATTCTCGTATGGCCATTAAAACAAGTACGCTGCTAATATGTACACCACGTCGACAGAGATTGTGTGTCGTCAGTGAGTGTGATTGTTCGCGGTGGTTGGTGCGACTGATGGATGTTGTGTATGCTTAGGTGACGGGTAGACCACGGACGTATACGGGTGGGAATGGCGGTGAGTGTTTGTTTTTATGTACGGACGTCATGACGTCACGTTACAATGTGAACAATTATAATCACCATCCTAGATGAAATAACAATAAAAAAGTATCATTTAACTCGTAGTGCAGTTAGAACTTTATTTCTGCTCAAATATTTTCCAATTTCATTAAATATTTTCTATTCTATCTTTTCAATTTTCTTTTGCAAATGGCGTCAGTTTGATGCATTGTAACGATTAGTCGATAAATGTATGAATACCGGTTATTTTTTCGTAGCATTTGCCACTGTTGCCACATGGTAGTAAGATTATTTGGCAAACCACTGAAAAACTCTTTTCGAATTTGAATTCAGATCAACCATAAATTAAAATCTACTGATTACCAATTTAAATAACCCGTCAACAATTGGGCCTTAGTATAAAAACAACTTAAACTTAGTTTGGTGCTTCGTTTAGTTTTGGTTCTGGTTGCTTTTTGCGCATTTTCCCATACACTCCGTTCTCTGTCAAACTCCAACTACCATTTCGATCAGCTGTGGCATGGATAACAATTGATTTAATTCAAACTATAAAATATAAAGTTAAGGTAATTTAACAGTTGCATAAAACATGCAGCCACTGTATTCTCTCCATTCATATGTCATTGACATTAAAGTATGTACTATATGATTTATTAATATGGTATCAATTCTTAACAAACCAAAACATGTGGTTAACATCAATATATTCTTTAAATCAGGTCATTTCATTATCCAGCTACAGTATAAATTGTACTGGAAGTTCAATAACATGTTAAGTGTTTTCGTTACTTCCATACATTAACACATCATTTACATTTGTAATATGAAATTGGCAATAACAATTTTAATATTTATCTTGGTTCCATACAACATCGACACTAAAGGAATATCCCCTAAGACGGGAGAATGTCCCAAGGAAGCAGTCTGCGGTTATTTACGGCGACCAAATGGTCAGCGCATTCAGTGCACTTTCCCTAATATTTGCGTATTTAGTATTCATAAAAGGATGACAGGAAAAGGTAAACAAATATGCCCATTCTGATGTGAATTTGATTTATAATCTTTCCTTGATCTAGATTGGTCGCCTCAACCAGGAAAATGTATACGTGACAGTGCTTCCTGCAGAAGGGCACACAATAAACGTAAAGCAGCAGCGCAGACGCATCAGCTAGAGATCAAAAATATTCCCCGTTCATGTTCCCCATGCAGACGCGAACTAAGTGCACTCTTCGAATTAAGTTCTAATCAAATTAAATTTCAGCACTGACCAAATGAAAACATTTTCTAGCGGGAATATTGGAAACGTGTTTTGTTTTTAATAAAGGGTGATTTTACTGGGGTGCGATTTTACGAGGTCCGTTTTCAATTGACAAAACTTTTTCAATTACAGACAATTTACTATGATCTACACTCAAAGAAAGTTTGCTCAAATTTAGTTCAAAAAATATACAGTCAGGGCCTAAAGCTTAAATACACCCTACAAAATTAGAGTTTTAAGAAAACGAAACAGTTCACAAAAATTTTAAGTATGTAGTTTTATTACATATTGTGAATAACTAAAAATAATAAAAAATATTTACTTCATCGTGAGTACAACGGTAAATCTTAAAGAAAAATTTATAGGGTGTATTTAAACTTTAGTCCCTGACTGTACATTAAGTACTACAGCTTGAGATCAGGAAATTTAATTAAATCTGAGGAAATCTTATTTTGCTAGAGTACAAGTACACAGACAATGAACTTACAATTTCTATTTCAATTTATTTATTCATCCATAATATTTACATTTTAACATACTTAGCATTCGTACAATCAGCCCACTTACTCTGATTTCGAACTAGACCCCTAACAACGGACTATCGTTTAACCCACTTAAAACCGAACTTATCTTGTTCTCTCGGAAATTTAAAATGCCCGCATTTGAAGTGCCGTCAGTTAATGGGGTGCAAATACAGTTGACGGAAAAGGTCAAGTATCTGGGAATAATTCTCGACAGTAAACTGTCTTGGAAACCGAATGTGGAGGAGAGGGTGAAAAGGGCGTCTGTTGCTCTTTACTGCTGTAAAGGGGCGATAGGAAAGCGCTGGGGACTGTCTCCTAAGATCACCATGTGGATTTATACGACAATAGTCAGACCAATACTTCTCTATGGCATCGTAGTTTGGTGGAGGTCCCTCCAAAAGATATATATTCTGAATTCCTTGATGAAAATTCAAAGATTCCTTGATGAAAATTCAAAGATAGCGTTAGTGGGGCAATGGGCACGACGTCAGGTACTGCACTTAGTGCTATCCTGAACATCTGTACTCCTGATATCATGGCCGAATCGGCAGCCGCTACATCCCTGGTGAGAATCAGAGATTGTGGCGTTGTGATATCGGGGCATTCCGAACACACTGAATTACTACACCGGATCAACTGTATTCCCGTAAAAACGGACTACTTTATCCCCTACCTTCTACCAGCGACAAATCTAAGGACTTCTATTTCAAACAGGAGTACCTGGGAAAAGTCACTGGAAGGTGATACCAGTAGTATCAGATTTTTCACGGATGGATCAAAGTTGGACGAGTCGGAAATTACCGCCATACTGGAGGTTGCGGAACTACTGAAAAGTAGTGTCGGAACCCTCCGGAGAATATGTATCTACACCAGTGATGCGCACACACATATTATAACATATTGCGCTTGTGTGTGAAGCAGAGTAAACCGAAGTTCAATTTGATGTATTTTAACCAATTACGCAGCGTGACCCTTCTCTAACAAATGCTGACCAGCAACTGATTTGATTTGCATTGAAAAAATGTAAACAAAGCAAGAACCGACCACCTACGATCGAAATCACACGAAGAAGCTTATACTGTATGTGTGTCGTCAGCGCTGGAACAGCATTTTGCTATCCGGCACATGTGCCGAGGAATTCAAAATGTGGGCATCACTGATCTACACAGACAGCCAGGCTGCCATAAATGCCCTGGAAGCCATGTTTGCTACATCCCTGACGGTGAAAGAATGCCACTAATCACTTAGGGTAATGGCAGAGTATTTTGACATCAGGCTCATCTGGGTAGCGGGACACAGCGACATTCCAGGCAATTGCGTAGCGGATGTGTTAGCTAGACTGGGTACTACGGCACAGGTTCTTCCGGCAAAAGAAGGTTTTAGTATATGCCAACCTCAACCTGCCGTTTGCAGATCAGGCAGTGGGCGGATAATATGTATGTTCAAGGACAAGTGGAGACTTACTTCAACTTGCAAACAAGGCAGGGAAGAGGACAACTTAACTACTTAACTTGCCGAGAGGCAGGTTATCCACAATGATAGGATCACTTACGGGACATTGTCTTGTAGGAAAACACGCCCTAAGATTGGGACATAGAAACTCCACTCTCTGTAGGTGTTACATGGAAGAGGATGAGGAAACGACGAAACACCTTTTCTTAGATTGCCCTGCTCTGGCAGGACTCAGAAGTAGGATATTCGGAACACATTTAGTTAGCACAGTAGCCCTACAGGATATGCCTGCAGATCTTATAGACAAATTCATTGAAAGGGCAAATTGGCTAGACGACTAGTCAATAGTTGCTATAGAGGAAACTGGAGGTATCACAATGGGCTTCTTTAGCCTAAGTGTGCTCGACAGCGTGCTGTTTTGCAGCCTTTTCAACCAACTAACATATTTTAGAGTTCAAGAATATTTCTTTTTCGGCTTAATAATTGATCTGTGTTATTACAAGTAATAATTTTTATCTACACGTATACAATACTTTTAATGTAGGTAAAAACGGGACAAGAATGGAAACCGTAAAAATACAACAGTGTGTGTTATAGAATAAAACTTAACCTCAAAGCACTGCATAAATGCGAGAAAGCAAGAGGAAACCATAGAGTAATTCTTATAAAGAGAGAAAATCTCATCAGACGTTTCCTTTCACACTCTTCGTGGTGAGGTCCATGTGATAGGAACTGGTCGGCTTACACCAGGTGGAGTTATAAGAACTGTTGACTTAAATTTGTCATGCCGTTTTCGTTGAGAACCGTGAAATTTAAACATATTTTGGACTTTTTATTACATTTTATTGTTAGTATATATTTGTGGTGTATTTACACAAAAATGTTAACGCACAAAACAAAATTCCGTGATTGTTTTCTTGTTGGTTGAGTTGAACCATTGCCTCTATCTGGTATTATTAATGCAATTCTTTCCAACATCCACCTTTCATATCACACCAGACCAAATGTTAGAAATTTGCTGAGCGAGATACACATATTCTCTATGTATATTTTATATATGTATTTCTCTATTTTTTGAACTCATTACGAGTCCCTAAATCCATAAAAAAGCAAAATGTGAGTTCTCGAATTCGTTTCGAACCCGTTGCGAGTTCGTAAAAACATAAAACAGCGGATCAGTGAAATTGTGATTTGGCGGATCCGTCTTGAACTCGTTACGGGTTCGTAAAAATAAAAAAAGCGAATCAGTGAAATTGCGATTTGGCGGATCCGTCTCGAACTCGTTACGAGTCCGTAAAAATATAAAAAAGCGAATCTGTGAAATTGTGATTTCCAAAGGTACGATAATATAAGGACCAGCCAATATCAACAGTGGAGGACGTCGCTAAGAAGTTTTTCCACTACGCCTGACGATTGTGAAGATTTGATTGGATTCAATCTCTGTGGAATAGGGAAATTCCTTTCTTACTAGACCAAAATGAAATCAGAGAAATAATGTCTGAGATTCGTTGGTCCACGATAATGGTGAAGCAGATAATCAGTTTGTTAGAAAGGAGAGCAGAGTTGAAAATAAAACAAGGGAAGGAATTAGAAATGATTTCGGATTTATTTTATTTTGTCAGATAAGTTTTTGAAACAATCTTACCAGTATGAGCGCAACAGTAGAACAGACCGCAGATAAATCTGGATTTGCGGAAATTCCATTTGCAACATGGCATATACTAGTGGTCTTCATGAAAGCTCGAAAGAACCTCGTAAACTCGAAAACATCGTAAACTTGCACAGCAAACGTCAAAACAAACAAATTTCCCATACAAAGCGACTTGCTCAAAAGTGGAAAGTTTTCGAGGCAAATTTGCTGCGCAAACGTGGGATGGAGAAACGTGTAAACTTTTAACATTTCGTTGTCATCTGACTAGGATGGATAAATAAGGTGATAGCACTGGAACAGTAGAAAAAGTACACAGACATAATACATGCAATTGCTACCGCTACCACCTTATGTATCCATCTTGGTCAGCTGATATGGTTTTGAGCACAACTACGCTGAGCAACTTTACCTGGTGCCTCATGCAACGGTGCGAGGGAAACTTGCGCTGAGCAAAAGTTCTCGGCTTTCACGTTTACATGAATGCCGCTACTATATATTTAACGAAAGAAGATTGACAGTCAAGTACATAGGTTTCTTGTTTATCTGTCAATTTTCATATCTGGGAAATTTCATGTCTATTTTTAGGAATTCAAGGATTTGAAATCTAAACAGTTTGAAACTGAAAACCTTTACGATTTGATGTAAACAACGCTCATGATCGTATTTCTAAAATAATCAATATACCAAATAAATTAAATTTTAAATTTAGATGAAATTCACGTGCAAAACATTAAAAAATTAAATGTCGAATAAATAGAATTTAATAGACAGAAATTCCTATTAATACAAATGGCTACTCAGATCGAATCCGTTTCCAATGCGCAAAAATTGATAAAAGCGATTCCTTCTCGAATTCCTTTTTTTTCCAAAAAACGAATCCGAAACGGATTCGCAAATGAAGTTCGTTACGAGTTCGAGACGGATCCGAGAAAGTACAAAAAACGATTTGCGTTTTCGAGAGGAATTTCATACGAAAACTTATTGGTTAGAAGTTCGTAACGGATGTCCGTTTCTGACAAAATGTCCGCAGAAACGAATCCGTCTCGAATTCGTAACGGATTCATATGCCACATTGGGTCAGTGAAATTGCGATTTGTCGTATCCGTCGCGAATTCCTTTTATTTCCAAAACACGAATCAAAAATGTATTCGCAAAAGAAGTTCGTTACGAGTTCCTGACGGATCCGAGAAAGTACAAAAAACGATTCACGTTTCGAGAGGAATTTCAGACGAAAGCGAATTCATTATGACTTCGTAACAGATGTCCGTTTCGGACAAAATGTCCGCAGAAACGAATCCGTCTCGAATTCGTAACGGATTCATATGGCAGTGAAATTGCGATTTGTCGGATCCGTCGCAAATTCATTTTATTTCCAAAAAAAACGAATCCGAAACGGATTCGAATATGAAGTTCGTTACGAGTTCGAGACGGTTCCGAAAAACTAAAAAAAAAACGATTCGCGGTTTCGAGAGGAATTTTAGACGAAAGCGAATTCGTTATGAGTTCGTAACGGATGTCCGTTTCGGACAAAATGTCCGCAGAAACGAATCCGTCTCGAATTCGTAACGGATTCATATGGCGCATTGGGATGGAGTAAACCAGCTTTCTGTTCTTGTATTAGAATAATTGAGCTTTTCAGTATGTATGGAAACTTAGGGATTTTCGATCGATTTGAGAATGCAAATTCGCGAACTTTTTCATTTCCCGGGAAAGCATTTGAAATGTGAACCCTTTATTTTATAATTTTGTTCAATTGTTGAGGTAAATATTGTATCACAAAAGAGGTAAAAGGGTAAAAAGATCTTCAATACTGTAGTTATTTAAATTTGTATACATATATATTATTTTTAATAACATATAATAATAATTGTTCCCTGAAGAAGACGCCCAATGTGGAGGCGAAATATTGGAAATAAATAAGCAATACATATAATTGATCATAAGCTCGTTTAAATAATATAAAGAATTTTATTTTTATATTTTATGCATTACGAAATCTAATATTTGATGCATCTAATCAGGGGTTATCCATGACACAGGTGATCGACTATGAATTAATAGAAAACAGAGTGAATATGCGAGAGATCGAGAGCAAACAATGCAGCAAAAAAAGTTTAACTAGTGTTTGATTGATACTAATGATATATAAATTATGTTTTATGGTCGTTGCATTGAACGAAAATTCGCATTCCCTTTCACTTTAGTCCGTTTTATGTCCAACGAATGTGTAACCTACAACAGCAACTTGAACTCGTTGAAATTACCTGCCATCTTGTCATAATCGACACAACGTAAAGGGACCTTCCCAACCTTCCCATTTTAAATACCTTCCCATCCTTTCAAACAATTTTCCCGTACCATCAAATTTTCACAATTTGTTACCCGCTTTTCCTTTTTTCCAACCGTATGTACATTTTTCCTATCCACTTAATAACACAGTGCAACACGAGAAAATATAACCATATACGGACACCACTACGCGATAAAAGACCAAAAAAAAAACCCGTGCCTCCCAGTTTTGACCAAAGTCATGCACTTGTTTTATGGGTCCCCAAAGATTTGGGGCCTCAGTGTCATTTTTGCAAAAAAGTGATCATTTTGTCAGGCTGATATCTTGCAAACCGTTCGGAATTTTGATTTACTCTCTGAGGGAAAGTTGTAGCTCTTGTCGTAAAATATAACATCAAACATATAAAATCAAAGAACTTCATCGTCAAGGTCAAAATTGCAAAAAAGAAAAAAAAAGATTCGATTTTTTACCTTTTTTTGTCCTGTTTAGTTCCATAGGTAGCAAACCGTTCAAAATTCAAGGAAGCAGTCAACTTCAAACATGTACCTAAGATCTCAATACACAACTTTTTA
The DNA here is from genome assembly GCA_963931995.1 of Phaonia tiefii. Lineage (NCBI taxonomy): Eukaryota > Metazoa > Arthropoda > Insecta > Diptera > Muscidae > Phaonia > Phaonia tiefii. The sequence goes on from OZ008367.1 coordinate 200,115,057, forward strand.
GAATGTATGAACTTCCTAAGAATGATTCTTAACACCGTTTACTTCAACATTGAGATACTATGCTATCTCAGCGACCGCAGCAGCACAGACAAAGCAGTAAACTCAGCACACGCAACAAGGGACGCACCACACACAGTATAGAAGCGACACGACGCTCACATCGAGGCATTACACAGCGCGAAGTCAACGAGAACTCAGCGGTGAAAGTTATAGAGAAAGTGCTACAGCATAATTTGCACACAACATTGGCAACTGACAATTTTAATATGCAGTTTGAAAATATTGATTTATTTTGCTGCGTTTGGGGGCATCAAATCAGAAAAAAAAAGTTCTACAAGATTTCAAAAGGAAAAGAATCTTCTAAGTAGCGAACTCAAGAGAGCATATAAGTTGTTTTTCGACGAAGTAGACTTGACCGGTGAAAATTACACACCTAATACAGTGTGTCGCCAATGCGGTACCAATCTCATGGCATGGTTGGGTGGAGGCAAACATAGTATGAAGTATTAGGTTTGTTCCAGAACTTTTCCAGCAAAAAATAGCAAGCAAAAACTATCTGGAGAGTAAGAATGATTTTACTCTCTCAATAAAAAATAGCACAAAAAGTACGCGAACGACATCCAGCAAAAACTAGCAAGAAATCAATGTCTGTTAGTAAACAGCTGATTCGTGTTTTCGTCTTTGGGTTTAATTTTATTGTTTTTTCTACCTCAAGTGCAGCAAGTTCATAAATTGTGTGAAAAAAAAATTAAATTAAAATGAACAATAACAAAACTCTGGAGTTGGCATGTTCACCGGAAACTTTTGGTAAAATTCAACCTGGTGAGTATTCCTTCAAACTAAATATGGGCCTATAAACCGGAGCCTGCACCTATAAGAATATCCTTTTTTATTTACAGATGAGGAGTATAGAAACTCAGTAGCTCAACAAGCCGTAGGAGACGAGACCTACGATGAGATTATTTTTTCACCCAAACCAGATCCAAATGCTGAAGAAGGTACCCAAGAGGAAAATGAAGAGACGGAAGCAGAGGCAAGAAAATCGATGTGGCTAGACGCGGCAACAAAGCTCCTCATTGCCAAGGTGAAAGAGTTGCGCCCTAAGGTTGGGCATACCCGCAAGCCTTAAAACTAAAAAACGGATGTGGACGAAAATCGCTGAAGAGCTTTAGGAAAAAGGGCATTACTTCAACAGCGTGCAGGTGGAGTCCAAGTTTTTTGGTTTGGAACGGCAATATAAGCGGATGCGCCTCAAAAACTCCAAAACTGGACGCAATAGGCAAACGTGCCCTTTCCAAAGGTAATACATTTGAAAATGTACTATGCCTTTTTGTTTCATTACTTAATGGAGATTATTTTTTATATATATAGTGAGCTGGACGATCTTTTCAGAGCAAAGAAATCGTTGAATCCGGAGTGCATCCTCGACACTGAGCCTGACAATAATTGTAGTGACGACGCGATTGAAGAAAACAATTCCTCTTTATCAGGTATTTGTTACCATAAATCATACAATCCTGTGTTATGAATTTTGGTTTTTATAACAACTAGATGTGACGCCCTCTACCTCCAAAAAGAGAAAGACTACTCTGCAAGACTATATGGAGAAGAGAGAGGAGAGTGATAGAAAAATTCAAAAAAAATGGAAAGAGCACAGGAAAAGAATGCGCTAGAGAAGAGGAAAGTTGAAGCGCTAGAATCTCTAATAAACCTTTTAAAAAAATAATAATACAAATGCAAATAAAATGAATATTTCTGGATTGCCATTATTTATATGGGTTTGTATGTACTGCCTTATTGTATCACGCACAGTATTGCCTCGAGACACTTCTTCGTGGGCTGGAAAATCATCTTCTGGAGTTATATCATATGAGAAATTAAGTTCGTCTTCATTTGCAATGTTATGCAAAACACAGCAAGCTCTTATAAAGTGGCAAAGTTTTCCCATGTCCCCCAACTTGCAATAATATAACTACCTAACCTTTGTTTGAGGATGCCAAATGTGTGTTCAATGGCTACGCGGCCGGAGCTCAGTTGAATATTAAACTGTTTTTGATCTCTTGTAAGGTGCCCATTATCCCTGTATGGAGTAATCAAATACTTATTGCAGGGATATGCAGAATCGCCAAGTATATAATAATCTGAAATAATAAAATTTAAATACATATAACCAAATTCTCCTCTAAATGTAATTTAAAGTGTTTTACCTCCACAATATGACGGCAACTTGTCATAAATTCGGGAATTCTTCAAACCCCAACTGTCGTGGCAAGACCCTGGGTATCCAATGTTAACGTTAATAATTTTTTTTTTTTCGTTACAGATTGCCTGTACGCAAATTGTTGTATTGCCCTTTCTGTCAATGTATTCATCCTTTCCATTTTTAGGTGTATCGATTACTACATGTGGTCCATCGATACAACCTGAAATAGAGAATCTTAATGTAATGTATTTATGTATATGTAAACTTACTACAAGTATTATTACCTATTGCCTTGGAAAATAGACATTTGTTGGCAAAATATTTACTACTCTCTTCCTTTCCCTGTGCATTTGGCCATTTTATTACTTCGTAGCACAACGAGCTCAGGAACATAGTAACCCTTTGTATTATTAAGCTAATTGCTGAAATCGAGAGGTCGAAACGATCGGCAAGGTCTCTAAAGCTGCAAGCTTCATGACCCGCAAACCACAGAAAAACCAGCATGTGAATTGCTTCTGAAAGGCGTTTGTCGCAGCTTTTCATAACCACTCCATTCCAACAACCGCTGGCTTAGATGTTCAAAAAAAGCTCGCGATATGCGGAAGTGAGTTCGAAATTCAGTTTCACTATAATTTGCCACTGTTGTTTTTATGTACTCTTTTATAGAATTTCGCCGACACTTTTCATTTAAGGCAAAAAAAAGTGCATCATCTCTTCGTCTCCTTAACATTTGAAGACCAATGAATTCGTCATCTTGACTCTCTGATGACGATGGCTCCATTAATATGGTTATTGCACTAGCTATGATGGCTTTTCTCATCTCATTACCCACTTCGTTGGGAATATATTTTATTAACAAATTCCATTAAAATGATTAAATAAACATATTTTCTTACTTACCTCTGCCCTTGTTAAATTTGTTCTTTCTTTTGATAATTTTGTTTGTTTACTTAAAACAGCTGTTATGTTTGGCTTGCTAATTCGTGCTGGCAAAAATTTTCCCAGTACAAACCATGAACTTCTCCATCATTGAACTGCCAAAATATTCACTCTCTGACTCTCTCGTTGCTGGCTGCTGGGAGTTATCGAACACTTTCCAGCAAAAAATAGTGATAATTAGTGCTAATTATCACGTTCTCGAACAAACCTATTGTAAGCCGGTAAACTGGATTAATCGCCCAGGTGATGATGACGAAAACAGTTGGTCTGCATGCGTAAATTACACATGTTGTCTAAATCGACGTGCTGAGAAGAACATATTTTATAAAGCAACTGTAGCAGCCACACTACCAGTGCTTGCACCTGAAAATTTTGTATCACCAAGGCCGCCAACACCAGATCATAGGACAGAATTTACAGGAATGACTAGAGCAAGTGGTGTTACCTATGAAGATCCATTTGATACCGATTATGAGCCCCAATAGGAAAGAGATGGACCACAACTAATAACACAAATGGAAATGGATTTCATTGTGGCCATATTGGGACTATCGCAGCGACTTGCCTTATTTTTGACAGCGTTTTTAAAGCAAAGAAAACTCACACATGGTAATGTGAACTCAACGGTGTACCGCAAACGGCAAGCTGAATTTCAGAGCCTCCACACTCTAAATGATGACAATTCGTTCGCTTACTGCAACGATGTAAAAGCTTTGGTGGTAAAACTGGGAATGAACTACAACGCTAGTGAGTGGAGATTATTTATTGATTGTTCTGTTTCAAGCTTGAAAGCAGTGTTGTTGCATGTGTCAAACCGAAAACCTTCCATTCCGCTAGCAATGGGTATTAAGCCCCGTATTCAGTTCTTGCGAAATTTTCGTAAGAAATTTTGTCATTTATCTCTGAAGGAAAAATTTTATTGCGGAGAGTTACCACCTATCTTTGATTTACCTTGCAAATATTTCATTTATAATTGCTCTACACACTGTATTTTTTTTTTTTTTTTGGGTTTTAAAACTATCGAAATGTCAAAATTCCGGTCCCAAACAATTGATTTCGTACGAAATAACTTGGCGTAACAACCCTGTACTTGATTTTGCCTACGAAATTTTCGCAAAGAACTGAGTACCAAGCAAATGAAATTCATCGAAGTGGCCGTTGTAAATTGTCCAAACGCATTCGACTATTTGAAAAGCGTTTTCCCAAAGCGTAGCGATGACAAAATTAAAAAAAGTATTGTAGTAAATTTAAAACGAATTTTTGTTCACCTCATTGTACTATTTACACTATGTTAATGTTTTCTTTTCTGTCTTTATTTTTTGTCTTCATTTAACAGGCGTACTTAATGGCCCTGACATTAGAAAGCTATTCAAGAGCAACTTTGAATCATCGCTTGATGATAGTCATTCAATGGCATCGATTTACCTTCAGCGATATGCACCAGAGTCTTGGGAGACGCACAACCGGAAGTAAGAGAATGGGTGAAAGGACTGCTGTATTATTTTGAGAAAATCGGCACATCGATGACATTAAAGCTGCATTGTCTTCATTTTCATTTTGTCGGTTTTATCAAATTGTTTTTATCAACTCCCTACCGAATCAGATGATCAATGTAACATTTACGAATGTGTTCATAGAAATCGAACAGGTACCGTGTAGCAAAAAGGTGTTAACACATCGCCTGTGAGTTCGAACACTCATTGGATTTTTTTTGATTTATTTTCTAATTCATTTCAGGTACTATGTTGGTGGAGTCACAATATCACCCTGTATGATGTTAATGAAGTATTGGAAGAAGAAACAGCTGATGATGGAGGGCAGTCTGGAAGCAACGTGCCTGTGGACAGCAGAAGTTGTTAATCAGAGTCAGATGCGAACGACACGATGTGGATCCACAACTTAAGAGAGTTCGATTTGCAAGCCCAGGGCCATCAACATTATAAACATAATGCGAATATTTTTTTTATTATTTTTGGAATAGATAGCATAGTATCTCAATGTTGAAGTAAAGAAAAAACAAATGAAATTGAAAAATTTTCGGGAAATTTTTCACTTTTGCAGCTACCTAAACAGTGTTAATATGTAATCATTCCTAGGAAGTTCATATGGTCTATAAAGTTGTTTACTGAGATCTGAGGTACTTTTTTGTAGTCGATTCTTTGAATTTTGAACGGTTTGCTACCTATGGACCTGAACAGGGGGAAAAAAGTAAAAAAATCGAATATTTTAAACTTGAAAATGAAGTTTTTTGATTTTATACGTTCACAATTTTTGTTCTTTATGACAAAAGCTACAACTTTCCCTCAGACAGTAAATCAAAATCCCGAACGATTTCCAAGATATGAGCCTGACAAAATGATCACTTTTTTGTAAAAATGACACCGGGGCCCCAAATCTTTGGGGGCCCATAAAAAAAATGCACGGCTTTGGGCCAAACTGGGAGACACGGGTCTTTCTTTTGGTCTTTTATCTCGTAGTGGTGTCCGTATATGGTTATATTTCCATGACTTAAAAAATTACACACAGTATAATTAAAAAATATTATGAAATTTGACTCTCGAATCATTATTTTGAATTACATCGGGAGCGAGCAATATTTTCAAATCTTTGAAAATAAAAATTCGGCTCCCGAGCTTAAAATAAAACTCGTGATTTAAAAAGATTTAAATATTCAAAGAATTAAAAATTAATCTCCCTTACCGATTTAAATTTTTCGAGCGATTCGAAAATGAATGACTCTCCTTACTATGCTAGTATTAACACGCTACAAAACGCACTCATATCCATAAAAGCTTTAGCGTACTCGTTTAGTACGTGAAAGGGTTAAAGGAAGACTTAGGGCGAGTTTCACACTCGTCATTTAAAAGCTCACAGAAAATTTCCATGTTAAATGACATTTAAATGACAAACATCGTAAATTTAAAGTACATTTAAATGGAGAATTTTCAACTGTGAAACTGGTCATTAATCTTTATTGAAATAAATAATTCAAAATTTAAATATTAAAACACATTTTCTACACGATCGGTTACATTATATTAATCCAAAATTTTAAATTCAGCCTTACATTCCTTACTGATGGTTTTACATTTGGTTCTTTTATCCTTCCAACCTGAATTTAATGAAGTATTAAAAAACAAAAGTTCAAATTAATTTATATTTTGTAAAAAATTTTTATCAATAGCGCACGAAAACATACCATGAATACCACTTTGTGTTGCGTAGGCATACTGTGAACATCGGGTGAAAAAACGACAACAGATGGTTTTTCCTCCGATTTGTAAAGTTGCCCATACACGATTCTCCTTCTTTGGGCAATTATTGTCCTCATGGTTTATATTGTGCATAGCTTGTGCGCCGAGGACACCCAAAATAAGGGCCGACATTAAAATTGCCATGAGTTTGATAAAATTCATTTAAATTTGCATTTCTGTCAATTGAAACGGTTGTAATTTGTTACTAAACAAAAATTGAATTTCTCCTGAATATTTATAATCAAAAATTATTGTATTCTACTGTGAGCTGTGACTAACTGGGACTTTTCGCCCCTTATAACACTTGAACAAATACAAGTATTATTCAATAAAAAAATTAAGAATAATATTTTTACAATTAGGCGTATTCACTTTTGCATTGACGGAATTTAGGGCAAGCGTAAAATTATTGCCTATAATTTGGACTCTGAAATTGCAACTAAATGTTAACAAAAATTACAAGAAAAATTAAACAATCTGGCTAAATTTGGGAACCATGTTTTCTTTTTTAATTTATACACCGTATAAATACTAGTGTACACTTGATGGACGAATCTTGGGAACAATTGATGTAAGGTTTTGCGTTAATCCAATGACAAATGTTGTAGGTTGAAAATTGAGGAAGTTTTACATCAGCACAGTGCACAAATTTATCAGTCATGTACGTTTTTCTTTCAGTGTGGTTAGTTGAGATGGGGTTAATAAATTAGTTAGGATGCTATTCCATATGGAACCCAAACAAAAAATCACAATACTTTTATTTAAAAATTAAACGTGATTGGCAACTTTAAATGCACCTGCGAAATTTTGCGATTAAAACACAAATAAGAATATTCAATTCAATTTAATTCCAAATTCAGTTAATTGCAATTCAGTTCAATTCAATTCAATGCAAGTAAATTCTATTCAACTCAATTCAGTTCAACTCAGTTCAATTCAATTCAACTGAATCAAATTCAATTCAATTCAACTTAAATCAATGCAATTCAATTTAAGTCAATTCAATTCAACTCATCCCAATTCAATGCAACTCAATTCCGTTCAATTTAATTCAATTCAGTCCAATTCAATTCAATTCCATCCAATTCAATTCAATCCATTTCAATTTCATTCAATTCAATTGAATTTAATTCAATACACTGCAATTCAATGCAATTCAGTTTAATTCAATTTAATTTAAATACAGTAGCGAAATTTTGCGATTAAAACACAAATAAGAATATTCAATTCATTGTAATTCAATACAATGTAATTCAATTCAATTCAAATCAGTGCAAGTAAATTATATTCAACTCAATTCAGTTCAACTCGGTTCACTTCAACTGAATCCAATCCAATTCAACTTAAATCAATGCAATTCAATTTAAGTCAATTCAATTCAACTCATCCCTATTCACTGCAATTCAATTCCGTTCAATTTAATTCAATTCAGTCCAATTCAATTCAATTCCATCCAATTCAATTCAATCCAGTTCAATTCCATTCAATTCAATTGAATTTAATTCAATACAATGCAATTCATTTCAATTCAATTTAATTTAAATTAATTTAAATACAGCTGTGAAATTTTGCGATTAAAACACAAATTAAAATATTCAATTCAATTTAATTCAAATTCAATTTAATTCAAATTTTGTAAAATTGTGTGGTGCAATGGTTAGTGTGCGCGGCTCTTGTACATGAAATCCTGGGTTCAAACCCTGCTCTGACCACCTTAAAATGTATCTCGGCGGCGGCCACCTCGGATAGTGACGTCGACACTATCGAGTATATAGCCATGAAAAAGTTTCTCAAAATACCGTTCGGAAACGGTGTCAAACTGTAGGTCCCAATCAGTGAGTGAAAACTGGAAAGCGCACAGCTCAGTGATTGTGAGAAGTTCTCCCCTATCCCTTCATGGGATGTAATGGGAAACCATTTATTTATTTTTTAAAATTGTGTATGCTGCCAAATTACATTTAAAACTTTAAACTTAAAAGTGTAAATATCTCTTCAAATCTATTAGCGAAACTAAATCTAATACAGAGAAAAAAACACATAATTTATAATGTAAAAAACTAGACACCCGTTTTAATTAAATGTCTAACCTGAGATACTTTATGTTCAAATTTAAATCATTTAAGACAACATAACTCAAACACACATAAAATAACCCCAAAAAAACTGAATCAGTTTATATGTAGATGTTTCACAACTAAATTTACATATAAGAATTCCCCATTTTACTGCAGTGTAGTTGCCACCGGAAAACATCTTTTCAAATGTGTTATCACACTTTTTGCCAAATTATAACCTTTGATGCAAACAATAGGGTGACCGGTGGAATAAAAGAATAATGATGTCTAAACCCATATTTCAAAACATAAACGATTATCAGTTTTGTACTGGGGTCGGCAGCTTCTATCGCAAGTAAGTATCCTTTTTTGATTTTCCCATAACCAGCTGATTTCTACCCGCCATTTCCATGCTACTGCGTCAAAAATATCAAACTTCGCATTTTACTAGTGAGCACCCTTATTATTTCACAATAAACCATTAGTCACAAGATTTTTGTTAATTTTCCAGAATGCCAGAATTTCTGGAACCTTAAACAAAAACAAAAAAAAATCGCATAATTATTACCTTTACACGGGCAAGGTATATTTCCTATTTGAACAAGGAATTAATAAACTCTTGTTAGTCATGTGACTAAGAGTGTTGAATATTCTATTGTTTAAGCCCAATACTCGTTTGCCATTTTGTTCTAGGTGACCCGGCCATGCTTTGCTATTGCATTAAACAATACACACAAATCGGTCTAAAAATTACAAAATTAGATAATTCAAATAGCCGAATTTAATTCAAGTCACTAAGTATATAAATATTCTATTGATCTTGGCTGTTAGTTCGTATTTTAACTGTTTGGTAGAATTTTTGGGATAATTACTTTCAAAACACGTTTAGCTGTTTCCAATTGCTCTGGTGCAAGGCGGTGACGATTTGGAGATATGCGCTGTCCTTTCGTATCAATTACATGCTGCACTTTATATTTGCAGCCATGACCTCTGCGGCCATGACCTCTGCGGCCTTTTTCTAGAAGAAGAGGGTGAATCGCGATGTTGTGTTACTTTCAATTGATGGATGGTATCTGTAAGTGCTTCAATTTGTTAACGTAATTCACTTATTTCGTTAGAATGTAGATTACTTGAAATGTTGATCTAATATTAAGAGGTTCCAGAGATTTTTTCAACCTTTGATGCTAGGTTATCCAATGATTCTGAAGACGTTGCTAATATTGCCTATGCCTGTGTACGTAAGCATTGCAACCACAATGCGCGAAGAATATCTTCCTTAACACCGCCATTAGCTAGATTCCGCAATTCACGTAGAAGAGAACTCGGTTTCTTATCTCCAATAGGAAATCTCTCTACGCAATCTCTTTACACGCTTCGCTTCAGAAATTGACAAATGATCGATGAGTCTTAATTTTATCTTGGTATACGCATCTTCCGGTCGTTCAACGATGACTACGCTAACCTGTCACAATAATTCTGGGTCCACCTTTCGCAAAACGGCGAAATATTTTGACTGCTGTGAAACTACGTTACAGTTTTCAAATTGAGCCTCTAATTGAGCAAACCAGACAGCCGGATTTTTTGATGTGTTAACATCTATAGCGGCGTATAGGAACTAAATCTATAAAAGTCAACACATGCAAACAACACACAGACAGGTTTGCTGCTGCTGCTAAAACCAAATTTTATGCTGCTGCTGAAACCAGATTTTCTGCGACTGCGAAAGAGAATAATGACGTGTTAAACAAAAATGAGCGATCAAGAGAGCAATGAAAGAGTGGTGTGGCAGGGGTGAGGCAAACGAAATTGTGTCTATAGCGTATGTATTAACATAATAATGTATGTATGTACATGTGGCTGTTGCTGTTGTTGAACGGAGATATAAAGCATAGCCACGCAAAATTTCATTTGCAAGCTTGCGCAGTCGACGTTATGGTGACACACTAATGCGTCAGCTACTTCGTACAAAGTATGTGTGATGTTGTGTGTTTGGCTGTTTCGTTGCTGTTGATATGGCAAACATGTGGTTATGTGACACACGTATACGTCAGCTACTTCGGACAAAGTATGTTTGAAGTTGTGTGTTTGGTTGTTTCGTTGTTGTTGCTATGGCCAAACAAAGCGAGTCATTTGATGTTCAGCATTGCCCGGTGTATACAAAAACAAGTAGAAACGGTGTTAAGTTCGGCCGGGCCGAAGATTATATACCCTCCCCCATGACAATTTACACTCTCCACTCTAATTATAAAATATAAATTATAAAATATATTATAAAAATATTTAAATTATAAAAATAAAGAAATAAAATTTAATTCAATAAACTATTATTTTTTATTTTCCAATGTAACATTTACTAATGTGTTCATAGAAATCGAACAGGTACCGTGTAGCAAAAAGGTGTTAACACATCATCCGTGAGTTCGAACACTCATTGATTTTTTTTCCAAACCTGTGGAATTCGCAACGAAACTCAATTCGTTTGCGTCTGTACTAATTTGCCAGTCAATGATATTTAACAATTTTATTCGGATAGGCCAAAAATTTAAAATTTTCGGCTAAACACAAAACATTTACTAATATTCCCAAAAACCAAAAACATTGAGCTCGATGCGCCACTTCTTCCCGATTTAGATTCCGATTTCGATTCGATTTAGCTCAAATTTGGAGAGTATAAGTTTTAGGCTACGTAGAATCAGATTCCGCCCGACAGTAAACAAAATATTTTTTCATACAAAATACTGCCACTCTAATATACATATGTTTTCGAATTACACTATCCAACAAGTTGTTTCGAACAAAGTATATTTAAGTAATGTTGTTCCGCTACAACTCCAACGTTTTATTCACTACATTTTCCATCTTTTCTACTTATACCATCTTTCCTACTCTTACCACGTTGCGACTCAGTGAAGTATTACCATACGTACAGCGTACTTTTTGTATGCTGCCTTACGACACTCTTCATGGTACCATGTGGTTTGTCTACTTTCTTATGGCGCAACACACACCAAATGAAACGAAACATAAAAACCTAAGCAAAACAGAAAAACATGTTTCGTTGCCGACAGCTGACCTGTTGTTTTTGCAAAACAGCATTTTGATTCCGTTGTTTCTATTTTCTTCTTTCGTTACACTTTACAGCTTTATTACAGCTTGTGGCCGTCGGTGGTGCAATGGTTAGTGTGCGCGGCTCTTGTACATGACATCCTGGGTTCGAACCCGGCACTGACCACCTTCAAATTTTCTTTCGGCGGCGGTCACCTCGCATAGTGACGGCGACACTATCGAGTATCTAGCCATGAAAAAGCTTCTCAAATTACCGTTCGGAATCGGTGTAAAACTGTAGGTCCCAATCAGTGAGTGAAAACTGGAAAGCGCACAGCTCAGTGATTGTGAGAAGTTCTCCCCAGTCCCTTCATGGGATGTAATGGGAAACCATTTATTTATTTATTTTATTACAGCTTTATTTGCTCAGGGGGTATCTATGACACAGCTGATCGACTGTGTACTAAAAAAAATTGATTGAAAACAGAGTGGATTGGGGAGAGGAAAGATTAATTTATACATAGATTAGTCAACTCGCTCATCGGTTTAATGATTGAAGGGAAGCGAACTTGTGGAAGTTGCAAGTTTGAGCGTCAGGAGAAGAATTCTGTGGCTGATGTTTGAAAAACACAGCTGAAATTGTTACTGTGCATGTTCAAATTATGTAAATATGTATATGAACATCAGGAATGCACAAAACTAAAAATTTGCACAAATTGTTGTAATTGAACAGCAAAACAGCTAACAGAAGTTCGTTTCCTCATTGAAGAAGCGCAAAGAGAAAAGTCAGATATGACGGATAACAAATCTATATATAAACTAATCTATGGCCGAGAGAGCGATATGCAACCAGAAGCAAACCATGCAGCAAACTAAGTTTAAATAGTGTTTGATTGATACTAATGACAGCTAAATTATGGTTTATGTTGGTTGTATCGAACGAAAATACGCATTGCCTTTTATTTCCGTCCGTTTTATGGGTCAACATTCGACACGAGTGCGAGAATCTGTCGCCCGAAGTTCTCGCCGAAGTGATGAATAATGCCATAAAACGAGCCCGTATGGTAATTAATTGTGACGGCGCCCATTTAACCGATATCATCTTCTCAACTTAACCAATAAAATTCGAAAGGTTCAAATAAACATAATCAAAAAATAGAATCGAAGTTTTTCATTTAGAAAAAAACGAGAGCCAAACCACATCGAAGGACTTCTTTTGAAACACCTTGTACATACAAATTCTCCTGCCATCACATGGTATAATTCCATAAAGCCATCATGGAAGGCCAAAATGTCAAAACTAAATCGAGTAACAATGCATGTAAACACCTTTTTGCCATAGAATGATAATCACGACATTGGCATAATAAAAGAGTGCATGTAAACGCGCTATTAGCGAGGCAATATTTAGTTCGAAATATATTCTATGACACAAATTGTCGTTTATACCAATTTGTGTGGGAGTTACTGAATTACCAGAATACACCGTTCCAAGTGGATCCCCAGTTAAGCTCAACTTTAGTTTCTATTAAGCTTAAATTCAGTACAATTGCCATAACAGGTTACTACGATTCTTCACAAATTTTGTACATTTGATGGAATGTTTACTCGATTAGAGTACAAAAACATAAAATATTGCGCTAAAAACAAAGAAATTTTAACTTGTTTTAAGATACAAAAGTTCTGAACCCATTTCACAGAAAACTGCGATCCTAAATTGCACAAAAATATATGAACTTGTCGCCATACGAAGTTCAGTTTTACTCAAATTAACTTAATTTTAATTTGAATTGAGTGCAGTTTTTTTAAGTGTATTATTGATAATTGTAAGAGAATCAAGTATTGATTTACTCTCAGTAAGAAATTAGAAAGTAATTTTTGGAAATTATTATTATACTGAACCACAATTAATCATGTTATGATACTGCGGGAATTATTTAACAAAGATGTATCTCATTCCATGAACATAAAATACATGATTAATTAATGTACTACATACATTTTCGGCGATTACAAATCCAACCAAGTTTCTTTTTGTGAATGAAAACTATTATGTTTTTTTTATCAATAAATAATAACAAAATTCAAATAACATTAATCAAATCATGTTTGTGTGTTATTTCAATTTGTTTTTATTTATTATATGTTTACATTTCTTCACCAGTTCGCTTTTGTTGTACTCGAACCCGCTTGTTTAAACTGAATCCCCTGAATCAATTGAGATGCTCGACAAATAGATACAAAATTTGTACTTTCCTTTTTAAACACAAAAATTGTATTATAACAACTTGTGATTGATTTAATTACATTTCACGAATATTTTATTATTTGTTATAAATTTTGCAAAATGCAAACCTTCATATAAATGGTATCAAATCTTTGGAACGCTGCATCATTTATCTTGAATATGAGTTTTGAATTATTCCAAAAGGCTTCTCTTAATGGTATCTATGTTATCTCCTAGTTCTACACAATATCCATCGTCCACTCCCGTCATTTCAATCAGAAAATATCACTCACCAGTGAAGGCATTTCCGTTGTCGACAGTGAATAAAAATGTACCTTACATAGCAAAAAGTGGCAGTGACGACGCCGACCACACAAGAATGAGTACTTACTTTTACTTTTATTAACTATTTTACAACCTCATGAGGTCAGACGTCTTACACATGTTAATTAAACAAACAAATTAAACAAATTTCAACATATTCTTCCAACTGGCTCTATCCTTCTCCTTTTCTCGCCAGTTGGTAATACCGAGGATACGGAGGGATTCTTCTGCCTGGTCTTTCCAGCGGAGTCTTGGTCATTCTCTTTTCCTGCTTCCATCGGGTACGTTATCGAAAACATTTCGCGCAGGCTCATCTTCATCCATTCTGGTAATATGGCCACTTGCAAGCACAATTCTCCTATCTATCTCCAGGCTGACGTTGTTGTCCTTGTTCACGGCGGATCCAAGGTAGACAAATTCATCTACCACTTCAAAATTAAATCGGTTGTCAACGTTCAAGTGCGGACCAAGTCGAGAGGTTTCTCTAGTCGTTGACACCATCACTTTTGTCTTGCCTTAATTAACAGCAAGACCCACCTTCGCTGATTCCTTTTCGATTCTTGAAAATACTGCAGTAACCTCTCGAAAATTTCGCCCAATGATGTCTATGGCTTCAGCATACGCCAGCAACATCTGGCTTTTCGTGTTCATGGTCTTGTTCGTGTTTACTGCAGCTTTTCTCATTATCAGCTCCATTAAGGTGTTGAAGAGATTGCACGAAATAGTGTCGCCTTGTCTAAGTCCGCGCTTGGTACAGAATGGCTCAATGAGGTCTTTCATCTCTTTCACTGCTGATTTGGTGTTGGTTAGCGTCATTCTACAGAGGCGGATCAGTTTTGCCGGAATACCAAGTTCAGACATAGCTTCGTACAGTTTTCCCCGTATGGGGCTATCGAAAGCAGCTTTGTAATCGACAAAAATGTGGTATGTATCGTGGGTCTTTTCCAGGATTTGGCGTAGCGTGAATATTTGGTCAGTAGTGGACTTGCCTGGTCTAAAACCACACTGATAATATCCAATCAGGTTTTCAATAATTGGCTTTAGTCTTTCACATAATACGCTCGACAAGACTTTATACGCGATGGATAAAATACTGATACCGCAATAGTCGGAACAGACACACGGATCATCCGTTTTGAATACAGGACATAATACAGTTGTTTTTCCTCCCTTCTTAGCCTCTTGTACCGCTCACTCGCAGCACGCGTTGTAACTGACTGTTTCGTTGCCATACGTGCAGCGTATGTTGCAATGCGACATTCTTCGTCGTACCATGGCTTATCCTTCTGCGGTTTTCGACAGCCAACTTCAGTCCCCGCAGCGGTTTCCAAAGAATGGGAGATGTGCTTCCACTGCGCATCTGGGTCTTCGGGAGGGGGGGGGGGGGGGGGGTATTCTGCTCTAGCAGGAGAGAGAGTCGATAGGACATTGATATCTCCGGTATTCGTAGCTTGTCAATATCGATCCTTTCCTGTGTTCGGCTCCGTACGTTTTTCGCCCTGCTCAATCTCGTGCGAACTTTCGCAGCCACCAGGTAATGATCCGAGTCGATATTGGCACCTCGAATCACACGTACATCCATTACACTAGAAGAGTGCCTGCCATCTATTACCAAGTGATCAATCTGGTTCTTCGTCCGTTGATCAGGAGATATCCAGGTCGCCTTATGAATGTCCTTATGCTGGAATCGTGTGCTACTAACTACCATGTTCTCTGCAGCGGCGAAGTCTATCAGTCTTATTCCATTATCGGAGGTGGTATCACGTAGACTGTGATTGCCAATGGTTGGTCGAAAGACACTTTCCCTTCCCAATTTGGCATTAAAATCGCCTAGAATAATCTCAATGTCGTGGTCAGGGCAGCGTTCATATACTTCCCCACGCGCTCATAAAATGTTTCCCTGACCTCATCATGCACACAAATTAACGAGATGTTGAAATATTTCGCTTTGATGCGAATTGTGGCAATGCGGTCACTCACTGGGTTGAACCTTGAAACTAGGTGTCGCAGTCTCTTGCCTATTATAAATCCGCACCCAAATTCGTGCTTACGCTCATGGCAGCTGTAGTAAATATCGAAGTTTTCCTTTCTGGTGCAACCATATCCTGTCCATCGCATTTCCTGGATCGCTGTGATGTCAGCTTTATATTTTCCGAGGACATCCGCCAGTTGGAAAGTGGCACCAGTCCTGTATAACGTTCGAACATTCCAGGTACATATCCCCAAATCATGGTCCTTATAACGTTTGCGAGGGTCGTCAACAGTTGGGGGGTTTCCTCGTTCATTATATTCTCCGCGTATTTTCATTGCCGATATAACGGTGGCGGGAGGCAACCCCAGCCCACCGTGGTTTACATTTTACCTACTACCAGGATGATTATGTTTCAGCCGCCCATTATGGATCAGACGCTGACCAGAATGCAGTGTGTCGAAACTGGATTTTGGTTTCCCCAATTTCGATCCGCCGTTGGCCAGGGGTGTTGGCCCATCCGCCCTCAAAGGATAGAAGAATATGTCCACTACTTCGAAGAGCTTCAGTGACAGGGTCACCTAATAATCCTGAGACGTATCAGTGATCGCATTACCACTCAGGTTGCTCATTCGTTTCGCCTTCTCACTTTAGCTAGCTAACGGAGGTTTCCGATAAGCCAGTGCCCAGGACATACTGCGTGGAAGTAGTGAGCTGCTTGGACTGCCCGATGAAGGAATCATTTCTGGCCACTCCGAAGTGAATGGCTATCAGAAGCTTTCCACCTCCACGGACAGTCACATGTCCCAAACAACCACTCACCCTTATATTTGGATTTGCTTTGCGCCTCTAAAGTCGATCAGCGCCAGGCAAGAAAAAAAGGAAAAAATAAACGAAATTCATTATTGAATTTCTAGCCGTGGAAATTTATTCCATTGAATAATTTTCAGTTATCAAATAATTTCAATAAAAACAATATTGTTTTTTTTTTAATTTAAAAAAAAATTAATAACATTATTATTTTAATAACTTATGAAAAAAATATTTAAAAAATTAATATTTCATAATTTTAATTTAAAAAAAAGTATTAATTATATTATTATTTTAAAATTATATTTTAGAATTTACTTTTCATGAAGAGTGTACTCGTTTTCTTAAATTGTAATATAGTGAATCATACAAAACTTTAAATAATTTATTTTTCATTTCAGTCAACAATCTTTTAATTCTTTCGTTTAAAATATTATATATAAAAAATTATATGAAGCAGGCGACTCCCTATTGACGGCGCGCACAAGAAAAATCGCACGGATTTGTTTACATCGATCATTGAGGGTATCATTGAAGCAAATGCGCCATAGCGCAATTGCGCTAGCGCACTGCGTTGATACCCAACACTGCGCTTGCGTTAGTGTATCAGCGCATCAAAATTGCCTGCGTTACCCACCACTAGTGTGCACTTTTACAATTACAATTTTTGAAAATATCAAAATGGCCCTATCCATTCCATGTAGTGCATAAAAAAACAATAAGAACTGCATCTTTAGATTTTCGATATCGTTAAAACAAAGGTTCCTCCGCGTCAAATGCAATTAAGTTTAGGATCAGTAAGTTGTAAAAAATACAAATATTTTCTTTATTAATTCATTAAATGATAAATAAATTATAAGTTTTTCCATTAAATATTAAATAATATTGTCTATAAATTCAATTAATCGTGATAAAATATTGCGACTTACCTACGCTGTTTGCGAAATATTATAATTTATTGCTAAAAGTATAAAAATATATAAAATTATTTTTCAACTAACTTTTATTTATTTTTGAGACCTATTGATTTCAAACTTTATTAAACATGGTGCGAAAACTTTTTTAACAATAGCAAAACTGTAGTAAAAATACTACTTGTAAAAGAGAAAAAATTTTATAAATAATGCAGGCGCTGTCACTTTTGATATCCAAAAATTGCATAATACTCCAATTTGTAAGTTTGTTGTGCATTAATTTTATAATAATCGAATTTAAACGTTTGGTGTCGTTCAACTTTTTAAAATGTCTTTTAAACATATGCTCGGAAAAACGCGGAAAAGTGGACCCAAAATTTAAATAATTATGAAAATAAATTTAAAAATATTCCAAGTTTGGATATTTCGTTATGTGAACTGAACCAAATACCTAAAAAAAAAAACTGCCATTGGAAGATTTAATGCGTTATATGAAAAAGAGAAATTAAAAACAGAGAGGTATACAATTATATCACAAGAATTATTCGATTTATGGACTAAACTAAATATTCCGAAATTGGCTACCAAATCTATTTATAAGAAGGAAAGTGGAATGTTTTATTCATGCATACCAGAAAGGTATCAAAATTTCAAAAACTGATGAAAAGTTTGATAACAATTTTAATATTTCATTCGAAAACATTGCACTAACATCTGAAATAAGTGTCCAATATTCAGACTCCGACTCTGTCTCAATGCTCAATGATGGAGACTCCGACTTTGTCTCAATGATCGATGAGATGATAACGATTATATGCCACCTTTAAGATTTGGAATAACAAAGGGATTAATAAATCCAGCACTAATGTTAGTAAATACTGCCAAAGTAAGTACTAGGAAAGCAGCAAAAATATGCAAGGAACTGGCAGAATCAGGGGTCGATATTGCAACTCCTTCACAGCAAGCAATTTATAAAGCTGTTTATAAATCTGCAGAGAAAAAGGAAGAAATGACGAAACAGTCTTTATAATATGAGAATTTGTGTCTCCATTTCGATGGTAAAAAAATTGGACGACAAGAAGTACAGGTAGTTGTTGTAAAAAATTAATCTCATGAAATAAAAGTAGCTGCATTAGTTCTGGAAAATGGGAAAGCGGTAACTATTTTCGATGGCATCAAAGAAACTCTACAAAAATTTAATTTGATGAAGTCAATAAAAATGATAATTTGCGGCACAACCAGTGTTAATACAGGAAAAACTAAAGGTGTTGTAACACTACTGCAGAACCATTTTAAATCAATTTCTCTGCCACCACCGCAGTACATTGGATGTCAGCACCGTGTGTTGGATTTAATACTACGATATGTAATGGATGCATCATTGGACGGAAAAACCACCTCACCATATATTGCATATGAATTCGCTTCAGAGTTGATAAGCAATTACAATACATTAATACACGCATCTCAGCAAAACGAGAAACGGCTATATGTTGGAAATTTAAAGTAGCGTGATGATATGCAATATTTATATGAACTAGGACAGGCTTTTAAATACTATATGGAGCAGAATAAATTTCCATTTATAAACTTTAAAACTATACCACCGACTAGTAATGCTAGACGGAATTCTACAGCAATTCTAGCTTACATACTAATTCCAAAATATCGTAGCAAATTATATGCAATATTCGAATTTATATGTGGCCCTTGGTACAACATTTGGTTTTCAGACCATTGTTACAATAAAAATGACTTCGAAGCCTTAAACAAATCACTATCGGGCTTTACTAATGCTCAGAAATGCTTTCTAAGACATTGGGTGAAATATGAATCGAGAATTCCAAAAACACAACGCAGCAACATTTGTGCGGAACGCGCCATCAAAGTCGTACAAGATATTTTCCCCCAATGCAAATCAACACGAACTCTTAATCTTAAGTTAATTTCGCTTAAGAAAGATAGTTTTTAGATTGTGATTTTGATTATAATCATATAATTACATTAAGAAATGTAAATAGTTAAATAATTATAAAATAAAAAATTTTGAAAAAATAACAAATTTTGAAAAAATAAATCAAAAAAATCTTAAAGGGCTCTCAGAAGTCGGCTTCGACGCGGAACGATTTTGTTCCGATATGACCTGAGGAAACATTTTTCGGTTTCAGCACAACATCGGCTACAGCGCGGTGATAGGGCCTTATTTTGGTTCTACCCCTAGTGTGCACAGGTGTGATTATGGTCAATTGAGATCAAACGCAGCACCCATCTTGCAGGCAGCTTTCTTAAACCCAACTGATCATTTAAAATCGAAACTACACTGTAAAAACTTTTACGAGCGCACTTCGATCGGCCAACACCATATCGTGCACTTTTTCGACATATTCGGGTGTATTGACCTCAATTGGCCCTCCAGAATGTTCAGCGTCATTTGTACTTGTCCGACCACAACGAAAGTCAGTAAACCATTTTTGTACCATTGATATCGATGGTGCAGAGTCCCCATAGTATTTATCAAGCTTTTCCTTGGTTTGATTGACGGTTTGTTTTTCGCAAAAAATAACGTTTAATGAGCATTCGAAATTCACTTTTTTCCATTTTTAAAAAAATGCACGCGGTTGTATGTTTTGAACAGGTGTTAAACGCAAAGTAAATGACGGAACTTGCTCAACATTTGACAGTAGTCTATTAACAGGTGGTACTTGGTGCGAGCAGTGTTGCATTTCATATAACTACGAGGGAAGTTCGAAAAGTCACGGACTTAATGATACGCCCTCGTACTTGATTAGCAATGGGTTTACTTTTTTAAATTAACACAACCCAATTCGTAAGACTTGGTTATAAAAACCAAAACCGAAGATAGCAGAGATATTGTTTCAAAAATAAGCAAAAAACCGGTGGTACGGATTTTTCAAAACTCTAATATTTCGAAATAACTTAAACCCCGTTTTTTGAACTGGCAGGTTGTTTGAATACTCTATTTACAATACATGCATTTTCCTACAGAGACGCTACAAAAGTAAATCGATAGGGACACCAAACGACGCCACATTTTTTCCCGTTCTTTTCACATTTCTCTTCAGTAAGGTTTGCTATTTCATCATGGAAAGATATACGAGCCAACAACGAGTCGAAATTATTAAAATTTACTACCGAAATTTGGAGACAGTGGCCTCAACTTTAAGAGCGCTACGTCCAATTTATGCTCGTCATAATCGTCCTACCAGATCAACAATTGAGCGTCTAGTGGAAAAATTTGAATCCACAGGCACAGTACAAAATGTTCCCGTGCCAGTGAGACAAAGAAGTGCCCGTAGTGTCGAGAATATTGCTGCCGCTGAGGCTTCAGTTCAAGAAAGCCCAAATGTGTCTCTCACACGTCGTTCTCAAGCTTTGGGCATCTCTGTGATGTCGTTGTGGCGAATTTTGCGAAAAGATCTTGGCCTACATCCTTACAAGATCAAATTGACGCAAGAACTGAAGCCGCTTGGCCACCATAAGCGTCGTATGTTCGTGAATTGGGCTGAGCAACAACTTGAAAATGATTCGGATTTTCATCGGAAAATCATCTTAAGCGATGAGGCTCATTTCTGGCTGAATGGCTTCGTCAATAAGCAAAATATGCGTTATTGGTCAGACAGAAATCCACACGTAATCCATGAGTCATCATTGCATCTCGAAAAAATTACGGTTTGGTGCGGTTTATGGGCCGGCGGCGTCATTGGGCCGTACTTCTTCCGTGATGATCAAGACCGGCACATTATGTTATCAATGATAACCGAATATTTTTGGCCCCAATTGGATAATATGGACTTGGAAGACATGTGGTTCCAACAGGACGGCGCCACAAGCCTCACAGCGAATGCCACAATCAATTAATTGGAAACCAAGTTTGGTGAACGTGTTATCTCACGAAATGGCCCAGTCGATTGGCCGCCTCGGTCGTGCGATTTGACGCCGTTAGATTATTTCCTGTGGGGCTACGCCAAGTCTATGGTCTATGCCAACAAGCCACCGACGATTGATGAACTTCGTACGAATATCGAACGTGAAATTGCAGCAGTATCGGCCGATTTATGCTTGAAAACCGTCGAAAAGTGGGTTCAGCGTCTGTACTTCTGCAAGCGTGCCCGTGGTGGCCATGCAAAAGAAATCGAGTTCCATACATAATGGCATCGAACCTACTTTCACAGAACTAAAGAATTTCATTGGTATCTAAAACCGGTTTTGTTGCATTTAAAAAACTTTTGTAGCGCTCTTATTGAAAACCCCTTTATGAGTACATCTAAAGCGATTCCGACATGCATGTCATCTCTATGCGTCGCTTTATTCATTTGATTTGGGGGGAAATGTTGTTTAACATTTCTGACTGTGACAAAACAGGTGATTGAAGTGTTTAACGAGCATTTGTTACCGTTTTAGTTGTTGCGTTTTAAATTAAGAGAAAATTACGTGACAAAAGTGTGTAATGGCACTTATGCGCCCTCATTTAGTGCTCACTCACTGACAACATCAGCACATCGATTACAACAGCAACATATCGCAGCAACATCAACTATCATTTGGTTGGGTAGGGGGTTGGTTTCTTGCTGTAGGTGTGAACGCGAACCGTTCAACTGTTAATCGATTTGCTATTTTCACTACCTCAGTGATATGAATCGCGTATATGAAATGATCAACGCGTTTATCTGTGACATTTTTTATTTTGTCTACAATTTTATTTTATTTACGGTCTATGATTTACATGTTGTTGTTGCTGCTGTTGAAGTATTTAAGTGGTTAGTTGTTCATTTTAATTGAGTGGGAGTTGACAATATGTATACGAAAACAGTAGTTGAATATCAAATGAGTGGGCTGCAAAATGGGTCATACTGCGCATGTGCAACATAGAGACATACAAGTAGTGTAGATACATGTATTGTTCACTTTCTGGATCAGCGTGTGAACGATTGGGGCTGCTTAAAATCGAGATGGCTATCACACCTTTACAATCGTCCATTAGGTGTTTTGAATTGTGTGTGAAAGTGCAAGTACATTGCGGGAGATGACTCAGTTTAATGGTGCTTTCATTTTCAATATGAGTCTAGATTAAACGTCAAAAAATTCAGTTGTTACGCCAACACGTCCAAAAAAAAGCAGATGAATCACATGAGTATTATACAGTTTTAAAAAAGTTCGTATGATCTAAGCGCTATTATCGAATCGTATTGTTTAAATAGTTCAACATTCCAACACGTACTAGAACACAACACCTGACTACTAAGCTATAAAGTCATTTACAGGAGTGTCACCCTGAATGTATCACCCAATCGGAAGAAGAAAATTAAAAATGAGAATGAGGGACATAAAGCCACCCTATTTGTTGACGACCCCCGCAAACGTTATAAGGACCACGATTTACGGATATGTACTTGAAATGTTAGAACACTATACAGAAACGGCGGCACTATCCAGCTGGTAGATGTCTTCAAGAATTATAATGCTGACATTACTGCTATCCAGGAGATGCGATGGACAGGTCCTGGCTGTACAAGGAAGAAGAACTGTGGCATATACTACAGCTGCCATGAGAAAAATCATGAATTTGGTTGCGGAGTTGTAGTTGGCAAAAGACTGCGACCTCTGGTCTCAAGGTTCAACCCCGTGACTGAACATATAGCCACAATCCGCATGAAAGTGAAATACTTGAATATATCGCTAATTTGTGTACATGCTACGATGGAAAGAAAAGACGATGAACCCAAGGACATGTTCTATGAGCACCTAGTGGAAATATACCGCCATCTGATTTTAATGCTAAAGTCGGAGGGGAAAGTGTCTTTAAACCAACCATCGATAAATTCAGTCTACACGCCATCACTTCCGAAAACGGAATAAGACTATTAGATTTTGTCACGGCGAAAAACATGGATGTCAGTAGTACGAGATTCCAACATAAAGACATTCATCAACAAGGCTACTTGGATATCCCCTAATCAACAGACGATGAGCCGGATTGATCACCTGGTAATTGATGGTAGGCACTCTACTATTGTGCCGACGGTGGTGCAATGATTTGATCCCTGGTGTGACCACCGTTCGGAATCGGTCTTCAGCCTTAGATCCCAATCAATGAGTGTAAAACTAGAACTAGAAAGAACCATTTTTTTCTCTACTAGTGTAATGGACGTACGTGCGGTTCGAAGAGATAATATCAATTGGGATCACTATCTAGTTGCAGTAAACTTTCGCACAAGATTAAGCAGAACGAAAGTCATACGAAACCAGACATATAGAAACCAGACATTCGAAATCTGCTATTACCACGGATAGCCACGGCCTATGTAGAGAAGCTCACTCAGATATTGGAGCAGAACGCACCACAGCCTCGTCATCCAGAAACGCAGTGGAAGTACATTTCCCACTCTGCAATTACCAGAGATAGCCCCGGCCTTTGCAGAGAACCTCACTCAGATACTGACGCAGAACGCACCACCGCTTCATGATCCTGAAACGCAGTGGAAGTACATTTCCAACTCAGCAATTACCAGAGATAGCCACGCCCTATGTAGAGAAGCTCACTCAGATATTGGAGCAGAACGCACCACAGCCTTGTGATCCAGAAACGCAGTGGAAGTACATTTCCAACCCAGCAATTACCAGAGATAGCCACGGCCTATGCAGAGCAGCTTACTCAGATACTGGTGCACAAAGCACCCCGCCTCATGATCCTGAAGCGCAGTGGAAGTACATTTCCAACTCAGCAATTACCAGAGATAGCCACGGCCTATGTAGAGAAGTTCACTCAGTGGAAGTAAATGTCACACTCTGCAATTACCAGAGATAGCCACGACCTATGCAGAGAAGCTCACTCAGATACTGGAGCAGAACGCACCACAGCCTCGAGATCCAGAAGCGCAGTGGAAGCACATTTCCCACGCTGCAATTACCAGAGATACCCACGGCCTATGTAGAGAAGCTCATTCAGATACTGGCGCACAAAGCACCCCCGCCTCATGATCCTGAAGCGCAGTGGAATTACCAGAGATAGCCACGGCCTATGTAGAAGCTCACTCAGATACTGACGCAGAACGCACCACCGCTTCATGATCCTGAACCGCAGTGAAAGTACATTTCCAACTCAGCAATTACCAGAGATAGCCACGATCTATGCAGAGAAGCTCACTCAGATACTGGCGCAGAACGCACCACCGCCTCAAGATCCTGAAGCGCAGTGGAAGTACATTTCCCACTCCATGAAAACTATTCCAGAGACCGTACTTGGATATGAAAACCCGTTTAAAGACAAACCATGGTACGATGAAGAGAGTCGCATGGCAAGTGGTGAAAAGAATGTCGGACGTATGGCACGGCTTCAGTCAGTTGCAATGCGAGTCGCGACAGAGCGGTACAAAGAGAGGAATAAACGGTACGAGGAATAAACGGTTGCGGAGAATGCACGAGAGTGAGCAAATTTAATCTTTCAGAAGTAAGAATAAGGAAATGAATAACGGCCCCCTCTTGTAGAGATAAGGTCGGAAATCTTATCACATATTTGCAGAGTGTGTTGGGAATAATGCGAGATCATTTCTCTGATTTACTTTACCAGGAGACTTCAATATAGAGGAGGGTATTGAGCACATTCAGGATGATGGCGGCGACTACTCTCCTCCTAGCCAAAGCGAAGGTAGAACTTCAGTTTACTGGGTTAAGTATAACAAAGCCGCTGGTGCTGATGGACTACCGGCTGAGCTGTTTAAGGCTGGTGGTTATGAGTTGGAAAGGTGCATGCATCAGCTCATATGCAAAATCTGGCTAGACGAATGCTTGCCCGACGATTGGAGTCTTGACATACTGTGTGCTGTTTTCCAAAAAAAGGCGACCCGAGAATATGTACAATAAATCTTTTATCCATAGCATACAAGGTCCTCTTGAGTGTAATTTGCGAAAGAATAAAACCGTTTGTTGCAGACCTGATCGGACCTTATCAATGTGGCTTTAGGCCTGGAAAGCCAATAATCTGCCAAATATTCACACTACGAAAAATCTTGGCGAAAACCCTCGAACAACAAATCGACACCTACCACCTCTTTGCAGATTATAAGGCGGCCGTCGATAGCCCGATACGGGGAAAACTGTACCAAGCAATGTGGGAGCTTGGTATTCCTGCTAAGCTGACACACCTTTGTAGAATGGCACTGACGGACACGAAATACTCAGAAAAGTTTGGTAGAGATCTCACCGAACCTTTTTAGTACGAGGCGAGACCTTAGGCAGGGCGACACTCTATCATGGGATCTCTTCAACATATTAATTGAGGTCATCATGAGAAAAGCTCCAGTCCGAACAAATAAAACTATCAGCAGCAAAAGTCACATGCTGCTCGCGTATGATGATGATTTAGACATAATTGGGCGAAATCAACGAGCAGTTACTACAGGTATTATTTCGGCCTAATCAATCACTTCAAAGATAAGACCCTCTCTCGAGAAACGAAGATCAAACTATATCCGAATCTCATACAACCTGTCTTGCTTTATGGTGCAGAATCGTGGGTCATATCGCATGCTACTGAAACATCACTTTGAGTCTTCGAGAGAAAAATGTTCCGAAGAATATATAGTCCTATAATAGAAAACGGGGAGAATCGACGACGAGTGAACCACGTGCTGTATAATTGGTATCCCGACATTGCAGTAGTTATGCGTATCAAAATAGCTTGTTTACGCTGTCTAGGACATGTTAGTCGAATGAATCAGAATGAACCAATGCAAAAGTTATTCGAAGACACACTACCCCAACTACGCCCGGAAAGACCAGATGGAATATTGCCTGCGAGAGCTTAAATGGAAGAAAACAACTGTAGATCGAGCCAGTTGGAGAAACATGTTATCCTCTTTTTGTAATGCTCTTGACCTCTCTGGGTTGTTTGAGACCACCTAAGTAAGTTAGGATCGGAAGATGCTATAACTTTTTCAAATGGTGACAACTGTCAGATTAATTCTGATAGTATGTGTGAAGTAAACAGATACACAATAGACGTTGGTAAGCCACGAAACGCCGTATTTCTCAAGAACGCGGAATAAGTGTGACAATTTTTTATGGAATAATGCGGAAGTAATTTTGTCGCAACGTGAACGAGGAACAACACTTGGCAGAAGAGGCATCAGAATGCCTCTTATTGCTCTCTCTAATAAGAATGTCGTCGCTGTAGCTGAAGATGTTGCGGATGAGCCGTCAACATCGACCAAGCGACGTTGCATGCAATTGGCTAATTCTGGTAACTCCCATTCAAAAACTGGCTTGCCGCTACCACAAATCGTATAAAACACATCTGATATTAATGAAAGAAAGTACCAGGATTTTGATTTTATTATTCAATCCGGGCTCAAGTTTTGTAATAGCGGAATGGCTTTCGTAATAAATTGAGTGAGATTGTGTCATTGAGAGTGTAATAGCGGAATAGGGCTACTGAGGAATTGCTTGTAACGAAATGTAGGGTGTCGGACGACTACTCCTTTTCTGATGATGGTACAATTCTGTTCATGACGGGATCGCAAGGTCCATTTCGGAATCTTAGGAGAACTGATTGCATGAAATTTCATGAACTTCTCACTAGGATGTCGGGATTGGACTCCAATCCCTGCACAACAAGTGACGAAAGTTTACAAAGTCACGGATCTTCTCCATAAATGCTTTATTGATACATGCCCTCTTACCTTCCCGGACTAGAGGTGGCAGCCTGAGTGGTAGACTAGGGAGTTGTGTGCTCTGCGTAATGACTCTTCAATAAGGTCAATAAATCGAAATGGGAATCGGACTTGACTGTGTACAAAATCAGTTTTAATCAGTTCAAGAAGGATATTAAAAATTCATAACGGGTCGCTTGAATCAGCTTCTGTTCAAGGACCCTAGAGTCCCCGGCGACATTAAGAAATCCGATGGGTCATGGACCAACTCCGGAGCTAAGACACTTGAGATTCTTATAGAAACGGAGAGGAACCACCTTGTAACTTCCACTCCAGATATCTCACAACTGGGAGTGATTGAGGACATATTTGACGAACCGAGGTTGCTTTGAGCTATCGATAACTTCAAGCTCTTTAAATCTCCTGGTCTTGACGGGATCCTGCCGGTTATTCTGCATAAATGTGATGCTTTTGTCACCCCTTGTCTCAGACTTTCCCTGATACCAGTCAAATGGCAGGAGGGACTAGTCGTTTATATTTCCAAGTCGGGAGAGACTCTGTCTCTGCTAAGAACTACAGACCAATCAGC
Organism: Phaonia tiefii; assembly: GCA_963931995.1. NCBI lineage: Eukaryota > Metazoa > Arthropoda > Insecta > Diptera > Muscidae > Phaonia > Phaonia tiefii. The sequence goes on from OZ008367.1 coordinate 200,143,053, forward strand.
CTCTCATACTTTCCGTTGAAAGTTGTGGAGAGAATGACTGACTTGTACACCAGGAATCCAATTAGACTGTGCTACTTGAGTAGTAGACAACATGCCTCCCTCATGCGTAAATTAGTAGAAACTGCCCCGCACGATGTTGTGGGTTAGCTTGAGCTCAACTTGATGTTTTGGGGATTTCACTTTGGCTGTCGGTGGGGCAATGGTTAGCGTGCGCGCCTCTTGTACAGGAGATCCTGGGTTCGATTCCTGCTCCGACCACCTTAAAATTTCTATCGACGACGGTCACCTAGCTTAGTGACGGCGACACTATCGAGTACTTAGCCATGAAAAAGCTTCTCAAAATACCGTCGGAACCGGTGTAAAACTGTAGGTCCCAATCAGTGAGTATGAAACTATAAAGCGCACAGCTCACTGGTTGTGAGAAGCTCTCCCCAATTCCTTCATGGGATGTAATGGAAGACCTTTTTTTTGTCTTCTTAGATAAAGAAGGTGCTTTTACCAATGTGTCATCTAGCGCTATCAAGGAATCTCTGGAGTTCGCTGAGGTGCCTTCAATTGTTGGCGAAAGGATTGCGAACATGCTTAGACATCGCATTGTAAATTCAAACCTTGGGATGACCTCAGTTCGGAAGCTGACTTCAAGGGGCACGCCGCAGGGTGGAGTGTTATCCCTTCTGCTGTAGCTTTCAGTGGTTGGCGGCATACTTAAGGACTTTGAGTTGAGAGGACGTAGAATTGTTGCTTATGCGGACGACGTTGTTATTATAGTCGGTGGAAAATATTCGCATACGATCAGCGACCTTATGCAGGATGCCTTGGGTGCGTTATCAGATTGTGCTAGGCACTGTGGCATGGGTGTTAACCCGGCAAAGACGGAGTTGGTTCTCTTCACACGCAGGCGAAAGAGTGGACATTTCAGGAAACCAAGGTTGGAGGGCGTAGAGCTATCTATATCTTCTGAGGCGCAATATATCGGTATCGTTCTTGATCAGAAACTAAATTGGAAGCGAAATACTGAGGAGCGAAAGTAGAAAGGATAAAACATGCTCTAAGCATGTCGGAATTCTATTGGCGAAAGCTGGGGAACCTTCAACTCAGGATTTTCGAGCCTGACTGAGACAATGGTCTCGTGCTTGTATCCATCGAGTGAATTCGTCATCTGCGTTGACAGCAAGCCAGCCCTCAGTGCGATCAGGTCACACACATGTAAATCCAAATTGATTAGGAAGTGCAAGCGGATTTTGAACAGTGTAGTGCCCGGCAAGCTAAGACTCTGCTGTGTCCGGGGCATATCAGGGGTTACACACAGGGATTGATTTCACCTCCAAATCCACCGTTCTGTTACTTGTATGGCTTGATCGATCGCTGGTCGCTGGACGAGATCAACGCTGACTGGCTGACCAGAGTGTATTGCAAGATTTTAAAGACATATGGCCGGCAGTGGACTCAGGGAGGACTAAGTCGCTTCTACTACTGGGCAAGACTGACTTGCAGCTTCTCATTGGGGTTATCTCGGGTCACTGTGATGCTGGAGCCTTCACTCGCAACGGATTACTTCCGTGCTTGTGGTGATGAAGAAGGTGGAGACCATTGACCACATTCTCTGTCAATACCCAGCCCTACCGCGAACACGTCGCCGTTTCTTTGGATGGTTTCAGGCAGAGGACCTGGTCCCTTTAAGCGATGTGGCCATGGAGGATTTAGTGGAATTTTCACGACTTCTGCCATGGACCCGGGCAGGTGAAAACATCGTCATCTGATTTGTCTATTGATTCTTTCTACCCCACTGGTAATCTGGAATGGTAAAACTTGACGTGCACATGTGGGTTCTCATCTTGGAATGGTATTGTATGTATTGATCAGGGTTTATCAGGGGTTACACACATATATATATACACACACTGGGAACATAATTGAGTGACTCTTCTGTTTTTCCTAAGTCTATCTATCTATCGGGATATTCACTTTTAATGAAGCTCATCCCCTTCTCTTTTCTACCTTTTCTTCTCACATTATATGGGCAATTACAATGGGTCGACCGACCTCCGAGTGTAGTGATGCTAAGGCAGTTGTAAAGTGTCTCTTATTGTCACGTGTCCTAAAACAAACCAAACCAAAACCCGGCTACATTTTTGAAATTCCATCCACTTAAATAGGGATGATTTGCAACCCCCATTTTGGTAGCTCCCATACAAAAATTGTATGGCCGGCTGCGCAGTCCACAATATAACTCTCTTAAAACAGAACCAATCGTCATCAAAATTTGTATTAGGCAATAGTATGTGAAACGCCACTCTGCCATGTCGAATGGGTGATTTTACCACTCCCATTCTACATCACCCGTATAAGAAGGTTCCAGATATCCTCCTGTAAGGTATCATCCTATAACCAACTGCCGATCGGAGCAATGTTTTGCCAAAAGCCACTTTGAAATTAAAAAAGGAATAACGTTGCCGTGCCCATTTTTGGACCTTCCACACAAACGTTGAGCGGCTTTCCAGCTGATTGGCGTCATACATCACATGAACAAAAACTGATCTTAATGAAATTTAGTAATAGGCAATATTTTGTCTAAAAGTATTGTGTAATTAAAACATTTTGTTTTGAATACGGGGTGAATTTGTCACACCCATTTGGGTAACTGGAGGAAAAACAAAATATTAAGCATTTTTAATGGAAATCGGTCCCAATTTAGAGTATGTTTAAGGTTAAGGTGACTGAAATTTCTGTACTCGTTTCCGTATTATATGATTTATGTAAACCCTCATTCATATAAATGCACGCTGAAAAATAACGGCCTCTCTAACATATTCTCATACACTTCAAACATTAATTTGTTTGCAAGTCACAAACTCACTTGTGTTTAAATGTACATAGCATCATGCATCATTTGGCAAACATGCCCTTTCCAGTTTCTTTCCTCAAAATCATTTCTCACTTTGGTAGCACACAATACATATATACGAAACACATACAGAAAAACCAAAGTAACATTCCGTTTAACTAAAACGGAATACATCAGCCAAAATGAGAAACACTGACTTCATCTGCAATTTGCACGCACATTCAGGAATATTTATGACTCAATGACTGAGAGAATAATGCAAAAATACAGATACACACTTACAAGATAGACTCTCTAGTTGTCCCTCTTTTATTCTGTTGCTCTCGAGAGAGCATAGACAGTGCAACAAACACAGCTGTGTTTGTATCACAAACATAAATATATGTGGGTCGCAAACACTTATATTCTAACATATTTATCATTGTGTCTCGAAATGTAATATTGAATAGCAAATACAATATGTTTGGGCACAAGTATATTATATTTGCGACAAGCTGCAAACACACTTCATATTTGCATCCAAACAACAAGAAAAGACAGATTTTTCAGCGTGTGATTTAACGCAACAACGAAACACATTCATCGCTGCGGTGAATCATAGTCATCGCAGCAATGACAGGTAATAATCTAACACGCTGAAACATCGGTATTTTTGTTGTTATTTTGATTCAAATATAACTTGTTCTACACGCTGAAAAATATCGGCCCCAGCAACATATTGCAGGAAACATGTACATGCTTGCAAGCACTGTTTTCATGAATTGAAGGTCTGCCTTTTTTGTTTTTTTGTTGTCTGTCTCGTATTTGTTTTTAGCGGTTTTCAATAAAAAAAGCCACATTTGGGTCTCAACCATATATATTATAGCCTATTAATCATTGTGTCTAAAACGTGTTATATTGAATAGCAAACACAACGTGTTTGGGCACAACTTCAGTATATTTGCGACAAGCTACAGAAACATTATATTTGCATCCTAAGAAAAAACACAGATTTTTCAGCGTGTAGATTATGGCAAATATAGTACACTTGTGTCCAATCACATTGTGTTTGCTATTCAATATTACATGGTGGAGATAAATTGATTAATAGGTTATAATATACGTTTTTGTGATCCAAATATGGAGTTTTTTTTATTCAAAACTGCTGAAAACAAAAACGTGACAGACACCAAAGAAACAAGAAAGCAGCATACCTTTAATTCATTAAACAATGCTTGCAAACATGTAAATGGTTCCTGCAATATTTTTTGTTATTTGGATGCAAATATAACATGTGTTTGGAGCTTGTCGCAAATATAATATACTTGTGCCCAAACGCATTGTGTTTGCTATTCAATATTACATGTTTGAGACACAATAATTAATAGGCTATAATATAAGTGTTTGCGACCCAAATATATTTGTGTTTGTGATATAAATACAGCCTTGTTTGTTGCACTGTTTACATTTTCTCGAGAGCATGGGAATAATAGTGTGTATTTCTTGCAAGTGTATGTGTATTTTTGCATTATTCTCTCAGTGAGCGATTCATAAATATTTCTGAATGTGCGTGCAAATTCCAGATACAGTCAGTGTTTTTTATTTTGGCTGATGTATTGCGTTTTAGCTTCATGTATTCAGTCGTCAATGGTTCATGGAACAGAGGATATCAAAAGCGCTTGATCAGTGAAAAAAGAATAAACAAACGCTCGGATGGTTCGTGATGTTGCTTTGGTTTTTGTGTGTGCTACGAAAGTGAGAAACGATTTTGAGGAAAGAAACTGGAGAGGCAACAACGTGAATCACTTTTTCGCCCCAGGCCTCTACTGAAAAAATCAGAATGGCGGACCAATTGTGAAATATAATACAAAAAAAACAAGTTATTAATACACGCTTGTCTTGCATGAACTAGAGTTGTATATAAGTATATTGTTTGTGTACCAACGCACAGTGATAACCAAGGCATAGTTGAAACCTTCTGGAAACTAAAACGTGTGAGACCACAAAGAAAGGAGATGCAAAAGAGCAGCAGATTCTCATTTCATAAAAAAGTAATGCATTCAGCAAGTATGTAAATGTAAAAAGGGTAATTTTAAATATTTAAATTTTTGTATTAATTATTTATTTTAATTATAATAAATAAATTTATTTTAATAATAAATAAAGAAAGAATACTTCGGTTTTTGGGAGAAAATACGCATATGTTTCCGCATATGGAGGTTTGGGGAAACACCCGAATGCTTCCACGTAAAAGCATACATATTTAAATATACCTGGGTTTGGGACTTGCAAACATATAAATGTTTGAAGTGTGTTCCAAACATACACATGGTTCCTGCAGAATATGTTTGGCAGAATATGTTACAGCGTGTAGCAGTAAGTAAATATATTTATTGCAGCCCGAATACATACGTATTCTTGCCAGCAATAAAACATATTCAATATGCATTGCAGCAACAATAAATGACGTACAATTAAAGGACTTTTTTCATTTGTCGATAGTGTCGCCATCGCTGTCGTCGAATGAAAAGAGAGGTGGTAACAGCGAGGCTCGAGCCCACATTCTGATGTACACCAGTCGGGCACACTAACCGCAGCGCCATCGAAAGCTGTCTACTTTTTAAATAACATAACCTCAATGTAAAACTGTCAATTAAGGTTATTAGCTAAGCAAACAAATTTAGCATGTAAATATCGAAAATTTGCAAGTGAGGTCGTATTAAACAAATATTTCAATAGTTAAACGTCAACTAATTAATCAATTCGTTAAGAATAACGTTATAGTTATTTCTGACAAATATTTCCTTTTAACTAATGATCAAACTGTATTTGGAATTTTTTCTTTTCATACTAACTGTCTGACAGTCACTTATAAAGTATTAAATCCAATGAAACACAAACGCACTTCTCAGAAAACTAGACTTGAACGAATCCAACTGTATGGCTGTCCACAGTTAGTACCTACTAATGGCCAGTGGTCAATTGATATAATTTGCAGTGGTTGTTGGCCATTACCAGATATTTAAGCGGTTTGCTGTGCGTGGTTTTTGCGAAAAATTTCAAATGCAGTTTTGCGGTCATATTTTTTGTGTGTCTTTATAGTTGTTGTTATAGTTGTTGCTGATTTTATTTATTTACCTTTTTTTGCTAAATTATACGAATTTCTGTATAAGATTTCAAGTTGTGCTACGTGATTAATATGAATGCGTTTGCAAATCACAATTTTTGTCTCCCAAATTGTTTTTTCCAGATGTCTAAACACACAATGACAGACAATCGAAACAGACAACAAGACGGACGGGGCACAAATCCCATTCAAAACTGTATTGAATTTAAGTCACAACAAAGAAACAACGTATAGTGTGCATTTTAAAAGATTTATTAATACTTTACTTTGGATTCCGACAAAAATTTCAACAAAATATAGAAAGTACCACCAAAAAACATTCCAGTGCCAAACTAGTTTGAATATCAAATTACAACCGCATTGAGTTGAATTAAAAAACCGTTTAATAGTGAACAAATTATTTAAATATTAAATTGAGGCCCCTGACTCTACACTCTCCCACCACGCATTGGACGCAGCCGTGATTGAAACAATAACGAACATCAAAACTGATTACTAGGGCGAAAATTTCCATGCAGAGAATTATTTTTTTTTGTCTATACGTTGAAGCTGTGCTAACTAAAGGCCATGTTAGACTATTAGAGAAATCATTGGATATGTCAACATTTTCATTTGCGAAGAGCGAATGGAATAGTGAAAATTTGACAGATATTTTAGATTTCTCCCATTTTTGATTATTGGAATGAAACGAAAACAAATAAAGAAAACTGGAACAAAAATTGTATTTCGTTTCTTTGTTTTTCAAATAAAAGTAGAAACAAAATGGTTTCCCATTACATCCCATGAAGGGACTGGGGAGAGTTTCTCACAACCAGTGAACTGTGCGTTTTCTTGTTTTACACTCACTGATTGTGATCTACAGTTTTACACCGATTCCGAACGGTATTTTCAAGAAGCTTGTTCATGGCTAAATGCTCGATAGTGTCGTCGTCACTAAGAGAGGTGGCCGTCGTTGAATGAAATGTAAGGTGCTCTGGGCAGGGATCGAACCCACATTGTCATGTACAAGAACCGCGCACACTAACCATTGCACTACCGACGGCCAAACGTATGAGTTTTTATTGAAATTTAATTAAATCTCAGAACAAAGAATAAATATTTGGACATAAATCATTGAACAGGTGCTTAGATTGGCCAAGATGAAAATAGTGCAAATGTGAAAGTGATATACATTATCACGCCCTATGTTTCCATATATTTATGCAGGGTGTTTCAAAAGTAACCACCCTATTGGAAGATGCTCTTATTTTTGCAAATGACCGCCAATGTCAAATCTGTTTTGACATTTGTGGACTAGGCAGATGTAGAAAACAAGTAAACAAGCCGTGGAGCGTTACACTCTCCAAGAACGCGGAATAATCGTGTCTATTTTTTTTTTGCGTAACAATTCGTCTGTGGTATTGGCGCAGCGTGAATAACGTCGCCGATTCCCCGGTCGTCCGACACCAACTGCGCAAACACTGCGCCGTTTGGCCACTAACCTTGAAGAGTATGGGATCACACGAGACGGCCCCGGAGCGACCGTTCTGTCGAGAATATCGCCGCTGTTGCCGAGGATGTCGAGCTGTCTCCGGAAACATCGACCAGACGCCGTGCCTCGCAATTAGCCATCTGCCGGTCATCCCCATGGCGAATTTTGGTCAAAGACCTGCGCATGTTCCCCAACAAAGTCCAGTCCGTGCATCAGCTGCTGCCTGTCGATCGCCAAACGCGTGTAACCTACGCCCAAGCCATCATCAATCTCGTGGACGAAGTGGACGATTTTTCCCCCAAAATCATAATGAGCGATGAGGCTCATTTCCACCTCAGCGGGTACGTGAACAAGCAAAACTATCGCTTTTGGGGCACCGAAAATCCGCGAATGATGCACGAGCAGCCATTACACCCGCTCAAAGTGACTGCATGGTGCGCTGTTCACGCTGGAGGAGTCATCGGGCCATTTTTTTCGAGAACGCCGCTGGTCAAACGACAACAGTGGACGGTGCGCGCTATAGGGCCATGTTAACCGAGTTTTTTCTGCCGCAATTCGACGAATTAGGACTGGAGGACATGTGGTTCCCACAGGACGGAGCAATGGCACACACTGTGCTTGCCACAACCGATATTCGGAAGGCGGCGTACCCGGGTCGCCTCATCTCTCGTTTTGGCGATTTGCACTGGGCCGCAAGATTGCCCGATTTAACCGTTCCAGACTTTTTAGTGGGGTTTTTTGAAGTCCCGTGTTTCAACATTCGACACGAGTGCGAGAATCTGTCGCCCGAAGTTCTCGCCAAAATGATGAAAATTGCCATAAAACGAGCCCGTATGGTAATCAATTGTGACGGCGCCCATTTAACCGATATCATCTTCTCAACTTAACCAATAAAATTCTAAAGGTTCAAATAAACATAATCAAAAAATAGAATCGAAGTTTTTCATTTAGAAAAAAAATGATAGCCAAACAACATCGGATGACTTCTTTTGAAACACCTTGTATATGAGTATAGCAAATTGTGTGAACAAGGTTTCTATAAACTGCATTTTAAAATTTGTTAGGCTTTAATAAATGATTTCCTTCTAAGACCCATTTCTAATATATTTTTATTATGTGCTCATATTTTCAGGTTTTTAGTGCATGAAAGTACACGCCCAAATGATTATCATATAAATTCACTTTCATTACGACCATCAACTCTTGAAGTGGTACAATACAATAACAAAATCCCACGTAATAGTAAAATTTGTTGTACCAAAGTTCTCTAGTAGAAATTTATTTCATTCTCAAGATGAGTTCAACTGATAGAGTGATGACAAACGAATTAAATGGTGATCATCATTATACATTTAACTTTTCTTTATGAATTATTTTTTTATTATTTTGGGAACAGAAGAATCGAAATTATGTCAGAAATTCCGTTACATCCAAAGTTTGATCAGAGGAGATATTCATAGAACAATTTCGTGCATCACTTTCAAAAGTTACACCTGTTATGTATAAAAGCAATAGAGTGGTTTTTATACTGGGTGTGGGGTAGGGTGTACTAAAAGAATTTTGGAATTTCAATCGTGGGGTTTTCAAATGATGCGTATTGAAGAACTGATTACGGGAACGACAAACTTTATAAGAGGGTACTTATAGTACCCTACCCGCCGTTGAAGTCTCGATTCCTACACGCAAAAAATAACGTTTTTTGCTCGGTTGCCGCAACAATACTTTGATTGATTTGAATTAATTTATTAATCGCAACCGTTCATGTAGTTCTCCAAAATAAACTCATACATCGGAAATGTATATCATGTTGTTGCAAACGAGTTCTCGTTTGCATCAAACGTGTTCAAAATTACATTTGCGATAACTGAAATTAGCCATTTTTCTAATAAGAGCACAGATTACGAAGAACATAAATTTCTCTCATTCTCTCACTGCATACACAGTCTTATCCATGAATGAAAGATAATAAGATTTTGCCTTGCGTAGGTCCGTTATGTTTGAATGAATTTGCTCACTGTCTCTGTGACGTCAGGTTAGCTAAAATTAGTTTTGCATACTATGATGGCACGCCTGCCTTTTTAAACATTTTCTTGAAAATATTATAAATAAATGGTAGTTCTGTCTACAAAATATCTCCGGAATAAAATTGCCTGCAAAAAACATTAAATTCCCAAACATCCGACCACTGGCTCAGAAGTTAGCAACTTTACCCTACTACCATCCGACCACCAATCCGAAAATTTTGAACCCGCTGCCATTTCGCGCCCTTGCATTTTCGGACATGGTCCTAGTGAACTTTTCTTCATGAAATGAGCCAAGGAATACGATGGAGAAATTTGTCCGAAACTTCCTGAATCACCCTGTATATCCTTAAATGTATTACAAATTTTAGCCTTTCAAAATTTAGCTTTCAAAATTTTCATATATTTCTAAATTTTTTTTTTATTTTTAACAAACGTTTCATTGCTATTTATAACAATTTCTTCTGAGTTTATAGTTTTTGCTGAATCTTCATACATATTTCACAATTTACTACTGCATACTCCCTAACATGAAGTAGATGCGCAGAGAGAGAACAGTTTTTAAGCACCATTGGCGTAATCTTATAATTTCTTTCATTCATGGTCTTATCCACTCGTTTGGCTTACACCATAGACTAATACTTATAGTAGACCTGATAGTTCTCTCACCAAATTTATGACATTTGGCCTGGTGTGATATTTACGTTCGATGTTGAAAAGAATTGCTTTACTAATACCAGATAGAGGCAATGGTTCAAAAGAACGAACAAAATAACAACAACGGCATTTCGTTTTGTATGTCGAAATTATTGTGTTAAATACAACACAAATGTATGCTAACAATAACAGTCAATAACTAGATTTAAAACACATTTAAATTTCACAGTTTTTCACCAAAACGACATGAAAAATTAAAGCAAGAAGTTACTGTAATTCCACCTGGTGTATGCCACTTTTCGTCAAACAACTCTCTATCACACCGATCACATCAAGAAGAGTGTGAAAGGAAACATCAGATGAGCCAAATATTCTCTCTACTATGAGATTACTCTATGGCTTGCCCACTCACGCATACACATAAAAGTGATCACACACTCTAATGCTTCTACCTTGTCAATATACCTTGGATAGCCAATTGACGCGTCGTAGTTAGCTGCGCTTTTAGTTCTTATTTGAGCGAGACAGACGTGTAAGTAGACAGTGAAAAATAGACAAAAATAGAAATGTTTTTAAAACAAAATCATAAAAGTTGGAAATTTAAACAAAAAAGAACTTATGGAAGCCATAAATAAAAGTTTTAATTACAACTCGGTTGCTGTAACCGAAAGAACAGTTGCTGGGACCATTTTTCGCTTCTCGTAAACGATTATTCAGCTCTAATTTTACGTAACTCGATTTTTAGTCTCGCAAACGGGTTCTTAGTTAAGAGCAACTGGAACTCGGTTTCTGAAACCTAAAAAACTGGTGGCCGAACCGTTTTTCGTTTCTCGCAAACGATTTTTTTAGCTTATATTTTTAACAACCCTTGGAAATAACATGTATGCATTAACAGAAGTTCGTTTCTCCCAACTACAGCTCCCAAACGAATTTCAGTTATCTGAGATTTCGTTTGAGAGGAACAAGTTTTTTCTTTGCGTGTAGTGCATTTAGGTAAAAAAATCCAATGAGTGTTCGAACTCAAGGGCGACGTGTTAACACCTTTTTGTTACACGGTTCCTATTCGATTTCTATGAACACATTCGTAAATGCTACATTGGAAAATAAAAAACAGCGTTCAATCATATAATGACGTTACATTTAAATAATAATAATACTTAAAATTATTTAAAGACCAGTGTCATTATTTTCTTGCTTAATACTTTTTTTTTTATTCCCACCAAAAAGAAAGAGAATGCAAAGCAACAGGCTCATGCACATACATACATTGTTATGTTCGTACATACGCTACACAAGTTTACACAATTTTCGTTGCTCTCGTGCTATCTCATATATATGTATATATGTATAACCACGTCATTACTCTCTTTGTGCTGAGAGCGCTCCGCACACACACAAGGCAACTATTCGCTGCCGCAGTGTGTGTTTTTTCTTCGCAGTCTGATAATCGCAGTCGGCCAAATCTGTGTTATATATAGGGGTGGGTCACTCTTGCCATTTATTGGTATGAAAAATAGATGTTGGCCGATTCTGAGACCTACCCGATATGCACACAAAATTTCATACAAATCGGTCTAGTCGTTTCGGAGGAGTTTAGCGACAAACAATCTGTGATCGCAGTCGGACAAACCAAAAAGACAAACTGTGTTTGGATGTTTTCACTTTGTTAGTGTAGTCCCTACCCGCGCATATAGATGTTAACACATCAAAAAGTTTTTTGGTCAATACGGGACATATACATATTATCAAAATTTTGTCAGCATTTTTTTCGCACGGCAGTATTTTGAAGTGGGACATGGGATTGCGCTTGGAAGTGGAAAATTCCTGATAGCCATTCACTTGGGAGTGGCCAGAAATGATTCCTTCATCGGGCAGTCCAAGCAGCTCACTACTTCCACGCAGTATGTCCTGGGCAATGGCTTATCGGAAACCTCCGTTAGCTAGCTAAAGTGAGAAGGCGAAACGAATGAGCAACCTGAGTGGTAATGCGATCACTGATACGTCTCAGGTTAATTAGGTGACCCTGTCACTGAAGCTCTTCGAAGTATTGGACATATTCTTCTGTCCTTTGAAGGCGGATGAGCCAACACCCCTCGCCTACGGCGGATCAAAATTGAAGAAACCAAAATCCAGTTTCGAAACACACTGCATTCTGGTCAGCTTTTGATCCATAATGGGCGGCTGAAACATAATCATCCTGGCAGTAGGTAAAATGCAAACCACGGTGGGTTGGGTTTGCCTCCCGTCACCGTTATATAGGCAATGAAACTACACGGAAAATATAATATACGTAGAAAACCCCTAACTGTTGACGGCCCTCGCAAACGTTATAAGGACCACGATTTAAGGAGATGTAACTGGAATGTGCGAACACTATACAGGACGTGTGGCACTTTCCAACTGGCGGATGTCCTCGACAAATACAAAGCTGATATCACAGCTATCCAGGAAATGAGATGGACAGGATATGGTTGCACCAGAAAGAAAAACTGCAAACGTTGTAAGGACCACGATTTAAGGAAATGTACCTGGAATGTCCAAACAATATACAGGACGGGTGTCACTTTCCAACTGGCGGATGTCCTCGAAAAATACATCACATCTATCCACGAAATGAGATGGACAGGATATGGTTGCACCAGAAAGAAAAACGGCGATATTTACTACAGCCGACATGAGCGAAAGCACGAATTCGGATGCGGATTTATAGCTGGCAAGTGACTGCGACACCTTGTTTCAAGGTTCAACCCAGTGAGTGACCGCATTGCCACAATTCGCATCAAAGCGAAATATTTCAATATCTCGTTAATTTGTGTGCACGCTCCGACAGAGGATAAAGATGATGAGGTCAAAGCAACATTTTATGAGCGTCTGGAGGAAGTATATGAACGCTGCCCTGACCACGACGTTAAGATTATTATAGGCGATTTTAATGCCAGATTAGGAAAGGAAAATGTCTTTCGACGAACCATCGGTAATCACAGTCTACATGATACCACCTCCGATAATGGTATAACACTGATAGACTTCGCCGCTGCAAAGAACATGGTAGTTAGTAGCACACGATTCCAGCATAAGGACATTCATAAGGCGACCTGGATATCTCCTGATCAGCGGACGAAGAACCAGATTGATCACTTGTTAATAGATGGCAGGCACTCTTCTAGTGTAATGGATGTACGTGTGATTCATGGTGCCAATATCGGCTCGGATCATTACCTGGTGGCTGCGAAAGTGCGCACGAGACTGAGCAGGGCGAAAAACGTACGAAGCCGAACACAGGAAAAGCTGGATATTGACAATGTCCTATCGACAGAAGCTCTCTCTCCTGCTAAGGCAGAATACCCAGATGCTCTGTGGAACCACATCTCAAACTCTTTGGAAAACGCTGCAAACTGAAGTTGGTTATCAAAGACCGCAGAAGTAAAAGCCATGCTACGACGAAGAATATCGCATTCCAATGATGTAAAAGACGTTGCGCGTATGGCAACGAAACAGTCAGTTACAACGCGTGCTGCAAGTTGGCGGTACAAGAGGCTGAGAGGGGAGGAAACCCAACAATTTACGCGGAAAAATTTCCCGTGGGAGCAGAGGGAGAGTGAAAAAACGAAAAGTGCAGGACGAATAATGAATCCCGACAATTTTTTTAGAGGTTAAGAAGATCGACTAACCGGCAAATGGGCTGCCCTCCTTCAAGGACGAGAATGGGAACTGACTGATAAGCAGTGTGTGCTCAAAATGTGGAGAGCCCACTTTTCGGCACTACTCCACTCAGATTCTTCCACTAAAGATCAGGAGGTAATGATAGTGTGATAGTGGAAGATAGTGTAGATTGTATTCATGCAATGCCAAAGCCTGGAAAGCAAATCCATACATACCATATTTTTGTCGATTACCCTGCTTCGATAGTTCCATACGGGGAAAATTGTACGAAGCTATGTCTGAACTTGTGACCGTCGGTGGTCCCTGCTCCAACCACCTTAAAATTTCTTTCGACGACGGTCACCTCGCTTAGTGACGGCAACACTATCGAGTATATAACCATGAAAAAGCTTCTCAAAATACCGTTCGGAATCGGTGTAAAACTGTAGGTCCCAATCAGTGAGTGAAAACTGGAAAGCGCACTGCTCAGTGATTGTGAGAAGTTCTCCCCGGTCCCTTCATGGGGTGTAATGGGAAACCATTTATTTTTTTTTTATGTCTGAACTTGGGATTCCGGTAAAACTGATCCGCCTCTGTAGTTTAGAATGACGCTGACCAACACCAAATCAGCAGTGAAGGTGACCTCACCGAATCATGAGCTGTATGAGTTATATCCCGACATTGACATAGTCAAGCGGATCAAAATAACGCGATTGTGCTGGCTAGGTCATGTCAGTAGAATGGATGAAGACGAACCAGCACGAAGGGTTTTCGAAACTGAAATCGAAGGACGACGAAATAAATGTCTTCGGTTAGTGACTTGTGTAAATACACACCGAAGTCAGTGGCTTAACGGGCTAGACGCTGCTGAAGATGATGCTTCACAAACATCGAAACGATCGTCCAGCGAATATGAGTTCGAATCCCACCCGCGGCATTAACATTTTTTCACTAACCGGAGAAATCATGATCTCTTATAGCCTTAAAGGAAATTACAACTTTAAATATAACGAGGATCTTAGACAACTAAATTTGAAAAATAGGAAGACCAAGACTCCGCTGGAGGGATCAGGTTGCCGAATCCCCGCGTACACTTGGTGTTGCCAACTGGAGAGATAATGCAAAAGATCGAACTAGCTGGTGAAATATTGTTGATTAAGGTCCCTGCCCCCGGGGTTGTTCGAGACCGGATAAACCAGCAAGAAAGTAAGATGAAATTATCTACCTTGGATCCGCCGTGAACAAAGACAACAACGTCATCCTGGAGATAAATATGAGCCCTCTCTCGACAGACAAAAGTCCAGCTATAGCAGACTCTCTTTGTACATGTCCTGGCATATGGCTCCGAAACGTGGGTTATATCGCAAGCCATGAAAAACATCTGGAAGTATTCGAAAGAAAAATTCTCCGTAATATATATGGTCCTGTTTAAAAACGGGGAGTACCGACGTCGTTGGAACTAAGATCAATATCATCTATATTCTAACTTGGACATAGCTAGGGGAATCAAATTAGGCCAATTGGGTTGGCGGGGCTAGGTTATCTGAATGGATGAAGATGAGCCAGCGCTAAAGGTTGTCGATAACGCACCCAATGGAAGCAGGAAAAGAGGAAGACCAAGACTGCGCTGGAAAGACCAGGTCCCTACGTATCCTTGGTGATACCAACTGGCGAGAAAAGGCGAGGGATAGAACCAGTTGGAGGAATATGTTGAAATTTGTTTAATTAATATGTGTAAGACGTCTGACCTCATGAGGTTGTAAAATAGTCAATAAATGTTAGTAAAGTATTCATTTATCTTATTTAAATTGGGGGAAATTGTGAAGAATAAAATACCGACTGATATTGCAAAACAGTCCACATAATTCATTTTGGTGTTGGAACGGAATAAATTAAATCATAACTTTTCATAAACTTTTTCCAGGTACAATTCCAATTTGTTTTCTCTTTGAACCAGTAATAGTAAAATCATTTCATAAAGAAGTAATGACCAACTTCATTTGTTTTCCAAACTTCACAATGACGCAGCATTAGGCCATCACCATGACATCGATGGATGATGGTTCGGCCCGTCATTGCTTGACAGAAAAGCAACAACACTCCGTTGGTACTTAGAGCTGTTTTGGCCAATAAGGTGCATATACATACATATAAGCAATTTCTTTGTTATTACATCATGTAGTGCACGAATACTTACAACCGTATTTATGTACATATATTGTCCGTTTTTGTCTTGGTTCAAATCGAGTTTCTTTATAAAGTGCTCTGATTGTCTTCATCATGAGTGGAGTGCCCCATGTGGGGTGTATTTTTTGATCGCTAGTGTTAGGTTGCTTGATCTTATTTAATATTCCATTGATAAACTTCTCCAGCCGTCTATCTGTTTGCAGAGATTGATTTATTTCAATACGTGTATTTATGGTTTTTATTATGCGAGTAACAGTAAAGGTTTTTGATCTTTTGGCGAAACTGTGGATAATTTAAAGAGGGTGGAAACTGTTAATCTTTCAATATCCGGAATAAGAGGAATTTTTAAAAACTAAAGTTGTTGTTGCTTAACGCAAGTGGTAAAGCCCGCTATAATATTAAATTGAAATCAAAGAGTACGCAACTTTAAATAGAGAAGAAAATTTACTCATCCAGTGGAATGCCAACAAAGAAATCGAGCCAAGGGCCTCGTTCCCTGCTCTCTCTCTCTCTTACTCTCTTCGTTGAATATTTCAATACACGAGCAGTTTTCTGATGATGTTATTGTATCTAACTATAGAAATTCCAACCATGTTTCAATAAAATTACATAAAGTATGTAAAAAGTATGAAATAATCAAGTTATGATGGGGAAAAGAAGTGCGTATTTGTGAATCGTGTCGACTTTTTTGGTTCTCTTCTACTAGGGTTGCCAAATTGCGTCGGTTTTTTCTTCTCTACTTGTACATCCTTTTTGAAAGAAAAAAATTTACTCATGGAGTGGAATGCCAACAAAGAAATCGAGTGAAGCGCCTCGTTCCCTGCTCTATCTCTCTCTCTCTATCTTTCTCTCTTCCTTGAATATTTCAATACACGTGCAGTTTTTTGATGATGATATTGTATCTAACTATAGAAATTCCAACCATGTTTCAATAAAATTACATAAAGTATGTAAAAAGTATGAAATAATCAAGTTATGACGCGAGAAATGCGTCGACTTTTTGGTTCTCTTCTACGAGGGTTGCCAAATTGCGCACTTTTTTCTTCTCTTCCTCTACATCCTCTTTGTTGAAATTATTCAGAGCAGATCGTTTGAGCCGGTTTTTCTTACGTACGAACCCGCTGGAGCATGAATGCTTGGAAATAGTGTCTGTCAAGAAAAATTATCATAACCTATCACACAAAAAACCAATGTTTTAAGGACATAGAAATGAATCGACAGCGATTTACACACGAACCTTATACGAAATTTACACCGACAAAGATTTACAGCCAAAGTCACGATCTCGAAAGAAAACCTAAGCGAACGAAAGCCAGTCACTCACTTTCTTTCTTATCCCAGGCTTTAAATGTTATTGTGTGATTGTGTGGAGGCCACTAACTATTTTCGCTGTCATCTATGCGAACGAAAATGTCAAAACCAGTCACTTGTCTTTTGGTTGTCGCATAGCTGGAAATGAAATAAAAGCTTGAAACAAAAACAATTTATATAGAATTCAATGGAAGAAACACAATGGACAGAAAATAATGTCATTATAATAAATTTGTTATTAAAATATATTTTAATTTCAGCACAAAAACGCCAACTTTGTCGCACCTGCAGACACTGGTTCTTCGTACTCTCCTCTCTCGCTCCGAAATTAAATGGCGAACGTCAGGTTTATGTTATTGCTTTGAACAACAACCACACAAACACACGTAAAATCATGCGAACGACAAGTCGAAAGATAGTGACTCGCATTCTGAAACGAAAGTGAGTGAATGGCTTCGTTCGCTTGGATTTTGTAGGAGAGGGTGTAAGTGGGGTCCGATTTTGTACTGAATTGTATATGTTTTCGTTCGCTTGTTAGTGACTCCCAAATCAGCTGTTTGTCGCATAGAAAGAAAGCGAACGTTAACGTTCGACATCGTGTCTTTGGCTGTAACTCATTACGAAGGTTTACTCCGTTAACCCACGCAAACCCAGAAGATTATTCATACAGTTTTAATCTGTAATGTCTGAAGTTTAATTATTAACCTCATTTTAAACTGGTGTACATTTTGATGCAACACTAGGGCTGTTTTTTTATTCCATTAAGCTATCGCCACTTACGACTTTCCAAATGAAACGATCCACACTTAATACTAATAACATTTGCTGTAATGGGTGATAAAAATGCGATACGGCAACTCGTTTCTAGCCAGCGCCAACAAACACATGGTAGCAGCAGATGTTGTTTAATTGTAAGCAGCAACAACAGACATTTTATTACAGATATAAATTAACATGTGGCAACATTGTCATTGCTCAAGTCGGAATTTAAGTGGAAAATTTAAATGCCACTTAATATCGCTTAGCTGTCCCGTACAAAATAAGCTATAATTAACTTTAGCAGGGTAAAAAAAACACTCTTACTATTAATTACCAAAAAAAAATTTCAACCATAATAAAAACTTACAAAAAAATCAACTGTTTGACAGACGAAAGCCGTTCGAAAATTTTCCGACGTGTAGCCGCCACGAAGAATTTCTTGAAGGTCATGCCGCCGTCGATATAATTGGCTCTTATTGATTTAAAATGTGTGCCGATTATAGCGACTGTTCTGATTTGGCCGACTGATCCAATTTTAAAGGTTCAGTTATTTCAAAAAACTTCCCAAATTTGTACAAAACTGGCTAACTCAATTGCCGCCAATTTAATTTTTCTGTTTTCCAATAATTTTGTTTCGGTCTAAGCACGGAGTTGCCACCTGAAATGCCAATTTAGTCACAAATTGGGTGGTGTAAACGGGAAAGATTAGAGAACAAGGTTATCGCTAACCTAGCCGCGATAAACTGCGGTCTAAATGCGACATTACAGTATTAAAAAAAGAACGACCTTTCAGAGTTAAAGTTCTTGAAATTTACTTTAGTAACCAATTTTTCCTCTACTTTGATGATTTATAAAAAAATGGCTGATAGGTTTCGGTCGAAAATACAAAATTTGTAAAATAGTAATTTTTAAAAGTTATAAACATTTAGAGTTTGAAATATACACTTAATTATACAGGGTGACAAATTTCCGGACAAATTTCTCCAGCGTATTCCTTGGCTCATTTCATGACGGAAAGTCCACTAGAACCATGTCTGAAAATACAAGGGTGCGAAATGGCAGCGGGTTCAAAATTTTCGGACTGGCGGTCAGAGGGTAGTAGGGTAAAGTTGCTAACTTCTGAGCCAGTAAAGTTGCTAACTTCTGAGCCTTCTGAAAGGCCTTAAGAGGCCTTTAAGAGGCCTTTCAGAATCAGTAAAAAAAGAGTAGAAAAAAGTCAAATCGCCGATATACAGAGCAGAGATAGCCATACCTCTTACCTTTCCAAAATGACCTAAACGAAGCCCAGAAGTCTTTCCGTTCCAAAGTTATGACCATTTTACTGAAATGCAAAAATGTTTGTTTTTGTTTTTGGAAGCGAAATAACAGCACACATTTATTTGTTTTTGTAAATTAACACGTTTAAGATTTTATTTTCCAGTCCATTCATCAGTGCCTAAAAAAGTAAGTAGTATTTATAGGTATTCATTGATAGAATTTTGTCATTCAACAAGTGTCTACGAACGCGAAAAGTACAAGTGATTTTTGTCCGGGTTTTTAAAAGTGAATAACGACAAAAAAAAATTATTGTGATTCTTAAAATAAAAAATTACAGCAGACAGTTGTCCGAGGCCTTCGGCCACGGACTGTCCCTGCAGGCTGTGTCAGAGACACGGCCATTAAATTTAACGTAGAATACGCCATCCGATAAGACAGAAAACATATATAACAATAAATTCATTTGCTTATATTATTTATCATTTATTGTTATATATGTTTTCTGTGTTATCGGATGGCGTATTCTACGTTAAACTTAATGGCCGTGTCTCTGACACAGCCTGCAGGGACAGTCCGTGGCCGAAGGCCTCGGACAACTGTATGCTGTAATTTTTATATTTACCAACGGCATTTGATTCAAGGCCGTTTAAAAAAAAAATATTATGTTCTATTTTTTTAAACTTAATTTAATTTATGTATTTTAATTAATATTTTTATTGAAATAAGTTCTGCGAATGTTGAGAGGGCCGCCCTAATATTAAAAAAGGTTTACCTTATCGAGTCTTCGCATTAGCATTCGAGCGTTGTGTGAAAGCTTTACGCTTTACAATTCAAAATTAATGTTACAACAGCTTTATTGAAGCTTTCGCAAAAAAGCTTTATTACGTTAGCTTACTGTTTGTTTCACTTTTTACTAGATACATGTTGCCATGTTCATTTGAGAAATTAAAATACTAGAAATATATCAACCAATATGAAATGTATATCAAACGAAAGATAACATCTTCATTTACCTACAAAAAAAATTTTAAAAAAATTCATCTAGCCGTTTCCTCAAATTCAATGAAATAAAGATTACAACAATAAAAACCTGACATGACTCCTCATACCGTAAGGTAAGACGTATTCTACGTCAAAAAAGTAAAAGTTTACGCTAATCTCTGCTGCAGCAACAGTTTCGAGTACGTTGTGTTTTGAATTAGTAAAAATAAAAATGGCAACTTAATCCGACCACTGGGTCAGAAGTTAGCAACTTTACCCTACTACCCTCCGACCACCAATCCGAAAATTTTGAACCCGCTGCCATTTCGCACCCTTGCTTTTCCGGACAAGGTCCTAGTGGACTTTTCTTCATGAAATGGACAAAGGAATACGATGGAGAAATTTGTCCGGAATTTCCTGAATCATCCTGTATATACTTTTCCTTTTGTCTGAGTGTAGAACAATTTTTCAATAACTTGCATCCAATCGCAAAAATAATATTTGTACCTCCATAGAAGGCTTTAACTTATGGATGTCTTGAATCGAAAAATAAACTAATTTTTAAACATTTATTTATGGAAGAAATTGTTTTCAAAAAATAGCCAAAATAAGAAAATCTCTAAAATAAAGAATGGCTATTACTCGGAAACGGTGCTTTCAATCGCAAAAATAATCGCAAACTCGCTAAAACAAATGTAACGGGTTTTCAACAGAGACGCTACAAAAGTATATCGATAGGGACAGCAAACGACGCCATATTTTTTCCCGCTCTTTTGACATTTCTTTTCAGTAAGGTTTGCCATTTCATCATGGAAATTTATACGAGCCAACAACGAGTCGAAATTATTAAAATTTACTACCGAAATTTGGAGTCAGTGGCCTCAACTTTAAGAGCGCTACGTCCAATTTATGGTCGTCATAATCGTCCTACCAGATCACCAATTGAGCGTATAGTGGAAAAATTTGAATCCACAGGCACAGTCCAAAATGTTTCCGTGCCAGTGAGACAAAGAAGTGCCCGTAGTGTCGAGAATAGTATCTAGTAGTAATTCTTTATTTCATAAATAACAATGAATTTTAAATAAAGAAATTTGCAATATATGTAAAAGAATTTAATTTCGACTTTGACTTATAGTCGTCAGTCAATTTTAGTATGAGTATGAATATATACGTGTTGTTTTAAAAATTGAATTCAAATGTTAATTGTTTTCTGTAGTGTATGCATACTTTTATAAAATTTGCCAAGTCCTTCCATTTAACAATACGACCATTTAAAACATTTATAAGTTCCTCTTCTGTAAGTAAAACCTTATCAAATGAATTTTTTCTAAATTGTTTTAGTGCTACACAGCGGCCTAGAAAATGTTGCAGATTTTCTACTTCATTCATATTGCACATTGAACACAATGTATTTAAGTTAGTCTGGAATCTGGTTCCATTAAGTTCTATCAGATCACTTCTAGCTTTGAAAATCCACATTTTATCCTCTTGACTAATGCCTTCCAATATGTATGTGTATCCGATACTTGGGTCTAGTTTTTTGTATATCCGCATTGTCTGCTGTGTTTTTAGTAAAGCTTTTTGTAGACTATTTGCCTGTAGCGCTTGTAAGAGGGTATTTCTGTTCAAAACCCGCTGCTCCCTACTACAGTTTTGCTCTAGCCATGATATGCCCCATTCCAAGCCCAATATATTCAGCTCCTTTGCCCAATAAATCTGGTATTTCATTATCTTTCTCGATAGTTTGTGTGGTAACCTTTCCTCATTGTAGTCAAAAAACGTGCGAGCTATATATCTCAGATGTAGATCTAATGTGAACAGATGACCATTTTCAATTCCAGCTTCCAATATCAGTATGTATGTAGGCGTAAAATTTGGCAACCTCATAATCTTCTTTAAAAAGTATATAGCCAACTTGTCGACTTCTTCAAAATATGAGTAGCCCCATACCTGAGCACCGTATGTTTGTATTGCTCTACACACTGCTAAGTAAAGTTTCCATTTTGCCTTTATTGTTATGGTGTTTTTGGTTAGAA
Source organism: Phaonia tiefii (assembly GCA_963931995.1). Classification (NCBI taxonomy): domain Eukaryota; kingdom Metazoa; phylum Arthropoda; class Insecta; order Diptera; family Muscidae; genus Phaonia; species Phaonia tiefii. The sequence continues at coordinate 200,165,326 of OZ008367.1, forward strand.
AGTTTTTCCATGTTATGTTTATGCTGTTTTTAGCCTTAAGGGTTCTTTGTTGCACATGTTTTGTGAAAATCATTTTAGGTGTCAGCGTTACTCCTAAGTAACAATATTCAGAAACTGTTTCAATTTCCTGCCCGTTGAGTGTCCACTTTTCATTTGCAGCTAGTTTCCCACCTTTTCGGAATACCATTATTTTGGACTTTGCAAGATTCACCTCAGCATTCCAGAGTTTACAATATTTTTCAAGCTTATATATCATGTTCTGCAGTACATTTACTTCATCTGCCAGTATTACGATATCATCAGCGTAAAGCAATAGTCTTATGTTGAGATTATCAATATTTGTCCCGCCTCCCAGGTAATCATGTAAATCGTCTAGATATATGGCAAACAATAAGGGCGATAACAAACACCCTTGTTTGACACCCGTGGTTGTTTCAAATTCTTCAGACAACTCACTGCCATTCCATACCGAAAACAATGTTTTTTCATATATTTTTTCAATAAAATTTACGAACTTAGTTGACACGCCGATGGTATGTAGTTTATAGAATAATGCGTTACGAGATACTCTGTCAAACGCCGCCTTAAAATCCACGAAAAAAGCGTATGTTTTTTTGTTTTTGTGGAAGTTTAGATGAACCACCGAAGAAAGGCTGTAAATATTATCCGATGTAGAGTAATTTTTTCTAAAACCTGATTGAAATTCATTTAACTTTTTGCACTTTTCTACCCATTTCGATAGTCTTTCTGTTAAAATACCCATCATTATTTTTGCTAGGCTGTTCATAAATGTTATTCCCCGGTAGTTACTTGGTATGGTGTTATCTCCTTTTTTCCAGATTGGGTATATGATGCTTTTTGTAAATGTATCCTCTACTTCACATCTATCATATAAATAGTTAAATCTTTGGACTATTTCGTTTAGGAGCTCATCCGGTGCAAATTTATAGAACTCGTATGGTATACGGTCCTCGCCAGGTGCTTTATTAATTTTTGCCTTCTTTAAAACTTCTTTCACTTCTGCTAAAGTAATGCTTTTATCAAGCTCAACATCCTCACAATATAAGTAGGCATAATTAATGTCTGCTGCGGTTTGTAGTGGGTTCAAAAGGTTTTGAAAGTATGATTTTAAAACGTTTGCTTGTACTGCGATATTAGACGGAGTATAATCATTTCTAATTTCCGTCACTATATTCCACCAGTCTTTACTATTTTTCACCATTTCTATGGAACGCTCCAGCTTTAAATTATAATTGTATCTTGCAACAACGCAGGTGTTTTTATATCGGCTAATTGCATTTAAATATTTTCGTCGGCATTCTCCGCTTGGATTCTTTTTAAAGATATTGAGCTGCTTGAATGTAGTTTTGCGGGCCTTAAAACATCGAGTGTTGAACCATTTTTGTTTTTTCTGATGATTTTTCTTCGGCTTTGCGGATATTGGGTTTGCGCTTTTAATTATTTTTACAATGTCAACTAATTTCATTTGGTGTTGATCGTTTTTCCGATTTATTAAAATATACTGCACCTTATGTTGATATTGTGACAGCATACAGTTTTTCCAATGTAGCTTCGGCAAAAGTTCTTTGTTGCTATAACTCTCGGTTTTATTTTCGAGTTTCAATGACAGGACAATTGGTAGGTGATCCGACCACGTCTTGCTATCGACTTCGAACTTGTTTATACGCGGGAGCATATCATCCGAAACAGCACATATGTCATTTACCGATGTACCAACACCACTTACAAATGTAAATTCTCCTTCTTCATCACCTCTAGTCATCCCATTTACAACCACCAAACCATGATCATAACATAATTGTAGAAAATCTCTTCCTCTTGCATTAATAGTAATGTCCTTAGACTTTCGTTCTGCCATTCCGGCAACAAAGTGATTTTTTGCCAGTTCATCCAGATTTTTCTGCATTGTTCCGATTCTTATATTAAGATCTCCAATCACTATAGGGTTAATTATACCATGCTCTTTTAGAAGTGAATCTAGCTTAGTGAAATCCTCTTTCCATGTGGCGCCTCTCATGTATAGCGGTATTATGTTGAAGTACGACTTGTTAAATTTAATTTTAATATAATATAATTCGGATTTTAATTCATAGCAGAATGTAAACCCTTTTTGCTGTAACGACTTTTTTATCGCTATTAAGCTTCCTCCGATGCCTCTTCCAAACGACGTGTTTTTTGTTGCAGGTTGCCAATATATATAAAAATCTCCAAAATATTTTTCAAATTTATTCGTGTTCTCTGCACATACGTGGGTCTCGAGCCATGCAATCACATCAAATTCATTAATATAGTTGAAGAAATCTGCATATAGCAACTTGTTTTCTAGACCGTGTATGTTATAGGACAAGACTTTTAAATAATAATTTTCTAGTAAGGTTTTACTTTTACATATATTGCTATCATTTAGTTTTTTGAATTAATTTTAGATAAAAGAATATTGTAAGTGACATTTATATTTTCAAGTTTTTCTCCATACAAATTTGCCAATACTGTTCCGGCGCTACTATTTCCACACATCAATTCCCGGGATTTACCACATCCAGTGTGTACCAATCTTAATGGATTCATTCTTTACAAAGATTTTGTGAGTTTTATCTATTGCCAAGATTTCCGTTTTTAGCTGCATTAAAACTTTTCGATTTTGTTGTCCCTCTTCGCTCAAATCTTTTTCGACTTTTATGCTGGTTCCAGCAAGGTTGCGTAAGTTCTTAAATATTTTATTGGCCATTTCTTCAGATTGCATCTCTGCCACTACACCAATTTTGTCATTGTGCGAAAATAATACTCTTGCCGAGGCTATTTTTACATCATTCATTTTCAGAACATTTTTGCACACATTTTCTACAGACGTTTTCGGCGATCCTTGCCTTGTAATTCCTCTGAATAATACGTTTTTGCGTTTGCTTTGTTCAACCAGACGTCTTATTTGTTGTCGATCTTTTTCTCGTTCCGATTTAAGAATATTAATTTCCGTGCGCATATCTTCATTTTCTTGTTTTAAGCGGGCTAAACTAGAATCAACTTCAGATATTTGATTTTTCACCTCTTCGATATCAGATTTTGTCAAGAGTGTTTTCATTTTATCTTCCATGATTGATTCCATTGAAGTCCTCATCATTGCCATAAGTGTAGACACGTTCATACATCCCACCAAGCTATCGGCATTGCTGGGTTGTACTTCCTCTGGCGATATTTCAGTCAGCCTTCTCTTAGTCATTTTATTTTGAATTGGTGTAGATTTCGTTGGTTTCGTTGGGGACCGTTGCATTTTTAAATTTGGCTAAATCAGCAACCGCCAGTCGATAATGCAGGTTCAAAGAAGTTTGGTATGGCAAGGTCAAAGTCAAAGTGATCTTCTAGTATGGCAACGTCGCTAACAAAAAACCACTATTTTTGTCCTGATGTGGCAACGATCAAAATATATTTGACAGCACTGACACTATCAAACCAGTATTATGCCAGAAAGGGCGACAGCTGATATTGTTATTGTTCAAACACTTGAGTGTTTTCTTGCTAAATCCGCCTTCCAGTGTTTTGTTTACAAAAGATTTGTTAAAATTGTTTAAAATATAATGAATCACCCATCCAAGACGCTCTCCAACACCGCTTCATACATTCCGCTCAAAACGCAGTCCGATGAGATGCTTTTCTGGCCGCACTATGTCCGGTAAGTATTCAATAATTACAAAACTGCAGGAGGCTCTTCCAAACACGTATATACTCAACAAACAATAGAACAGTATTTTCGAGAATATTGCTGCCGCTGAGGCTTCAGTTCAAGAAAACCCAAATGTGTCTCTCACACGTCGTTCTCAAGCGTTGGGCATCTCTGTGACGTCGTTGTGGCGAATTTTGCGAACCTACATCCTTACAAGATCAAGCTGACGCAAGAACTGAAGCCGCTTGACCACCATAAGCGTCGTATGTTCGTGAATTTGGCTGAGCAACAACTTGAAAATGATTCGGATTTTCATCGGAAAATCATCTTCAGCGATGAGGCTCATTTCTGGCTGAATGGCTTCGTCAATAAGCAAAATATGCGTTATTGGTCAGACAGCAATCCACACGTAATCCATGAGTCATCATTGCATCTCGAAAAAATTACGGTTAGGTGCGGTTTATGGGCCGGTGGCGTCATTGGGCCGTACTTCTTCCGTGATGATCAAGACCGGCACATTACTGTGAATGCGAATCGCTACCGTTCAATGATAACCGATTTTTTTTGGCCCCAATTGGATAATATGGACTTGGAGGACATGTGGTTCCAACAGGACGGCGCCACACGCCACACAGCGAATGCCACAATCAATTAATTGGAAACCAAGTTTGGTGAACGTGTTATCTCTCGAAATGGCCCAGTCGATTGGCCGCCTCGGTCGTGCGATTTGACGCCGTTAGATTATTTCCTGTGGGTCTACGTCAAGTCTATGGTCTATGCCAACAAGCCGGCGACGATTGATGAACTTCGTACGAATATCGAACGTGAAATTGCAGCAGTATTGGCCGATTTATGCTTGAAAACCGTCGAAAATTGGGTTCAACGTCTGGACTTCTGCAAGCGTGTCCGTGGTGGCCATGCAAAAGAAATCGAGTTCTATACATAATGGCATCGAACATACTTTCACAGGAATAAAGAATTTCATTGGTATCTAAAACCGGTTTTGTTTTATTTAAAAAAAACTTTTGTAGCGCTCTTATTGAAAAACCCGTTATGTCCATTTTAGCAATTTTTTTTTTGAAAAATTTTGGTTGGTTTGTTGGTTGGTTAAAAAGGCTGCAAGACAGCACGCTGTCTAGCACACTTAGGCTAGAGAAGCCCATTGTGATACCTGCAGTTTCCTCCATAGCAACTATTGACTGGTCGTCCAGCCAATTTGCCCTTTCAATAAATTTGTCTATAAGACCTATAGGAATATCCTGCAGGGCTACGGTGTCCCAATCTTAGGGCGTGTTTTCCTACAAGACAATGTCCCGTAAGTGTTCCTATCATTGTGGATAACCTGCCTCTCGGCAAGTTAAGTAGTTGCCTAGTCCTCTTCCTGTCCACCTGTGGCCAGAGGGCCCTGGCTTGTTTGCAAGTTGAAGTAAGCTTCCACTTGAAAAATGTTACTTTAACGGATTTTTTATGAACGAACGCTCCCCGTTTCCGAAATATATGTGATGTTTTTTTTATTCCCTGCTACCACTTTGTATGAGGAGCTAAACAATATTAAGCGACTCCCACACACACACTCTTAAAAAAACACACTTACCCAAGACTTAAAAATGAAATCAGTGCAATTACGAATTTACGGATCCGTTACGGACCCGTTTCGGATTCGTAAAAAGTTTGAAAAAGGGAATCAGTGTAATCGCGAAATTACGGATCCGTAAAAAATTCAAAAAAGGAATCAGTGTAATTGAATATTCCATTTCAAATGAATACAAAGTGAGGGACAGGCTCGTTCGCTTATGTTTTCTTTCGAAATCGTGGGTTAGGCTGTTAATTTTTTTTTTTGTAATTAAAATTTTATTTCAATTGATTTTTACTTTTATATTTTAATTTTAAATGAACTGAATTTTTTTTGCTTTTTACTTTAATTTAATACGAAATGACTGAATTTATATAATAATAGTACAAAAATTAAAATGAAAAAAAAACTACAAATTTATTGCAATCCGTTTTATTACAAAACACGGGTCCGCAACGAATCCGAATATAAAGTCCGAAACGGATCCCAAAAACGGACAAAAATACCATTTTTGGATCCGTTTTTTTGGGACGAATTTCTCCCGCTTGCGGATCCGAAACTGATCTGTAAAAATACACGGGTCCGCAACGGATCCTAATATGATGTCCGTAACGAGTCCGTAACGGATCCGAAAATGGGACATAAAATCCGTTTTTGAGGAATTTCTCCCGCTTGCGGATCCGAAACTGATCGGATTCCGCTACGAATACGTTTTATGAAAATACACGGGTCCGCAACGGATCCTAACATGATGTCCGTAACGGATTCGAAAAACGGACATAAAATCCGTTTTTGGATCCGTTTTTTTGGGAGGAATTTCTCCCGCTTGCGGATCCGAAACGGATCCGTAACTGATTCCGTTACGGATAGAAAGTACGAAGAAGTGGATCCGTTACGGTTCCGAAACGGATCCGTTTGGCACACTGGGTACAGACATAATGGCGTTTTAGCGTTTTTTTTCAAAAAATTTTAGCTTTACCGATTTGTTTAAAAAAAAAATTAAAGTGAGTCCGATCACAGGGGAGATGTGTAAATATCTAGTAATGAAGTTGGAAGTACTTATGCTTTTAGTATATTTTTTTAATTAATCAATTAAAAGTATCAAAACTTTCAATATTGTAAATACATAGGAATTTGCTGGTTTTTGTTTGTTTTATATAACTTATTTGGTTAGTAAATGGGCACACTGCAGTCTATATGTATATATATATATGTACTGCATTAAAAATTACAGTAAGCAGTAAATTTTCTGATTACTGAAAAAATTCAGTAAATTTTTACTGATAATGAAATTTAATTTGCATTACCAGTCAAATCATAGGGCCGTATTCATAATAATCAGTAATCGGGCATTACTGATTACTGAAAATTCAATGCACCTCATCATAACCATGTAGGCACTTTATAAAAATTGCTGAAAAAATTTTTAGTAATCAGTAAAAATTTACTAGTTAAAGAATTATTTTTACTGAAATTTTAGTCGTACTGCAAAGTGCCCATCTATGTATCATTGTATTTAAAAATCTATGGAAAACTGCATCTATAGTAGTGGAATTGTTAGCTGTGGGGGTTTGTGGAGAATTGCTCATATGCAAGTGGAAAACGTTAAATAAAAATTTTGATAAAGCTTGCGACTGTGGGTTTGCAAAATTTGTATTAAAATCTCCACCCATAATAATTGGCATGAGATGGAGATTGTTACTCAATTGTCGTGCACCAGCTTCAGTGTAAGGCAACAGTACGTAATGAAGATATGTTATAATCTTAATTTATATTGGAATCTAATAGAAATTTTATTAGAATTAACTTTACCTCCATTCAGCTTTGATACACTTTGTGTTGTTTTATGTTCTGAGTTATAATTTTTTTGGTGTTTTGTAAAATATTTTATTATTTTGTATTTGTTGCGGTTGACAAGTTATTAATCAGCTGTTTACTGAAATGTAATGCATGTAGTTATTTTACAGCAATGCTTTTCGAAAATTAGTAGCTACTATTGCACACTAGATGGTGCTTATATGCAGTTGTTACGTATGAATGACAATCTCAAAGACGAAGAAGACTTTTAGTTTTTAGTTTTCCTTTTTTTGACAACTTTAGTTTTTATTTTTCCTTATTTTGCTTTGTTTTAGTAAATTTCTTATTAAAAGTGCAAAAAATCTTTTTAAAAGTTATTAAATAAAATTAAATGTTTTTGTATTCATTTTATTTATTTGTTTCCATTTGCCTACAATAACATAATGTACGACAATTAGTGAAAATTAGTAGCTACTATTGCACACTAGATGGTGATGAGTATATTGTATGCAGCGTATGAGTACACTAATACACTCATACATAGCTCACACCGATTTGATAACGCTTTACGATTGGTTAACGATTACATCGCACATCTTACTCTAAATTTGTGATTGTATTGTGAAAAAGATTTTTACCCCCAGCGTATAGATGTTTACACATCAAAATGTGTATTAAATACATATATCCATTGGTTACAGCATCCGGCGGAGGTAAAAAATTTATTATTTTTGCAACTGGACAGACCACATACGAGTTATTGTTATTTTTTATTTTATTTTGGCGATTTTTTTTAAATTAATAGGATTGGACCACTTTATGGAAAACCCTTAGAAATAATCAAAAATTTGTTATTTCTTCGATTCGACGCTCCGTTTCCGACATATATTAATTTTGGTAAATTTTTTCAACTTTTCGATTAAAAATGGGTATGTGTTAAACCCATTGGCCGTCGGTGGTGCAATGGTTAGTGTGCGCGGCTCTTGTACATGAGATCCTGGGTTCGAACCCGGCTCTGACCACCTACAAAAGAAAAAAATTTCTTTCGGCGGCGGTCACCTCGCATAGTGACGGCGACACTATCGAGTATCTAGCCATGAAAAAGCTTCTCAAATTACCGTTCGGAATCGGTGTAAAACTGTAGGTCCCAATCAGTGAGTGAAAACTGGAAAGCGCACAGCTCAGTGATTGTGAGAAGTTCTCCCCAGTCCCTTCATGGGATGTAATGGGAAACCATTTATTTTATTTATGTGTTAAACAGGTAACTCAGGGTAAACTGTTTTAAATTGATTTTATTTAATGCTAATATAAGTAGAGCATTATTTGAAGAAAAAATATGTGCAAAAAATCTTGTTTTGACTTTTCTGTAAGAAATTATATGCACCCGCTATTATTTACAGAAATTTGCCAGATCGTGTCACATTTTGCTTTATGATTCCTTATAAATGAAAAGTGCCTACTTTGATATTTTAATTGATATACTAGGTTTTGTTCGATAAAAAATAATTTTTTTGCCATATTTGTATGAAAACTTTTTGGTAACCTTCACCAAATTTCCTTATTTTTTGCATATCATATCAACAATGCAATTATAGGTCATGCTGTAAGTTTTGTTCAGTGCGTCGTAATATTGTTTGCTTTAAAACAAAAACACTTCTTTGAAATCGTTTTACAATTCTAGTATATAAAATATAACAAAATGTGGCAGACAAATTGTGCCTAAAGTAGATTTCAAATTGACGTCGTGTAAAGAAAATGTTCGGTAAAAATTTTGAAGACATATTTTTCTATTTCATGACGCGTCCTTCAAGCCCCATATTGCTAAACAAAACAGTATTTTTTCCAAAATATACTGGGAATTGAAACTTTAACGGCCGGTAGGGGCCTATAAGTACCCTCGTATAAAAAACCTTTGACGTTGCCATAATCAGCTTTTCAATACGCATCACTTGAGACTCCAGGCTCCAAAAAAAATGTTTCAGTACACACCATGGTGTTTGGAGGTTTTTACTAGCGTCGCTAAGTGTAAAAAGTGTAATCATACTGAGACACCCTTTATTTCAAACCTGACGCTTAAAATTGTGAAAGAAAATATTATATTAAACATTCTAAAATGAAGTTACAATTGTTGGGGTAGCGGTGACTTCATAATTTTATGTGTTTATTAGGAAATGTAAGTAACAGGTGGCGCAAAAGTATTCCTCCTATCAGAAAATGCTATAAATTTTGCGATTGGCCCCTAATGTCAGTTCTGTTTTGACATTTGTGTAGTAAACACATGCGAAATACACGTTAATAAACAATGTTACGCTACACTGCTCCAGAACGCGGAATATTGCTGACTATTTATTTGACCAATAATTGGTCGGTGACTTTGGCACAACGTGAATTTCGTCGCAGATTTCCTGGCCGTCCAACGCCTACAGGTGAAACACTGCGACGTTTAGCCGCTCGCCTCGAAGAGACTGGCACAACACGAGATGCTGCCTGGCGTGGAAGACCCCGGAGTAGCCGTTCTGCAGAAAATATTGCTGCTGTAGTCGAGGATGTCATGGAAGCGCCGTCGACATCGACCAGACGACGTGCCACGCAAATGGGTATCAGTCGATGGTCTTTACAGCGAATTTTGGTACAAGATTTGAAGATGTTTCCGTACAAACTCCAGACGGTGCATCAGCTGTTAGCTGCTTATTTTTATTTGGTCTTTTAATTTTTTTTACATCAAGTCGAGAATATGATGTCATGTAAATGGCAGCCGCCACAGTTGATTGTCATTTGAGCCCTTTTTATGGCATTTTGACTCCTCCAGCGAAAACAGCACACCATACAGTGACTTTGAGCGGGTGTAATGGCTCTTCGTGGGTTACACGCGGATTTTCAGTTCCCCAGAAGCGTAAACTTTGCTTATTTACGTACCCGCTAAGATGGAAATGGGCCTCATCACTCATGATTATTTTTGATGAAAAATCATCTTCCTCTTGGTGGTGATTAAGGATGGCTTGAGCGTATGTTAGACGCGATTGATGATGACCATGGCTTCGGAAACGGTCGGAAAAGAATGTAAAATACATTTGTTGACGATTGCTCCATATGAATTATTTCCTCGGTTTGAAATTTTATATTAGAATATAGGATAATATATCATCACAAAATTAATAGGCAAACATTTCAAAATTCAGTTCTGACACTATCTAAATTCGGTTGTGACAACCTCAAACTCGGCTGTGATAACCATAGACTAATACATACGCAGATACATTTATTCTCTCAACTGACGTTTCATTTCACATGAGAGCAATTAAATTTAAAATTAACTTACACCAGGTGGAGTTACAAAATATGTTCACTTAACTTTTTCATGTCGTTTTGGTTTAGAACTTTTTTGTGGTTTAGAATATTTTGCACTTTTTTGTTGACTTTTATCGTTGGTATACTTTTGTATTGTATTTAACACAACTAGTTTGTCACAAAAACACGAAATTCAGTTGTTGTTCCTTTGTTGGACGTTGTTTACTATTGCCTCTATCTGGTATTATTGAAACCATGTTTTCCACCATCCAATGTTTACTTGTTTAAAAGAATCTATGTATTTATTAGTCTATGGTGATAACGTCTAACCAGTGATGCTAACTCTTCAGGAACGAAACGCGCCGTCTAACTACCAGAAACATGCTAAAACGCGGCAAATAACGAAAACAGCTAGAAAAATTGCGAAAGTGCTAAAACGCGCTTGGTTTCCAATACGGTCCGTCGATTTTGACAGTCCACGGCGGTTACGTTGTTTTATCGATTGTTCGTTCCTCTTATTTATTTTTCAGACATTAGGGACAAATCAACATGGCAAGTTACAGCGTCGAGCAAAATTAGCGAATAATAAAACTATTATCAAAATGGGTGTTCCCTTGTGACGACCAGTTTTGAATCTTATTTAGGACGCTACCAGTCATTACAAATTGGCAATGCACACATAGAATGCCATTGATTGGTCTGGATTGTGGTCCGGAGGCATCATCGCTCAATACTTCTTCTAAGACGATGATGGCATTACTGTCACCGTCAAATGAGAGAGCTACCGATCACGTCATGTGGTTCCAACAGGATGTCGGTACTTGATACACAGATGATGCTACAAAGAGCATTCTGCGCGACCTATTTTAGGGTTATCTCACGCAGAGGCGACGTGAAATGGCCACAAACACCGTACATTTTAGCAACTTGGGCTTTTTATTGTGGGGTTTCCATAAGTCGCAGATCTATGGCAATAAGCCAGAATTTAGCTTGATCTATGCACCAGTTATCGAAAATTTTACCTCTCGGTTTCGCGGCAACCACCGAAGCCCCTCCAATCATTTTAACGAGGCATATTTGATGATATCGCACACGCACCTTGTTTTTATTAAATTGTAACTCTCCCTTTCGGAAAATTCTTTCGGATGGCAAAGCGTAGAAAACGATGTTTGGAGTGCAGATTTGACGGAACCAGCATTGTTTGACATTTTTGTTTTTCAAAAGGATCAAAAGTTGATTCTGCTTCCCATACCTTGCGATATTTTTGGGCGATAACCAATACAAAAATAGAAGCAAACTTAGCATGTGTGGTCTACGAAGATGAAATACTTCGCCCGTCATTCACATTAATGCATAAAAATACAAAAACATAAAATTGTTTACCAAATTGGTGTTGTCTACAAAACGGGCTAAAGGGCTAAATAAAAACTCAAATCGCGTGCACATTACGCTTTTTTCCAAAAACAAAAGCGCCGTTGACATTTTTTTCGCGTTTTCCAAGGTCGAAAAGTGCTAAATCTAGCCCCAACAGAGCTAAATTGGCATCACTGCGTCTAACTGCCTTGAGATAAACTTTATATCGATAGTCACCTAACTTAAGTAGGACCGTAGACGTTAAGCGCTTTAAAACTCCTTAATTTGTGGCTCCTTTGAATTTAAATTTTGTAACTAGCCATTTACTCGTAAACAATATTTATTAATTCACATTACAAAAATAATTGATAATTGTAAATTAGTATTATATCTTCAGCGATTCCTGGTCATCAACAATTACCCACTTCTCTAAGAACTGCAAATATAATAACAGATTACAGATTTCTCTTAAATACTGCAATCATTTTGCTTACGTGTTTCGCCAGATTTATATTTAATGCAATTCAATGCATCGAATTCACAACGCGTGGAATATTGTCGACATCCTCCATTTGCAGAATCTACGGCGTAGACTGGAGTGCCCACGCTGCTGCATAATCCGGCCACATTGTCATAATGGGCACTTCCAAATGCTACGGAGCCGGTAATCACTACAAACGCGAATGTACTTACGCCGACAAATTTCATTTTAAAACTGTTTGAATATCGAACTCAAATCCGGTATTTTTTATATTACAGTGTGATTTTTCTGACGTTTTTTACAAGGTTTTGTTTGTGACGTGTTTTACAAATTTCCCTATCTAAATATCGATGTAATTAATACAAACAATTTAACAATGCAAATTTGTTTTTTTTTCAACAAAACGAATTATTAATTATACGGTTATGTTTTATTATTAGAAGAGCACAAATAATATTTATTCGTCAATTGTTACATACACTCACAGAAAAATGTAGTACATTCACGTAAAAAATAAATAAATAAATAGTTAAATCCCATGATGGGGACTTGGGAGAGTTTCCCACAATGTGTAAGTTGTGCGCTTTTTAGTTTTACACTCACTCGTTAACAATTGACACAAAATTTGTGAAACTGATCTTTGGGTGTCGCCAAGTGTAGATAGAATTTTTCACTGAAATATGTCCATTAGGGCGGGTCAATTTATTTTTCGACAATTTCCCTATGATTTCCGTATTCTATGGGTTATTCCATGAAAATTTGCCAAAGGAACCATACCTCTATCGTTAAAATCGAGTCCCCTACTTTTTGTTGGTAGATTTTTTCCCAAATTGACGTTCGTATGAAATATTACCTACACGTTCACATCCATAACTCAAAAACTATCGATCGGGTTTAATCGCCAGTAGGCGCGTTTTGATCAATTTACAAAAAAAATCTCCAACATTGGTCCAACGGTTCAAAAGTTACGGGCATTTTTGTCCAAATTTTGGAGCATTTTTCCATTTTTTTCATGATTTTGTCCAAGAATATTACTTTCGTGGCCATTTTTTTGGCTTAATTTTTTTGACTTACGAAGCCTACGAACCTTACGTTACGACTGGACTGATTTGCACTTTACATTATTGGCATATTTTTTCACAGGGTGCACACCCTGTGTTATGTTTGTTTATTTCTTTTTGTTTTTAGTTTCTTTATAGACTTCTTTATTTTTGTTTGTTTATAATATTCCAGTGTATGCTAGTTTTGTTTGAGCGTCATTTCAGTGAAGTGTTACTTGAAATAACTAACAAATAATCAAACTATTTTGAAATTTAGAAAAGATTTAAAGGTAAGTGTAAAAACATTGCTAACTATTATAGTTAATAGTTATATTATTATTCTATGAAAAACATATTTAATTCTTTTAGTGACGGTTTAAAAAATGGATTCAGAGCCTGGTTCATCGCAAAATCCAACAGATACCCTACGCAGTAGTTTCCAACATTTGGTCTCTCATGATGTTTTTTCTTTTGGTGTGGCCTGTGAATTACCTGATATTAATCTGTCAACTAAACGAGATATATTGAAGTACTATTTTTTCTTTTCCGAACGTTCAAAAGCCCAAAGCAAAATGTTTTCGTATAAAACATTTACTCCCCAAGTAGCAGACAGATTGTTAGAAATTTGGAATCAACTTAATATTGAACTTATACTCAAAGGTAGCATCATTAGAAAATTGAATAATTTGCTTGACGCATATAGTAATGCAGATAAACAACGAGTAAAACACGCAACAGTATTCAAAAAATTCGTAGAATCAACAAACCAATTATTCAACATTGGAAAATGTAAATGCAACTTGAAAGAAAACGACTGCTCATGTGGATCTATCCCAGAAAACTTAAAAGATTTCATGCGTGATCAATATAATGACAGAATACAAACGATACCGGAACACGATAGTGGAAGTGAAGAGACGATACCAACGACTGTGAGAGGAGGTTCAGAATTCGTTCTACCACCACAAACATACACTCCCAGATACAATACTAAAAACTATGCAATGATGTGTGACAGATTTGGTGTGCATGATAGAATGGGATCAGCATTGGCAACAGCTCTGATGGAAGACCTGGGCGTAAAAGATGCTCATGGCAATCTTGTCATCATGGATAAAAGTAAACTTCGTAGAGAAAGAGAAAAATGGAGACAAGACGCACTTCGTAAGCGGTATGATGGCTCGAATTTGATGTCATTTTCATTCGACGGCAGGAAAAATGATGCTCTAACTGTAGAAAAAATTGATGAGAAGTTGCATCCAAGGATGGTTAAGGAACCTCATCTAGTTGTTTTGAGGGAACCAAAATCTCAATTGATAGGCTACACAAAACTAGAAAGTGAAACTGCGGCAAGCAAAGTCAACAAATTGATCGAATTCTTCCAAGGAAAACAATTGTCTCTCGATTCATTAATTGCCATATGCGCTGATGATGAACCAACAAATACTGGCGTACACGGTGGAATTTTGCGACTATTCGAAAAACAGTTAAAGAGACCACTGCACTGGTTTGTGTGTCTTCTGCACTTTAACGAGCTTCCGTTTAGACATTTGTTTGACACTTTAGACAAATCAACCACCACTGGACCACGATCAACTACCGGAAAGTTGAGCTCAAAAATTGCTGATTGTGAAAATCTTCCGGTATGTAATTTCTGTATAGCTGATTCTTTACCATTTTTCATTCTATTTTTTAGCTTTTATGTTTTCTTTTCAGGTGGTAACCGATTTTGAGGAAATCGCTTTGGAAAATATGCCTCCTGTTGATTTAAATCCAGAAGAATTATCTACCGATTCGAGGTACTTGATGTTAATGGCCAATGCAATTTCTAATGGTGTGGTTCCTGCGGATTTGTCTCACATAAAACCAGGGCCAATTGCACATTCTCGTTGGCTGACCAAAGCCAATAGATTATTACAGTTGTATGTGACAACTAATAATCCAACTGAAAATTTAAAAATTTTGGCTGACTATATAATAAAAGTATACACGCCAATGTATTTCAATGTTAAGTATTATAGCTCTGCCGCATACGGTAGTACATTTCTTTTTAAATTTATTTCTTGGACACGATTTTTACCACCGAATTTACTTGGAGTTGTAAATACAGTAATTCAAGATAATCCATATTTTGCACACTCAGAAAATATCTTGCTATCTATGTTGTTTGATGATAGAATGGAAAAACGAAACATTGCTATAAAGAAGATTTTACATTACCAAAGTGATATTGTCGACCCAACGGAACTTAGAGTTTATAAAAAATCTCTTATAAACTTTAATTGTACGGAATATAGAAATATGATTGATTTAAATGACGATAACATTTTATTCGAACCACCGTTTACGCAAAGTTATTCGTATGAACATTTGGAGGGATATTTAAATTACGAAGTGCCACCGTTCGATGATCCACAAATTCCTTTACACATTCAAGGAACGGAAAGACATGTCCAATTGCTATCTGCCACGGCTAAACGAGTTGCAGGAAAGAATGTAGAAGGCGCTATGGCGACGACATTAGAGAGCCGTACGAAAACACCCAGACTTGAAAGCAAACAAGACTTTCAGAAAAAATAATGTTTTTTTTTCACATTTTGTCTTTTACTACACTCAAATTGAATATTTTTTTTGATAATAGGTTGATAGATACTTTATTATCTCTTAATTTGAATTTTTGTAGAAAAAAAAAATAAAAAGGGAAAAAAAATCAAAAAGTTGGTTTTATGTGTTATTTTGTTTTAGCAATATCGCATGAATTAATCAACCGAATTCGATAAATTTGGGCTTAAACTCTTCGTTTTGAATTGTAAATTGAATTAAATAATGGATTGAGCCAAAAAAATGGCCATGAAAGTAATATTCTTGGACAAAATCAATTAAAAAAATGGAAAAATGGTCCAAAATTTGGACAAAAATGCCCGTAACTTTTGAACTTTTTACCAACAAAAAGTAGGGGACTCGATTTTAACGATAGAGGTATGGATCCTTCGGCAAATTTTCATGGAATAACCCATAGAATACGGAAATCATAGGGAATCCCTACAAATCGACCCGCCCTAATGTCCATAGTTTTATTTTAAATCAAATTCAAATATCTTTATTTTTAGTTCAATATTATTTGTATCGGTGGTGCAATGGTTAGTGTGCGCTGCTCTTGTACATGAGATCCTGGGTTCAAACCCTGCTCTGACCACCTTCAAAAAAAAAATTTCTTTCGGCGGCGGTCACCTCGCATAGTGACGGCGACACTATCGAGTATTTAGCCATGAAAAAGCTTTTCAAAATACCGTTCGGAATCGGTGTAAAACTGTAGGTCCCAATCAGTGAGTGAAAACTGGAAAGCGGACAGCTCAGTGATTGTGAGAAGTTCTCCCCGGTCCCTTCATGGGATGTAATGGAAAACTATTTATTTATTTTTTATTATTATTTGTATGTTTTTCTACCCAAATTCAGTAAATTTTCCATATAATTTTGAATATTAGTGAACAATTTATGGAAGTATGTTATCCAGTCCCGAACAACACCGGGACTGGACCTTATAAAACGAAGATAATATATTTCGCAAAGCAGTTCGATCTTTTGCCTTATCTCCCCAGTTGGTAATATCAAGTGTACGTAAGGATTCGTCAACCTGATCCCTCAAATGGAGTCTTGGTCTTCCTATGTTTCGTCTTATTTCGAGTTCAGTTTCGAAAATCCTTCAAGCTGGTTTGTCTTCATCCATTCTACTAACATGGCCTAGCCAACACAATCGCGTTATTTTGATCCGCCTAACTACGTCCATGCTCATACAGCTCATGGTTCATGCGTCGCCGGTACTCGCCGTTGTGCACTATAGAGCCATAACTATTTCGGAGTATTTTCGAAGACTCCTAGAGATGTTTCGTCTGCTTGCGATAGGACCCATGATTCTGCGCTATAAAACAAGACAGGTTGTATGGCAGTCTGGTATAGCTGCACTTTTGTTACTCGAGAGAGGGCTTTATCTCTAAAGTGCTGGCTTAGCCCAAAATAACATCTATTCGCAGGCACAATTCTCCGCTTGATCTCAAGGCTGGCGTTGTTGTTTTTGTTTACGGCAGATCCTAGATATATAAATTCGTCCACCACCTCGAAATTATAACGATTATCAATGTTCACGCTTTGGTCTAAACGCTCTTCTCTGCTCGTTGAAACCATTAATTTAGTCTTGTCCTCATTTACTTTCAGGCCCACTGTTGTTGACTTCTTCTTAATTCTCGAAAACACCGCAGTCACTTCTTTCATTGTGCGCCCAATGATATCTATATCATCAGCATACGCGAGCAGCATGTGACTTTTCCTGCTTATGGTTTTATTCATGTTGACTGCAGCTTTTCTCACAATGATCTCCATTAAGATATTAAAGAGATCGCACGATAGGGTGTCGACTTGCCTGAGGCCTCGCTTAGTTTCGAAAGGTTCGGTAAGATCCTTACCAACTTTCACTGCGGATTTGGTGTTCGTGAAAGTCATCGTGCAAAGGCGTATAAGTTTTGCCGGAATACCAAGCTCAGACATATGGTTTTCGTATGGTTTCGCCCGTATCGGGCTATCAAAGGCTCCTTATTATCGACAAATATATGATAGGTGTCACTTTATTTTTCGTTGTCTTCTCCAGGATTTGGCGTAGCGTGAAAATCTGGTCAGTTGTCGATTTTCCACGCCTTAAGCCACACTGGTATGAGGCAATCAGACCAGGGATAATTGATTTTAGTCTTTCGCACATTATACTTGATGGAACCTTATATGCTATGGATAAAAGGCTGATTCCACCGCCAGCCTTAAACAGCTCCGCCGGTAATCTTGCGCCTCGTGCCGCTTTGTTCTTCTTAAGCCGAACAATAGCTGTTCTGACCTCGTCTTGGTAAAGCCCCGTATTCAGTTCTTGCGAAATTTTGTCAATTATCTCTAAACGGAAAAATTTGTTACAGAGAGTTGCCACATATCTCTGATTTACCTTGCAAATATTTCATTAGTAATTTATCTTTGCACTCCATTCTATTTTCAACACATGTGACATTACTTTTGTTTACTAAAATAATCGAAAGGCCAAAATTTCGGGTTCAAACAATTATCAAACCATTGTTTTCGTACAAAATAAATTCGGCGTAACAACCCTGTACTTGAATTTGCTTCGAAAATTTCGCAAAGAGCTGAGTACCAAGCAAATGGAATGTGAGCGATATGTTCGGTTAATGAAATTTTTGTTATTTTTTATACACGTACTTCTTACGGCAACGAAAATTTCACAAAAACTGAATGCCGGGCTTAAGGAGGGGCCAATCGACGTCATCGTCCAAATTGTAATCGATTGTCTCATCGTCATTGGATATCTCAGGTACCAGTAACGCGGAGAAATTATCTCTCCATATTCCCAACATTCTCTACACATCTACGACGTCCTTTTCTTTACAGAAGGGGTCCTGAACCATGTCCATTAGGGCGGGTTTTGACTTTTTGGAAGAATTTTTGGGGTTCGTTCTTCCTTCTGTATGTCTCAATTTTCCCACTCTTACGAGTGCGAAAGCGATTTCTCCACTGCCGTTGCGCTTTCTCCCCGTATACTCGCGTTGCAATTGACTGAAGCATTGCCATACATGCAGCGTTCTTTCATTATTTGCTATGCGATACTCTTCTTCGTACCATGGTTTGTTGCGAAGAGGTTTTTCAAAACCAAGAACGGTTGTTTAGGCAGTTTCCATAGAGTCGGAAATGGGTTTCCGCTGCGCTTCAGGATCGTCATCGGGAGAGTGGGTTCTGTTGCAAAAGTTGCGAGAGCTTCCTTGAGTAGACTGTGGCTACCTCTGGAAATTACAGCTTTCGGATGTGTAGCTTTCTCAGCGTCTGGTTTCGTACGATTTTCGCTCTACTTAGGGTAGTATTCTAAAAGTCCCGAAAGTAAACGTAAACGCAAAAGCCAACGCGAACGCCAAAGTCAAAAAAATGGTAGTTTATACATCACTTCGCGCTTGCGTTCCCTTACGAAAGCGGTCACTGACACTTGTGGTTTATAGAGTTGCCCAACTAAAATAAACAATTATAGATTAGAAAAAGAAATCTTGAGTGAAATGCGCAGAATGTAAAAGATTACAAAATTCAGCTCTTTTTCAAAAGATCAACAGACTTTTAGATTCCTATTATTTATAATACTGCAAATGCCAACAATATTCACTTGAAATTTGTAAAAAAAAAAACTATGTTATTTTGGGTTGCAATGTTGAATAAATGTTCCCATCTATATTAAATTAGTTGTCTTTTCAAAAACACGTGCCATTTGTTTATTAGTGTCAACATCAACTGATGTCAATAAATTTTTAAATATAATTACAATAGTTTTGCAACGCATTATTTATTTGAACTTTCCACTTCTTATTGTATTAGTGTACATAAGAATTTCAGTGAGTAAACAATATAATTTTGAATTATTTTTTAAAACTAAGTTTGAGCACTATCCGTCAATTGCATTTCAGCCAAAATTTGCAACTACTTATAAGCAAAGAAATGCAAAATACTTCCATCTGCCCATCCTCGATCGACATTTTTTTTCAAATTCGTAATTTTTTCAACTAACGCAGCTGAAGTGATCAAAAACGTTGCGATGCGTTTTATAAACTACCCATTAAATAACGTAACTCAACGCAGGAAGTCACCGAACAGCTGTACCGTTTTATAAACTATCTAAACGACAAAAGTAACGCGATGTGGCTGATTCACGACTTATTGAATACCACCCTTAATCTTGTGCGAACCTTTGCTGCTATCGTACGTCCATTACACTGGATGAGTGTCTTCCATCAATTACGAAGTGATCAATTTGGTTCTTAGTTCAACGAAGAAATTTTAATTTGAAATAACTAAAACCGAGAACCGAGCATTCTGATATCTTATTAGACATTGGGAGACTTACTAGAGATGGACGCAATTGACGTGAATACGCGTGCTTAACGACTTACTTTGTACGAACATGGTTTTGGACATGTTTTTTATCATTGGTTTGAAACCAGAGCAAATAATTCGTGTAAAACCCCCTTTTTATTTTTGTTAATAATTGTTATTTTATTGGCGTCAATCAAGTGAATCACGCATGAGTATGAGTAGGTACTAATGTGGCTCACGTGAGCATGCGTGAACGATTATCGTGCGTGAGTGACCGTCTGCCTTTCATGAGCGTTCGCGAGGGTGATCCAACACTTACTCACGTGTGAATTTCTAGTACTTACCCATCGCTGTGGGTAATGTGTATATATCGTAAACCATTCCTCACGTGTAATGTGTAAACGATCGTTACCCATTCCCCACGCAGATGTGTATGGTTTCCCCATTATATGACTGGGTAACCCATTATCCACGTAATACGAACTGTGAAAATTATAAGTAGTAAAATGCTAATCGTGGAGTACGATACACATTAAAATTAGAATAACATTTACATTTAGGATCGAATTTTCTTCGTTGATAATGTACCACCCTGTCGGAAAATGCTGAAACTTTTTCAAATAGCGGCAACTGTTAGTTTTGTTATGATATTTGTGAACTAAACTGATACAGAATACAGAGGCCCAATATTCGGATCCGTTTTGTATCGTAATCTGGATTATGAAAGGGACAATTTAATAATACTCGTATCTTCCAACAGTTTAAAATTGATGGGATCTTTTTTCCCTATTAACTTGATATAAACAATAATTTTCTTAAATTTAGATTCACGTTTCCATTTTATAGCAATTAACGATACGAAAAATATACCATCATCCCAGCGGCGGAAGTCATGACCTGGAACGCCTGAAATCATGACCAACCAGGCCTTCTTTAAAATACGGAAGGCCTTCCCTACACATTACCTCCTACTTTGTTTTTAACATTCCGTGAGATTGGGAGACAAGGCCTTCCTTGCCCATTGCCTAAAGAAGGCCTTAGAAGGCAGGCAAAGAGGAAGTTCTTAGAAGGCATTTACTTCAATTTATTTTTGTTAAACAAAAATAAAATTAAAATAATTTATTTTATCACAAAATCATTATCCACTTCTACATATTTATTTATAAGTATCAAATTGAAAAGTTCAAATTGAAAATTTTAAAAATACCCTGAAAAATATAATTTTAAAATTTGTATGAAATTTTCCAATTAAATTACGGTTATAAAGAACCTGAAAAGAAATTTCTCAAAATTGTAAAAATCTTCTTCTTGGGTATATCTGATGAAAAAATGCATGCATTCCGCAGGCCTTATTTTAGGAAGGCATTACAAAAGAACCATTCCGCATGCGTTGTTTGTGCAAGGACTTGCGACCTCCGCCGCTCGGATTCGACTCCCGGTCCAATACTAACCAGAGAGTGGATTCGAAGCGATACTATCGGTGGCGACGAAACCAATTGTTGGTCGGCGGCTGCGTTCCGGTTGAAATCGGCTCGAAGTTTATATATTGACGGCAGCTTGACTATCAGAGAAAATATTGATTCCGACCTTAGTCAAAATAGTACTTCCGCTACTTTCCCTTGCAATGACACTGAAATCTAATTTATCGTCAACTTTTGCACCACCTGTATAGGAGTTCACGAATCTCCTATGTTTAGGCATACGACCATTCCATTCTGTACTGTCATGTATACGAGTGTTGTACTTCTTCTCAAAGAGTGGTTAGGCCATAGTGTAATCGACAATACCTGGAAGATCAGGCATTGTGTTGCGAATGACACTATATTCGAAGTAATTTTATGATCAACTTGAAAGTTCCCTAAGTCTACCATAAACCTTTACGCCGCCACCGTGTTTTGAGAAATGCATCCTCACGAGAAATTACGGGTCAATCCGCGAAATATCAAAGTTGTTAGAATCATCCACTAAAACTAGATCTTGGACTCGATTCATAGAATTGGGAATGTCGTTCAATTGAGTCAAGCCAAGTTCGGATATATGCGTAACAAAATCAGATGACCAATCACATGGTGTCAATGGAGTTAGAGAATTGGTATCGGGTAAAGACACCCATGTCACAGACGGCAAGTTAAAGGCACCGAATACTAAAATACGGTCCTTTCTACTGGCTAACGCAATAACTTTTGCAATAGCGTCAATATGCTCTTGATATACCTCAAAGCATGAAGATGGCGGTATATAAGAACACGTGACAAACAATTTCAAATCGCCTAAATTAATGGACACCACAATAAACTCAAGATCGCCAATGTCATCAACTGTAACCAACTCAGAAGATAAAGAATTCTCAATTGAGATTAAAACCCCACCACCAATTTTACCAACACGATCTTTTCTATAAACTACGTACTTATTGCAGAACAACTCAGAATTAAAAACATTCGGTTTAAGCCATGTCTCAGAAAATGCAATGACATCAAACTCAAAACCAAAGCTATCAACAAATAATCTAGACAATTTAGTATTCAAACCGCGAACATTCTGATACGCCATATTCAAACTCCCAATTAGTTTTTTGGAGCTGCCTTATCTCCAGACGGAAATCTAGCAAAATTATCACGCCTACCATTATCCCGATACTAAAATTCCCTTTCGAATGTTCTGTGAGGCCAAAATTCCGAATCCACCAGTTTGACAAATAGATCATCCGGTGCAATAATTTTTAAAGACGACCTACGTTCTGAAAATTGTGACTTCAGCTTGAAGCACTTTATGGAATCGTAAGAATTATTCCCGACTAATTTAGACGATATGTAAAGTCGTATATCCTCTTCGGTCGTGTCGGGGGGAAGGTTGGACACAAATATTGTCTTCCTTGCCGGTACGACAGTCAACGTTCTCGGTCCCGGTTCTGGCACCGGGGGGGGATTACCACCCGGAGGAGATGACTTATCGCTGTGCGTGGAAGCTATAGCAACTACAGAAACGATTTCAGCAATAGTAGAAGGGGCAAAAGATTTCATTGGACTTGAACTTGGAGCTGGTGAATTAACGTCCATTAAATTCGGCGAGGAAGGAATGACCAACAATGGAGGGGCCTTCTTAGCCGACTTGTTCCATTTCGGCGAGGAAGCTTTTGGTGAACCTGCTCTCTTTTCCAATCCCGGATATTTATTGAACATCCCAATAAACTTGTAAAATCGACCAGATAAAGCTGAAAGCTCCTTTTCCATATCAGAAAATTCGGACTTTATGCTCCTGAAAAATTTGTAGAACTCCACGTCTAATTTTCTACAATCCAGGCAAAACCAACGAAGACCCTTGTCATCACTAAGATTGTGTGCCACTCTTGCATAAAGGCCCACACATTTGACATGTACCAAGCCACCACACAACCCGCATGAAATGAAAGTATCCCATCTAACCTTACAGACTTTGTTCATGCAAGTCATCATAATTAAATCAGAGTAAAAAAAATAAATAAATAAGAAACAAGTACTAAAATCAGAACTCCAAAATCGACAAAATTACCAAAAACGTATGAACTTATTATCCCTTTGATAACTCTGACACACAAATAACGAAACAAAGAGAATGAAAGCAGTGTTGCCAGTTTAGGGGATTTGGGGTTTTTTTTCAAAACAGGGGATTATTTTTTTGGTATGGAGAACCGGGGATTTTTTGGTGATGACAATTTAAGATGTACATATTTATTAAAAGCGCTTCTTTTGTGTCATTGTTTGAAAGTTTTGATCTGGCACTACCTAAATCAAAGCAAGCATACACACACAAATAATATTTGGTTTTGCGTATGTGTGATTGCAAAAACAAAGAGAAGAAAGTTACTGTGGCAAGTCTATACTGTTTTTTGCGTTGCCAGTAAACACTTGCAAATCGTTGTTGCTAAATGTTGTCAGCAAAAAGAATTGCATACACTTGTCCATAGACTAATTACTATACTAGACTTAACAGTTCTCTCAGCAAATTTATGTCATTTGGCCTGGTGTTACATACATTCACGTTGGATGTTGAAAAGAATTGCTTTATTAATACCAGATAGAGGCAATGGTTCAAAACAACGAACAAAATAACAACAACGGCATTTCGTTTTGTGTGTTAAAATTATTGTGTTAAATACAACACAAATGTATGCTAACAATAACAGTCAATAAAAAAGTTTAAAACACATTTAGATTTCACAGTTTTTCACCAAAACAACATGAACAATTAAAGTCCGAAGTTATTGTAATTCCACCTGGTGTATGTCACTTTTCGTCAAACATCTCTCTATCACACTCTATAGTAAGATTTACTCTATGCACTTGTCAGACCCAGAAAATATCAAAATGTTTTACTGGCAAGGCTGTACGTGATGACAACAATAAAACCAGTAACAAACATTTTTGATATTTGGCGTTGCTGAATAGAATAGAAGCAGTGGAGAAGGAATAACGAGAAATACTAAAACTATGTACAAAACAAAGAATGAAGTAGATGAATCTGAAGATTATGAGACTTAAGTATTTGATATACTAAGCCTTAATGACTTTTAACCAATGTCCAGACCAAAATCCAGATATCATTTGTCATAATCTTTTTGTTATAACTAATTATTATTAAAATAATAATTATATAATATTTATAGTTTAATAATAATATAATAATTTTTTATGTTTACATTTTTCAATATTTAAGTTTTCGTTTTGTTAAACTGAATTCTAAATAAATTTTTATTTTAAAACTTAAAACTTTCTCGGACTTCCTTTAAAACTATAGGGATTTTTCCGGGGATTTTAAATTTTTTTTTGGGGATTTTCGGGGATTAAAAAAAACAATTCGGGGTTTTTGCCTAAAAAAAACCGGTCACCCTGAATGAAAGATAAAACAAACACCAAACAACTACAACGTTAGACGTTCTCAACAATGACAAACATATATTATTGTTGTTGTTTGGGTTTTACACGATCAACAGAATTTCCAATTGCACACAATATTACAAAAACAGTATAAACAAGCACTGCACTGAACACACAATTATATCAAGCAATGTAATTTTACTTATCTTCGCACTATTAACACAACAAGCAATATTTCAACTTTCAAAATACGAAAATAAAGTTAAATTCACGGAGCACAACTAAAAACGAACTAAATCAGAGTAGAGTTGCCAAAGCCTTTTTCATATAATCGATCAATTAATGGCATTGTCCTGATTTACACGTGTTGTACTGATTTACACGTTGCAACCACAACAAGCAAAAAACCACAAACTTCAATCAAAATATTTCCTAATAACAGTCAGCTTAATTTCACAAGAATTAAACGACAATTTGAGTTTTGCATAACAACAGCCAGGAAAAGTTCCACACACTACAACACCAACAGCCAGACCCATTTCCTAACAGGTTACACCACACATTACAACTATAACAACAGCCGGTAAAACTCCCTAAGAATTGAACGCTGCACACCAGCAGCCGAGTCAATTTCCTAATAAATAGAAATCGCCGCCTCCAAGTTAGCTGACCAAGCCGCCGCTGTCGGTCATCCCAGGTCCCTACACCGCCACCGAAGCAGAAGCAATCGGCATAAACCTCTAGTCTAATAGCAGTAGCCGTGGCATACTGCCTAGCTACAATATCCAGTGGTATTAAATGTAGTACGACATTTAGTGCATCAGTCGGTGTCGTTCTCAAGGCACCAGTGACATACATGCCAGTCATTCGCTGAACTTTATTCAGTCTCGCACAGTAGGTGGATTTCCGTAGAGCCGTCTACCAGACGATAACGCCGTACAGCATTATGCGTATGCATCCAAAGAACTATATACAGGTTTCCTTTTGCCCTTTTACAGGTATATAGCACTAACACAGCCTTTCGTAGTCTTTCCAGAATTTTGGGTTTGAAGTTTAACTTCCTGTCGAAATTCAATACCCCGTAAGGAGACAGGTACAGCAGGTGGTACTTTACACCTACTACCGAATAGAACCAGTTTCGTCTTGGTTAAGTTCACCCCAAGACCATTTTCCGAAAAAAAATTTTGTGGTGGTATGAAGGGCCTGTTGTAGTATGTCCCTAAGAGTAGTTGACAACTTCCCACCCACCTTCTCCAGAGAAAACAGAATGCTGCTCATGGAGATATTCCAATGCAGAGGAGAAAAACTGCCGCCTTGAGGCATTCCTCCGATGATAATTCTATAGAGGTCGGTTGACCCTAAACTAGCTAAAATGCGTCTCTTTATAAGAATGTTGTGGACAAACAACCGGATATTGCTGTCAACAGCCAGAGCCGTGATTGCCGCATTATTTGTGGCTGGAATTACATTATTAAAGGTTCCTCCCGCTATGTCTAAGAAAACTATTGTTGTAAATTTTTTAACAATGAGACAACCTTTTATAAAGCTGACCAGATCATGCAGAGGGGTGTCGGTGGACCTGCCCTTGCTGTAGACATGTTGTTAGGGTTGTCAGACGTACAGTTTTCAGCAGTACGCGTACTTTTTTTTACAAATTGTACTTCTGACTGCATAGCACCTAAAGAAGTACGAAAAAGTACTTCTTTTTAGCCTTTGTACTTCTTTTTCTACTTTTTTTGTTATGCCAACAATAAATACGATACCAAAAGTCGTATTTATGTAAGTATTTACATAGAATACTGTTTAACAAATTTGAAAAACTTTCAATTTTTAACCTTAATTCCAACATTTCATTCATGGCGTAATTGAATTGTATTAATCAAGTAAACTGGCTTGGATCAACTCTTTGACGAATTTATATCCTTAAAAGCTTTTTCTGACAATATTCCAAAATAAAAATCCGTTGAAGAAAAATGGAAAGAGATCCTAGAAGTGGGTCATTTCCAAATTTCGGAAATATCTCTAAATTTGTGTGTTGCAATTCCTCTTCCTATGCGGCATGTGAAAGAATTTTCAGTTTGATGTTTAATTTTTGGAGAAACGAACTAAATAAACTTCTAATTCAAAATATAGAAAACGAAATAAAAAGCTAATTTTAGGTACACTTGTAATGAGTTTGTAAATTTTTTAAAAACAGAAAATGGTAAAAACGGAATAAATAATCAAGTCCACAAACACTATAAATATTTGTACTTCGTTCAAAAAGTTGTAAAATAATATCTTTGATTATTAAATAATTGAAACAAGAAGGTTATATTCAGTATTAAAAAATTTTGATGTGCAACCCAAAACCAAAAAAAAACGATCTCAGGTTCAGAACTTAGCAATTTTACCCTAGTACCCTCCGACCACCAATCCGAAAATTTTCAAACCGCTGCCATTTCGCCTTCGTGCATTTTCGGAGATGGTCGTAGATGGACATATTTTCATTAAATAAGCCAAGGAACATGCTGGTGAAATTTGTCCAGTCGTGACTGAACCACCCTGTAGAATAGATTACACTCTTTTTACATTTAAAAATAAAATGTGAAACACCTGACTAGTTTTTATTATTTTTTTATTTTTCTTTAATTTATAAATAGTTGCTGTTATTTGCTGATTTTGTTTTATTTCTTAACTTAACTTTATGATTTTTTAATAACAGGAAGTGTACTTTTATTTTCTTAATTGGATTGCCTTTTTATCCTCGATGTACTTTTTTTGTTGATTTCAAATCTGTCATCCCTATGTTGAGTAGACAGTAGACTGTGATCAATGTTGGTCCTGAGATAGCTACCGAGTAATCTCTCCAAGGTTTCCACTTTAGGAATGAAGACAACCTTGGTTTCCCCGCATTTCAAAGGTTTGTAGGCTTGCTTGATTCATCCGGTGTAGAGCTCTTTGAGCCAGAGCACCAGTCTATCAGCCACTGCCTGTAGTTCCGCCGGCGAGAGATTGTCCGGTCCTATCGACTTGAAAGGCTTGAAGCTTTTTATAGCCCAAAGAATTATAGATTCGGTTAGAATTGCACTGACAATATCTGATGGCTGTACTACAACGAAATTTCCAACTGAGGTATCTAGTTCACTCTCAGAATTGCCAGGGAAGTGGGTATACAAAAGCACCCCCAGTGATTCCACACTTGAGGTCATCCAAGAACCATCGTCTTTCCTAATGTACCTCATAGTACAAGCTGTTGCGGCCAAAAATTTCCCAGTCCTGGAGGCTTTGGATGAGCTTTCCACATTGCTGCAGTAATCTATCTAGGATTTATTTTTAGCTTTCCTCAACTCGCGCTAGTGCTGCTTGAGGTCTTCCTTATATCTATCCCAGTCATGTTGTGCCAATGTGGACTTTGCCCTATTAAAGAGTTGTCTACAGCACTTCCTCAGTTTAATCAGATGGGGTGACCACCAAGGTGGCCACTGATCAGTACTTAGTTTTCTTTTATATAAACCGAATCGTCTATACTTTATGTAGTGTCTAGTGATTATGTCGAGGAATAAATCAGCTGAATATACCCCATTTCTATTTCTGAGGGATATACAAATTTCTGTCTCTAAAATTATCATAAATTAAACTTTCTAAACACAACTCGTACCTAATGTTTGAATTGTGGTGTTTTATTTCCCGTTAATAAAACAAGTTTCTTTTATTTTACGATAGTGTCAATATTACTTTAATAATAATTTTTACTCAATCACACTACTACTATACGACGATGTATATTTTTAAACAAATAAAATTAATGGTTTCCTATTACATCCCTTGAAGGAGCTGGGGAGAGCTTCTCACAACCAGTGAGCTTTGCACTTTCTAGTTTTGTACTCACTGATGGGGGCACCGGTTACACCGGTTCCGAACGGTATTTTGAGAAGCTTTTTTATGGCTAAATACTGGATAGTGTCGCCGTCACTATGCGAGGTGATCTCATGTACTCGTACAAGAGGCGCTCACAGTACCATTGCATCACCGAAGGCCGTATATATATTTTTACACATTTAAAATCAGTCAGACTCAAAGGCGACCCATTCGGCTTTTAATGCACACCAGTCGTTGCCAGAGCCATCTCGTAGCAATGGCATCTGTTCTCGATTGTTCCAAACAATTCCGCTGCGACTCAATCGTTAGTAGTCACACCGCATAGTAGCGCCATTTGTTCTCTATTGCAAAAGTGAATTCTCAGCGAATTCATCAACCATTGGTGGTGATATCGCATATGGTAATTTTCACATTTTTGTACACATAAATACTTACATTTCAACATTAAGCTTCTGTTAGAATAATCAAGCTGTAATACACACCACAAACTGATGTTTGACATTCTGTTACTTTGACACACTGGAAATTTAAATGTTAGGCTATGGGCGGATTGGTTCAAATATATTTTTTTTATTTTTTTTTGGTAATTTTATTTGCGATCTATTTTAACAATAATAAGCTAATTGTATAATAAGTAAAAATTAACATAGGCTACTGTTTCACATTAGAAACAATAGCAATAGAATACATTATAATTTAATGCTGATTATGTAGAGAAAATTAAAATAAAATTTAAAAATTAAATACGTTTGCATTTATATAACTAATGTCGGAATGGAAGATCTAAAATATGATTTCGTTGTAATCTTCTTATTTCGTCAGTCTCGTCTAATAACGTGATAGCCAATAGATTTGTATGATTGCTAAGCCTTTCTAAATACCGACGGCTATATTTGTTTATTTCAGTCTTTATAAAAGGTACATCAAGGTCATTATGTAAAGTTTTGTTAGTGACGAACCATGGAGCATTGGCTATTTGCCTTAAAGTCTTGGGCTGGAATCTTTGTAGAATCTCGATGTTCGAGTTGCTGGCAGTCCCCCAGAGTTGTACTCCGTATGTCCAAATTGGTTTAAGAATTGTTTTATACAACAGTGTCTTATTTTCGAGCGACAACTGTGATTTTGGTCCAAGTAGCCAATACATTTTTTTTGAATTTTATATCAAGATATTTTCTCTTTGCCTTAATGTGTGTCTTCCATGTTAGCCTTCTGTCAAGATGCAGTCCTAAGTTTTTCACCTCACTCGTAGAAGGGATTTCTGAGCCGTTTAAATAAACAGGTGGACAAGATTCTCGCCTTAGAGTAAATGTTATATGGTTCGACTTCTGTGTATTAACCTTAATCTTCCATTTATAGTGTCCAAAATTAGACTAGCCCCAGGGCTACTATAAATTTTGACAACGAACCAAATAATGACATTTATTTAACAACAAGATGTATTTGGTACGGTGATAGCATCAACAATGCTGATTGGTTTTGTTTCATCCATTTAGCTTGTTTAAACATTTGTGTTTGCATTGTTTAAAATGAAAAATATAGTTTGTTATACAACATCAACATCTACTGCTCCCACCACCTTATTGAATACATCTTGCTAAAATTCTTTTACGCGGAATATCAACAAAAACTTCCTTTGGCTGAACTTCACCAATTCTTCCAAAGCCGCAAAAATAAGTTATTTTTGATGTGTAAACATCTATACGCTGGGGGTAAAAATCTTTTTCACAATACAATCACAAATTTAGAGTAAGATGTGCGATGTAATCGTTAACCAATCGTAAAGCGTTATCAAATCGGTGTGAGCTATGTATGAGTGTATTAGTGTAATCATACGCTGCATACAATATACTCAACACCATCTAGTGCGCAATAGTAGCTACTAATTTTCACTAATTGTCGTACATTATGTTATCGTAGGCAAATGAAAACAAATAAATAAAAAAAAATTTTTTAAAAAGATTTTTTGCACTTTTAATAAGAAATTTACTAAAACAAAGCAAAATAAGGAAAACTAAAAACTAAACTTGTCAAACTATAAGTCTTCTTCGTCTTTGAGATTGTCATTCACACTTAACAGCTGCATATAAGCACCATCTAGTGTGCAATAGTAGCTACAAATTTTCGAAAAGCATTGCTGTAAAATAACTACATACATTACATTTCAGTAAACAGCTGATTAATAACTTGTCAACCGCAACAAATACAAAATAATAAAATATTTTACAAAACACCAAAAAAATTATAACTCAGAACATAAAACAACACAAAGTGTATCAAAGCTGAATGGAGGTAAAGTTAATTCTAATAAAATTTCTATTAGATTCCAATATAAATTAAGATTATAACATATCTTCATTACGTACTGTTGCCTTACACTGAAGCTGGTGCACGACAATTGAGTAACAATCTCCATCTCATGCCAATTATTATGGGTGGAGATTTTAATACAAATTTTGCAAACCCACAGTCGCAAGCTTTATCAAAATTTTTATTTAACGTTTTCCACTTGCATATGAGCAATTCTCCACAAACCCCCACAACTAACAATTCCACTACTATAGATGCAGTTTTCCATAGATTTTTAAATACAATCGAATCAAAAAATTAAATATGTATCTTATTTTAGTTACCATAAGCCAATATTAATTATTTGTACTTAAGGGATTTACCATAGATGGGCACTTTGCAGTACTACTAAAATTTCAATGAAAATAATTCTTTAACTAGTAAATTTTTACTGATTACTAAAAATTTTTTCAGCAATTTTTATAAAGTGCCTACATGATTACGATGAGGTGCATTGAATTTTCTGGAATCAGTAATGCCCGATTACTGATTATTATGAATACGGCCCTATGATTTGACTGGTAATGCAAATTAAATTTCATTATCAGTAAAAATTTACTGAATTTTTTCAGTAATCAGTAAATTTACTGCTTACTGTAATTTTTAATGCAGTACATACATATAGACTGCAGTGTGCCCATTTACTAACCAAATAAGTTATATAAAACAAACAAAAACCAGCAAATTCCTATGTATTTACAATATTGAAAGTTTTGATACTTTTAATTGATTAATTAAAAAAATATACTAAAAGCATAAGTACTTCCAACTTAAAAAAAAATTTTCATTACTAGATGTTTACACATCTCCCCTGTGATCGGACTCACATTAATTTTTTCATTTCAACGCAACCACTCACTGACTTGTCCTGTTTTGTGCGGCGACTGATTGTCAAAAATTTGTTAATAATCTGTCAAAATTTCATCCCATGAATCCGCACAGCAAAATAACAAAATTGTATCTACCATAACAAAATGTATTCACCCAATTTTACCGCGGACTAAAAGAGTTCGATCCGCCCACAGCCTTAGTAAGCAATTAAATGTTGAGAGAATCATCTTCATAATACCTATGAATTTCTTCATAGATTCTATGAAATGTTTCATTATTTTTCATCCAAAGAAACATTTCATAGGATCTATGAAAGATTTTCGTAGATTCCATAAAGTCAAATTTATAAAACTGCGTAAAATGTATGAAATTGCTACATAAATTCTATGAAAATATTTCATAGATTCTATGAAACTATTTCATACCGCCCATGAAATAATTCATAGATTATATGAAGCTAAATCTACGAAATATGCCTAAAATCTATAAAATCTGCCATAATAACTATGAATGAATTGCATAGGACCATGGAATTTCATGGAATTTATGAATATGTTTCATAGATTCTATGAATCATTTTCATAGAGAGAGGGGGTGAGGATCATGGGGAATAATAACGACTGTTTATCGTGGTTGTTAGGATTACTAGTTTTTATCGCGCAAAGAGAAATACAAAAATATATGTTGATGCCGTTTATGTCATCCAAAAACAGCAAAGAGCATAGACGAATATACGTATAGATACATTTATTCCCTCAACAAATTAAACTTCATAGGTACGGTGAAAAGTAAACATTGGATGGTGGAAAACATGGGTTCAATAATACCAGATAGAGGCAATAGTAAACAACGTTCAACAAAGGAACAACAACCGAATTTCGTTGTCTTAAATACAATACAAATGTATACCAACGATCAAAGTCAACAAAAAAGTGCAAAATACATTTACATTTTTCAGTTCTACTTCAGAACGACATGAAAAAGCTATGTGAACATATTTTGTAACTCCACCTGGTATCAGTTAATTTTGAATTTAATTTCTCTCATTTCCACAAACCTACGACGAAGAGTGTGAAATGAAACGTCAGATGAGAGAATAAATGTATCTATACCTATATTCGTCTATGGCAAAGAGTAAGGAAGACAAGAAACATAGCAAAACATTACACTAGAAATATAATAATTTATATGTTGCCGGCTCCATCTCTGTTGTAACACTAAACTACACTTCCTTATCCTTTCCTTAACCCCTTTGATTTAGTTTTCATTCTGTAAAGCGCCATCTCCAACAACAATTGCAATGCTTCTGCTTGTGCATGTTTGTGCCAAATCCATGACTGAACCAGTAGAGCTTGTCGCATTAGAACAGCTGATCTTATGACCCCAACTGTGCTTTCTTATGACCCCAACTGTCAAATTCAGTGTATTTTGTCAATGTACTTTGTTGTTTACTTTGTTTGTTCGTGGTGAATCGTCTTGTTTGTCGTTGAATCTTTATCCCTTCTATATTTATAGGTACATATTTCGATTTCACAACCCACCAGATATAAATGGGGGCATCTAAAATATGCGTACGTTAACAAAGAATGAAGTTCGTAAAGTATTTGTAAAATCTTTTCTCATGATATGTATAAAAAATTCTAACAAATTTTTAAAACTATTTTTATAAAATTTTGAATGAAGAATTTTCATAATGAAATGTTTTCATACACGTAATGAAGAATTTTTAATGCAACTTTTCTATGAATACGTTTCGTAAATTTCGTAAAATTCATAATATATTCTTCATAGGATCTATGAAATCTATGAAAAACTTCATAGCATTAATGAAGAATTTTTAATGAAGAATGTTTCATTAATGTTATGAAGAAAATTCTTTCAGTATACATACATCGTGGGGTTTAAAAATGTAAAAACTTTTTCGTTTCAATTTTTTTTTAGCTTTTTTCACATTATAAAATATATACAAAATGGAAATTTTTTTACACTAAATGTGGAAAATAATGTCACTTAAATGACCCCTGTTTTCAGCTTCGCAATGATGGGCTCGTTTTAGACCAGTTTCCATAACATCTTACAAAGTTTGTCGCTGTAGCGTTCGAATTTCTGCAACAATGTTGGCCTTGAGTTCAAGGATTGTCTCGGGCTTATTCATATATACTCGGCCCTTCTAAAAACCCCAAAGAATGCAATTGTGTCCACATTTCAGGTCTGTTTTCAAGAGCAGGACGTAACAATTTTCTATCATATCCGACATCCGATCCGTAAAATCGCAATTTCACTGATTCGTTTTTTTATGTTTTTACGAACTCGTAACGGGTTCGAAACGAATCCGCATCCGTTTTTGTGCACATTGGGTATTAACAAAACTATTTCAATAAAGTTGATTTAATTTCTGGACAACTGTTGAAATTGAACTGCAAAATTTAGACGTTGCCGATGATCTGCGGGTTTTACTTCTTGCATCAACTGCACCTTATAAGTCTGGTTTTAAAATGCGCCATAGTGACGTACTCGTACTCCAAAAACCCGGCATTTTTTACGTACTTGTACTCCAAAAACCCGGCATTTTTTAAAAACCGGTTTTCGGTTTGTTCGAAAAATCAATTTTTCAGGAACCCGGGTTTCGGTTAGTTCGAAAATTGATTTTTTCAAGAAACCGGTTTTCGGTTTTAAATTTTGGCAAAAACTGGTAAATTAAATACATTTGTTTAGCGACCATTTCACATATTTATTCGTATTTAAAACTCAAAATTTCACAACTCTATTAAAATATGACAATCACGTTTTAATTTAAATAATTTTTTTTATTAGATTCCACTTTGGAATGCGCGTTTAATATAAAATTTGAAACTTTCAATCAAACTCACATTAAACTGATTTCAATTCGAAAATCATATTCAAATTTAAAAGAGATTAACTTATTAAATTTAAAAGATTTGTTTATAAAATATTTTATTTTTGAAATTTGGAAAAAAAAGTTTGAAAAGCTTACTTAACTCTTAATTAACTTTTAACTTAACTATTCCTCATAAAATCATTTGAAAATTTGAATAAAAAAATGTGTGGAAATATAATTTAGAACTTATTGAATCATAAAATCATATTTGAAAATAGAATTCATGTTTCTTAATTCCAAAATTTCGTTAAAAATCAAAAATCATATCAATTATTATTAATTTTTTAAGGGTATTAACACAAATTGAGAAAAAACCGGTTAACCGACGACAAATAACAGGTTTCCGGTTTGTTCGAAAATTACGATTTTTAAAAAACCGGCATACGGTTAATAGCACAGAAACCGGTTAACTGGGTTTTCGGTTTTGGACACTACGTACGAGCATAGACTAATTACTATACTAGACTTCTCATAGCGAATTTATGACATTTGGCCTGGTGTGATATTTACGTTTGATGTCGAAAAGACTTGCTTCAATAATAACAGATAGAGGCAATGGTTCAAAAGAACGAACAAAATAACAACAACATTTCGTTTTGTGTGTTAAAATTATTGTGTTAAATACAACACAAATGTCTGCTTACAATACCAGTCAATAAAAAAGTGTAAAACACATTTAAATTGCACAGCTTTGCACCAAAACGACATGAAAACTTAAAACCAGAAGTTATTTTAATTCCACCTGATGTATGTCACTTTTCATCAAACATCTCTCTATCACACCGACCGCATCACGAAGAGTGTGAAATGAAACGTCAGATGAGCCAAATATTTTCTCTAGTAAGATTTACTATATGCATCAGTCTATGCCTGTGCGTTTGCGACCGCACACAAGCACATAATACGTTTCTGTGCGTGCGTTCGGTTTTGCCTACCACTGTTCTACACGTTCAAAATTTTCCGCAGTGCGAATTAAACGTGGTCTACTGGTTCGTGACGAATATCCTACGGTGCTATGTTGGTGGTGACGATGAACTAAGTAACGAATCATTGCATCAGAGAGCGAAATTCTGACGTTAAAATGTAGACGATATTATGCTCTTTGCGTTTAAATAATTGATCGCTGATTTAAATAATAAAATTATATTATTGTGGTTCTCTGTTAAAAAAAATAAAAAAAATACATAAACGAAAAAGTTATGAAATTTGTAAACCCCATGGTGATTTTTGGCGCACCCTGTGAAATTTGTAAACCCCATGGTGACTTTTGGCCCACCCTGTAAATAAATTGAAACTAACTTCTGAATCAATGTCACCAATAAATGGCTAATGGATTAACATGGTCGCTCAGTCTTTGATATTTAGTTTTCACGGAATTTAAACTAATAACCTTTGCGGTTGAACAACACAGACTATTAATACAAAAGTTGCGGGTTTTTCTTTATAATTAATTAAACTTATACACATTTCTCTTCGTGTATACTTTGTGATCTAGTATACTTTATATTACAATAACAAAGAATGAATCAACTATAAAGTCTTAAATATTATTCTACATTCCTATCGAGTCATAATTCGAAATGCATTTATCCATATCGGTTGTAGTTATAATAGTGGCTGTGTTAGCCCTCTGGCAACCAAGTGTAGAGGCAAAGCGTTGCGGCGAGATTTGTTACCAAGCTGAAATACCTAAATGTGGCACCTTAAAACGTCCGGATGGATCATGGGTCAAGTGTACATTTGGGAATCTCTGCAAATTAAATATTCGCAAGTGTAAAGCCAATGAAAGTAAGTGGCGATAAATACGCAACCTGTTTTTGCACCAACTCGCGAATAAAGTCATGTTGTTGTCCGTATGTTGTCCTACCTTTCACATAAAAATGTTAAAAAATTAATTCACTACAGAGGCAGTGGATTCAAATCAAAATTATTTATTTATTTGGACCCTTACTGATACTGGGCCCTATAGTTTTGCCTCAGTGAATTTAAAACAATCGGGGGCAGTGAATTTATAGTATTACCCAGAACAGGGAAACGATAAATAAGGTTTATGGTTTTTATTAAAATAACTTTTTTAATTTATAGAATGGACCAGCACTCCAGGCCGATGTGTCAAGGATAGTCCCAACTGTAACACTTTTAGAGGATGACGGTATAAAGTTAATCCTAATTTCCTTGTTACTTTTGACAAACCACGTGAATTAACCACAGATATGATTTGAATCATCGCAAAATGCCTTATTATATGTAAATTACATATTTGAAGAAATTTATAAAATAAAACACTCAAATCTTTTTGAAATTGTCAAGTTATATATGAAATTCTTGAGGTATATATGACTGGATTAGGTTTCGTGATGGTGGCCCTTGATGAACGGCTCACTTAGAGTTATTAGCAGAGTTCGTATTTACCTCCCCATGTGTAACACATACACATCATCGTGGGGAATCTGTAATGAACGTTTACCCATTACCCACAGGGTTTGGGGAATGGGGAAAATAATGGGTAGCTACCCACGACAATGGGGAATTACTCATCACGATTACTCATTACCCTCAGGGAAATGGGGAAAATAATGGGTAGCTACCCATGACGATGGGTAATGGGTTACCCAGGGTAACCCATTCCCATTTTTGATCGAAAATATCAAAAAATTTGGAAAAATGTCTATATCTAGGAAATGGAGGGTCCAGTCGAAAAAATAACCAAGTTTAGCGTGTTTCTAAGGGGTTTTCATAAAGTAGTCCAATTCGTCTGGAAGAATTTTTTTCGAAAAATCGCCAAAATAAGAAAATCGCTAAAATCGAAAAAATAATAAAAATTTTACCAATATTGCATCACATTTTTTAGATTTATATCCACCTTTTTAGGGATTTTCTTATTTTGGCGATTATTCGACGAAAAATCTTCCATCCAAATTGGACCACTTTATGAAAACCCTTAGAAACCAGCAAAATTTGGTTATTTTTTCGATTGCACGCTCCGTTTCCGAGATATAAAAATGAGGGCGTTTTAGCGATTTTGGACACTCCGTTTCCGAGATATAGAGATTTTTCCGAATTTTTTGATATTTTCGATCAAAAATGGGCATGGATTACCCTGGGTAACCCATTACCCATCGTCGTTGGTAGCTACCAATTATTTTCCCCATTTCCCTGAGGGTAATGAGTAATCGTGTTGAGTAATTCCCCATTGCCGTGGGTAGCTACCCATTATTTTCCCCATTGCCCTGAGTGTAATGGGTAATTCCCCATTTCGTGGGTAGCTACCCATTATTTTCCCCATTTCCCTAAGGGTAATATGTAATCGTGATAGGTAATTCCTCATTTTCGTGGGTAGCTACCCATTATTTTCCCCATACCCTGCGGGTAATGGGTAAACGATCGCTACCCATTCCCCACGGCAATAATAATGGGTTACCCTGGGTAACCCAGGCTAACTCATTACCCACGAAATGCGAACCCTGGTTATTAGGCCATTGTGTTGGCGTTTGCTCCACCGGAGAACCACTTAATTTGCTCCAATACGCTCAAAGACCTGTAGACATCCTACGAAGAAGTTGTGCGGAGAAGGTGTTCAGTAAATGCCCCCTCTTTCTTATCGTTGCAAAAAAATAATTTCCCATTACATCCCATGATGTCATTGGGGAGAGCTTCGAACAACCAGTGAGTCGACCGGACGGAATTTTGAGAAGCCATTTCATGGCTAAATACTCGATACTGTATGTGATGTGACCGCCGCCGAAAGAAATGTAAAGAGGTAGCACACACTTCCTTTGCACCACAGACGGCCACATCACTACGGCATCTGCAAAAGCCACTCCGCATGTCTACCAATCCCACAGTTTTCCGCCAAGACTGGCACAAGCATTGAGACCTTTGGCCTGGACATAAGGTCATACACCCAGAGAACTAATTGTTTGAAAATAGGTTGTAGCAACAGTAAATTCGGCTGTTGCCACCGAATTGGGGTTGCCACATCCGAATTGAGTTTGTCACGACCTAATTTAGTCCCCACAACCGAAATTCGGTTGAAACAACCTCGTTTCATAATTGATTTGGTTGTGACAACTGAACCTTCAATTATATTCGTTCTGTCCTCTAAATTCGGGTACGGCTAATTCGGCTGTCCCAACCGAATTTTTCTGTTAGTGTAGATCACTTCCTATACTTGACAATGTCGGCTTTGTGAGGGCACAATCTGTGCGTCTCGACCACCACACACAGGAGTGTTCATGCAGGATATGCTGCAAGTCATTTGGAACATGTCAAGACGTTCGAATTGCTCTTGAACTTGTAAGGCAGCCCCTAGT
The DNA here is from genome assembly GCA_963931995.1 of Phaonia tiefii. NCBI lineage: Eukaryota > Metazoa > Arthropoda > Insecta > Diptera > Muscidae > Phaonia > Phaonia tiefii. The sequence continues at coordinate 200,204,543 of OZ008367.1, forward strand.
CGTATTAGGTCATCCGATCTGCAGATCTACGGAATGTTGCTAACACCTATAAGGTGATTATCGTACTGCTGGGCTATCTCGTTAAGAGATCTCGATTTCAGTACGACTGATTCCAGCGACTTAACTGACTGTCAGATAAGACATTGACCCCAACAATGACTAAGTATTTTCCTTCAGCCAACCAACCACTTCCCTAATCAACAACAACAAACGCCATAAGGATCAATCATTCTACCATAGTACTCTACAATATACCCCATATCCTGCCTGACCATTCAATTTTTCCTTCTAAACCCAAAACTCCTTCGTACCAGCAATCCATTTCCTGAATGAGAGTGTGATATATCAGAAAGAATATTGGTTCCGCTTTAAAGTAGTCGATATACGAGTATGGAGGAATATTGTGAACTACTTTCATGTCGGAATCCGATTACGGCGCACTGTGGCAGTTGTATTAAGCTGACGGGTTTCTAAAGCGATGTCTTGAAACCGGGTTTTAACCCCCGGTCTTAAGCCCAGTTCTTAAAACCGGTGATTGTATCTACTCATCAAACTCGAATTATTAAACCGGTTGGAGTACATGAGTTCTGTTTCTGACTCATAGTTTAAATTATTAATAATAAAAAATAAATAAATGGTTTCCCATTACATCCCATTAAGGGATTGGGGAGAGCTTCTAATAACCAGTGAGATCTGCGCTTTCCAGTTTTACACTCACTGATTGGGACCTACAGTTTTACACCGCTTCAAAACGGTTGAAACGTTTTCATATCTGGCTATTCGATTGCGTTGCCGTCACTAAGCGAGGTGACCGTTCTCGAAAGGAACATAAGCTAGTCAGAGCAGGAATGGAACCCCCGTTCTCATCTACAAGAATAGCGCATATTAACCATTCCATCACCGACTGTCACAGAAACGTCTTCTATAACCATTCAAAATGTTTGCCTACCCAACCTCCATCATAAATACAGAGGATTCCAGTTGGACTGGAACATGACCCAGCCTGTAGTAGTTCGTCGGAATGTGAGGAAGACTAACTGGTCCCTCTATGAAAAGACCTATAAAAGTTTTTTGGTGTCGGAAACATTTGTGAAGATAAGGGGCGTAGATGATATAGGTAAAGTAGCGGACAGGGTCACTAGTGCTCTTAATAGGTCGCTACATATCTCTTGCCTAAGAACAAACCCAAGAGGGAAGAAGGCTCACTGGTGGAATGGAGAACTTACGGATATAAGGATTTCATGCCGACGTCTGACAAAAGAAGAAACATCCGATGCGTCGACGCCAAGCAAAACACTGGCGTTAGGCAATTCCACGATAGGATGCCTGAAGAACTCTTCTGGGCAGTGGACAACTAGTAGTGGTTATTCACTCAACCTGCTTATAGACACTCATTTCCCTGGCAAGTCGCTGAACGAGGAGATCACTGCAAGTGAACATACCTCTCATAAATCAGAAGTTGTCATTGAAATGATTACAAAATCCAGGCTTAAATGGGATTTCGGCAGTTTCAAACCCTTTAAGTCCCTGGACCTGTCATGGTATCACCAGTGGAACTTCAGGCAGTGGGCGATCTATTGATCCCCATCTACAGAAATCATTTGCCTCACCGTTAATCTCGTTGCATGCCAACCAATCAGACAGTGTCCCGTCAAAAGTGAAACAAGCATTGATACCTTGGGTCTGGCTAAAAGCAGAAGTGTCATGGATCTCCTGCTATCCTCTATGGGTTTGAATTATCTTGAGCGTACACAATCTGTGCCACTTGTCCATCTCTCCTGTATCAACATATAAGAGCGTTCTTGCCGGATATGCTTACACATTGCTAGAGCGTGCCAACACGCTACAATTTCTGTTGAACATATAAGGTATTCCTTTCCAGCTGAAGACCTTAATGCAATGCTTCATATTATACCAATCGACCTTCACATCACAGCTAGTGCGGCCTGGAGTGCCACCCGACTAAACGCTGTAGGACTCTGGAAGAGCAACGCACATGGACATGCGAGTATACAACAGACAATCCCAAGAGAACTCAATATAACCACCGATTACTGCACCCCCTCATTGACGTTCGATAACCTATTCGATGTCAGGTTTCCCAAGAGAATAGAGTGGGGTAAAGGGGAACCACTTACGGGTTTCGACACCAAAGTATTTACGGACGGATCCAAAATGGAATGTGGAACCGGCTTGGGTGTTTTCTCCGAAGAGTCAGGCCTCAATTCATCATTCAGCGTTTTCCCAGCGGAGATACTGGAATATTTGTAGATAGTCAAGCGGCTCTCCTATCTCTTAAATCTTACAACACTGCATCTAAACTCGCTAGTGAATGTAGGGAAAACTTGTCGAGCTAGGCCGGCTGGCCAATGTGGTTCTTACTTGGATACCAGGCCACTCCTTGGGAACGAAAGGGCAGACGAACTAGCTAGGGCAGGATCCTCTTCCAACGAACTCCGCATGGTGTCAGTCGCAACGCCTATAGGTTTGGTCAAAAGATATATTTTCCTGCATTACCTTGAACGAGCGAAGACCAGATGGGAGAGGACGGAAACGTGCCGCATATCCAGAAACACATGGCCAGAATATAACACTCACCGGACTAACTCCGTGATCAGCCATAATCGGGGAGACATATCTAGGCTAACTGGCGTACTGACCGGGCACTGGCCAATCGGTAATCACGCAAGACGGTTGAAGCTGCCATATAATGACCAATGCCGTGCTGCGATGACGCAGAAGAGGATACGGTGGAGCAACTCCTCTGCAGTTGTCCGGCTCTGATGAATAGACGCCTGAAGACTATGGGCCGTTCCTTCCTGCATAACCTCACTGAGATACCTGAGATAGATCTAGGGGATCTAATGCGGTATCCCCGATTAACAGGCTGGATATAGACACGGTACTTTGGACTTTCCGGAGTGATGGAAACGGTGTCTCAAGACACTAATTGATGCTAAATAGTATATTTGGCAACCACGTAAACCAACCAACCACAAGGTATTCTTTAGTCTGGCTAGCTCATCCGCTCTGCAGATCCCGGAATGTCCCTGTGCGCAGGCGCCCACATAAGGTGAATATCGCACTGCTGGGCCATCTCGGTAAGAGATCTGCGGCAGTCCTTGGCAGATGTTGAACACAGGAATACCGATGCCAGGGACTTAATGACGGCCTGACCGTTCGAGAAGACATTGACCCCAAAGACTGCTTACAAATAGCCAAATAAAGCCTGATACACGTCTGATACAGTAGACCCTGTAGCCTACCTGATTATTGCATCTCCCTCTTTACCAGGAACTCCTTTGTTCCAGGAATCTGTTTCCGGTATAAGAGTGTGGAATTTCCGATCCAATAGTGGTTCCGCTTCCGAGTTTCTACAAATGCAGTAATGTTGGAAGTACCTTCAGCACTGTTCCATGACCGATCCCGACCATGTCGCATTGTGAGAGTTGCATCAGCGTGATGGCCGACATGGAAGCAATTTCACTACCTATAATGTCTAACGGCAAGAAATATACTATACCATTCAGTGCGTCAGTGGAAGTGATGCGCAGAGCACCCGTGATGCATGTCGTCGCCATTCTCTGAAACCTAGTCAGTAGTGCACAATATGTGGGTTGCTCAAGCACTTGCCACCACACGATAACCCCATAGAGCATTATCGGTTTCACAATCACAGTGACCAACCTCGGAGAAAGTCCCTATTTACAGGCCATAGCTCTCTTGCAGGTGTATAGGGCTATCGTCGCCTTTTTCGGCCTTTCCACTATGTTGGGTCTGAAACTAAGCTTCCTGCTCAAAATAACTCCCAGGTATTTAGCACACTCCGCAAGCTTAATTTCAGAACCATTCAAAGTGATAGGTTCCAGGGTAGGAATTGTACACGTTCGGGTATAAAGGACCAGGTTGGTGTTGGCCGAGATTACACCTTGTTTGTTCATCTTCACACGCCCATCAGACCAAAGTTTGTAAGCTACCTTGGAGAATGTCCCATAAGGTATTGCCACATCGCCATCATAAGCAAAAATTTTTGCACACCCGCATTTTCGAGAGTGACCAGTATTTCATTCAGCGCAAGGTTCCATAGAGGCGGTGACAAACCCCCTCCTTGTGCTGTGCCTTTGTTAACATACCTCACAGAGGTCGAGGTGCCCAATTCGGCTGTGGCATGGTCTCCTAGTGAGCATTTGGTATATAAGCCCCAAAAGATACGCGTTCACCTTAATGTCTGTTAGCACAAATTCTATCGCATTAGGAGTGATATTATTGAACGCACCCTCAATGTCAAAAAGACTATGAACGTATATTCCCTACCAGTCAACTGGACTGTCCGTGGAGGTGGAAAGTTTCTTATTGCTATTCACTTGGGAGTGGCCAGAAATGATTCCTTCATTGGGCAGTCCAAGCAGCTCACTACTTCCACGCAGAATGTCCTGGGCAATGACTTTTCGGAAACCTCCGTTAGCTAGATAGAGTGAGAAGGCGAAACAAATGAGCGGCAAATCAGGTTTAGTAGGTGACTGATGTCACTGAAGCTCATCAAATAATCGGGCATATTCTTTTGTCTTTGGAAAGCGGATGTGCCAAACATACGGGCCAATGGCGGATAGAAACTAAGAGAAGAAAATCCAGGTTCTACATATCGCATCCTGGTCAGCGTCTGATCCATAATGGGCGCAATCAAATATCCTGGCAGTAGGTAAAATGCAAAATCACGGTGGGCTGGGTTGCCTCCCGCCACCGTTCATAATGGCAGTGAAAATACGTAAACGAACAAGAAAACATAAACATCCCCTATTTGTTGACGACCTCCGCAAATGTTATAAGGACCACGATTTACGGATATGCACTTGGAATGTAAGAACTCTATGTAGATCCGGTGCAAGTATCCAACTGGCAGATGTCCTCGAAAGTTATAAGGCTGACATTACCGCTATCCAGGAAATGCGATGGACAGGATCATCTATTTATCGATTATAAGGCGGCCTTCGATAGTCCGATACGGGAGAAACTCTATGAATCAATGTCTGAGCTTGGTATTCCTGCAAAACTCATACGCCTTTGCAGGATGACCATGACGAACACAAAGTCCGCAGTGAAAGTTGGTAAGGATTTAACGAACCTTTCGAAACTAAGCGAGGCCCTGTCGTGCAATCTCTTTAACATCTTAATGGAGATCATTATGAGAAAAGCTGCAGCCAACATGAATAAAACCATCAGCAGCAAAAATCACATGCTGCTCGCGTATGCTGATGATATAGATATAATTGGACGCACAATTAGAGAAGTTACTGCGGTTTTTTCGAGAATTGCGAAGGAGTCAGCAAAAGTGGGTCTGACGGTAAATGAGGACAAGACAAAATTAATGGTTTCAACGAACAGGGCCTCCATGCGATTCGACCAAAGCGTGAACGTTGATAGCCGTTATAACTTCGAGGTGGTGGACGAATTTATACACCTCGGATCTGCCGTAAACAAAAACAACAACGTCAGCCTTTAGATCAAGCGGAAAATTGTGCTTGGGAATAGATGTTATTTTAAGCTAAGCAAGCACTTTAGAGATAAAGCCCTCTCTCGAGTAACAAAAGTCCAACTGTACCAGACTCTCATTCAACCTGTCTTACTTTATGGCGCAGAATCCTGGGTCCTATCGCAACCAGACGAAACATCTGTAGGAGTCTTCGAGAGAAAAATACTTCGAAAAAATTATGGCCCTATAGTGTACAACGGTGAGTATCGGCGACGCATGAATCATGAGCTGTATGAGCTTTATTCTGACATTGACATAGTTAAGCGGCATGTCAGTAGAATGGATGAAGGCGAACCAGCACGAAGGGTTTTCGAAACCGAACTCGAAGAAAGACGAAAAATAGGAAGACCAAGACTCCGGTGGAGGGATCAGGTTCACGAATCCCTGAGTACACTTGGTATTGCCAACTGGAGAAATAAAGCAAAAGATCGAACTGGTTGGCGAAATATGTTATCTTCGTTTTGTAAGGTCCCTGACCCCCCGGGGTTGTCCGAGACTGGATAAGTAAGTAAGTAAGTCAACGATTTATCTATGTATCCTACCAGATCATGCAGTGCACTCACCGTAGACCTGTCCTTGCAGTACGCATGCTGTGTACCAGATAACAATCTCACATCAATACTCGCCCCTAAGTGTATATCTATCAGCCGTTCCAAAGTATTCAGTACGAACTATGGCAGGCTTATAGGCCTAAAACCTTTAGGAGCTGTATGATAGGCCCTTTCCGCTTTGGAAATAAACTCCACTCTTCTATCCCTCCATTTTCTAGGAATGTACTTGAAGTTTATACACGTGATGTATAACTTGATCAGCCAGGGGATCAATAGATCGGCCATAGCCTGAAGTTACCTGAAGAAGTGATACCATGTCGGGCTCGAAAGACTTAAAGGGTTTGAAGCTGTCGATAGCCCATTTAAGCCTGGATTTAGTAATAATTTCAATGGCAACTTATGAATTGAAGCACCTGTTGGAAGAAGGTGTTAAATCACTTTTTTCAAAAACAATATTTTCCTTCTTTTAATAATTTAAATATCAGATGTTTACTTATTTATTATCTAAAACAAAATCAGATACCAGGTAAACATTAAAAGAAGTAAAATATATTTTTTGAAAAAAATGAGTTAACACCTTCTTCCACCAGGGACTTCAATTATGAGATGTATGTTCACCTGCAGTGATCTTCTTGTTCGTCGAGTTGCCAGCGGAATGAGTGCCCATAAGGAGATTGCGTGAATCAATACTACATGTTGACCACTGCCCAGAAGAGTCTTTCAAGTATCCTATCGTCGTTTTACCTGACGCCAGTATTTTCCTTAGCCTCGACACATTGGATGTATCTTCTTTGGTCCGTCTGATCGCATTCTTATATCGCCTTGGCTTAACTTTGTAATTATTCCAGTCCCGTTTATTTCTCGACAACTTGACCCGGTTAAACAGTCGTCCGCATGACTTCCTCATATCGGCAAGTTCTCCATTTCTTTTTCCTCCTTGGCTTTGGTCTTGGGCAAGAGATGTGCTGCGACTAATTGAGAATACTAGTGACCCTGTCCGCTACATTATCTATGTCATCTACGCACCTTATCTTCACAAATGTTTCCGACCCCAAAAAACTTTTATAGGTCTTTTCATACAGGGACCAGTCAGTCTTCCGTACATTGCGACGAAGTCCTTCAGACTGGGTCATGTTCCAGTCCAACTGGAATCCAATGTATATATGAAGGAGGTTGGATACACAGAAAAAATATTCTATGTATCGGACAATGTCGCGTCCGATTTCAATGAATTTGTTGCATAATTTTTAGTCATAGAAAAAGTTTATCTGATGTAACAAAACAAGTTTTGTTGTTTTTCATCCTACGGTTTTTGTTAAAACTGAAAATTTATTCAGCAGTTTCAAGAAAACATTTGTAAATATTAAAAATTTGTAATTCTTATTTTCACAGAATTCTATTTGTCAAACTTTGATTCAACAAAAACATTCCTTGGTTTAATTAATTTTATGTATAGATTTTATGTAACGAATTACAATTAGAAATATTATTCATAAATTTTGAAAATTTAACGAATAACAAAAGTTAAAGAAATATTTCTGGCTTTTAGAAAAAATTTTCTCAGTATTGAAGAAAAAAATTGGTAAATTGTTCAATTAATTACTACATTTCCAAGTGATTTTGATTTTAAACTTAATTTGCTTTCTGGAATATTTTTGAGTAAATATTGCCGTTTTTAAATTGAATTTTATGACCGATTGCGTTAGTTTTCAGTTAATCTATGAAAAAATCATACTACATGCTTGCAAGGTCACGAATATTTCCCTAATAGAAAAATGGTTGGGTTTTGTTGGTATAACAGACAATTCTGTTAAGCACACTCACTGGCATGACTCCGTGACAAGTTCATCATCAGACACCTAACTACTGTGCCAGAATTGATACCATTTCGGTTGATCATCAATCGTTGACGATATACGAGGCTGATCACTAAGTCCGTGACTTTTTGAATGAAACACAGATTTTTTCCAAAAAAAAAAAATATTTTTCAACAAAATCTCCTTTTAGCTCAATACAGTTAGTCCAACGTTTCTCCAATTTTTGTATCCCTTCAAAAAAATAGGATTTTTCGAGGTCCACAAAATAGGCATTTGGTTGATCAATAATTTCATCGTTGGAGCTAAATCTCTTTCCACCGAGCCATTTCTTTAGGTTTGGAAAAGGAAATAGTCACTGGGGGCTAAATCCGGAGAATATGGCGGATGAGGGTACCAATTCGTAGCCCAATTCATGGAATTTTGCCATTGAGACTACACACGTGTGCATCCGTGCATTATCTTGATGAAAAATAACTATTTTCTTGGCCATATGGGGTCGTTCCTTTAAATCCTCGTTAAAACGGTCCAATAAGTTGGCATAATATTCGCCGTTTATTGTTTTTTCCTTTTCAAGGTAATCGATGTAGATTATCCTGCGTGCATCCAAAAAAAAAACTGTTGCTATCACCTTATTAGTCGACAAACTCAACTTGGCCTTCTTCGGAGCCGGTTCACCCGGAGAAACCCATTGTTTAGACTGCTGCTTGGTCTCCGGAGTGTTGTAATGGATCCATGTTTCATCCACAGTTACAAAACGCCGCAAAAACTCCTTCGCATTGCGGTTAAACAACTCCAAACTATCCTTTGAAGTTGTCGCACGATTACGTTTATGGTCAATTGAGAGCAAACGCGGCACCCATATTGCAGACAGCTTTCTTAAACCCAACTGATCATTTAAAATCGAAACCACACTGCCATAGGAAATGCCTCTGGCATCAACAATCACACGCACTTTTACTCTTCGATCACTAGTTTTAAGCTTCTGGTTGAAGAGTCTATGAAAAGACGCCATAAAGATGTATTATAGTTGCAGATTCCCATTTCATTCATTAAACCGGGAATATCTTGACAATATCCATATATGGTTCTTGCCGGTATATGTAAGATGTAACTTTTACACCTGGTGCCAGCACGTTGATGCTTCTTAGTTCCGAAGCCAAAGTCAATGCATTATTTTGAGATAGCTTCAGATTTCGAACGATTCTATCTAAATGTTCCTGCGAAATTAATGATGGATATTGTATAACTGGCTGAAGGTAATCAGAATCAGCATGGTGTAATGATGTTGCTGAAGTTTGTGATTGTTCTTCATAGGCTGCAGTATCATATTGGTATGTCGATGGATGTATTGGGACAGGCAATTCCTCACTGTGTGGAACTGGTACGTGAGCACTTGGCACACCTTTGAATATAAAACCAGATCGTTCTAAAGGGTTTTTCAATAAGAGCGCTACAAAAGTTTTTTTAAATAAAACAAAACCGGTTTTAGATACCAATGAAATTCTTTATTCCTGTGAAAGTACGTTCGATGCCATTATGTATGGAACTCGATTTATTTTGCATGGCCAACACGGGTACTCTTGCAGAAGTCCAGACGCTGAACCCAATTTTCGACGATTTTCAAGCATAAATACTGCTGCAATTTCACGTTCGATATTCCTACGAAGTTCATCAATCGTCGCTGGCGTGTTGACATAACGGTGTCAAATCGCACGACCGAGGCGGCCAATCGACTGGGCCATTTCGTGAGATAACACGTTCACCAAACTTGGTTTCCAATAAATTGATTGTGGCATTCGCTGTGTGGCTTGTGGCGCCGTCCTGTTGGAACCACATGTCCTCCAAGTCCATATTATCCAATTGGGTCCGAAATATTCGCATTCACAGTAATGTGCCGGTCTTGATAATCACGGAAGAAGTACGGCCCAATGACGCACCCGGCCCACAAACCGCACCAAACCGTAATTTTTTCGGGATGCAATGATGACTCATGGATTACGTGTGGATTGCTGTCTGACCAATAACGCATATTTTGCTTATTGACGAAGCCATTCAGCCAGAAATGAGCCTCATCGCTGAAGATGATTTTCCGATGAAAATCCGAATCATTTTCAAGTTGTTGCTCAGCCCAATTCACGAACATACGACGCTTATGGTGGTCAGTTTGATCTTGTAAGGATGTAGACCAAGATCTTTTCGCAAAATTCGCCACAACGACGTCACAGAGATGCCCAACGCTTGAGAACGACGTGTGAGAGACACATTTGGGCTTTCTTGAACTGAAGCCTCAGCGGCAGCAATATTCTCGACACTACGGGCACTTATTTGTCTCACTGGCACGGAAACATTTTGTACTGTGCCTGTGGATTCAAATTTTTCCACTAGACGCTCAATTTTTTATCTGGTAGGAAGATTATGACGACCATAAATTGGACGTAGCGCTCTTAAAGTTGAGGCCACTGACTCCAAATTTCGGTAGTAAATTTTAATAATTTCACTCGTTGTTAGCTCGTATATCTTTCCATGATGAAATGGCAAACCTTACTGAAGAGAAATGTCAAAAGAGCGGGAAAAAATATGGCGTCGTTTGCTGTCCCTATCGATTTACTTTTGTAGCGTCTCTGTTGAAACACCCATTATAAGAATAATTTATTGTGTATTCCATATATAGTCTAAGTAAACTTACTGTTTCGATTGAGACCATTTGCATCGGTGCATATCATTGGAAGTCCAATTGGCATCGAATATCGCCGTAATTTCCACCATTTGTTTAATGCACTAAAACATGTGATGCACGTAAATTCAGGCGCATTTCTTCACCGGGGGTAACCAAAAAATACTGATTGTAAGCTTTGAGGGCATTTTCCACCAAACGTCGTCGATGATTTTTAGGTGTATATTTTCCACACACAAAACAAAACATATTTAATTTTTCGCAATGTGATCTGCATTTTTCGTCACTCATTCTTCTATTTTTTCAAAATGGTCAATAATATTTTTGATGTGTTAACATCTATAGCGGCGGGTAGGGACTAATCTGTCAAAGTGAACACTTTGATATATATGTTGTAGCATCTGTTTGTAATAGGGAGGCCAATCCCAAAATCCCGAATCCCAAAATTATTATAATTATTATGGCCCCAAATTGTAAGAGGTAAACTAGTTCTGCTTCCAAATAGATGTCTATTATTTCAACGTTTACATTTTGTCGAAAAAAATATATGAATTGATTTAACAAGATCTTTTGCAGGTTTTTCCCTCAAATAAAATGAAAAATCACCTTAAATCTACTACAAGTTTAAAATCGGAATATCTCGTTATTTTGAGCGAACTTTTTAAAACGGAGTATACCACTGGATTCTATGACCCAAAAATTAGTTGGGGTGTCTCGGTGTTTTTGTGTGTCATTTCAAAACTTCAAATTTTACTTACAGTGTTATTTATTTAGACAAAATGTTTCGAACGAATATACTTATTTATAATGCTGTATGTTTCCCTGTTAATGTAATAAATCACGACAATAAGATTGGTTTAAAACTAATTATGGCTTCACCGCTTGGTATCTATCGATGGATGTTTCACCCTTTGTCCTTAGTTCTACTGCCATTCCACCCACTATTAATATTTTTCCTCATTTCATTAGTTTCTGTTTTGCTTTAGACTAAATTAAGTTTAGTATAAGCTGTAGAAGAAGTAAATTTTGTTTTTTTTGCATCAATTATGAGACCTGTTCTCACGTTACTGCAGTGCCTGGATCAACCGCGGAGGAATTAAATTTTAATTTGTTTAATCATTATTCAAACACTACTGAATTTTTGTCTTCTTGTCATTAAATCCGATACAATACAGTTTTAAGTTGTTTGTTCAATGTGTCACTATTCATGCGCCTTTATGAATGACTTGCCAAAAGTCTTAATAAACTTGGACTAATCATAAAGAACTCGTATGTACATTGTGAACAAATAATAGAAAATGCTCGAAAATAACGAAATAGGAATAACGAAAACAGAATTTTTCACAGCATACTTTTAGGAGGTCGATTTATGTAGAAACGCCTAAGAAATATATTGGCTATTTTGTATTCCATATATTTCCAACTACTCCTAAAATTATGCATTGCAGAACAGTGACTACCATCGCTCATAGATGGGATATATTAATTGTATTTACATATAATTTGTAATTTTATTTTAATAACATCTGCAAATACAAATTGCAAAAAATTAAATACTATTAACAATTTTACTTATTTTAAATGAATTTGATTAACATTTTGAAATTTTGGTATTAAAGTACTTTATTCGAAATTAGAAGAATATGCAAAGTCAAAACAATACATGTATACACGCTGAAAAATCTGTATATTTTTGCTGTTTGGATGCAAATATGGCGTGTGTTTGGATTTTGTCACAAATATACTTGTGTTCAAACACATTATGTTTACTATTCAATATTACATGTTGGAGATTAAATGATTAATATATTATAATTATGTATGTGTTTATGACCCAAATATTGCTTTGTTTGTGTTACAAACACATCTGTGTACGTTGCACTATTTATGCTCTGTCGAGACCAAGCCAATGAAAGAGGGACAAAAAGAGATTATTCTCAGCCGTAGTTAATGTTGTAATGGCCAGTTTTTAAGTGGGTAGTTAACTATCGGATTACTTAATCTTAATTATAAGTTAATTAGAGGTTAACTTTGCATTTTGTTTTTCAGTGGTGAGTTAATGTAAGTCGCCATATTGCCAACTAATATGGTAACCCTTGTATTCTTATTGGAAAAATCGTGTGTTTTGTGATAAATACCAAAACAACAAAGGGGAAAAACAAAATGGAATTATGTAAAGTAAGAAATAGATGCATAAAATCGAAGTCATTTTAACAAAAATGTGTAAAAAACTATATAGCCACAACAATTTAACGACCTAGACTCAAGGTATGTGTACAAATACGCAAATCTGAAACATGTATGTATTTTACACAATCTTCATTTCTCACTTTGACAGTCAGTAATTTGATTGTCAAAATAATATGGTTCTGACTATAAGTTAACCAACCAACATTGGGTGGTTAAATCATAGTTAAACAATGACTAAAAAACACAATTCGATGTTTACCCACAATTTAACTAAGAGACGAAGATCACCACTGACTGAAAAACTGGCCATAAGTGTGTAACTGCATTTCGCATTATTCTTTCAGTCAGTGATTCGTAAATAATTATGAATGCGTTCCTCAATTGCAGATGAAGTTTGTGTTTCTTATTTTGTCTGATCTGTTGTATTTTAGTTTCATATATTCAAAAGAGAAGATATCAAATAGGCTTGGTCGATAAAGTAAGCATCCTGTGAAAAAAAATTTTAAAAAATAAAAATAAATAAATAAAAGGAATAATAAAAATAAATAAGTGGTTCATGTTTTTGCGCTGCTTTTCCGTATTTCATTCATTTATACGTGTTCTACCAAAATGATAAATGATTTTGAGGCAAAAGGCCTGCTTGAGCCTTTAGTGGGAAAATCGGAACGGCTAACCATTTCTGAACATTTAAAGAAATTCAGAGAAACAAAAAACAACACCAGTTGTTAAACCGAGCCTTTTTAACATTAACTAGCTTTGTACTTTATATACATGTATGCAGTGGTGTGCGATGAAATAGATTCACACACTCTTCAAAACTTTTATTTTCTGCAAATCAGTTATCCAAGACGTTTCATGTCAAGAAATGTTGAACCTGATTGACCAGTGCTCTGCTAAATATAATGCCGTAATTTTTAATAAATTTTGTACACTACTGTTCTCCAGGTCAGTGTCAGTATTTTAAAGGCTATGTAATGACGTGTGATATAAAATAGAGTCAATTACAAAAAAAATATATATATTTTTTTTTAAAATGGTTAATGGTAGTTTGGATTTGAATTTGAAAACAAAGATTAGCTTCTAAATATGATTTATGTTCATTAGTAGCATTAACAAATTGTCATAATTGACGTTCCAAAATGGGCCGATCTAAGTATGTATTGCAATCATGAGCGCCAAGAAAGAATAAAAGAGATGAGAAAGGAATTCAGAAGCTACATACAAATTATTGAGATGTATGGATGCTCAGAGAAAATGGTGCAGACCGGAATAAAATATAAGCCTAATCCAGGTAACAGAGGGAAAACCTGAAAATTATAGAACATTTGGAACCAAAAATATTGCACCACGTAGAGTTCGACTTTTGTTACCTCTTCCGCCTTTAAAAGGCAATACGATCGGGAAGTTAACACCTCTACATTAAGGAAATAGGTAACTAAAAACAATTTAAAAGCACAAAGTGTCCGAAAAGTTCCATTTGTATCCAAACTGAACGTTCAAAAAATGTTGCATTTTGCAAGGAGCATATGAAATGGCCCGTACGCAAATGGCGAAATATTTTGAGGACAGCTGAAACAAATTAATTAATTATGATAGGAGTAATCTTCCGGTACGAAGACCTTCCAACACTGAATTCCGGCCACAAAACACAATCCAAACAGTTAAACATGGTAGCGGAAACATAATGGTATGGGGTTGTTACTCTTACATTGGGACAGAACCTTTATTCCAAATTGTACAGACAATTGACGCTGCATATTATACCACTGTATTAAAAAAACATCATGATGCCTTTTGCTGAATGGGAAATGCCGCTTCGATGGGTCTTTCAGCATTATATCGACCCCAAACACACATCGAACGAGCAAAAGCTTGGTTTGAAAATAATAGTGTCATAGTTTTAAGATGGCCTATGCAGTCGCCGGGCTTAAATCCTATTGAGAATTTGTTGTGGGACATTAAAGTGTCGATCAAAGGAGTAAACTAATTCAATAAAGATGAGCTAAGGGCACTGGTCCAATCGGCGTGGAAAACATTCCACTCAAAACCTGTTAAAGACTTGTGGATTCATTGTAAAGGCGCTGCTTAGCTGTGATAAAAAAAATACTAGTTATTTTGCAAAGTACTGAGATAATATAAAGGATGAATGAAACATACATTTTATTTGACACAGGTATTTATTCTAGTTCAGATGATGAATAGCGATGACTCTATTTTAATTCACAGACAAAACGGTACATTTTGATTCATACCTAATGATTTTTGTGGCAACCTAGTTGTGTTAAATAGAATACAAATGTATACCAACAATAAAAATCAACAAAAAAGTGCAAAATACATTTAAATTTGTCAGTTCTACACCAAAACGAGATGAAAAAGTTAAGTGAACATATTTTGTAACTCCACCTGGTGTAAGTTAATTTTAAATTTAATTTGTCTCATTTCCACAAACCTACGACGAAGAGTGTGAATGAAACGTCAGATGTGAGAATAAATGTATCTATGTATGTATTAGGGTATGCACACAACCATAGACTAATACTTATAGTCATAGAGTAAATATGGGTAGAGAAAATCTTTCACTCACCAAATTTCTGACATTTGTCCTCGTGTGATGTATACGTTTGATGTTGAAAAGAATTGCTTTACTAATACCAGATAGAGGCAATGGTTCAAAACAACGAACAAAATAACAACAACGGCATTTCGTTTTGTGTGTTAAAATTAATGTGTTAAATACAACACAAATGTATGCTAACAATAACAGTCAATAAAAAAGTTTAAAACACATTTAAATTTCACAGTTTTCACCAAAATGGCATGAAAAATTAAAGCAAGAAGTTATTGTAATTCCACCTGGTGTATATCACTTTTCGTCAAACATCTCCCTATCACACCGACCGCATCACGAAGAGTGTGAAAGGAAACATCAGATGAGACAAATGGCGGCTCTACTATAAATTTACTCTATGCTTATAGTAGATCTAATAGTTCTCTCACCAAATTTATGACATTTGGCCTGGTGTGATATTTACGTTCGATGTTGAAAAGAATTGCTTTACTAATATCAGATAGAGGCAATGGTTCAAAACAACGAACAAAACAGCAACAACGGCATTTCGTTTTGTGTGTTAAAATTATTGTGTTAAATACAACACAAATGTATGCTAACAATAACAATCAATAAAACAGTTTAAACCACATTTAAATTTCACAGTTTTTCACCAAAATGACATTAAAAATTAAAGCAAAAAGTTATTGTAATTCCACCTGGTGTATGCCACTTTTCGTCAAACATCTCTCTATCACACCGACCGCATCAAGAAGAGTGTGAAAGGAAACGTCAGATTAGCCAAATATTCTCTCTAGTATGAGATTACTTTATGCACACAACTGTATGTTGTTTGTGTTTTGTGTTGTAGCGTTTGTTCTCGCTGAAACCTGCTGAAAACAAAACATGGGAGACAACACAGAAAGACGAAACAAAAATGCAGCATATTCTGATTTAAAAAAATAACAGATAATATCATAGATTAATACTTATAGTAGATCTACTAGTTCTCCCACCAAATTTATGGCATTTGGTCTGGTGTGATATTTACGTTTGATGTTGAAAAGAATTGCTTTACTAATACCAGATAGAGGCAATGGTTCATAACAACGAACAAAATAACAACAACGGAATTTCGTTTTGTGTGTTAAAATTATTGTGTTAAATACAACACAAATGTATGCTAACAATAACAGTCAATAAAAAAGTTCAAAACACATTTAAATTTCACTTTTCACCAACACGACATGAAAAATTAAAGCAAGAAGTTATTGTAATTCCACCTGGTGTATATCACTTTTCGTCAAACATCTCTCTATCACACCGACCGCATCACGAAGAGTGTGAAAGGAAACGTCAGATGAGCCAAATATTCTCTCTAGTCTGAGATTACTCTATCGATAATTTATTCAATGCTAGTAAATCTAAAATGAACCGGTTTAAATCCTTTTATTTGTATACCCTCACTCAAAGGGATTTGACACATTTAGTACAAAATCATGCTTCCACTAAAACTTTTTTCTGGTAGATGTGATTAGCTTCAACTCATACATTCGTTAGTAATCTGTAAATGTCTACTTAAATTGGAGAAAATTGGCGAGGTTGCCACGCCCATTCTGATACCTCCCATACAAAAGCTTGAATACCGAGGTTTACAAAGGAACAATGGTTGTGTTTTTTTGTAACATATATGGGACGCCTATATAGGATACAAAAGAAACGCACTCCGCTGAAACATACATAACTAGGCAGCACTTTAATCTGAGGATTTTTTTTATCTATTTTCCTGTCAGAATTCATTTGTAAACATAATTGATTTATTTAAAAACTTAAAACATTTGTTGACATACATGTACGTTTTGGACTTACATATTTGAACACCTTTAGCGCATTCGATTTGATGAAGCTCTGAAAGGAACCAGCCCCATTTGAAGCATGTCAATTTAGGTTTAGGCTAGGAGGATTCGTCTGAAAATCCTACAACAATAGCATCGCAAAAGCTTTGCTCTTTACAATTGTCGGAATTTGTAGTATCTCATATTTGAAAAACACCACGATATTGCATTTTGTTGTGACCCATCCTCACTATTGCGAAGCTGGACATGCCTAATACAATCTAAAACAATTATTCCTCAATACAAGAAACAGATTTACTTTTTTTTACCTTATATTTTGCCTTCATTTTAAATTTTTACTTCACATTTCTTTAATATAGGAGTAATTTCTAAACGGATGTGTTTCTATAGGATAAAGTAGGATAAAGACAAAGCGAATTACGAGTTTTGGGTCCATTAAGACAAATATCGGGTACACTATTCGTTGAAGCAACCAATGGATGGAGATAAGCAATTTTGTATGGAAGCGTTGCTTCTGAATGAGTTGGGTGTTCAACAAGGAGCGTCATTCTTATTTGGGTGTACAACTGCAGAGTATTCAGGCATTGATATCCCACCTCATCCAACGATATACTACTTCTCTGCGACTTTCTTGGCATCAAATATATTAAGAATAGGAGAATAGCATCATAGGAGCAATTTAATGGACGAATTCATCTTGAATAACAGTGACCTCCGACAATTTTGTTGGCGTTGTATGGCTACTTAGCATCCATGTTAAACGCCGTTATCGTCATTGATAATAAGATGGATAAATTGTTTTAATTAATGGATGAAGACCGGAATGATTACATAAACGCACAATGTCACTGGTAAATTTTAAGGAGCAAATTTACTTTAGGACCAAATGACCTTTATGTTTGGTTTGTTTTTTTTTTTGTCTGGTAGGGCATTGAACGGTGATCAAAATCGGGCATTGAACGGTGTATAATCGGGCATAACTCAGTCATTTATTATCCAATCTGGTTAAAATGGGCATCATTATAAAGGTCTTTCTAAACTTTACAAACCTGTCTATAAACATATTTATTCTTATTAACCCATTGGGGGCTAATTAAAACAACCGATTTGTTAACCTCACTTTCTTAATACAAATGTATTGTTTCAAAAAATGTCCCATTATGCTAATTTTTTGGTAGGTTCCGGTAATACACAAAACCTTAAACTATTCTTTAAGGTTTAATATTCATCAATAACCCTTCAAAGACCAGAGATATTAAAGTTCAAAATTAAAGTTCATAACATTTTTGTGTTATAAAGCTTGCGTGGCCAGGCATAGGGGTTTTCTCCTCTGGGATGGGTCCAACACCGGCTTCGCCGCTTCGGCATAGCCGGCCTTTAAAGTAAATATCTCCAGTATTTGTGGGATTAATATGTAGTATTACAACTTAAAAACGCTTGAAGTATTGTATATTATTGGAGTCTAACAAGAAAATAGGTACAGTAGGTTTTTTTTTTTTGAAAATAGTAGTTTTAACAAAAAAGTGATAACCCCCCAATGCGCTAATTAAACGAAATATATTTACACAAGGGATTTATAGACTATAAAAATACCTTTGTACTGATACCCATTTGAACCATTATTTATTTTTTAATACTTATATATTATTTTTTTTATTAATTGTCATGTCAGTAGACATTTGTTAATTAGACATTCTTTAGTAGACATTTCTCAATATAAAGTGTTAACTTGGTAACATTTTTATTTTTTATTAGCTTTTCACTACATTTTTTACAACCTATCCCCGATATTTCCCTGCATTTTAAAATAACATCATATTAAGTTATGTTCCATGGTTCTTGAAACCGTCTTTATACTTGCACGTTGTTTAGATTTGCTTTTTGTTTGTTGACATTTTGAATTGTTTACTATTCCGCGAACTTCCAAGCAATACCAATTGCTGCATAAAAAGCAAACGTCAAAATTTAGAATACTTGTCAAAATTTTGAGTATTGAAAATTTGTCAAAAATGTCAAAATTTTAGTCGATTGAAAATATTTGGTTCAATTCACACACACAGCATAAGCAGCGAAATTTAATTTCTTTTAAATTTTAATTTAAAAAAAAAATGCTGTGAAAAAATTATGTTTGTTTTGTTTTTTTAGCCAAAAACTCTAAAACTAGTTAAAAACACCCAATGGAGGAGGATGCCTTATAAAACTTTTGTATGGGTCTTCAACTAGTAGGCAGTTTATGCAACATTGTTGTCTGTGGTGAGTTTGTCGCCACAAGTCTCAGGTAGAGATGAGTTTTAGGTACGCCAATTTATTTGTTGGAGTACCTTTCCAAATTAAATAGCGGCATTCATGCAAACGTGAAAGCCGAGAACTTTTGCTCAGCGCAAGTTTCCCTCGCACCGTTGCATGAGGCACTAGGTAAAGTTGCTCAGCGTAGTTGTGCTCAAAACCATATCAGCTGACCAAGATGGATACATAAGGTGGTAGCAGAAGCAATTGCATGTATTATGTATGTGTACTTTTTCTACTGTTCTAGTGCTATCACCTTATTTATCCATCCTAGTCAGATGACAACGAAATGTCAAAACTTTACACGTTTCTCCATCCCACGTTTGCGCAGCAAATTTGCCTCGAAAACTTTCCACTTTTGAGCAAGTCGCTTTGTATGGGAAATTATTTGTTTTGACGTTTGCTGTGCAAGTTTACGATGTTTTCGAGTTTACGAGGTTCTTTCGAGCTTTCATGAAGACCACTAATATTTATCAGACCTTGTGTGTTAACATCGAAAAATCGCAGACTACTTTAAGGCTGCAGTCATTAATCCTGTTCCCTAACATTAACGGTATTCATAGCGTAAAGCGAAAATTCAACAATTTACCTCTCAGCCAAGTTTCAAACCAATTTAATTCTTTGCTTTCACAATTTCATTCTTACCATTAAGGGGTTTTAGCATCTTGTGCAAATGCAATTGCAAACACTTTGCAATGACACAAGTTATGGAATTAGTTTGCTTGCAAGTAAAGAAGCGAGAAACAAACAAGAATATAAAAATAAATTCAACAGTACACAATTTGTTGTATACAACGACGAAAATATTGTGCTGTCTTTTATAAACTAATAAATATTTAATTTTGTTGTGTGTACACATAGGTTGTTTGCAAATATATCTTACTTTTACTTTTATTGACTATATTACAACCTCATGAGGTCAGACGTCTTACACATATTATTTAAACAAACAAATTTCAACATATTCTTCCAACTGGCTCTATCCTTCGCCTTTTCTCGCCAGTTGGTAACACCAAGGATACGGAGGGATTCTTCTGCCTGGTCTTTCCAGCGGAGTCTATATATATCAGGTGTGTGAAATTGTCAGCTGTTTATTTTGCAGACGTTCAGAAAGCAAAATTAAACTATAAGCTTGTTTTTTTATTCCCTCCTAAACTAATTTTTCGATGACTTTCTATGGGAAGACGCTTAAAATCGCTTAATATCGCTTAGCTTCCCATACAAAGTGGTCGAAAAATTAGTTTAGCAGGGAATAAAAAAACAGGCTTTATGTTAACGCCACTCCCAAAATCACCATGATTTATTTCCGATCTGGCAACACTAAAACACTTTTTTTTAATTTTCAAACAACTGTACAAACTAATCATTTTTAATTGTCAAATTATAATATTTTCTTAACGAAACTTTCTAATTGTCAAGAAGCGTTCCAAGCCTTCTCCATTTTTGTTACATTGGTTGATTAAGCGCGGTACCTTGGAGACAATTTAATCGTCAAATTTAAAGATCCCCAGTAGTGTTCATACCAAAAAAGGGTTATAATTTATAAATAATTTTTTCATATTAATTCATATATTTTGTTTGTTACATGTATAGGAATTTGAATATAAATACATTTGCAAAATAAATCAAGACATTTATTAAGCTGGTGTATTTTAATCAAAATCCTGTGGAATCTACTAGCTCGGCCGATTGCCTTCTCCACAACTATGATATTTGAAATGTTAAAAAAAATAACGGCAACCGTGTTTTGTTATTCATTTTGCAATTGCTCCGATGCACAGTCATTCGCACAAGACGCTGAAACTGCTTGTAATACCTTACTGACATTTGCAAGGACATGCGCCCTTACGTCCAGACAGACATTTAACGAAAACAACTGATGGAATATATGTACTATTTTTTCACATACAATAACAGTAAGAAAAAAGGATTTTCCGATTGTCGTAGGCTTCGTAATACTTTTGTTTTGTAAAATCTGTAAAGCATTTTCCTTTAAATTCAAACAAATAAGTAAAACTTGTCGAATTGTCCTTATTCAATGTGTCTAAAAACAAACATAAAATGAGCAAAAGTTATTAAGTGCAAACATTAAAATCAAATCCACTTTGTGCAAAGATATAGGTGAAACATTGAAAGAAACGGCAAATATTAAAAATCGAGTTTACAATTTTTTGTATTACAATTGTGAAGAAGTGATTTTCATGATTATCGTTTTTTTAAAAGTAATCGCTTACTTATCGAGATTCAAAGGATTTGTTTAACAAAGATGTAAGTGTTTAAGTTTAGCAGTAACATCGTTTAAGATTTTTTAAAAAAGAAAAATCCATAATTATCTTGTCTCAACATAAATTATGTATAACATTTTACTATATATCCACATACTTACATACTACTACTACTCGCATATAAGTTCGAACAGATGAAGTTGGTTCGTGTCCTGGTCTGTCATGTATGGGGTAGTTTTAGGAAAGATGTTTCCTTTTTGTGTGTAGCTATGTGAAAAACAGAGAGTTGAACGAAATATAAGTGTAAAACAAAACAACAACAAGAAAAATCGTATGTTTTTATGTAAATTTTGACATTTCTTTACACACGCACTTCCGGTCCAAAACAATATTATATTATTTACTAGGGCCGTAGAGCTGGCTACGAAAAACGTGATTCTCTTGATGTCTGTAAAATTCTGAAAATGTTTTCAATCAATATTGAGCAAACTAATTGCCACTTTGTAGCTGAGGGATTGGCTTGTTGGCTTAGTGATACAATTAATCTGCAATTAAAACTGATTCTCTGCGGCAATATTCAACAAGTGATCATGGTTCAAATTTCATAGTTGTAGCTAGCATTAGGCGTTGTTGTAATTGTGTGCAACAAGGACAGGCATTTTGTTTTTGTACAAAAACAGCATACATATGAATTTGAAATTTGGCAAGTGTCACGGCAAAAATAATATAAGCTGTTCTTATAACACTGCCTGAACTAGTTCTCGAATTATTCATGGAATATTTACAAGGTAAGTCAGAGATAGGTGATACTAGGAGATATAATAAATATTTCCGTTTTGACATAAATGACAAAATTGCTTATGAAAGTTTCGTAAGAACTGAATACGAGATTTTAATTTGCTTGGTCCTCATTTACATGCGAAAATATCGTGTAAACAAATTCAATTACTCTCTGTAACAAAGAAAACCTTCGTGTAGAGATAAATGACAACATTACTTACTAAAATTTTGCTTGAACTGCATAGTACTTTATAATTTGTACTAAGTAACCGCATAGGTAATTATGAACTGAAAAGAATATGGGAAAATGGTTTCCCACTGCATCCCATGAAGGGATTGAGGAGAGCTTCTAACAACCAGTGAGCTGTGCGCATTCTACTTGTACACACACTGATTGGAACCTACAAATTTACACGGGTTCCGAGCGGAATTTTAGGAGGCTTCTCATGGCTAAATGCAAGAAAGTATCGCTGTCAATTAGCGAGGTGAACCCACGTTCCCATGAACAAGAGCCGCGCACAATACCATTGCACAACCGACGTAAAAAACCATAAGTATTTATACCATAACATGCTTTGCAATTTTATACAGCATTCGCACTGGCATCGATTTTCTTGATTTTTCCACTTTTGTTGATTTTAAGCAGAAATCAAGAAATCTTGCTTGATTTCTCATACGTTTTGACAGACAACAAATCGGGTATTTTTTCTTATTTGTCGAGGAATCAGCTAAAAAATGCTTGATTTCCTTTTATCTCACACTACGCACGAATACTACATTTGTTTACAACCATTTCAATCAAGGCGCATTGATGTGGTGGTACTACTAGAATAACCGAGTTATATACTTTTGTTATTTCGTAGGTATTTCTTGTTTCGAAGCATATATTTTTTTATACTTTTTGTTTTCTTTTATTTTTGGAATACATTTGTGCTGAATTTTATTGTGGAAAAATACTAGACACAGAGAAATGTTTACTGTTGTAGGCTTGGTGTGTTTTGTGTCGTAGTAACACTACCTCGTCAATGCGCCCTGACTTTCAATCAAATCAGGAAAAACCCCAATGCGAACACTTCGGATTTTGTTATGACATTTGATACGAAATCGGGAAAATATTTTGCAGTGCGAATAAGCTATTAGACACAAAAATGATAGGTTTTAGTGGTTTTGTGTAAACTTACGGCCTTATTTAAAAAAAGTTATGAGAGGTTTGACAGACGATTTTTGTAGGATAAATCATCTCTCAAACCTCTCATAACTTTTTATGAATAAGGCCGTACATCTACGACCGTCTGTAGCGAACTTCTTAACTCGCACGTTTAACATTGTGCATGGAAGTTATTTTGTTAAACTCTGATCATAGAGAAATAGACAAGAGCCCCTTTCTTAAGGCCTACTAACGACGACGAGGTAGTAGGCCATTTCATCGAGTTCAAGTTGCTGTTGTATGTTACTCTTTCGTTGGACTTAAAGCGGGCAGAAATATAACGAAATGCGTATTTTCGTTCGAAAACATAATTCAGCAGTCGTTAGTATCAATCAAACACTGCTTAAACTTAGTTTGATGCATGGTTTGTTTCTAGTTGCTTATCGCTCTCTCACCTATCTAACCTGGCATTTACACGGGACAGTTTTGCTCCGACAGTAGCAATACATTCACACATTTTTACTACCACACTTACACTTCTCTCACTTGCCTCGCCCCTGCAAGCATTTCAATGATCGTTTTCATAGCCATCCCTAAATATTTACTTAAACGTCACTTTTCTAAGTTGATTTAAATGAATAAGTTGTGACAACTAATACATATTCTCAACTATCTTGTCTCAAACTGTCCCGTGTAAACGCACCGTAACTCACTCTGTTTTCTGTCAATGTCCTACTACATAGTCGATCAGCTGTCATGGATACCCCCTGCTCTAATCAATGATGGAATTATACAGGTGATAGCTGGAAAAAATTTTGAGTTAGTATTTTACAGTTCTGCTAAAGTCAACCGTTTTTCTACTTATTTATTTATTTTTTATTTGTAAAAAGAACTTTTTATTTTATTAACAAAACTTGTATGTAATAAAATTAGATTTATTTAGAATTTCTTGAAATTTAGTAAGTTCTATATACAAAATAAACAAACTTCGAAAGATGTGTGTACAAGTAAAATCACAACCTCGTATTTCAATTATGGTCTAATCAGGACTTTTAGGATAAATTTTTGTGGTTATTTAACTTAGTAATCAGATGATTTGCATTTCGCGTTTACACCGCAGTTTATCGCGACCAGGTTAGCGATAACCTTGTTATCTAATCTTTGGCGTTTACACCACCCAATTTGAGATTTAATTAACAGTTCAGGTGGCAACTCCGTGCATTAACTAGCTCCGCGCCGATACAATATTATCAAAGACGGCGGCACAATAAAAATTTTAAATTCGGGGTCATTCAATCTTAGGATGTATTTGAAATAATTGAACCATTACAATTGGATCAGTCGGTCAAATCGGTCTAGTCGATAAAATCGGCTCACATTTTAAACCAATAATAGCTAATTATGAGCTTCAAATAATTTTTGGTGGCGGCGAAGCGTCGAAAAAATTTCGATCGGCTTCCGTCTGTCAAACAGTTGATCTTTTGTTTATGTTTTTATTATGGTAGCATTTTTTAGTAATAGCAGAGTTGTATAAATTGTACACCAGTTTAAAATGAGGTTAACAATTAATCTTTAGTTTTACAGACTAAAGTTATATGTGTAATCTTCTGGGTTAGCGTGGTTTAACGGAGTTAACCTTCTAAATGCGCTAATCTTGTTCTGTGTAAATGCCGTATTAACCTTCGAAGTAATATTTATGTTTGATGTGGATTTAAAAACGAAGAGTGTTTTTCAGCGATTTGTCATATAATCTTACTGTTTATATGGCAACATTTGAAACTGCATCAAGCACGCGCCATTGTCACAAGAAAGTAAAGTGTCACCAGAAGAGTTGAGCATGGTATTTACACTAGGATAATGATTATAATTTTTCAAATTAAAGCCCCGTATTCTGTTTTTCCTAATTGTTGTTTCCATAAGTACGTGTATAAAAAATATGAAAATTTTTGGGAACCTGGAATTTCGCTCACTTTTCATTTGCTTGGTACTTTGCGAAAATTTCGAAACGAAAATCAATTACGGGGTGTTATGCCAAAGTTATTTCGTAAGAAAACAATTGTTTGGGATAAGAATTTTGACATTTCTATTATTATAACAAACAAGAGTAACACCACACGCGTTACGAAATAAATAACAGTGCGAAAATGAAATAAGTAAATCAGAGATAGGTGGTAACTCTCTGCAAGAAAAATTTACGTTTAGAAATAAAGAACAAAATTTCTCACGAAAATTTCGTAAGAACTGAATACCGGGCTTAACAATTAAATAGGCTTCGTGCTTGTTCTTCATTTTGTTTTCTATCAAAATCATAGGCGCCACTTGATATTTGAAATGTCCAAATTTGACTGTTTAAACAGCAATCCAGTAGTAGTAACATAAAAATATAACAGTTTAAATTATATTTAATCGTTGATCAAAGCTGATATTAAACTCCAAAATTGGGCGTTAGTTTTACTTTTGTCACGTTATGTTTTAAGCTTGTTTTTGCATGGCGTCATAAAAAATGTGAGGATGGACCTGCAATATAGAGTTGTCTTGGTGTTATTTTCATAAACCGAAATTTTCACCAACTTTTCATTTGCTTGTTACTCAGCTCTTTGCGAAAATGTTATAGGCAAAATCAATTGCAGGGTTGTTACTTGTTATTTCGTATGAAATCAATTGTTTGATAATTGTTTGAGACAGGAATTTTGACGTTTTGATTATTTTAACAACCAAAAGTAACACACCATATGCGTTAAAAATAAAATGAAGTGCGTAGAGGAATTATACGATAAATATGTGCAAGGTAAATCAGAAAAAGGTGTTAACTCTCCGCAACTAAATTTTCCATTAGATATAAATGATAAAATTTCTTACGAAAATTTCACAAAAACTGAATACGGGGCTTTAAGATCAATATTTCACGTAAAATCGTACAAAACTCCAAACAAAAAAATGCCTGCGACGCCACACGTGTAGTGGCTAAAACACACATAAAGCTATGATTTCGATGAAACTTTTATTTCATTATAATGCTTGGACCGTGCCATTATGTATAATGTAAAATACAATGTCATTTATATGGCCGCCTCTGTATAGGGTGCAACAGTCGATCTTTTCGGTGTAATTTTCGGGAGGTACCTCGGCCATAACTTGACGAATGTTGGTTTTCAAATGCTCCAACGTTAGGGGAATTGGCGAAGCGTTTTTCGCCAATTAAGGTTTCCACCGAATTTATAGGGCTCTGGAGAAAGATAGTTGAACTCTAGTATCCATAAAATTAATTTACATTTAGCTATGTTCCAAATAAAAACTCAATTAGGGTTTTCACAAGCTCTCGTATTGTCGTCCGTTGTATTGCATTGTCGTAAGCATAGATAAAGGAATTAACTAGATATCGCACATGCCGTGGGAAATTTATTGTTCAATGGGATATTTTCTAGGTGGAGCTGAATGCAATAATTACAACTTTTGATCCCAAACAAAATATACCTTGCAAGATGTATTTAGAAAAGGTGCTAACAAAAGGTGTGGTAGGCAACATCAACAGGGATTTTGTTTTGTTTAGTGGACCGATGCTGTACAGGTCAACATAAACGAATACCAACAATTATAGTAAATCAAACACGCACATAACCAAAATGCATTTGAATTAGAAAGTGGGGAACACAACGACATGAAAATTAGTTGTTCGAATAGCACTACCTGGAAAATGTTTCTATTTTTGTATTGAAAAAATGTCCCACACTGTTGAATAAACGTCAGTGAATGTTATGAGAAACGTCAATGAAAGTTACAAAACGACAACACAGCATCTAGTGGCAGTACTTGACAACGCCTATGGGATATCTACTTATTTCCTTTATCTATGGTCGTAAGTAAGTACAACAGTTGTGAACACACCATTATAGCATTTTTTGTTGCATGCTCTTGTTTTTAGTGTTTTGACAGATGAATGCTATTTTCTCAAAGAACAATGCATTTTAACGGTTTTTATCCTATGTTTAAACATGTGCTGTTGATAATCCAATAGTTTGGTTTGGTTTTCGTGGTTGCTAAATAACTATTTAGCATCAATTAGTATCTTGAGACACCGTTTTGCATACCACTTCACTCCGAACAGTAAAAAGTACCGTGTCTACATATATCCAGCCTGTTAATCGGAGATACCTCAAAAACTATTCTCTATAAAAACAAAATTCAAAGTTGTATAAGAAGTTATGCTCCCACTGTGCGGCTTCCGTGGGGACTATGACGTTCCAATATGTTTATCTAAGACCTCAGCTGTGTATGCCCGTGTGAAATTTTATATTGATAGGTCCAGCCGTTTTGAAATGGCTGAATTATTTCCATTTGTTTCGAGAAATTGCCCACTGTGCCACTGAGCTTTAAGAATGAGACAAACCAATGCGACTACCGTGCGGAAATGTTGTCGAACCAAATCGAAATGTACATACATACTTTATTATAGTAACACCAACAGTATGCGATTTTGGTGCGACACGATGTCCGCATGGCAGCCGCATTAGTTTCGAGCCATGGTAAAATTATCTATCGGGTAAACGTGTCAGCCCAGCTGAATTGTGGTTTTTTCATCTTTTCCGTGTGTAAGCTGTCAAGTTCGATTTTGTTTCTTTTTGTTTGTTAATAAAATTCAAAGAATTTCAATCAAAATTCATTTTAATAGCATAGACTTTGTATCAAGTAAGACAAGCTTATACAATTTTTCACATTTTGTGTTCATAGTAGTAGTGGTCCTCATGCAAACACGAAAGAACCTCGTAAACGCGTAAACCTCGCAAACTTACGCGGCAATCAAAACATCTCGGCTTTCACGTTTGCATGAATGCCGTTAGTGTTTTTCATAATTCAGCTAACTTTGACAGCTTAACAACGGAATTGCTAATGCGACTACCTAATAGATAATTCTACCATGTTTCGAGCGTGCGTTGTTGCAATGACGATGCCCATCGGATTGTGCGACAAAAAACCTCTGTTGTTTTGTCACAAGGTGCCACCTAGTTTTGTTTGTTAAAGTATCAAAATGTACAATATGTATGAAAAAAATTAGAGAAATTTAATTTCAAAATGACAAACAGCAATAAATTATAGAATTGTCAAAAAATCGAATTGATGCGTAGGGGTATATGCGGCGGCCGCTTGTCAGTCACAATTACAGAAGGAGCGACGAACGGTTTGGAGAGCGCTTAAAACTGTACAAAAATGTCGGAATGTGATCATCATGACACGTCGTTTTGTTGGGAAAGTACCAGGGCACACTAATCACGGTAGTAGCAGTAAATATGTGTGTAATCATGTGCAAAATCGCACTTGGCTTCTGTCAAACTCAGCTGATAAAAATTTAAACAAAATGTGCATTTTTGAATCAGTTGTGATATAATTGGAAAGAAATATTTGCCAAATTAATGAAGATTGAAATTAATAATTGAAATTGTTTGATGCTGCAGTTGAATTGGTTTTTCCCGGTGTGAAACTCTAACTCGTATTCGCGTCTGTTCATGGTACAATTATATCTACATGGTAATAGCAGCGCGCGTTGTTGTTGTTGTAGGCAGCAACAACAGGCATTTTGTTTTTGTTCTATTCGCTTCAGCTGTCAAACTCTACACAAAAACATACCAACAACACAAGAATGAAAAAGAGTACAAAAACAAAATACATGTAAGTGTGACAGCCAAAGCGAAGAACCTCACGAAAAAAATAAAAACATCTGTTCTTACGACTTTACCATGTACATATTATTGTACCATGCGTCTGTTGTTTAATTCCGCGTCTGTAAACAACTTATAACCAACAAATTTGACATTTCCCAAGTGCGTCAAATGAAAAAAATCAAATCAGCTGTTCTAACGATACAACCTTGTCTTTCAACCATGGAAAGTACTCTAGAAATGGAAACTGCAGTTGCCTGTGGGGCCCCAAAAGTGTCCTCTCACAAAACAAAGTTAGCCAGTTCTGTAATGAGCACTACAGTCCTCATCATATGCTTTTGTTAATTTTTATTAAATTAATGAACTGAGTGTAAAATTAAAACAATAAAATTTGATGGGTGTATTTTATATGTTCTTATCCGGTCTCGAACAACCTCGGTACGTCAGGGACCTTACATAACGAAGATAACATGTTTCGCCAAACAGTTCGATCTTTCGTCTTATCTCCCCAGTTGGTAATATTAAGTGTACTCAGGGATTCGTCAACCAGATCCCTCCAGCAGAGTCTTGATCTTCCCATTTTTCGTCTTCCTTCGAGTTCGGTTTCGAAAACCCTTCGTGCTAGTTCGTCGTAATCCATTCTACTGGCATGGCCTAGACAGCGCAATCGCGTTATTTTGATCCACTTAACTATGTACGTCAATGTCGGGATATAGCTCATACAGCTCATATTTTTCGGAGTATTTTTCTCTCGAAGACTCTTAGAGATGTTTCGTCTGCTTGTGATAAGACCCAGGATTCTGCGCCATAAAGCAAGACAGGTTGTATGAGAGTCTAGTATAGCTGAATTTTTGTTACTCCAGAGAGAGGAATAACATCTATTCGCATAGAGAGAGATCGCCCAATAGGTTTGTTGCCTTGCCTGAGGCCTCGCTTATTTTCAAAAGGTTCGGTAAGATCCTTACCAACATTCACAACGGATTTGGTGTTCGTCACGGTCATCCTGCAAAAGCGTATGAGTTTTGCAGGAATACCATGCTCAGACATTGCTTCATAGAGTTTCTCCTGTACCGGGCTATCGAAGGCCACCTTTTAAACGATTTGTTGTCTATCGTAACGTGAAAATCAGATCAGTTGTAAATTTTCCAGGTCTAAAGCCACACTGGTATGGTCCAATCAGACCAGCAATAATTGGATTTAATCTTTGTGGCCGTCGGTGGTGCAATGGTAAGTGTGCGCGGCTCTTGTACATGAGATCCTGGGTTCGAACCCTGCTCTGACCACCTTCAAAAAAAAGTTCTTTCGGTGGCGGTCACCTCGCATAGTGATGGCGACACTATCGAGTATATAGCCATGAAAAAGCTTCTCAAAATACCGTTCGGAATCGGTGTAAAACTGTAGGTCCCAATCAGTGAGTGAACACTGGAAAGCGCACAGCTCAGTGATTGTGAGAAGTTCTCCCCGGTCCCTTCATGGGATGTAATGGGAAACCATTTATTTTATTTTATTTATAATCTTTCGCACATTATACTTTGATAGAACCTTATATGTGGATAAAAGGCTTATTCCACGGTAGTTGGCACAGAGATTTGGGTCACCTTTTTTAAATATGGGGCATAGAACACTGAGACTTAATCGCCGGGCATGTATTCATCTAACCAAATTTTGCTAATGAGCTGATGCATGCACCTTATCAGCTCATCGCCGCCAGCCTTAACCTCTGACCTCGTCTTGGTTAGGAGGGGGCAATCGACGTCATCGTCCATATTATGATCGATTGTCCCATCGTCATTGGATATCTCAGGTACCAGTAGCGCGGAGAACTGATCTCTCAATATTACCAACATCCTCTGCACATCTGCTAGAAATTCACTCAAAGACATTTCTCTCACGCATCATATCTTGATTATTTCATTCTTTTTGCATAGTTTATTTAATTTTACTTCAACATGGTTGGAATTTGTATAGTTATATACAATAACCATAGAGTAATCTCATCATAGAGTAATATCATACTAGAGAGAATATTTGGCTCATCTAACGTTTCCTTTCACACTCTTCTTGATGCGCTGGGTGTGATAGAGAGATGTTTGACGAAAAGTGACATACACCAGGTGGAATTACAATAACTTATCGCTTTAATTTTTAATGTCATTTTGGTGAAAAACTGTGAAATTTAAATGTGTTTTAAACTTTTTTATTGACTGTTATTGTTAGCATACATTTGTGTTGTAGTTAACACAATAATTTTAACACACAAAACGAAATGACGTTGTTATTTTGCTCGTTGTTTTGGACCATTGCCTCTATCTGGTATTAGTAAAGCAATTCTTTTCAACATCGAACGTAAATATCACACCAGGCCAAATGTCATAAATTTGGTGAGTGAACTATTAGGTCCACTATAAGTATTAGTCCATGGTAAAATTATCTATCGGGTAAACGCGTCAGCCCAGCTGATTTGTGGTTTTTTCATTTTTTCCGTCGGTAAGCTGTCAAATTCGATTTTGTTTCTCTTTGTTTGTTAATAAAATTCAAAGAATTTCAACCCAAATGTAATTTAATAGCATAAACTTTGTATCAAGTAAGACAATCTTATAAAATTTTTCACATTTTGTATACATAGTGGTTTTCATTATTCAGCTAATTGTGACAGCTTAACCACGGAATTGCGATGCGACTACCTAATAGATAATTCTACCATGTATTATTCTATGACAATAACACTATCAAAAAGCTGGTCGTGCATTGGAATATTCAATGAGGAGAGTAAGAGAGAGAACAGCGAATGGCTAGGGCATAGACTAATACTTATAGTAGACTTAATAGTTCTGTCACCAAATTTATGACATTTGGCCTGGTGTGATATTTACATTCGAAGTTGGAAAGAATTGCTTTACTAATACCAGATAGAGGCAATGGTTTAAAACGTCCAACATAATAACAACAACGGTATTTCGTTTTGTATGTTAAAGTTATTTTGTTAAATACAACACAATGCTAACAATGACAGTCAAAAAAAGTTTAAAACACATTTAAATTTCAGTTTTTCACCAAAACGACATGCAAAATTAAAGCAAGAAGTAATTGTAATTCCACCCGGTGTATGCCACTTGTCGTCAAACATCTCTCTATCACACCGACCACATCAAGAAGAGTGTTAAAGGAAACGTCAGATGAGCCAAATATTTATTTTTCCTTATTTTACCATGTGTCTACTTGTACATCGCTTTTGTTTTACTTCAATATGGCTGAAATTTGTATAGTTATATACAATAACACTATCAAACAGAATGGTTTTTGATTTGGATACTTATGCAAAGGCAACAAGCTCGCATGTTTGCTTTTAATTTAAAACCGCGTCGCTTTATTTCTTTGAATAAAAACAATGCAAACAACAATAAGTAAACAACTTTTGACTACTTATGTTAACCGTAAAAATGTAAACAAAGCTGTGATATGCACTCACCTTTATTAATACATCTTGAATACAACAGTGTACGAAAAAAGTGCAGAAAGCAGAAGATAAAATAAAAAGCAGCAGATAAAATCAAATATGTTTTGTTTGCAGAAAGATAACAACAGCAGACTGACAAAGAACTAGCAGAAAACATTTCCGTGTGCCGGATAAACATTTTTGTTTTCTTCTCTAACTAATAACAATAAAACAGTGTGTGAAGGCAAACAATAAAGACGTTATAAATAAATAAATTAACTTTATTAAATGAAGAAATTGTGTGCGTGTGTGTGGCTTGATTTATTAATGACTTGTGTTACATCATTAAATGGAAAAGAGATTCTTTGAATCCCCTAGCCAAAATTGAAATGTAGTGCCACCGACAATAGTGATGATACAGAAGAATTTGGATTACCAATGCAAAATAAGGCAGACAAATGTAAGAAATAATTGTGTACTATAATGGTTACGAAGTTAAATATTTCTAAAAAATTCTTAGTTGGAAAAAGTGTATGAGAATTTCCTCTAGTCCCGCCGCACAAGCAATCGATACAAAAGTTTCCTATCCTTTTAACATATATATACATGTATATGAGATACGAGTAATAGAATATTCTTTGTCTACAGTTGTTTTGGGGTTGCTCTCCTTTATGTGGTGTCTTTTGCATGCACACACACAAACGCACGTGTTTCGTGTGTGTTTACTTTTCTTTAATACCTAACTAGAATCTATATTTATAGTCTGATACCGTAATATGATGCAAAAGTAAATGAATAAAATAAAAGAATGTAAAAACAAAAGGCCAGTAACACCCTCACCAAAAATCAAAACAATTTTTTTCATATTTCCTTCTATTTTCACTGTCCGCTCCAATGTTGTTTTGTTTGTTGCTGAATCAAACAATAGTGGATTTCAGGTTGTCATTGGGTAATATATCCAGCCCTGGGGAGTGTTTTTCCGAATGTAGAATAAGGAAGGTGTTTATAGCAGTGATAGGATCCCAAAATATTTTATTTGTACCAATATCTCCAAGAACATGTACCAAAATTAAGCCTACTATAGGTCTGTGGCATACTTTTCCAGTAATAAATATCCAGTAACTATTTTTGAGAGAGTAATGTGGCGTTTACACAGTTGGAGATTAGAGCACTGAGAGGATTATAGATGGCATATTCCCTAAGAAAAATACACTGTTAATCCTGATAATGCAATTACCTTAAACACAGTATAAGACAGAATTTACACTCCCAGTAGAAAATTTCACAAAAAGTACACATGCTAAAGGCCTCGGCACATTGAAGTGGCGGCCAGGCTTATTCTTGGTGCTTGCGCTTGGGCTTATGCCAAAATGAAGTTTGTTGCGTGTACTTATATGAAGCAATGCACTACGAAGTATTTTGCTCCCGTTGAGCCTCAAGCCTAGGCATTGATGAATTTTAATTATAAACCAGGATTTTCTCTGTTAGATTCTGCGATAGTGCAGCAAATGCTTGCGTGTAATTTTTAAGACAAATAAGGAAGGGAAGTTATGCAACTGATAAATACAAATATCAAAACTTAAGTCTATTATACGGCTTACTCTCAAAAAATGTTGCGTCGGATATTACATGTTGTTTTAAGCAAAAAAAGTAAAATAACAAAATAGGGATAACTGCATATTTTCGGAGTATTATTTTGACTTGTTTTATACAAAAAAGTGCTGATCGAATTCGTCTAGGACTGTTGGAGTAATAATATATTTTAAAAAACATTGGAATATCAATAAAATTAAAGACAATATTAAAGACTCAACATACTGGATTAGTGCATATATGGCAAAATATGAAAAAACATCAATTATAATAGTAATAATATATAGATCACCAAGTGGATCGAAATCAGAATTCTGTGATATATTCCAAAATTTTGTAGATGAAATATGTGATAAAAACACTGACATTCTAATAGCCGGAGACTTCAATATTGACTGGAATCGGGATTTTTATACGAGTAAATTGAAAAGTATTCTTAATGATAACGGCCTTAAACATTTAATAAACGAATACACTAGAATAACGCAAAGATCAAACACATTAATAGACTATATAATAACTAATAACGAATTAATTACGGCAGAAATTAATGTGAATAATAAAATAGCAGATCATGAATCTATTGACATTTTTATCGAGTGCGACAATACTGAGCATGAAAATCAAGAATGAAATAACATTATTTAAATACAATAAAGCTAGATTCAGAAACGAAATAAGATCATTATTACAATATAATGAACAAAGCGACTTTAACAATAATGTCTATAATTTCGATAATGTGTTTGAAAATACTATACAAAGATTCTGTTTTAAAACAAAAATAAATAAAAATGGAAATAATAAATGGTTTAATAACGATCTAAAAATGTTGAAAAGGGAAAAGGTCTTTAAATATCAATGCGCAATGTTTGAAAACACCGACGAAGCGTGGACTAACTACAAAATAACTAGAAATACATATAAAGTTAAAATCGAAAATGAGAAAAATAAATATATAAATGATAAAATAAACAATGCACAGGACCAGAAAGAAATGTGGAGAATAATAAAAGAACTAGTTTTAAGAAAACCCAGAAAGGTAATAACAAGTGTGATATTTAATCAAATAGAATATACGGACAATTTTCAAATAGCCGAAAACTTTAATAATTACTTCGTCAATAGTATTAAAGAAATTAGAAACTCCATCGAGTATGTGCAATATGAAAACAAAATACCTGTGATAAATTTAAAGTTTAAATTCCGTGCAATATCTATAGAAGAACTTAAAACTATATGCAAGACTATTAAAAAAAACCCTGACTACAATAGAGTAACAATCAATATGATTTTGGATAACTGGGACATTGCTGGCAACATTATGCTGCAAATTATAAATAAATCACTAGAAACTGGAATTTTCCCA
Organism: Phaonia tiefii; assembly: GCA_963931995.1. Classification (NCBI taxonomy): domain Eukaryota; kingdom Metazoa; phylum Arthropoda; class Insecta; order Diptera; family Muscidae; genus Phaonia; species Phaonia tiefii. The sequence goes on from OZ008367.1 coordinate 200,240,202, forward strand.
AATAGTTGGAAAGAATCTATGGTTACACCCATAGAAAAAGTTAAAAATACAGAAAGATGTGAAGAATACCGCCCAATAAATATGTTAAAAGCTTTTGAAAAAATCATTGAAAAGACAGTTAAAAATCAATTAGAAAGTTATATGGAACAACACAAGCTACTTTCAAAATATCAGTCGGGTTTCCGAAAAAAGTTTTCATGTGAAACAGCAGTCAACTATGTTATAAATAGATGGAAATTCACGAAGAAGAATAAAAAAATAATGGCGATTTTTTTAGATTTTAAAAGAGCGTTTGAAACGATCGATAGAGATATTCTACTACAAAAACTTTATAAATACGGAATTCATGATGCTGAATTGAAATGGTTTGAGTCATATTTAACTAATCGCAGGCAATTTACAAATGTTAATGGCACGCTATCAAATGCTACGATAAATGAGTTTGGAGTACCACAAGGCTCAATTTTAGGAGCGCTCCTATTTATTATATATATCAATGACATGGAAAAAGTTTTGGAGAAATGTGAAATTGTTCTATATGCTGACGATACGCTGATTTTCACTGAAGCGGACACGGAGGAGTTATGTCACGCTAACTTATCAAATGATATGGATAATATAAATAAATGGTTAAAAATGAATAAACTAAAGTTAAACGAAAATAAAACTAAAATAATGGAAATAAATATGAACACTAACATAACATTTAAAATTAACGATGTAATAATAGAAAAAGTTAATAATATAAAATATCTGGGTTTTCTAATAGACAAAGACTTAAAATTAAAAGAACATATTGAATATATACAGTGGTGGAAAAAATAATAGGGACACCGATGTTTTTCTAATATTTTTTTTATTTTTTCTATAATATTTAAATATTTAAATTAATTAAATTAAAAGCGTTAAGTACTTCATATACGCTAACAAAAAATATCAAACTCCAATATGATTTTCAAATAAATAATTAAAAAATTGAATTTTTTGTAATATGGCCTTGGAAAAAATAATAGGGACAAGAATCAAAACGTTGCTATTTCTATAGAATACTATTTTAGTTTTAGCTCAATCTCTGAGAGGAGAGAAAAATAACGGTTAATAATCGTTTGCTTGCTTTGTTGCAACATGTGCTTTATAAATTGACAAATTAGTGTTTAAAAATGGGTCGCGGGGTTCATACAACCGAAGAGGAGAAAAAAGTGATTAAAAAATTAAACAATGCGGGAAAATCTATTAGAGAAATAGCAAGTATCATGAACTTTTCGAGGAACAAAGTTTTTAATGCTATCCATTCAAAACGCACTATGGAAACGAGAGGAAGAAAGCGGAAAACATCATCCCGTTTCGATCAACATTTAGTGCGCCTATCAAGAAACTACCCTTTTATGTCTTCCAAGGAACTACAACTGAGTTTAAATGCACCAGTTACCAGTCGGACAGTAAGAAACAGGCTTATGGACGCAGGATTAATGGGAAGAAGCCCAAGGAAAGTACCGTTGTTGAGCAAAAAAAATATACAAAAGAGATTAATTTTCGCCAAGCAACACCAACACCGTTCAAACTGGAAAAATGTACTTTGGTCAGACGAAACAAAAATTAATTTGTTTGGTTCTGACGGGAAGACTTACGTCCGTCGACCGAAGAACAAAGAATATGATCCCAAGTACACCAAAAAGACTGTGAAACATGGTGGCGGGTCAATGATGGTATGGGGCTGTTTTTCTGCATCCGGAGTGGGTCCTATTTTTTGGATTAAGAACAAGATGTGTGCTGTCGATTATGTTGGCATTCTAAATAATGAAATGCTTCCGTTTGCCGCGAAAGAAATGCCACTTAGTTGGCAGTTCATGCATGATAACGACCCAAAGCACTCTTCCAGACTGGTTAAAACCTGGCTCCAAGAGAAAAGCGTAACAATTTTGGAATGGCCCTCACAATCTCCGGACCTTAACCCCATTGAACACCTCTGGGGCGTCTTAAAAAGCAATATTGGACTCCAGAAATCCACAAGGAATTGTGGGAAAAAGTTAAGAACGCTTGGTACTCCATACCGATGGAAACGTGCCTACATCTTGTAGAATCTATGCCTCGCAGATGCCAAGCAGTGATTAATGCAAAAGGATCTACCACTAAATATTAATATTTTACTTTAATAATTTAAAACTAAAATAGTATTCTATAGAAATAGCAACGTTTTAATTCTTGTCCCTATTATTTTTTCCAAGACCATATAACAAAAAATTAAATTTTTTAATTATTTATTTGAAAATCATATTGGAGTTTGATATTTTTTGTTAGCGTATATGAAGTACTTAACGCTTTTAATTTAATTAATTTAAATATTTAAATATTATAGAAAAAATAAAAAAAATATTAGAAAAACATCGGTGTCCCTATTATTTTTTCCAACACTGTATGTAAAAAAATTGGAAAAAAAATCGGTTTTTTTTAAACGTATTAGAAACAAAATATCAATTATAACAGCAATAAACATTTACAATACTACGATTAAACCACATTTTGAATTTGGATCTACTGTGTTATACACATGCTGCTCAGAACAACAAATATCAAGAATGCAAAAATTACAAAATAAAGCTATGCGCGCAATACTTAAATGCAATCGATTTACCTCAATAAAATATATGTTAGATACACTCAAATGGCTTGATATACAACAAAGATTAGAGCTAAACACAATTCATTTTATTCAAAAAATGAAAATGGGGGAGGCGCCTGATTATTTAGTAGAACAACTAAGATACGTCGGGGATGTTCAACCATACAACTTAAGAAACGCTACGGATTTCAGACTAAAACGACCAGATAACAATACAATGCAAAGATCACTTTTCTACAAAGGATTGAATCTATACAACATGATGCCAAATTTTATTAAGAATGAAACGAATCCAAATTTATTCAGAAGAGAAATTGTAATTTTTATAAAAAATATTTAAATTTTTTAATCAGAGTTATTGATATAATTTGTAAAAAGAAAAACAAAACATATAATGTAATGTAAAGTATTAAAAATACTACTAATAAATATTCAATTCAATTCATGTCAATAGCATTACACAGTACCTTAACCCCATTACTCTCTCACACACCCGAAATTTCGGGGATCATAGCTCGGAAACAATGCATTTTCTCGGATTTTGTCACTTTACCTTTTTTTACTTAAAATAACGTATTCGGCATAGATGAAAAAAGCGCTAATCAGCTGGACTGATGAGTTTACCTGAAAGATAATTCAACCATGGGCGATATCTGTTTTTGATATATAGTAACAACTTTTATGTGTAAACAGCTGATTTGCAATGTAAACATTTGAAACCCGAAAACTGTGGTCGGTGTGATGGAGAGATGTTTGACGAAAAGTGACTTACACCAGGTGGAATTACAAGAACCTTGGCGGCAACTGCATACAGTTTGTGAGGTGATCAGCAATCGTTCAGTATCATGCAATTTAGTTGTAATGGTCTAAAGAACAAAATTGCTGAGATCACCAACTATATGCATACCCACAAGATCCTTATAGCCGGCGTTCAGGAGACTAATCTCACCAGTGAGTGTAGACGTTCATCTCATGAGAACTATGTCATATCATTCGGAGAGAAAGCGCGGTGTCGGGCTCGCATTTGTTATCGATCGAAGCATGAGCTTCAGACTCACAGACCCACCCTCCGAAATCCAGTCCGATCAGTTCCTTGAAGCGATGAGTATAGCGATAGAGACTGGAGATATCGTTATGGCAATGTCTTTCGTGACATACGTAACATTCGCAGAGTTTTTACAACATTCAAATTATTCTATCTCGTGAACTGTTGAACATAGAGCTATAATGTTTTTTTGGAAAAATTATTTAGCTTAAGCTTAATTAAAATCAGTGATTTAATTGAAAAAAAATTACTGAATTTTGGCTGTAAAAATGGTGTAATTTGTCGTGACTGACGTAACGCATTTGTTCACCAATAATTCAGGTCACTTTTCCAAATGGCATTTCTCTAAAAGTTTCAATGTGAAGTTTATTTTTTTTTGTCCGGATATCTTCTTCTTTGTCTATAGTTTAGAATACAATCAGTATAAATGCGTCAAAAAATTATGCTCAAAAGATGTTGAGGTTTGAGCGAAATAAGTTCCGTGACTGACGTAACGTGACTGACGTAACATTTTTGGTATTGAACAATTCTAATACGTTAAGATACATTCTGAAGCCGGTGTACATGTAATTGTATATCATTGTGTTTGATTTTTTGTTAGTTGGTATGAGTTCCGTATTTTAGGGTATGTTTGGGCGTATAGGGTATGTCATCACCATCCATCATCTTCGTACGCTATTGTAAATTGTACGAAAATGAGGAATTATAAAAAGACATTGCCATATATATTCCGCCCGTTAATAGCATCGACGCGGACTATCATCCCACTATCGAACACCTACTCCAGGGTGATAGTACAATTACACTTGACGACTTCAATGTTCATCATGAGATGTAATTCTCCCAGCTGTGGTTCTGGACCAGCGTGATAAAAATGAGGACTTCGCTACAAGATCAACGGCTAATTGCTCAAGCTCTCCTGACATCCCCATCGTCAGTGCATCGCTACTAGCCACTACCACCTGGAAGACCCATATAGCCTTGAACTCTTATCATATTCCCATCCTGATCACAGTAGAGAAACCTAACGACTTTGTGGAATCGGATAAACGGACGTTAGTCAACCGCAACAAAGCCAACTGGCTTGGCTGTACGAACGTTATTGACGAATCCCTTCATCATTTGCAGCTACCCTCTTGCGCCAGTCAGGATGAGATGATCCTCAGGGATACCATTCTCAAAGCGTTTTATCCCAGCTGGTAGAATTCTCAACTGTAGACCCAATTACCCAACTGATGCTGGGCGTCTATCGCCCCTGACGGATGAGATTAACGTACTCACCAATCAGCACCGTCGTGACAGATGGCTAGGACATATTGGTTCGAAAAGGCTATGGTCTACTATCAGAGGTCTATCTGGTAATGGAGACGATAAGGGTCACATTGCTATCGCATTTAATAATACGCATTACATGGATGCCAAGAAATTCTGCCAGAAATTTATTGCACACCCAACCCAGCAGAATAGGACTAAGAGAGCAGTAGTTCGGAGAACTAATAATCTCAAACGAGAACTAGTACCCTGCTCCTTCACACCCATGGAAGTCGAAGCAATGATGTCCAAATTTAACCCTCTATAGTTCTCGGTCCTGATGGCACCTCGATGATTCGGATTCGGTTTCTCGCACATAGCACTTCGATGGCTTTAAATGAGATAACTACCCACATCACCAATGGCCTTAATCAGTGCAGACCTGCTGAACGCACAGTGGTCTCAGCTTTATTGCTATCTAAAGCTTTCGACACTGTTGATCACTCGATCCTGATCCAAGACATCTGGAACTCGTCCCTCCCGAACACTACCAAGCGCTGGCTGGGTAACTACCTCAATGGGAGACAAGCACAGTCCGTAACCCCAAAATTCTCGAAGTTATTTTCGATAATCTCCTTACTTTCTCATAGCATACGGACCCCATTAGAAGAAAAGTCCTCACCCGCAACAAGGTCCTAAAGGCATTTGCAGGGACAACTTGAGCAAGGGGAAGGAGACAATTGTAGTGACTTATAAAGCTATAAGTCGTTCGGTCTTCAACTATGCCGAGCCGGTGTGGTCCTCTTTCCTAAGCGATGCTCAATGGAAAGGTTTGCAGAGGATCGAAAATAGTACGCTACGAATCGCAACCGGTTGCACACAACTGACAAACGTGGATTATTTATATGAGGAGACCAAGATACTGTCAGTGCAACAACATAATGTGTTGTTGACGAGACAGTTTCTTCTGGTTTGTCGTCTGCCCAGTCACCCCAACCATCATATTTGGATGCAGGATACACCTCCTCGTCACACCCGGAAGCATATCAAGCGCTACTGCGCGGACATCCAATACGTCATTCCAACTGACGTCAACAGACTGTCGATAGTAGTAGAAATGTTGCATAAAATGGCGGTGTCAGAGGCAATAAATGGCTACTCCTGCAACCCGCGATTTCGAATAATGAGAGGCTTCTGCCCTGGCACACCAGAACTATTCTGGCCCAGCTTAGATCTGGTTTGAATTCTATTCTGAACTCATACAGATCAAGAATAATCCCAGGCACTTTAGATCAGTACCCACTCTGCCTACAAAGCCCTCATGACACTATACACATCTTTAACTGTCCTGTTAGGCCTACTGACTTGTGCCCAGTGGACCTATGGGACAGACCCTTGGAGGTGACACAATTTCCCAGCACATATATTTCTTATCCGTCTCAGCTGATGTTTCTCTTTGCGCTTCTTCAATGAGGAAACTATAGACGAATATAGTATAGACCATAGAGTAATGACGTATAGAGCTGCCATTGTTCTCATGTGACATATCCTTTCATACTATTCGTGGTGCGTTTGGGGAGATAAAGAGTTATTTGACGGAAATTGACTTACACCAGGTGGAATTACAAAAATTGTTGACCTACAATTTTCATGTCGTTTTGTGAAAAACTGAAATTTAAACGTATTTTTGTCTTCTTTGTTATATTTTATTATTATTATATACATATTTGTGGTGTATTTATTGGTTGATTTGAGCCATTGCCTCTATGTTATTAAAGCAATACTTCCCAACGTCCAACCGCCCATCTGAAACACAACAAATGTCATCAATTAACTGAGATAGTTGGCTACTCTATACGTCATTACTCTATTTTTTGGAATTTATTGTAAAGTGTATAAGTAAAACAAAGGAAACGGTTGCACTTATCGTTATCTGAAATTATCCTTGTTTTATTAACGGGGAATAAAACAGCGCTGAAGATGAATAGTTAGGAAATTCTTCACAATATATCTCCATTGCATCCCATGGAGGGATAGGGGAGGGCTTCTCGAAATTAGTGAGCTGCTTTCTAGTTTTACACCAACCAATTGGGACCTACAGTTTTACACCGGTTCCGAACGATAAACAATAGTGTCGCCGTCACTCAGCGAGGTGAGCAAATGAAATTCGAAAGAAATGTCAATTGATCACAGCAATTTCAATTTATTTTGATTTCAATTCATTTGATTTGAAATGGGCGATAACTGTTTCCATTAAATCAGAATATGATTTAGAATTCCTACAGAATACAGTACCTAGAGTTAAAGCTAACAAAAGTTTAGCTGACAGTTTGTATTAAATTTTAAAATTTTAACTCATGGTTTCTAACATACGAACTCAAGCCGCCTAGGGAAATGTGTTCTATTCGATAATGAAGATTTGTCGTGTTTCTGTGCGAGATGTTTTGCCGACATTTTTCAAACCCCCCCCATCAATGTTGATCACAAACGATTTACTTTACGTATTGTTTGTTTTATTTTTTCTTCTTTTCTATTTTCCTTTAATCCTACCAAATGTTTGTAATATGTGATGCACGGTATTTTGTTGTTTTCCCCTTTCATTGAATATCGGCGGCAAAATAACCCCCAACCCCTTTAATAATCCGTAATATCTATCTAATCTTTAACCGAAAATTTTGCTGTTTCTTCGGATTGATTGTAAGCAAATGAACGCCGCCGCGTGTGTATCGCCAAATGTTTTATTTTGGTGATTCTTACTAATTATTATGGTATTTTCGTTTTCTGTTGTATTTTTCTTTCGATTTTTCCACTTCAAGCTACAATTCTTTACTTGCCATGATGATTCAGATGAAGAAATCGGTGCAAATGAATTCTCACATGAACACACGCATATTTATTTTATATTGAAGATTGTGCGAATACGACGCAACCATACTTGCATTTTGATGTGCAAATAAAAAAAAATAAATAAATTCCTGAGAATATTTGTTGTTGATTTCTGGCCTCATAAACAAAATATTCCAAGTGACTCACAGGAAATTCTTCATCTGTTCTCATCGTATTTTTAATTGATTTAAATCAAACTGGTGGCTTGCTGCTATGGGGGTCAGCAGGTGGAAGATAGCTGGAAGACTTGCAGCGAAGAATAAGTAGTCCAAGAGCGGCATAGTCAGAAGGCGTGCTAAAAAAAGAAAAAAAAATACGGAAAAGATCCTGTGGCTTGGCGATATGACGCTGTATAAAGTATAGTCTCGCAAGGTTTCCCAGTCATTTAAATACTAGAAACGGATGACCAACAGTGAACGGCTATATGACCAGCGTCTGTTTCCCATGTTAAAGGAGACTGATTCAATCAATCCTCTTTTTCCTAGATTTCGTGAGCGCACCTCCGAAATATTATACAAGTTTATATTGTTACGAATTTTTCTTAATCTTCCTTTTTAGCGCTGTTTTATTCCCGTTGATAAAACAAGGTTCGTTTTTAAATTACGATAAGTACAACAGTGTTAGTTCCTTTTATTTTACTTATACAGTTTTAAAGTCAACACTATACAAAAAGTCTATAAATTACTATCAATTCGCATTGCTTATTTGTCAGCGTTTAATAACAGACTGACTCATAATGCCAAAAAACTCCGAAATTTTTACCAAGTCTCCATACTCAAATGTTGTAATCTTTTTAGCAAATTCAAGATCCTTCTAGCAATACTGCCACTATTTTATCCTTCTCTGGATGTGCGTAGAACACCCTAGATTAGTGGCGAGATATGAATTCATGGTGAATTAATGATACTGGTTTGGCGAACTGGTATGTTGTTTCAGTGTCTAGTTCGAGAGTTTTACTCGTCGTATTTTCCTCCATAAATGTTGCCACCTATTTTAAATTTGAAACTGTACACACTAGACGATTCTGCTTGTTCAACAAGAAAAATACACTCGTCGACATGGCCAGGACGAAGTCTGGATTTCCCGATGATTCACCGATTTCTAAACTACGCATATATCCGAAAACACGGACCGAAGGCGTTTAGGGAATTGTAGAAGGGAATTCTTACTATGCCGGTTATTGCAAAGTGGCATATAGATAGATGTTTTGTAACTTCTACGAGTGCCATGACTTCTGCCTGACAGACACTACAATGGTCTGGTAGCCTTTGTGCAAGGTTTTTAGAATATACACCGGCGTTTAGAATATACATCTAACCTTACCTTGGCATCTAGCTTGGAGCTATCAGTGTAGAAGCCTTAATATCTTCTATAATGAGGTATGCGTGCCTTCCAGTCCTGTCTGTCCAGGATATGAGTGGTAAAGTTTATCTCAAAGGTTGAAGTGAGTGTCATGTAGTCGACTTTCATACCTGATCACCAATCAACAATGCCGTAAATCACTATTTTCGTGGATATGTCCCACTGCACTTTTACACCAATGCCAATGTGGCTCTACTGATCCTATCCCTAGTGTTTAACTTGACATTAAGCCTTCTGTCGAGAGTCACAACTAGATACCTTCCAATATTCTTTAGGCTAATTTCTCCTCCACATATGAGACACATATGCATATATGCATGCTTCCATGAGCTTGGTATCCCTGTTAAGCTGGCACGCATTTGTAGAATGGCACTGAACCACCCGAAATCCTCAGCAAAGATTGGTAAAGATCTAACCGAACCGTTTAGTACGAGGCGTAGCCTCAGGCAGGGCGACACACTATGATACGATCTCTTCAACATATTAATAGAGTTCATCGTGGGAAAAGCTGCAGTTAACACGAATAAAACTATGAGCAGCAAAAGTCACATGCTGCTCGGGTATGCTAATGATTTAGACATCATTGGGCGAAATATACGAGAAGTTACTGCAGTATTTCCGAGCATTGAGAAAGAATCAGCAAAAGTGGGTTTGGCCGTAAACGAGGCCAAGACAAAATTAATGGCTTCAACAAGCAGAACATCCATCCGATTGGTTGAAGTTGAAAGTTTATAGCCGTTATTATTTCGAGGTAGTGAACGAATTCATATACCTCAGATCTGCCGTGAACAAAAGCAAAAACGTCAGCCTAGAAATCAAACGGAGGATTGTGCTTGTAAACAAGTGTTATTTCAGGCGAAGCAAGCACTTCAGAGATAGTTTCTCTCTCTAGAAACGAAGATCCGAATTCAGACTCTCATACAATCTGTCTAGCTTTATGGCGCAGAATTATGGGTCATATCGCATGCTGGTGAAACATGGGAGTTTTCGAGAGAAAACTAGGACGGCCAAGACTTCTCTGGCAAGACCAGGTGAAATATTGCTTGCGAGAGTTTGGTGTGAAACTTTTTTGGTTCTCTTCTACTAGGGTTGCCAAATTGCGTGGATTTTTTTTCTTCTCTACCTGTACATCCTTTTTGGGATTCTCAAAGACGATCAAGAAGTAGACAACCAGAAGATGTGCGTAATTTGGCAACCCTGGTAAAAGAGAACCAAAAAGTGCCAGATATTCACTGAAACGCATTTCTCTCTCGTGTCATATCTTGATTATTTCATACTTTTTGCATAGTTTATGTAATTTTATTTCAACACGGTTGGAATTTGTATAGTTATATACAATAACACTATCAAAAAGCCGCTTGTGTATTCAAATATTCACTCGTTTTGTTTGTTGGCATTTGAGTGAAGAGAAATTTTGACTGTCTATTTGTACATCTTTTTTGGATTCTATGGCACATCCATGGTAGAAATATAATGGTAGATGCAGTACGACAACAAGCCAAAAACAACAGGCATTTTGTTTTCGCTCAGTGCCTGTGTTGTGTCAAGTCAGCTGATAGAAAATGTAAACAAATTTGCAAAAAGTGCCATTTAGAAAATGATTGAGTGTTATTTGATATATTGAAAGTGGTTAAGTGTGAAAATTAAAACGTTTCTATGTAATTTTTGCAGAGAAATATTTCAAAAATAGCAGTTGCTGGCGAACGGGGGTTGCAGACAAACAAATGTAAACAAATTTTGACATAAGAGAAAAACTTGCTCACACTCAGTCCAGAAAAAAGTTCAAATCAGCTGGGCTAGTGCTTCTACCATTTCTTTGTACCATGGGCACAGCTGATCGAAAAGGTACTAGGCCGATGATAGAGAACGAGAGAACAAAGAAGACAGGAACTAATTTTAAATAGTGTTTTTTGACAAAGACGATCTAGAATTAGACGACCAAAAGTTGTGAGCAATTTGGCAGCCCTGGTAAAAGAGAACCAAAAAGTGCTAGAAATTCACTCAAAGGCATTTCTCTCACGCGTCATATGTTGATTATTTCATACTTTTTGCATAGTTTATTTATGCTAATGACAGCTAAATTATGTTTTATGTTGTTTGTATTAAAAGAAAATACACATTCCCTTTGATTTCTGTCCTTTTTATGTCCAACGAAAGTGTAAAATTGGTAAAATACCGCAGGAAATAAACTCTGTGAAATGGCCTACTACCTTCGTCGTCAGGAAGAGGCAACGAAGAGAGTAATGGTTTATCGCCAACGTAGTTCGAATCAATGCAAACGTTATCGCCCTAGTTGTGGTTATACAATATTTTCGTTAAATTCAATATCTTGCATACTTTTTTACCTTGTGAGAAAGTATCTTGTCTTAAAACAAATAATTCACCAGTGTCTCCCAAAATCTGGTAAATAAATTCGATCCCCTAAAAGAAGATGAAAAAATGTCTTTCCTACACGATATTATATTACATATTCAGTTTTGGCAAAAAAAAAGAACAACACAATTTTTGGCTTCTTTCACTTCACCATTATGTTGTATCGTATTGATATGGATATTATCATATTTTTAAGTTGACCGGAAAACGGGTACGTGTTTGCTTGTTGGGGTGTGGTGATGAAATTTAAGACATCATTGTGGACAACACTAAACACTTTTGCTTTATTAAGCATTAAATGCATATAATTTAAAGTCAATATATTCACAAAATGTATGAAGTTATTCACATTGTTTTATATCGCATTCATTATACGCCGTACACACATTCATACATAGGCCTTCTTTTGTAATGCAAGAAACGTGATCATATTACTTAATCAATCAACTCTAAATAAGAACATTGAAGAACAATTAAGGCCCAATTTTTGAGTGATTATTTAAATTAAGTTCTCTCTCATTGAACTGTCAAAAAAACTCTCTGGCTCTCTTTTACTGGCTTTTGGAGTAAACAGACAGCATCCAGTAATAATTTGTACAAATTATCGCGTAAACAGACAGACCTAGTGTAACTATATAAAGGGTTTTTCAACAGTGACGCTACAAAAGTAAATCGATAGGCACATGGTACAATAACACTGTGTGTAATTTTTTAAGTCATGGCAAAATAACCATATACGGACACCACTACGTGATAAAAGACTAAAAAAAAAAGACCCGTGTTTCCCAAAGTCATGCACTTTTTTTTTATGGGCCGCCAAAGATTTGGGGCCTCGGTATCATTTTCATGTGATCATGTGATCATTTCTTGATCCCCTCCCAAGACTCTGGTGCATACACGCTGAAGGTAAATCCATGCCATTGAATGATTTTCATCAAGCGATGAATCAAAGTTGCTCTTGAATAGCTTTCTAATGTCAGGGCCATTAAGTACGCCTGTTAAATGAAAACAAAAAATAAAGACAGAAAAGAAAACATTAACATAGTGTAAATAGTACAATTAGGTGAACAAAAATTCGTTTTAAATTTACTACAATACCTTTTTTAATTTTGTCGTCGCTACGCTTTGGGAAAACGCTTTTCAAATAGTCGAATGCGTTTGGACAATTTACAACGGCCACTTCGATGAATTTTTTAACAATTCCCAATTTTATGTGGAGCGGTGGCAGCAAGATGTCTTGAGTATTGTCAATTAAAGGTGCATTCTTCAGCCTATGTTGTTGTATTTGTTCATCCACACTTCCTCTTGGCCTCCACGAGTTACATTGGAATTGATTCAGAGGTGAGCGTGAATCCCAATTACAATGAAAACAAAAGAATCGATGATCCCTTGCAACATGTTGATGGCCTTCAAATCACAGCAAATCTTCCATTTATTTTCGTAATATTTGATTTTTTCCATTATATCTTTCAATGTTTCATAGCTTTCTTTCATGTTGATACCCATTGCTAGCGGAATGGAAGGTTTTCGGTTCGACACATGCAACAACACTGCTTTCAAGCTTGAAACAGAACCATCAATAAATAATCTCCACTCACTAGCGATGTAGTTCATTCCCATTTTACCACCAAAGCTTTTATATCGTTGCAGTAAGCGAACGAATTGTCATCATTTAGAGTGTAGAGCATCTGAAATTCAGCTTGTCGTTTGCGGTACGCCGTAGAGTTAACATTAGCATGTGTGAGTTTTCTTTGCTTTAAAAAAGCTGTCAAAAATATTGCACGTCGCTGCGATAATCCCAATATGGCCACAATGAAATCCATTTCCATTTGTGTTATTAGTTGTGGTCCATCTCTTCCCTGTTGGGGCTCATAATCGGTATCAAATGGATCTTCATAAGTAACACCACTTGCTGTACTCATTGCTGTAAATTCTGTAGTACGATCTGGAGTTGGCGGCCTTGGTGATACAAAATTTTCAGGTGCAAGCACTGGTAGTGTGGCTGTTGCAGTTGCTTTATAAATTTTGTTCTTCTCAGAATGTCGATTTAGACGACATGTGTAATTTACGCATGCATAGCAACTGGTTGCATCATGATCACCTGGGCGATTAATCCAGTTTACCGGCTTACAATACTTCATAGTACCTCTGTCTCCACTCAACCATGCCATGAGATTGTTATAACATTGGCGACACACTGTATTAGGTGTGTAATTTTCACCGGTCAAGTCCACTTCGTCGAAAAACAATGTATATGCTCTTTTGAATTCACTAGTTAAAAGATTATTTTCCTTCTGAAATCTTGTAGATGTTTTTTTCTGGTTTGATGACCGCAAACGTAGCAAAATAAATCAATATTTTCACACTGCATATTGAAATTGTCAGTTGCCAATGTTGTGTGCGAATTATACTGTAGCACTTTCACTTTTTTTACTTTCACTTTCACTTTATAACTTTCACCGCTGAGCTCTCGTTGACGTCGCGCTGTGTAATGCCTCGATGTTTTTTTCAATTTCAATATTAATTTATTCATATCTCTAGTACAATTTATGCGAACTTATTTTATAATTTACATCGTTTTCTTACTTACTAAACTTCCTTCACTAATTAGTCTTCCCAGAACTATCAAATCAAAAAACATGCTGGGGTTTTTCCCCAGCATAGCACAAAACAGTATTATCCTCATCAGAAAAGCCCCAAAAAAGAATAACAAAAAAGGGCCATTATAAACAAAACTTAAAACTAAAACTTAAAACTAAACCTTAACTAATATGTACAGTTCATACTGGCCCGAGGACCAGTAAGAGGCCCAGGATGGCCTGAGCCCTAGCTCCATCACCCTCTATTTTCGCGTAATCACGCAAAAAGCTCCCTAATCTGCTCCGACAGGACATAAGGTCCGTGCCGAATATACGCCGGCAATCGGCATCAATGTCCCTTGTTGCGTGTGCTGAGCTTACTGCATTGCCTGTGCTGCTGCTGTCGGTGCATGATCGCGTGATACCTAAGCGCTACCTAAACGGTGTTAACCCTTGGGCAAACACATGGTTCTGGCCAGGCATATTTCATTTTTTGCTACCTATGGATCTGAACAGGAGAAAAAGGTAAAAAAATGAAATTAAAAAATTTTCGGCAAATTCTCATCTCTAGGAGTTTATATGTTCTAGAAATTTGTTTATTGAGATCTTAGGTAAATTTTTGTAGTTGATTGTTTCCTTGAATTTTGAACGGTTTGCTACCTATGGACCTGAACACGGGAAAAAAGGTAAAAAAATCGAATTTTTTTAAGTTTGAGCCTGAGAAAATGATCACATTTTTACGAAAATGATACCGAGGCCCCAAATCTTTGGCGGCCCATAAAAAAAAAAGTGCATGACTTTGGGAAAAATTGGGAGACACGGGTCTTTTTTTTTTAGTCTTTTATCACGTAGTGGTGTCCGTATATAGTTATTTTTTTTCCTGTTGCACTGTGTAATATGTACATGGTAAAGTCGTAAGAACAGATGTTTTAATTTTTTTCGTGAGGTTCTTCGCTTCGGCTGTCACACTTACATGTATTTTGTTTTTGCATTCTTGTGTTGTTGGTATGTTTTTTTTGTAGAGTTTTACAGCTGAAGCGAATAGAACAAAAACAAAATGCCTGTTGTTGCTGCCTACAACAACAACAACGCGCGCTGCTATTACCATGTAGATATAATTGTACCATGGATAGGTACAGCAACGACGCCATATTTTTTTCCCGCTCTTTTGACATTTCTCTTCAGTAAGGTTTGGCATTTCATCATGGAAAGATATGCGAGCCAACAACGAGTCGAAATTAATAAAATTTACTAACGAAATTTGGAGTCAGTGGCCTCAACTTTAAGAGCGCTACGTCCAATTTATGGTCGTCATAATCGCCCTACCAGATCAACAATTGAGCGTCTAGTGGAACAATTTGAGTCCACAGGCACAGTACAAAATGTTCCCGTGCCAGTGAGACAAAGAAGTGCCCGTAGTGTCGAGAATATTGCTGCCGCTGAGGCTTCAGTTCAAGAAAGCCCAAATGTGTCTCTCACACGTAGTTCTCAAGCGTTGGGCATCTCTGTGACGTCGTTGTGGCGAATTTTGCGGAAAGATCTTGGCCTACATCCTTACAAGATCAAATTGACGCAAGAACTGAAGTCGCTTGACCACCATAAGCGTCGTATGTTCGTGAATTGGGCTGAGCAACAACTTGAAAATGATTCGGATATTCATCGGAAAATCATCTTCAGCGATGAGGCTCATTTCTGGCTGAATGGCTTCGTCAATAAGCAAAATATGCGTTATTGGTCAGACAGAAATCCACACGTAATCCATGAGTCATCATTGCATCCCGAAAACATTGCGGTTTGGTGCGGTTTATGGGCCGGCGGCGTCATTGGGCCGTACTTCTTCCGTGATGATCAAGACCGGCACATTACTGTGAATGCGAATCGCTACCGTTCAATGATAACCGAATATTTTTCGCCCCAATTGGATAATATGGACTTGGAGGACATGGGATTCCAACAGAACGGCGCCACAAGCCACACAGCGAATGCCACAATCAATTTATTGGAAACCAAGTTTGGTGAACGTGTTATCTCATGAAATGGCCCAGTCGATTGGCCGCCTCGGTCGTGCGATTTGACGCCGTTAGATTATTTCCTGTGGGGCTACGTCAAGTCTATGGTATATGCCAACAAGCCAGCGACGATTGATGAACTTCGTACGAATATCGAACGTGAAATTGCAGCCGATTTATGCTTGAAAACCGTCGAAAATTGGGTTCAGCGTCTGGACTTCTGCAAGCGTGCCCGTGGTGGCCATGCAAAAAAAATCGACTTCCATACATAATGGCATCGAACGTACTTTCACAGGAATAAAGAATTTCATTGGTATCTAAAACCGGTTTTGTTTTATTTAAAAAAACTTTTGTAGCGCTCTTATTGAAAAACCCGTTATAAGCCAAAATGTATGTAGCAATGGAAAAAACTGCATCAGCTGTTTTTTTTTTTACTGGATGGTGTCAGGGGGGCACAGCCGATCGAAAAGGTACTAAGGAAATTATAGAGAATGACAGACCAAAAAAGACAGGAACTAATTTTAAATAGTGTTTATTGATACTAATAACAGTTAAATTATATTTTATGTTGATTTCTGTCCGTTTATGGCCAACGAAAGTGTAAAATTGGTAAAATACAGCAGCAAATAAAACTCTATGAAATTACCTACTACCTCGTCGTCATGAAGAGGCATCGAAGAGAGTAATGGAAACTCTTAAGTATTACCCTATGATGTTGTTCGCGCACTTTTTATGCAAATTTTTACAAAGAGTAAAATCGTTCTTTTTCTCTCAAAAGTAGATTCTTGCAAATTTTTACTGGGAAAGTAAACGAACAAAGCTATAGTTTAAAAATGTAAATTGGTTTAAAAAATTAATTCAGAGTTTAAATTACGTTTGATCGTTGACCAAAGATGATTCTCTACTCCAAAATTGTGCCTAAGACTTATCACAATATCGGGGTAAATTTTAATACTGTGGTAAATGCGAGCGAAACTGATGTTTTATTACGCTGCATTTGACGCCAGTATCTTAAATATTGACTCATCTTTAATATACGCATGTATTTATCAGTCGATGGTTTATTTTAAATAGTCACAATGGATGTTATAGTATAAGAAATTGACTTGCACCTATTTGATACTCATACAGTGTTGAGCAAAACTTAAGCAACTTTTGTAGAAATTTCTTAAAGTAAGAAATATTTTATAAAGATATCAATTGAAAAAAAATTAAAGATAGCATTTCATTTATTTCATTATGGGCAACATATATACATATTTGCAAAAATACAAGATCGAAATTCATATCGGTAAAATATGTGACGAAAACAATATGTACTCAAATTGTAGTTGCGCAAAATCTAAGCAACATTTCAATATTTTGCATAAAATATTTTTTTTTTGTTTTTTGTTTTCATTGTTTCCAGGGCGTTTCGATAGCACAGCTGTTCGACCTCCTAGCTGCAAATTTGATACAGGATAGAACTTCAAAGAGAATGAGTGACGGCGAATTGAAAAAACTGATTTTAAATTTGATTTTATTAACACTTATGACTTTAAAAATAACTTTATATGTAATAAATTAGTTTTGATTTAAAGAATATAACAATTTTCTTAAGTTTTTATTTGTATTACGTCCAAATTCCGGCAGGAAAAACTGGCATAAAAAAACGTACGTTAGCCCAGTAACATTCGACGAGAATTTGGTGGAACTGAACCAAACATGCACACTCTTTAAATCTTTCTCTATGATTGTTTCTATAGGAATAGATTTCCATTCGTATTTTAGGGTTTTTTATAAGATCTTCGCGGTTGCTGAAATACCTTCCACAAACTTTGCGATTGAGGATTGCAAAAAGATTTTCAATTGGATTGATGTGTGGTGATTGTGCCGGCTAATCAAGGACTGAAACGTTTTTCATCTTTACATAGTCTGTGACCAACTTCGAAGTATGTTTCGGATCATTGTCGTGTTTAAACACAAATCGAAGTGGCAGGTTCCACTCTGCGTACGGAATCATTACCGTCTCTAAGAAGTTTTTGTACATGACACGGTCCATAATACCGTCAATGACATGAAGGGGCCCAACACCGTTACCAGAGAAATACGTCCAAACCATCACAATTCCTCCGGCATGCTTCACAGTTTTCTTACAGAAGCGTGGATGCAACCGTTTTCCTTTTCCGAATAAATTAGTTTTGGATTCGTCACTAAACACCATACTGGTCCATTTTTTTTCTCATTCCAGTCCTTATATTTTTTCGCAAATGCTATTCTAGATTTAGGACCAAAAACGGTTTTTATGTTCTTTGAACCAATAACGCTCTGTGCCAACCGTTTATCCAAATGTTTTTTTGAATTTCGATTTTTTTTATTATGCAAATATTTATGTTGCCAATAATGAAATAAATGAAACACTGTATTTTTTTGTAATTGATCTCTTTTTAAAATATTATTGCTACCAAAGTTGCTTAGGTTTTGCGCAATACTAAAGGGTTTTTCAACAGAGACGCTACAAAAGTAAATCGATAGGGACAGCAAACGACGCCATATTTTTTCCCGCTGTTTTGGCATTTCTCTTCAGTAAGGTTTGTCATTTCATCATGGAAAGATATACCAGCCAACAACGAGTCGAAATTATTAAAATTTACTACCGAAATTTGGAGTCAGTGGCCTCAACTTTCAGAGCGCTACGTCCAATTTCTGAATTTAATTTCTGACTGAATGGCTTCGTCAATAAGCAAAATATGCGTTATTGGTCAGACAGCAATCCACACGTAATCCATGAGTCATCATTGCATCCCGAAAAAATTACGGTTTGGTGCGGTTTATGGGTCGGCGGCGTCATTGGGCCGTACTTCTTCCGTGATGATCAAGACCGGCACATTACTGTGAATGCGAATCGCTACCGTTCAATGATAACCGAATATTTTTGGCCCCAATTGGATAATATGGACTTGGAGGACATGTGGTTCCAACAGGACGGCGCCACAAGCCACACAGCGAATGCCACAATCAATTTATTGGAAACCAAGTTCGGTGAACGTGTCATCTCACGGAATGGCCTAGTCGATTGGCCGCCTCGGTCGTGCGATTTGACGCCGTTAGATTATTTCATGTGGGGCTACGTCAAGTCTATGGTCTATGCCAACAAGCCAGCGACGATTGGCCAGCGACGATTGATGAACTTCGTACGAATATCGAACGTGAAATTGCAGCAGTATCGGCCGATTTATGCTTGAAAACCGTCGAAAATTGGGTTCAGCGTCTGGACTTCTGCAAGCGTGCCCGTGGTGGCCATGCAAAAGAAATCGAGTTCCATACATAATGGCATCGAACGTACTTTCGCAGGAATAAAGAATTTCATTGGTATCTAAAACCGGCTTTGTTTTATTTAAAAAAATTTTTGTAGCGCTCTTATTGAAAAACCCGATATATGTATATTATTAAAAGGTTGCGTTGGAAAGTAGTTGTTCTTTTGTTTAATATTCGCATCAGTGAGTACAGTGTTTTAAGAAACGTATTCAAAACTGCATCTGTGCTAGTAGAAAAATTAATTTGGTCAAACCTTATTTATCGGGTTGGAGTCAACTTGTTTGTACACGCTGAAAAATAACGGTCTCTCTAGCATATTCTCCCAGACATATTCTGCAGCAACGATGTATATGTTTGGAACACACTTCAAACATTCATATGTTTGCAAGTCCCAAACTCACTTGTATTTAAATGTAAACAGTATCATGTTTACTGGTAAACATGTATACTTTTTCGTGGAAACAAGCGTTTTTCATCCCAAACATCCATATACTTACGTGCAAACATTCGCCTGTTTCCCCCAAACCTACATACTTAGTAGGGTCATAAATACTGTTACTTATATTTTGGGATATAAAACAAAATCTAATGAACTTTTTTGGACCAAATTGTGTTTATATATTTATTGATATACATATATTGTATACAAAAAGCTACTATGTCCTATGTCCGCCCTTGGTCTTCAAGCACGCCTTAAGTCTCATTGGCCAATAAACATCAATAGATGCACGCACCTTATCAATTGGAAAATTAGCTACAGGACAAACCAGAGCTGTCTTAAGAGAATCAATGTTGGGGTATCGATTGTGACAGACCATGTCCTCTAAAACGGTCCATAATTTGTAATCCAGAGGGTTCAGGTCAGGGTTGCTAGAGGACCATTCTTCAGAGAATATAAAAGCTTGAATATTGTCTTTTTAGCCTTATGAGCTGGTGCTGAATCTTGCTGGAAAGTCCACGGCTGGTTTTGGAACAGGGAATTGTTAAGCATCTTCACAACTGCTTCCAAAACGGTTTCTTGGTAAACTTTGACCGCTGTTTTGACACCTTACCTTGTTCACAGAAATGCAAGTCAGTTACCCCATCATAAGTCACACCCCAACAAACCATGACTGCAGCTGGATGATGACCCTTTTCGACACGTGGGATGAGCTCAGACGCTTCTTTAGATGATCGTGCATAAACCTTATCATTTTGTTTGTTAAATTTTCCTGTACTGTACAAATTTTTTCATCCGTAAACAATATTTTTCTATGAAAGTTATCAGCGTACTTCACCAAAAGACGTTTGGATTTTTCTATCGTATTTTTTTAAGTTGCAGTCAACAACTGTCCTGTACGCCGTTTTGGAATTCTCAAAGCTCCAAGTCCCAACTCTTTTTTTAATAATTCGACTCATGGACTTTTGCGTGAGTTTCATCTCACGGGCCATGATTTTCTGCTTCCGGAGAGCATTTCGTTGAATTCTTGCTTTGATGACTTGCTGTGTCCGAACGGTACGGGGGCGGTCTTTTATTCCTCCTCGAACAATTGTATGCACCTGTAGACGAACATGCGACTAATGCCGAGCGGCCGGAGCGTTTTGAAAATATTGTTTTTTTTTCCACACTTCAAAAATGCTATAAATTTCGTTATCTGACCAATCCATGGTGAAATTTTTATTTATTTTATTTAGAAAAAACGAACCTGAAACGGATTCGAATGTAAAGCCCGTTGCGAGTTCTTTGCGGATACGTTTGAATTCGTAAGGGATTCATATGGCACACTGGGACGCAGTAATGCCAACTCTGCAGGAACGAAACGCTCCGTCGAAGTACCCAAAAAGTGCTAAAAAAAAGTGCTACAACGCGCTTAATAAATAAGGGGATATTCAATAGGTACAGGCAGATTTTAACAGTTCTAGTAGGTTGTGTTATTTTTTTTTTAATTTTCCTGCTTATTATGTTTCCGACAATAGAGACAAATCACCATGGCAAATTGCAGTGTCGATCAACAAGTGAGAATGATAAAACTTTATTATCAAAATGAGTGTTGTCTTCTGGCAACGCTGAGCACTGTTCTCTCGTTTTGCGACAACACCCATTTTTGAATAAATGGGTACATCAACAAAGCATTGAAGTGGCAATGCATGTATAGAATGTCATTGTTTGCTCTGGATTGTAGTCCGGCGACATCATCGGTCCGTACTTCTTCGAAGACGATGATGGTATTTTTACCACCGTCAACGGAGAGCGCTACCGATCTGTGGTTCCATCAGGACGTCGCTATATGCTACGCTGCAAATGCCACAATGGACATTCTGCACGAGCGATTTAAGAATTATCTCACGCAGAGGCTACGTGAACTGGTCACAGACACCGTGCGATTTCACCCATTTAGACTTTTTCTTGTGGGGTTTCCTTAAGTCGCAGATCTGTGCCAATATGCCACAAATACCAGTTCTCTCCGACAGCATAGCCATCCTCATCGTTAAAATTTAGCCTGATATACACCGAAGTCGCGGCAGTCATTTGAATGACGGCATATTCCCCACGTAATATTCTTGATAGCGCTTTCAAAAAAAACATCAAATTCGGTGACATCTTACATGCAACTTGTTTTAACTTCCTCTCTTGGAAAATGCTTTCAGAGGTTCACCCGAAGAAAACGATGTTTGTAGTGCAGGTTTGATGACTGCCAGCTTTGCCTGACATTTTTGTTTTTCTTTTCTATCTCTGGTTGTACTCAACTGAATTCCGTCGAAAGGCTCCATGTCTTTCATATGTTTTTGTGATCTAAAATAGTTTGTTGCGTATATCGAAGTGTTTTGAAGCAATCATACTTTTGCTATAAATACATATTGCCGTGGACTCATCATTGGGGGTTTAGCCAGTTCTTAAAAGAGGGTTCTGATCCCCATACGTTATTTTTGGGTGCCTCTTGACCCAAAAATTTATAAGTATTAAGCGTAATAACCAATACAAAAATAGAAATAAACGGTCATCGATGTTAAGAATTTAACATTCTTTAACAAATTGGTGTTGTATAGAAAACGGGCTAAAGGACTAAATAAAATCTCAAAACGCGTGCACATTACGCTTTTTTCCAAAAAAGCGCCAATGAAAGTCCGAAAAGTCCTAAATCTAGCCCCAAAAGAGCTAAGTTGGCATCATTGCTGAGGCGTCACTAACAAACCAAACACAATCACGATGAGAAAGAGAGAGCTTTTAAAAACGCGAGCGTTGTAGCAACTCAACGTCGGGATTTTTTACGAAACGAAACCGCCGAAAACGGGCGACGAAAAAATTCTAGTCTGGCCTCCCCCATTTGATTGTGTATAAAGGGTTTTTCAACAGAGACGCTACAAAAGTAAATCGATAGGGACAGCAAACGACGCCATATTTTTTCCCGCTCTTTTGACATTTCTCTTCAGTAAGGTTTGCCATTTCATCATGGAAAGATATACGAGCCAACAACGAGTCGAAATTATTAAAATTTACTACCAAAATTTCGAGTCAGTGGCCTCAACTTTAAGAGGCCTCAACAATCAGCGATGAGGCTCATTTCTGGCTGAATGGCTTCGTCAATAAGCAAAATATGCGTTATTGGTCAGACAGCAATCCACACGTAATCCATGAGTCATCATTGCATCCCGAAAAAATTACGGTTTGGTGCGGTTTATGGGTCGGCGGCGTCATTGGGCCGTACTTCTTCCGTGATGATCAAGACCGGCACATTACTGTGAATGCGAATCGCTACCGTTCAATGATAACCGAATATTTTTGGCCCCAATTGGATAATATGGACTTGGAGGACATGTGGTTCCAACAGGACGGCGCCACAAGCCACACAGCGAATGCCACAATCAATTTATTGGAAACCAAGTTCGGTGAACGTGTCATCTCACGGAATGGCCTAGTCGATTGGCCGCCTCGGTCGTGCGATTTGACGCCGTTAGATTATTTCATGTGGGGCTACGTCAAGTCTATGGTCTATGCCAACAAGCCAGCGACGATTGGCCAGCGACGATTGATGAACTTCGTACGAATATCGAACGTGAAATTGCAGCAGTATCGGCCGATTTATGCTTGAAAACCGTCGAAAATTGGGTTCAGCGTCTGGACTTCTGCAAGCGTGCCCGTGGTGGCCATGCAAAAGAAATCGAGTTCCATACATAATGGCATCGAACGTACTTTCGCAGGAATAAAGAATTTCATTGGTATCTAAAACCGGCTTTGTTTTATTTAAAAAAATTTTTGTAGCGCTCTTATTGAAAAACCCGATATATGTATATTATTAAAAGGTTGCGTTGGAAAGTAGTTGTTCTTTTGTTTAATATTCGCATCAGTGAGTACAGTGTTTTAAGAAACGTATTCAAAACTGCATCTGTGCTAGTAGAAAAATTAATTTGGTCAAACCTTATTTATCGGGTTGGAGTCAACTTGTTTGTACACGCTGAAAAATAACGGTCTCTCTAGCATATTCTCCCAGACATATTCTGCAGCAACGATGTATATGTTTGGAACACACTTCAAACATTCATATGTTTGCAAGTCCCAAACTCACTTGTATTTAAATGTAAACAGTATCATGTTTACTGGTAAACATGTATACTTTTTCGTGGAAACAAGCGTTTTTCATCCCAAACATCCATATACTTACGTGCAAACATTCGCCTGTTTCCCCCAAACCTACATACTTAGTAGGGTCATAAATACTGTTACTTATATTTTGGGATATAAAACAAAATCTAATGAACTTTTTTGGACCAAATTGTGTTTATATATTTATTGATATACATATATTGTATACAAAAAGCTACTATGTCCTATGTCCGCCCTTGGTCTTCAAGCACGCCTTAAGTCTCATTGGCCAATAAACATCAATAGATGCACGCACCTTATCAATTGGAAAATTAGCTACAGGACAAACCAGAGCTGTCTTAAGAGAATCAATGTTGGGGTATCGATTGTGACAGACCATGTCCTCTAAAACGGTCCATAATTTGTAATCCAGAGGGTTCAGGTCAGGGTTGCTAGAGGACCATTCTTCAGAGAATATAAAAGCTTGAATATTGTCTTTTTAGCCTTATGAGCTGGTGCTGAATCTTGCTGGAAAGTCCACGGCTGGTTTTGGAACAGGGAATTGTTAAGCATCTTCACAACTGCTTCCAAAACGGTTTCTTGGTAAACTTTGACCGCTGTTTTGACACCTTACCTTGTTCACAGAAATGCAAGTCAGTTACCCCATCATAAGTCACACCCCAACAAACCATGACTGCAGCTGGATGATGACCCTTTTCGACACGTGGGATGAGCTCAGACGCTTCTTTAGATGATCGTGCATAAACCTTATCATTTTGTTTGTTAAATTTTCCTGTACTGTACAAATTTTTTCATCCGTAAACAATATTTTTCTATGAAAGTTATCAGCGTACTTCACCAAAAGACGTTTGGATTTTTCTATCGTATTTTTTTAAGTTGCAGTCAACAACTGTCCTGTACGCCGTTTTGGAATTCTCAAAGCTCCAAGTCCCAACTCTTTTTTTAATAATTCGACTCATGGACTTTTGCGTGAGTTTCATCTCACGGGCCATGATTTTCTGCTTCCGGAGAGCATTTCGTTGAATTCTTGCTTTGATGACTTGCTGTGTCCGAACGGTACGGGGGCGGTCTTTTATTCCTCCTCGAACAATTGTATGCACCTGTAGACGAACATGCGACTAATGCCGAGCGGCCGGAGCGTTTTGAAAATATTGTTTTTTTTTCCACACTTCAAAAATGCTATAAATTTCGTTATCTGACCAATCCATGGTGAAATTTTTATTTATTTTATTTAGAAAAAACGAACCTGAAACGGATTCGAATGTAAAGCCCGTTGCGAGTTCTTTGCGGATACGTTTGAATTCGTAAGGGATTCATATGGCACACTGGGACGCAGTAATGCCAACTCTGCAGGAACGAAACGCTCCGTCGAAGTACCCAAAAAGTGCTAAAAAAAAGTGCTACAACGCGCTTAATAAATAAGGGGATATTCAATAGGTACAGGCAGATTTTAACAGTTCTAGTAGGTTGTGTTATTTTTTTTTTAATTTTCCTGCTTATTATGTTTCCGACAATAGAGACAAATCACCATGGCAAATTGCAGTGTCGATCAACAAGTGAGAATGATAAAACTTTATTATCAAAATGAGTGTTGTCTTCTGGCAACGCTGAGCACTGTTCTCTCGTTTTGCGACAACACCCATTTTTGAATAAATGGGTACATCAACAAAGCATTGAAGTGGCAATGCATGTATAGAATGTCATTGTTTGCTCTGGATTGTAGTCCGGCGACATCATCGGTCCGTACTTCTTCGAAGACGATGATGGTATTTTTACCACCGTCAACGGAGAGCGCTACCGATCTGTGGTTCCATCAGGACGTCGCTATATGCTACGCTGCAAATGCCACAATGGACATTCTGCACGAGCGATTTAAGAATTATCTCACGCAGAGGCTACGTGAACTGGTCACAGACACCGTGCGATTTCACCCATTTAGACTTTTTCTTGTGGGGTTTCCTTAAGTCGCAGATCTGTGCCAATATGCCACAAATACCAGTTCTCTCCGACAGCATAGCCATCCTCATCGTTAAAATTTAGCCTGATATACACCGAAGTCGCGGCAGTCATTTGAATGACGGCATATTCCCCACGTAATATTCTTGATAGCGCTTTCAAAAAAAACATCAAATTCGGTGACATCTTACATGCAACTTGTTTTAACTTCCTCTCTTGGAAAATGCTTTCAGAGGTTCACCCGAAGAAAACGATGTTTGTAGTGCAGGTTTGATGACTGCCAGCTTTGCCTGACATTTTTGTTTTTCTTTTCTATCTCTGGTTGTACTCAACTGAATTCCGTCGAAAGGCTCCATGTCTTTCATATGTTTTTGTGATCTAAAATAGTTTGTTGCGTATATCGAAGTGTTTTGAAGCAATCATACTTTTGCTATAAATACATATTGCCGTGGACTCATCATTGGGGGTTTAGCCAGTTCTTAAAAGAGGGTTCTGATCCCCATACGTTATTTTTGGGTGCCTCTTGACCCAAAAATTTATAAGTATTAAGCGTAATAACCAATACAAAAATAGAAATAAACGGTCATCGATGTTAAGAATTTAACATTCTTTAACAAATTGGTGTTGTATAGAAAACGGGCTAAAGGACTAAATAAAATCTCAAAACGCGTGCACATTACGCTTTTTTCCAAAAAAGCGCCAATGAAAGTCCGAAAAGTCCTAAATCTAGCCCCAAAAGAGCTAAGTTGGCATCATTGCTGAGGCGTCACTAACAAACCAAACACAATCACGATGAGAAAGAGAGAGCTTTTAAAAACGCGAGCGTTGTAGCAACTCAACGTCGGGATTTTTTACGAAACGAAACCGCCGAAAACGGGCGACGAAAAAATTCTAGTCTGGCCTCCCCCATTTGATTGTGTATAAAGGGTTTTTCAACAGAGACGCTACAAAAGTAAATCGATAGGGACAGCAAACGACGCCATATTTTTTCCCGCTCTTTTGACATTTCTCTTCAGTAAGGTTTGCCATTTCATCATGGAAAGATATACGAGCCAACAACGAGTCGAAATTATTAAAATTTACTACCAAAATTTCGAGTCAGTGGCCTCAACTTTAAGAGGCCTCAACAATCAGCGATGAGGCTCATTTCTGGCTGAATGGCTTCGTCAATAAGCAAAATATGCGTTATTGGTCAGACAGCAATCCACACGTAATCCATGAGTCATCGTTGCATCCCGAAAAAATTACGGTTTGGTGCGGTTTATGGGCCGGCGGCGTCATTGGGCGGTACTTCTTCAGTGATGATCAAGACCGGCACATTACTGTGAATGCGAATCGCTACCGTTCAATGATAACCGAATATTTTTCGCCCCAATTGGATAATATGGACTTGGAGGACATGGGGTTCCAACAGAACGGCGCCACAAGCCACACAGCGAATGCCACAATCAATTTATTGGAAACCAAGTTTGGTGAACGTGTTATTTCACGAAATGCCCCAGTCGATTGGCCGCCTCGGTCGTGCGATTTGACGCCGTTAGATTATTTCCTGTGGGGCTACGTCAAGTCTATGGTCTATGCCAACAATCCAGCGACGATTGATGAACTTCGTACGTAAACTTTTGAGCGTTGTAGCAACTCAACGTCGGGATTTTTTACGAAACGAAACCGCCGAAAACGGGCGACGAAAAAATTCTAGTCTGGCCTCCCCCATTTGATTGTGTATAAAGGGTTTTTCAACAGAGACGCTACAAAAGTAAATCGATAGGGACAGCAAACGACGCCATATTTTTTCCCGCTCTTTTGACATTTCTCTTCAGTAAGGTTTGCCATTTCATCATGGAAAGATATACGAGCCAACAACGAGTCGAAATTATTAAAATTTACTACCAAAATTTCGAGTCAGTGGCCTCAACTTTAAGAGGCCTCAACAATCAGCGATGAGGCTCATTTCTGGCTGAATGGCTTCGTCAATAAGCAAAATATGCGTTATTGGTCAGACAGCAATCCACACGTAATCCATGAGTCATCGTTGCATCCCGAAAAAATTACGGTTTGGTGCGGTTTATGGGCCGGCGGCGTCATTGGGCGGTACTTCTTCAGTGATGATCAAGACCGGCACATTACTGTGAATGCGAATCGCTACCGTTCAATGATAACCGAATATTTTTCGCCCCAATTGGATAATATGGACTTGGAGGACATGGGGTTCCAACAGAACGGCGCCACAAGCCACACAGCGAATGCCACAATCAATTTATTGGAAACCAAGTTTGGTGAACGTGTTATTTCACGAAATGCCCCAGTCGATTGGCCGCCTCGGTCGTGCGATTTGACGCCGTTAGATTATTTCCTGTGGGGCTACGTCAAGTCTATGGTCTATGCCAACAATCCAGCGACGATTGATGAACTTCGTACGTAAACTTTTGAGCGTTGTAGCAACTCAACGTCGGGATTTTTTACGAAACGAAACCGCCGAAAACGGGCGACGAAAAAATTCTAGTCTGGCCTCCCCCATTTGATTGTGTATAAAGGGTTTTTCAACAGAGACGCTACAAAAGTAAATCGATAGGGACAGCAAACGACGCCATATTTTTTCCCGCTCTTTTGACATTTCTCTTCAGTAAGGTTTGCCATTTCATCATGGAAAGATATACGAGCCAACAACGAGTCGAAATTATTAAAATTTACTACCAAAATTTCGAGTCAGTGGCCTCAACTTTAAGAGGCCTCAACAATCAGCGATGAGGCTCATTTCTGGCTGAATGGCTTCGTCAATAAGCAAAATATGCGTTATTGGTCAGACAGCAATCCACACGTAATCCATGAGTCATCGTTGCATCCCGAAAAAATTACGGTTTGGTGCGGTTTATGGGCCGGCGGCGTCATTGGGCGGTACTTCTTCAGTGATGATCAAGACCGGCACATTACTGTGAATGCGAATCGCTACCGTTCAATGATAACCGAATATTTTTCGCCCCAATTGGATAATATGGACTTGGAGGACATGGGGTTCCAACAGAACGGCGCCACAAGCCACACAGCGAATGCCACAATCAATTTATTGGAAACCAAGTTTGGTGAACGTGTTATTTCACGAAATGCCCCAGTCGATTGGCCGCCTCGGTCGTGCGATTTGACGCCGTTAGATTATTTCCTGTGGGGCTACGTCAAGTCTATGGTCTATGCCAACAATCCAGCGACGATTGATGAACTTCGTACGTAAACTTTTGTAGCCCTCTTATTGAAACCCCCGTTACTTCTACGAAAACTCTTGAAAACACGCGTTGACAAAACGCCAGAGTGGCCCGAGCCTCACTCGTAGACGGAAAAGAGCGTGCGGAAATGCATAAAAATAAACCGCGCTGTTTTTTGTTTTCTTTATCGCACGTGCTCTCGAGTCATATATTTTTGATTTATTTTTACATCTCACTACTAATGAGTAGGTACTAGTGTGTTTAAAACCGAAAACGGTTAATCAAATTCCGGTCGGTTAACCGTATGTCGTGGTTCTAAAAATTGCTATATTCGAAGAACCGGTTTCACCGGTTATTTCAAGTTTATTAACCGTTTTTTCGGTTTTTACACAACTGATACGAGGGTTGAATTTTATGCTTTGAAATTTCACAACCCTAGTGCTCCAATCTGGCAACTGACAGCTCTATCGTAAAGTTGGACATTTTTGAGGTTATTCATACTCAGAACGTTTTGACATACGAGCACAATTTGTGTCGTTTACAGTAACTTAAAAGATTCATCTCGGCCCAAAAATGGAATTAAATCGTGAACATTTTCGTGCGATTATTTTTTACAACTTTCAACGTGGATTAACTCAGCAACAGTGCATGGATGAACTTAATTCAATTTTTGGCGATGAAGCTCCATCAAGGACCAGTGTTTATCGATGATATGGTGAATTCAATCGTGGACGTAGTTCACTCCAAGACGAATTTCGTGAAGGTCGTCCAAAATCAGCTGTTGTTCCGAAAACTATTGATGTTGTGCGCGAACTGATTTTGCAAGATCGTCATGTGACCTATCGTGAGATTGAGATAACCTTAGGCATTAGAAAAACGCAGAATAGTGAATTCTGACTGGTACACAACCATTTGTTTGCCTGTTGTCTTCCAAGAAATCAGGAAAACTAACCGCCGAAGACGGATCACTCTTCGCCACGACAATGCGAGCTCTCACACATCGGCTGAAACAACTGCATTTTTGAGCACCCAAACATCGATTTGATGGGTCATCCGCAGTATAGTCCTGACTTGGCACCGAATGACTTTTTTTATTCCCGTACGTAAAAACCAAACTCAGAGGTCAACGTTTTTCGACACCTGAAGAAGCGGTTGCTGCATTCAGAATGCATGTCTTGGAGATACCTCAATCAGAGTGGCAAAAGTGTTTCGACAATTGGTTCAAACGCATGCAAAAGTATATAAATCTTCATGGGGAATATTTTTAAAAACAATAAACTGATTTTCGAAGATTTATATTTGTGTTTGTTCTCTAATCCCGAAACATAAAATTCAACCTGTATAACACCGCGGAATTACACACCTAAAGCCTTTTTCAAAGCTCATTATGATTACTTGCCCCATCAGACAGACACAAAAGACTTTGCTGAATTGGTTGTCCAATGGCATTAGGAGTTATATCTGCCAACTCCGATTTAGATCTAAGTTCTGGATCTAATGACAACACAGGTGGTATGTTAGCTGAAATGCATAAAAAAACAAAAAAGAAGTACAAAACGTCCAAGGGAATATTTGCACAACGATGATTTTGCCTAATTGTGTAAATCAAATGTGGATGAGAAGGGGTGGGACATGTAAAAGTTGGAACTTGAACCTCCCGGTATTTCGAAGCAGTTGACCCATTTCAAATCTATGAAGTGACAGATTAGTAGTTAAAGGCTGGACATTTTCAAAATGGGTCGCTTTACGCTCTAAAAGACATTGAGAAATATTAAAAACTTTCTTCCAAAGTTCTGATTCTTCAACTCAAACTGCCAGAAACCTACGAAATAAATTCGACTGAAATAGAGTGCCGTCAACACATTAACAAAACTACTCGTGTACGTGCTTTGTCTTGAGCGTTCAGTGGAAATTATTGCAGCTTTAGCTGAAAGTGTGTTTGAACAGCCGTCAACATCAACTCGCCACTGTTCACAAAAATGAAAATTTCTCGCAATTCTTTTCGGAAAAAAATCAATTTTACGGAAAAATCATTTTTCCCAATAAAGCTCATTTTCACCTCAGGTATTGTCGCACTTGGGGCTCGGAATATCCACACGTCGTCGAGGAGAATCTGATGCATCCACGGTTTTTGGCCAGGCGGCATCATAGACCCAATTTTCTTCGAAAATGAGCAAGGAGCCGCCATGATTCCTGACTCAATGACGATCGTTATCGTGCTATGCTCAACGATTTTTTGTTCCCAAAAGTTTAACAGCCAAAGCCACGATCTTGAAAGAAAACCTAAGCGAACGAAAGCCAGTCACTCACTTTCGTTGTTATCCCAGGCTTTAAATGTTATTGTGTGATTCTGTGTTTGCAAAATCGGAAGCCACTAACTATTTTCGCTGTCGGCAAGGCGAACGAAAATGTCAAAACCAGTCACTTGTCTTTTGGTTGTCGAATAGCTGGAAATCAAATAAAAGCTTGAAACAAAAACAATTTATATAGGATTCAATGGAAAAAACACAATGAACTGAAAATAATATCATTATAATAAATTTGTTATTAAAATATATTTCCATTTCAGCACAAAAACGCCAACTTTGCGGCACCTGCAGATACTGGTTCTTCGTACTCTTCTCTCTCGCTCCGAAATTAAATGGCGAACGTTAACTTTATGTTATTGCTTTGAACAACAACCACACAAACACACGTAAAGACATGCGAACGCCAAGCCGAAAGATAGTGACTCGCTTTTTGAAACGAAAGTGAGTGACTGACTTCGTTCGCTTGGATTTTGTTGGAGAGAGTTTAAGTGGGGTCCGATTTTGTACTGAATTGTATATGTTTTCGTTCGCTTGTTAGTGACTCCCAAATCAGCTGTTTGTCGCATAGAAAGAAAGCGAGCGTTATCGTTCGACATCTTGACTTTAAAATTAAATTTAAAATTTAGTTTCCCATGAAGGTTTTACACCGGTTCTGAACGGTATCGTGTGAAGCTATTTCATGGCTATGTACTCGATAGTCGATATCAAAATTCAAAGAGTCGAATTAAAAATAAACGATGTTTATAAAACGCATAGTTGTTCATTTTGTTATAAAAACCGAAACCGGTTATTAACCGGTTTCTACACCTCGGTTTAACCGAAAACCAGTTTCGCCAAAATCGGAATATTCGAAGAAACTGAAAACCGAAATTTTTGAAAAACCGATTTTTTGAATACACTAGTAAGTACTAGGGATGCTAAACGGGATTGATGTTAAAAATCCTGGGATTCGGGATTTTCGAAACCCGTGATTTTTCGGTATTCTATTTTTAAGTTTGTTTGGGAACAGGTCTATTTTACGGCTTACACTCCAAAAAACAGCCAAAAGGGATACTTTATTCTAAGCAAAAGAAAGTAAAATAACAAATTCGGGGCAAATACATAGTTTCGGAGTTATGGGCCCGAAATTTCGGATATGTGAGGGGGTTATGGCGTTAACGTACCGTGTAAAGCCCTTGATATCAGTGTTTTGTATAAAACAATTCAAAACAAACTCATAAAATAATGTAGCTTTTTTTTATCGAGTTATCGGATGTTGACATTTAGAAAAATTATCGATTTTTTTTTTACTTTTCTCAAACAAAAACAAAAATTATTTAAAAAAAATCGCGCGATTTTTCGAATATTGTTTGTTTCAAATAAAAACAAAAATTATTTTTAAAAAAATTTTAAATTCTTGTTTGAGAAACGTAAACATCCGATAACTCGATAACTAAGCGACTTATCGAAAATGCTACATTATTTTTTGAGTGTGTTATGACTTCTTTTATACAAAAAAAGTTATATCAATAGCTTTACACGGTACATTAGTGAAAAAAGTATCCGAAATGTCGGGGTCCATAACTCCAAAACTATGCATTTGCCCCGATTTTGTTATTTTACTTTCTTTGCTTAAAATAACATGTTCTACCCGACGCAATAAATTCTGTGATTTTTGGAGAGTAAGCCGTATAATAGACATTCACATGCCAAAATTAACTTACGTTAAGATGTGTTATTAAACCTTTTGTAGAGCCGCCATTAGGTTTTAAACCCTTTTTGCACAATTTGCATTTTGCTTGAGGTGCACCTCTCTCTTCCAAAAAATAACACCACACCAAACTTTTGTCATTGTTTTTAGTTTTATGTTTTTCAAAATTAATAATAATCCCGAAAAAATCCCGGAATTTACTTATTAAAATCCCGGCATTCGGGATTCAGGATTTCCCGTTTGGCATCCCTAGTAGGTACGTTTCTCAACTCTTTTTTCTACGGCTCGTGGCGAGCGAGCTGTGATCGTCCGATTACGGTGTGTGGTTCTACGACTTTAGGGATATTCTTCTGACCATTAGGTAAATTAATTTGATTCAATAACCTTCCAATTTTTAATATCTTTATGTTTTAATCCAGGGGTAGCAAAAATTATGCTGTGCAAAAATCTGCGTCACGATGTTACATATTTTAGTTTTTATTTATTTGAGTTACTGAAAGGGTTTTATAAGTTCTATTAACATACAGTTGAATCCATAGAATAAACATCTATTTGAATTTGAATTTTAGCACAGATTTTGTTAGTTTTTAGTTAATGTATGAGGAATTCATACTACAAGCTTACAAGGTCAGGAACATTTTTCTAATTGAAAAATGGTTGGTTTTGTTGGAAATAACAGACAATTAAGTTAATCACTCCCACTGGCATGAGTAGTTTCGAACTCCGTGACAAGTTCATCATCAGATGACTAACTACTGTGCCTGAATTGATACCATCGGCTGTTTTCAGGCATATTTTTGGAGAAATTCGAGAATCACGGCTTTTGGTGCTCGCCCAATATTTAGAAATAGTATATTACCCAAGTTTTTGCGCAATAATATACGTCTGACGTTACTACAGTCAATGAGGTGTGACAATTTGTATATAACTTGCGGATGAAAGAGGTTACCATAAGGTTAAATTAAAACGGTGTCCAACATATAAATACAAATCTTAAGGTCTACTTGACATATATAATTTATCTATAAATACTCCAAATTATTCGAGCTTGAGGTCATCTAAAGTACGTACATTAATGAGTGAATTTGCGTTATGCCTTTAAGTGCAAGCATGAACATCGAGTTGCGTATTTAAATCCAGATGTTGCACAAACATTACTACTGGACACAGAGTGTATCTATGGCATGGTATCATTTGAATACTAATTGTCCAGAAATGGAGACGTTAACCATCATATTTGCAGTTCTCTTCGTGTTTTTGTGTTAGCCAAAGGAAAAATGTGTCAGCATTTTAATGATTGTCGTCATCATATGAATCATTTGCTAATGTCTCATGACTTTGTAAACAATTGGACCTATCGGTACGTACATACGACGACAATCACAACTTACAGCCTGACACTGACCAGCTACGCGGGTTTAATTACTAGTACTATTACGTACACAACTTAGTTATATCGCACAAGCAGTAGATATGTATGCAATATAGTTATCTTTGTTATCGTCATTGATTTGTCCATTTAACCGCCTGTTGTTTGCCCTTAGACTACACTACACTGTTAACGAGGTACGCTATGAAACACCAAGGATTCACTAGTTTCCTGTGTCGTCAACTGTACGATGGCATATGGGAAAAATTAAAAAAAAATCCCAACGAAATGGAGGTGTTGTGTAGCTATAGTGTCTGGGGACAAATTCGGGTATATGCTGATAAAGAGTCTTGGTCAACCACGAGTGCTAGGATAGTTTAAGTTGAGAAAGACGATTGGAAGCATTGGTGCTTCTATTCATGTCCCAATTTTTGGCATACACCTAAGCCAGTAGGTAGTCTTTCTGTTGTGCACACTTCGTTCTCCCGGTAGAAACTTCAAATCTCCTACAGGGTGGCTGATGAATATTGCTACATTAAGAAACTCAAATAACTTTTTTTTTTCAGTGTTTGGAATTCTTTTTTCTTTCATTCATGTTAAAGCTCAATAAAGCTTAATTAGTTTTAAAAATAGTGGAATTTATCCACCCTGCTCGTTGATGCATCTGCGGCATCTTACCAAAAAGTTGTTCATTACTGCTTGGAGAGTTGGAACAGGAATAGCCGCAATTTTTTCTCGAATGGATTGCTTTAGTTCATTCAAATTTGTTGGTTTTACTTTGTAGACTTCCTGTTAGCAATAACCCCACAAGAAAACGGAATTCTGTTATAACAGCCCGGGCTATGTGAGGAGTTGCACCATCTTGCTGAAACCACACAAGATTTGAAAGAAATTCTCATTCGGCGTAATTCTCGATAGAAAAACTATCTCAACATGCTCAAATACCGGTTTCCAGTAACCGTAACGGTGTGACCATTTTCTTCGAAGAAGTAGGGCACGACAATACAGCGTGATGAAACTGCACACCACACTGTGACACGAGGTGGATGCAATTCCGTCTCATGGAGTATCTGTGGGTTGGAAGCACTCCATATTCGACAATTTAGTTTGTATGTGTTGCCGTTTAAATCGCAATGGGCCTCGTCCGACATGAAAATACAGTTCAACATGTTTCCGTCCTCTTCCACCATTTGAAATATCTTCTGACAAAATTCCAAGCGAATCGAGAAGTCTGCTGCATTCAGTTGGTTGGCTTTTTTTTAATTCTATATGGTCCAAATCTTTGTGCATAATTGACTGCAATGACTGTCTGCTTATACCCAATTGAGCAGATAAGCTTCTTGTCGAAACTCTTGGATTGTTTTGTATGGCAGCAGCTACAACAGCGATTGTTTCCTTCGTCCGAACTAATGGATTTCGTTGGTAAGGTCTTCGGTTGACTGTCCCATGTTCAGCAAAATTGTTAACAAGTCTCATTATGGTCCAACTGTTCGGAGGATTGCCGCCAAACGTGCGCCTATACTCTCTTTGGACCGAAACTACGGACTCCAGTGCGTGATAGCACCGGACAATTCAAATCCTTGTTTCAGTGACCCAGTCGTCCATTTTTGTTAAATCTAAAAATCAATCTGCAAAATAAAAAAATAATTAACCAGATTCATTAAATAGAAAAAAAGTTATTAAATTGTTTTTTGGCAGCGGCTTTCATCAGCCACCCTTATGAATTTAGTGATTCGTACATATTTCCACAGAGATTCCCAGCCTTTCCCATTCGATTTTTTAAACCAGGTATTGTATCGTCAGAGAGTTATTAAAATTCTAATCTTGCGAAAGCGGGAAAATGGCAGACTATGTATTCCATCACTTCCATGTCCTCCCCGTACGCCCAACACTTATTTGCATCGCCTCGCTCAATTTTATGCAGATGTGCCAGAAGATTATAGTGTTCAGTTTGAACACTCATGGGCCAGTTCAGTTCGAGTTTTTCTAGCTTCATCAGCCCCTGGTTTTGTTCGCATCCGGGTCGGCCCCAACAGGATCTTTGCCGTTCTTGTTCCACCTGAGACGTTCCATAGCCTTACGTGGGTTATTCTTGTCTATTGTTGAAGTTTGGTTTTTATGGCCTGGAATGGTTTCGCTTTTTTAATATTCACAGTTCGGTGGTTGGAGCCCATCTGAGCAAGTTCGCTTGCTCTTTCAGTTACCAAGATTTCGCGGCTCCCTGGAGTCCTTATGGCCCCAAGGCTGCCAGTGGTGGAGAATTCGTAGTGGGCGATTATCTTAAGCGATCTAACACTTTGCGGTTGTAATCGCATTGATCGGCGATCAATCAATGAATATATTCACATGTGTGTGTTCGCCGTTAACGTTCAGTCATTTTACACATTCAGTGACCTCATTAACAACCTCAGTCTAAAATGCAGTGTTGTAATCAGGAAGGCAAAAGTACCGTTCAATATTTTGGTTCTAGTTCTTCCATTCGTCTTAGATCTATGAGAATGACAGTTGATTCGACTAGGAAGATCTTGCCTCCGTCTGCGGAATAGGAAGATCTTGCCTACGTCTGTGGAATAGTCGAATAGTCTGTGATAATCCTGACAGCTTTTCCATTATGTGCTCGGTGAGGTAATTTGTGATCTTGTCGAATCCATTATTCTATATCTCTTGTCGTTTTGTCAACGGAGCCACCTCGTACATAATTAGTACCCCAATGGGGTTTAATGAAAGTAGTGACTGCATTCCCCGGTCGATGTGATACTTAGCGCATCAAAATCGGCGTTATCACGCTCTTGTAGAGCCAATGTGTCCTCACACTAGCGTTTTGTTAACGCACGTTTTAAAAAGTGCTGCTGCCAAAAAAAACAACGTCAGGTACGCTTCTAAGGCATAGAAAAATATAAGTATAGATACATTTATTCTCTCATCTGACGTTTCATTTCACAGTCTTCATCTTAGGTTTGTGGAAATGAGAGAAATTAAATTTAAAATTAACTTACACCAGGTGGAGTTACAAAATATGTTCACTTAACTTTTTCATGTCGTTTTGGTGTAGAACTGAAAAATTTAAATGTGTTTTGCACTTTTTTGTTGACTTTTATCGTTGGTATGTATTTGTATTGAATTTAACACAACTAGTTTGCCACAAAAACACGAAATTCGGTTGTTGTTCCTTTGTTGGATGTTGTTTACTATTGCCTCTATCTGGTATTATTGAACCCATGTTTTCCACCATCCAATGTTTACTTTCCACCGTACCTATGACGTTTAATTTATTGAGAGAATAAATGTATCTATACCTAAGTATATTCGTCTATGTTCTAAGGTGTCACGCTAGCGACTTGTTAAGGCGCGAAAAGGAAATATTATTTGACAAAACAATACTAAAAACTAAAAAAAAAGTAAAACTACAAAATAAAAGCAACAAAATTACTAACAAATCACACACACACGATAAAATGGATAGAGAGCTTTTAAAAACGCCAGCGTTTTAGAAGCGCAACGTCGGTTTTTTCAAAGATGTGCGTTGCAGTTTACCAATTCGATTGCGTATACTTCTACGAAAGCTCTTGAAAACGCGCGTTAACAAAGCGCCATTGTGGACCGAGCCTCAGTCTTTTCCACTCTGCTCTCTATGTGGTGTTTCCGAAGTAGTTACCGATTTAGAATTTACCCTGCGTTTGCACATAGAGAAATACTTAAGAGTTTCCGTTAATCTCTTCGTTGCCTCTTCATTACGACGAGGTATTTTTTTTGACGTAGAATACGTCTTACCTTACGGTATGAGGAGTCATGTCAGGTTTTTATTGTTGTAATCTTTATTTCATTGAATTTGAGGAAACGGCTAGATGAATTTTTTTAAAATTTTTTTTGTAGGTAAATGAAGATGTTATCTTTCGTTTGATATACATTTCATATTGGTTGATATATTTCTAGTATTTTAATTTCTCAAATGAAAATTGTTTAAACACATACACTCAAACATATGTGTGGTGTTTGGTTGAGTGTTTTTGGTTGCTCAACATTGCTTAGGAACATGTATCTAGTAAAAAGTGAAACGAACAGCAAGCTAATGTTGCTTGGCAACATGTTTCTAGTAAAAAGTGAAACAAACAGTAAGCTAACGTAATAAAGCTTTTTTGCGAAAGCTTCAATAAAGCTGTTGTAACATTAATTTTGAATTGTAAAGCGTAAAGCTTTCACACAACGCTCGAATGCTAATGCGAAGACTCGATAAGGTAAACCTTTTTTAATATTAGGGCGGCCTCTCAACATTCGCAGAACTTATTTCAATAAAAATATTAATTAAAATACATAAATTAAATTAAGTTTAAAAAAATTGAACATAATATTTTTTTTTTAAACGGACTTGAATCAAATGCCGTTGGTAAATATAAAAATTACAGCAGACAGTTGTCCGAGGCCTTCGGCCACGGACTGTCCCTGCAGGCTGTGTCAGAGACACGGCCATTAAGTTTAACGTAGAATACGCCATCCGATAAGACAGAAAACATATATATGTCTTATCGGATGGCCGAAGGCCTCAGACAACTGTCTGCTGTAATTTTTTTTACCATTTTTACACTTTCGTTGGTCATAAAACGGACAGAAAGAAATCAAAGGGAATGCGTATTTTCGTTCAATGTTCAAATAGTTCCTGTCTTCTTTGCTCTCTCATACTCCATCATCGGCCTAGTACCTTTTCGATCAGCTGTGCTATAGAATCCCCCTGGTTTGCACGAGGGGGAAGACAATTTATAATATGTATTAGTTATCAAAGAAGTAGAAAAATCTGAGACTGACGAAGACTATACAGTAAATATATACCAAGAGAGAACATATTTCTCAGCAAATTGATGACATTACGCCTGGTGTGATATGAACATTTGAAAAGAATTGATTTAATAATAGCAGATAGAGGCATTAGAACAAAACATCCAACAAGAAAACAACAACAGTATTTTCTGTTTGTGTAATAAATAATACTAACAATAAAACATAACAAAAATTTTCATAGTTCTCTTACAAAACGACATGAAAAATTTAAGTCAACAGTTCTTGTAACTCCACCTGGTGTAAGTTGAACATCTCTCATCGTCAGATGGCAGAAATGTTCATGTTGTTTTGAAACGTTTTGAAAACGTCGTGAATAATTAAAGTCAGAAGTTATTGTAATTCCACCTGGTGTATGTCACTTTTCATCAAACATCTCTCTATCACACCGACCGCACCACGAAGACTGTGAAAGGAAACGTAGTTGAGTCAATATACTCTCTTTAAAGAATTACTCTATGGGAGAGCTTCTCACATGCTCACTGATTGGGACCTACACTAAACTCACTGATTGGGACCTACAGTTATTCTATTAATCACTTTTATTAATCTTTTTATGGTTAGTGTGTGCGCCTCTTGTACATGCGATCCTGGGTTCGATCCCTGCTCTGACCACCTTAAATTTCTTTCGGCGGCGGTCACCTCGCATAGTGACTGCGACACTATCGAGTACTTAGCCATGAAAAGCTTCTCAAAATACCGTTCGGAATCGGTGTAAAACTGTAGGTCCCAATCAGTGAGTTTAAAACTAGAAAGCGCACATCTTCCTGTTTGTGAGAAGCTCTCCTCAATTCCATCATGGGTTGTAATGGGAAATCATTTATTTATTCGTAGTTGTCTAGCAAAAGATAACTTGTGTAATATTTACATTTTACTCGATGTCGTGTAATCATAACGACACAATAATCACTAACAATAATCAAGCACAACACCAACGAAATACTCGATTGAAATTTCAGTAACTGTAGAAAAATGGCAGGCTAAAGTTCAGACAATGTGCAGAATAATCGTGGAAATGTCGGAAATAATACAAAGACGGAACACTGTAGCACGACGATCGTTGATTTCACTGGAGAATGTTGATGGTTTTGGTAAAGTATTGTTTTGGATGTATTCGCGCTAGTGGGTGTTGAAATAATTCTCACTAAGCTGAGACTTGTTATCTCTATAAAGTGTTATAATATAACTAAACACTTAAGGGTACGGGTTTAGTCTCCTTTTTCCCGGGATAACAGACGAAAATAAGGACAAAAGGTCAAAACTGAAGTAAAAATGTATATGGGCTGGCCATAGGCCGATATAATTTATTCAAAATGAAATTATCCTAGTTTTGTCAGTAGATGTTAGGAAAAAATGTACGTATGTATATTAATTAGCTGTAAGAATTTGAAGAAAAGTTGGAGAAATAAATGAATTTAAAGTTAAAAAAAAAAAAAAAAAACTAAACACTTGTGAAGAAGGAAGCTGATGAGATGACTTGGTGTTGGGATCGAAATAGCTACATATGTATATTCCCAACCATCCGAAATTATGAATTTCAAAACTATTTTCTATGACAAATTATTTTTAATAGAATCTAATGATGGTGAAGCGGATACAAGTTTAATTTATTTTGTTTAACAAACAAATTTTAATTTTGACCATATACTCGTATGTATTAATTTATAATTGTACGTAGTAGGAAGAGAGTTTAAGCTCGTTGCCTCGTCATCCTATTGAACTTTCCTTGTATTCAGTCTTGGCTATTATACAGGTTAAACTAATCATCGAAACCCCCCCTTGCATTGGTAATGAGGAAATATAATAAACTATTGATTGATTGTTAATGACGTGATATGAGGTCAGGCTGTAATAGTATTTATGACGCATTTTGCTAATGGCTGTCGAAGTTGTGGTAGTTTCCATTTTTACACGCAATAAGGACTAGAGTTCAATATTACACGGCAGCAAAAAAAAATGTCGGATCCATATGATTTTGACAACCACTTTACTCATCCTCAAAATGGGAAAAATTTAATTGTATACGGATTGCAGATGTTCGAATTTAGTTGTATTCATCTAAACACGAAAACCTCGAAAACTTGGACAGCAAACGTCAAAACAAAACAAAATGGTCTCATACAAAACACACCGACGTTTGGTTTTCGATGTTTGCTCAGAAAAATTGACTCAACACTTTTCTACATTTGTGCAAGTCGTTTTGAATGAGAAAAATTGTTGTTTTGACGTTTTTGTGCAAGTTTTTATATAGGAACGCATATAATTTTCGTTGTGAATAAATCATTTAAAGCTTTAAAACACTAACCCTGTTATTCATAACGAAAAGTTAGCCACTGATTATCAGCTGACTAATAATTTTTAATTCATAACACTTCAGCGAAACATTGTCCAGCGAGGGTTATGAAGGTAGCAATTACATACTAACTTTTGATAAACAGCTGACGTTGTATTAACAACAATCATGACTATCATGTTCATATTAGACAGTAGGTAGGAAACTGTTCTGAATCAACTCTTGACACTCATTGTACGAGGTGTAAATCCAGTGGACAACTTTCCGTTGTGAATTCGGTGACTAATGTTTAGTTTATTTCTTTACTATCTTATGAAGCTGGATGTAGAAAAAACAGGTTCCCTAAATGTTGAAGATAGGTTTATATAGGCCAAATATATGCAACTAAGATTGGCTGCCTTTAACAGGGTCCATAAGTTTGTAAAATTGTACCACAAAAAGGACAATAATATTACAACAAATAATAAACGGCATTAAGATTTTTAAAAATAAATTCAGAATGTACAGCTTTTGTTTACATTTCCATGTTATCAGCATTTTTATCGATAAATATCAAAATCGGTGTGGACAAAACATATGCAACTCTCCAATTTTGTTTTAAATAACGTCGTTTTTATAATTATTTTGATCGCTGTTCTTCATATAACTAATTAGTAATCCTGTGTAAAGGGATTTGTAGGAATATTCAGTATTATTTTGTTATATTTTCCTATTGAAGCTAAAATGGAGTTCGATTTAAAAGGGCGCCCGATAAATTCAGATTTGAGCTCAGACGGAAAATTGTGAATGCATATTCTTGTGGAATATCACAGAAAGACGTTGCCGAGAAATATAGTGTTCAGAAAAGTTCAATATCTCGCATTATTACTACTTTAAAAAAAACTTCAGAAATTTTTATTATACACCGAGGTGGTCGATCGCGCAAGACAAATGATCGGAGGGACAATTTGATCATCAGACATGTGAAATAAGACCCATTTATTTCTTCCTCCAAATTAACTGCAAAATTCAAATATCAGTTTCTGCTCGAATAATTCTTAGACGTCCTTTGCAGGCCTCTCTACTCGAACGAATTCCTGCAAAGAAACCGCTTATATCAAAGCCTAATCAGAAAAAGCTTTTGCAGTTTGCTTAAGAGTATTTAAATTGGCCAGGAAGTAAATCGAGGTCTGTCTTGTTTAGTGACGAATCAAAATTTAATATTATTGGCAGTGATGGCATGTGTTAAGTACGTCGACTAGTACGAAAACGGATCGAAGCACGTTACTGCAAAAATACGGTCAAGCATGGAGGGGGAAGTGTAATGGTGTGGGGCTGCTTTTCTGGTGCTAGTGATGATCCACTGCATAAAATTGATGGCATTATAGACCGATTTGTGTATAAAGACATTTTAGAAAGGGTAATGCTTCCTATGCCCAGTACGATATGCCATTTTGGTGGGTCTTCCAGCAAGACAACGACCCCAAACACGCATCGAAAGTGGTTAAATCGTGGTTTGGCGAAAATAGGGTTACGGTTATGGAATGGTCAGCACAATCATCAGACTTAATTCACATCGAGAAACTGTAGGAAATCATAAACCAAAAGATTGAGTGGGAAAATTGTAGAAGTTCTGATATTTTGTTAGCGTCATTGACAATCTAATAATATCAATGCCTCGAATATGTCAGGGTGTAATTGCAACAACTGCGCTTGATTTTATTAGTTGCATATGTTTTGGCCACTGAAAAATTAGAATGAATATGTATTTTTATGTTTTTTTCATACATTTTTCTAAATATCTATGGAGTAGATCCCTTTTCCTTATTTTTAAAGCAATAAAGTATAAAATTTAAAACAAAAATTTGGTAATTTTATTTTCAGAAAAGATGTATTTTGGTTGCATTTGTTTTGGCCACCACTGTATGTATAGTAAAAATGAATATACACACTGAAAAATAACGGCTCCAGCAACATATTGCAGGAAACAGGTATACAGTGGTGTGCGATGAAATAGAGTCAACACTAATCGACATTTTCAAAACAAAAACAAATGTAGAAAAATTAAATTTTGTTTATAACTTTTATTTTTAATTGTTCAATTAAGAACTGAATATAACATTTTAGAACATTAACGTCGTAATTTAAAATTAAATCATTAGGTATAAATCAAAATATTTCAAAATGCCCCGTTTTGCCTGTGAATTAAAATAGAGTCATCGCGATTCATCATCTGAACTAGAATAAACAGCTGTGTCAAATAAAATGTATGTTTCATTAATCCTTGATATTATCTCAGTACTTTATGAAATAACTATTATTTTTTTATCACAGCTAAGCAAAGCCTTGACATTGAATCATCAAGTCTCCACAAGTCATGTTTTCCACGCCGATTGTACCAGTGTCATAAGCTCATCTTTATTAAATTGGTTTATTCCTTTGATAGACACTTTAATGTCCAGCCACAAATTCTGAAAATTCAATAGATATTATGTTGAAACACCCATCGAAGCGGCATTTCCCATTTAGCAGAAGGCATCATGATGTTTTGTTTTTAATACAGTGGTATAATATGCAGCGTCCATTGTCTGTTCAATTTGGAATAAAGGTTCTGTCCCAATGTAAGAGTAACAACCTCGTACCATTATGTTTCCGCTACCACGTTTAACTGTTTGGATTATGTTCTGGGGCCTGAATTCGGTGTTGGAAGGTCTTCGCACAGGAAGATTACTCTTATCATAATTTCCCAATCTCACTTTAGTTTCAGCTGTCCTCAAAATATTTCGCCATTTGCGTACGGACTATTTCACATGCTCCTTGGCAAAATGCAACATTTTTTGAACGTTCCGTTTGGATAGAAATGGAACTTTTCGGACACTTTTTGCCTTTAAATTATTTTTAGTTACCATTTTTCTTAATGTAGAGGTGTCTGTTTCCTGGATTGGGGTTATATTTTATTCCGGTCTCCAACATTTTCTTTGAGCAACCAATTATGTCAGTAATTTGTATGTAGCTTCTGAATTCTTTTATCGTCTCTTTTATTCTTTCTTGGCGCCTTCTAGCACACAGCCTTTAAAATACTGACCCTGACCTGGAGAACAGTAGTGTACAAAATTTATTAAAAATGACGGCATTATATTCAGCAGAGGACCGGTCAATCAGGTTTAGAATTTCTTGACATGAAACATCTTGGACCACTGATTTGCAGAGAATAAAAGTGTTGACGAGTGTGTGACTGTATTTCATCGCACACCACTGTATGTTTACAAGCATGGCTTACATAATTTTTTGTTTGTTGCC
Organism: Phaonia tiefii; assembly: GCA_963931995.1. Taxonomy (NCBI): domain Eukaryota; kingdom Metazoa; phylum Arthropoda; class Insecta; order Diptera; family Muscidae; genus Phaonia; species Phaonia tiefii. Next base: position 200,285,129 of record OZ008367.1, read on the forward strand.
TGGCACGTTTTTGATTTCAGCAGTTTTCAACAAACAAAACCACATTTCAAACATGTAACATGTAATATTGAATTGCAAACACAATGTGTTTGGGCACAAGTATAATATATTTGCGACAAGCTGCAAACACTATATATTTGCATCCAAACAACAAAGCTGTCTTTGTTGGCGGTGTAGGCGTGATAAAGTGTATTTTTTAGAGCTAGAAGGCTGAAAATTTGTACATATAAGGTGTGATCCAAATACAGGTATCTTTTTAAATCATATGATTTTTGATGATATGTTTTTCTTGATAGATTTGTTCTGTTCGAAATATTGGGTATCATTCTTTGAGTATCATTCCTCCGTTGACCTAAATGATCGGTTGATCGCGTAACAAATAATGACGAAGCAACTAACTTTCCAATTGAATTTTTTTAATTCGTTGGATGTGCCCGATCTAACACCGAACAATGTGCCAAAGTCGGCTCTGGCCCCAACATGCTGCGCAATCTGAACCAACCGAAACTGCGCAATGGAACCGGGTTTTTTTAAATTTAATAAAATAAATAAATTGTTTCCCATTACATCCCATGAAGGGATTAGGGACAGCTTCTCACAATTGGGACCTACAGTTTTACACCGGTTCCGAACGGTATTTTGAGAAGCTTTTTGATGGCTAAATACTCGATAGTGTCGCCGTCACTAAGCGAGGTGACCGCCGTCGAAAGAAATTTAAGGTGGTCAGAGTAGGGATCGAACCCACGTCCTCATGCACAACAGCCGCGCACACTACCATTGCACCACCGACGGTGGTGGATCGCTTGACTGGTGTAATCCTAACAATAAGGTTACATTTTAATTTATTTACTTTCATTTATACATATCGCTTCCTCCATTGGAGTACAAAGAATGGGGGCCTAAGAGTTTCGTTCTTTCAATAGAGAGGCTCGACTTTCGTAAGGTACATACATAAGTTCGCCGGGACAACTATCTGTTGTCGTATTTATGTTCGCTGAATAGGCTAAAAGTTTACTGCTGTATTCATAATGGAAAGTTAATCCGAAAAGTATGTACGCTCCGTACAACAAGCGCCTAAATAGAATGTTCTTCAGACTTATCCGATGATGTTGGAGAAGCTGTAACTCTCACGGGGGGATGTGGATACAAGTATACACTTTACGAATAAAACTCGCTCGCCACTCCAAATCTTAAGATATGCCGCAGTAGTTGAATTTACAACAAATTACGACAATCTGACGAAGGAATAAAAAACATTCATTTGTAATCCTGCCGAGTAGTGAAAAAATTAAAGAATTTTTTTTATAAAATTTAACCAAATATTTTGGTTTCAAAAAAAGTACGCACTGTATTTTCTTACAGGAAAAACAGTTAAAAGTAGCCTTTTGAAACTAAATATTTTTTACTTGTTTCTTAAAAATTCTTAGCATAAATCTTTATTTGTTTCTTAATATTTATTTACACAACAAATTGAATTTTTATATTTCAGATTCATTAAACATCAATCAATACTGATCTCCCACAACAATCGTCCCTCTCCCCATTCTTCAACGAATCCCTTATTTTATTTAATTCCTGATTTGTTGTGCATAAACATAATTCGTTTTGGGCAGCAAATTGTCAATACCAAACGTAAAACTGGGAAAAATTATGAACTTGTGTTCATCGGTCGGTGCAACAGCATCATCGACATCGTTAGCATCGGACGATTCACAGCAAGAAACAACTATTGCCTGCGGCGGAGGCGGCGGTGGTGGTGGTAGTGCATCAAATTCGTCTTCAGCGGGAGGTGGTGCAGCAGGAGGAGGTGGCGGCGGCGGAGGTGGTGCTGTAGCACTTAAAACACATTGTTTTGGTAATATAACAGCGCCGAATTTACATTCATCATCACATCATCATCAGGGAAACAGTAGTTCAAACAACAACGAAATGCCACCAGAAACCAGACCCAAAATGGTGACTGTTAAGCACCCAGAATCGAATAAGCCTAAACCGACAATGAAAAAACCAAAACCAATACAAGCAGATCAAGATGTTATAAAAGCGCTGCAAAGATGTAGGGATGAAGGTAAGTACAGTTTGAAATAGAAATATTATTATGGAAATAAACACTTAATTACACTGTGAGACAAAATTAGATTTTTTTCAAAATGATGGGGTTCTGTCAACGGATTCTGGTAGAAAGGTCTAAAAAAAATATACGTGTATCGGCGTTTTGCCAGATCTGATCAGAATTTTTTTTTTTAGGCCGGGTCAAAGTCTCCGCCCCTCGGAACTTTCTTGCAACATATCGGAATGCAAAATTGTGTGTTCCCTACTTCTGAGGTACAAAAAATGTTCAGAAGTTTTATAGAAAAGATTCAGATAAACATTTTTGTGGAACAAATTAACCCTCTAACTGTCACGTATAACCATCATTTTTACTTTTTTTTTTGAAACTCGCAAAAAACTGCTCCAAAACGACGGGGGCGTGGTCAAAATGTTCTACAAAAATGATCGCCATAAAATTTCACTATAAGTGTCCGAACACTCCAAAACACAAATCTTAGCCCAAGTGCTAGATAAAAGATGAAATATGACAAAATTCATTATATTATGTGAACTATTTTTAATGGATACAGCAAAATGACAAAATTCATTATTAACCCTTAGATGGCAGTTAGTTTTTGCTTATTTTCTAGCACTTGGGTTAAGAAAGTTCCGAGGGGCGGAGACTTTGACCCGCCCTAAAAAAAATTCTGATCAGATCTGGCATAACGCCGATACACGTATAGTTTTTTAGACCTCTCTACCAGAATCCGTTCACATAACCCCATAATTTGTTTTGGTGTCGCACAGTGTTATTATACTTAATTGGCCTCAAATATCCTAGAGCCATACAAAACTTACATATATATACATACACATCTCTCCAATCGGCTCGATCATTTGTCTTTTCTCGTTTGTTTGTTAAAATAACCGAAATTTAAAAATGCTGGTTCCAAACAATTACGAAGAAACTTTGACATAACAACCCTGTAATTGATTTTGTTCCCGAAATTTTCCCAATGAAGCCCCGTTTTCAGTTCTTGCCAAATTTTCGTAAGAAAATTTGTCATTTATCTCTAAACGGAAAAATTGTTGCGGAGAGTTAGCACCTATCGTTGATTCACCTTGCAAATATTTCATTTATAATTCCTCTAAGCACTACATTTTATTTTTAAGCATGTCAACACGTTAACGTTAACGTTGTTAAAATTATCGAAATGACAAAATTCCGGTCCCAAACATTTATCAAACAATTGTTTTCGGACAAAATAACTTTGACGTAACAACCCTGCAATTGATTTTGCCTACGAAATTTTCGGAAAGTGCTAAAAAGCGATCGAAATTTTGGGTTCATGAAATTTTCGTTATATTTTATTTTTATACGTACTTCTTAATGGCAACGAAAATTTCATAAAAGCCGATACCGGGCTTGAACTGAGTATCAAGCAAATGAAAAGTGATCGAAATTTTTCGTTCACTTTGGGAACATTTTGTAAGGGCTGAATACGGGACTAAACACTAAGTTTAAAAAGTGGATGAGACCCCAACAAATACATACTAACATTTGACGAAAGGCTGTCGTTTTAAAGAAATAAATCGTTTCCAATAACATCCCATGAATTGACTGGGGATAGCTTCCCACAATCAGAAAGCTGTGTGCTTTCTAATTTTCCACTTACTGTGCCGAGGTCACGCCGAAAGAAATGTATAATGGTCAGAGCATGGGTCGAGTTCGACGGGTGGAAACTCACGCTTAATGTTGACAAATGCGAGGGAATGATCTTCAAGGGAAAAAGTATCCTTTTGTTCCCTAATGCTAGAACGTTCGTACCTAGCCTACAGGTTGGGGCCGCGTGATCAGGAGCGCGGACGGATTTAATTACCCAGGTGTCTTATTCCGTACGAACTTTGAATTTTACCGACACATTGACCACATTCTGGCCAAGGTGAAGGTAATCTTCGGTATTTATCTCCACGCGCTACGTTGCCGTGGAGGCCTTTCGACTGAAGTTAAACTTTTGATCTACCGTCAGATCATAAGACCCATCAGCCAGATGGAGAAACTTAGGAAATGGGAAAGACGCATCCTTTTGAGCTGCTTGGGCTTACGGATGCGGATAGCCGACGATGGTTCGGTTAGGAGGCCATCTTGTGCTACTATGTACTGGATGGTCGACTTTGACAGGATAGACGTGTACCTTGTTAAAGGCGCACTTAAATTTCTAGAAAGGGCAGCCTTTCTAGAAAATGGACTGGTTGAGAGTAGTTTGGTCCAGGACGAGCGCCTGGAGCGACTTCTTGAGTTAGGGTATAGGCCTCCGGTTGGCCTCGCGACCTTGGATAGATGCGGACTCCTCTTCGTAAACAAACTCCTATTCTATCATAGGAGGATAGGATCTTTTGACCTGGACGACACTGTGTACATTACGGACCAGTAGTGGCACCTCTTACCGTAGGTAGGGCTTGTAAATATGTATATAGTTGTAAATATGTGTAAATAGTAGTTTTAATATTAGTTTTTTAAGTTTAGTAGTTAGTTTACGATGAAGTATCCCCTTTTTTATAGTCCAATTTTGATTTTCTTTTTGTTTATGATTGTTTTGTATGTAGTTACTACAACTTAAGTTTGTGTGAAGTATATAGTTCTGTAAATATTATTAAATGTAGGAAAATGCGTAGCGATAGAATTATGTTATTTTTAAGAAACTTTGTCAATATGAATTTTAGGACTTAATAAATATGAATTGAAATTGAATTGAGCAGGGGTCGAACCCACGTTATCATGTACAAGAGCCACACACACTAACGATTGTACCACCGACGACCACCAGCACCGGAATTCTGTAACTCGCTTAACTAACAGCAATTGTGACTATCAGGCTTGCATTCAGATATCATATCAGACATGTATATTAGCCAGTAGTTTGGTTTGGTTTAGTTAGGACACGTGACAATAAGAGACTGTTTACAACTGCCTTATCATCACTACACTCGGAGGTCGATCGACCCATTGTGATTGTCCATATAATCTGAAAAGAAAAAGCGGAGGGAGATACGAAAATGGAACGAGCTCCAGTAATAGTGGAAATTTCCATAGATATATGGACGTAGGACGAACAGAAGATCCACTCAATTATGTTCCCAGTATATAAGGTTTGGTTTCAGTAAGGTTTGGAAAGTCATCATGAAGCGTTTAACGCTGCAACAGCGCTTCCAAATTGTGGAAATTTACTTTGAAAAAAAAAATAAATCTGTTCGCGAAGTTAATAGAGCACTTCGTTCATTTTGCCGGAAATCATATTTAAAAAATAAACGTCATGAAATTATGTAATTATTGTAATAACAAAAATTTCATTTCAACTGTATTTCTGTCTTGTAGTATAATTTTGAGTTATTATGCAGCTAACAAAAACACCCGTTATATCCCCAAATAGTAAGCCCTGATCAATACACCCAATGCCATCCACATATCGTCAGCTGAAATGCAAAACAACGTACATAACTACAATTTCCATTTTTTACAGAAGAATTGAAAAACATTATAAAATAATGAATCCTGTTTTGGCTGCTATATTTTCGACTTTTGCTCAAGGTAAGACCTTTCTTAAGGTAAGAACCGAAAGTGTGGCTGCCAAAACTACATTCCTTACCATTTTTTAAGCGTTCCTTTTCTGCTCCTGTTCACAAATGATAATTGCAGTTACGTTGTTTTGCATTTCAGCTAACGAAATGCAGGTCTAGGTTGACCATTCCACTTTACCAGTAGGGTAGTAAGAACAGTAAATCCGGTAGGGGGCCAATAGACAAACCATCAAATACCTGCCCGGATCCATGACAGACCCCGTGAAAACTCCATCAAATCCTCAATGGTCACATCGCGCAGAGGCCAGGCCCTCTGCCTGAAACCATCCAAGGCAACGGCGACGCCTTCGCTGGAGAGCTGGGCAGTGACAGAGAAGGTGCTCAATGGTTTCCACCTCCTCTTCATCTCCACAAGCACGGCAGTAGTCAATCCCGTTCGCAATCCAGTTGAGAGTGAAGTCTCCAACATAACAGTGACCCGCGATAACCCCAATGAGAAGCCGCAATTCAGCCTTGCCCAGTCGTAGAAGCTACATTACATTACTTTTATTGGCTATTTACAACCTCAAGAGGTCAGGTGCCTTACACATATTAATTAAATAAACAAATTGAACATATTTCCCCAACTGGTTCTATCCTTCCCCTTTTCTCGCCAGTTGGTAATACCAAGGATACGGAGGGATTCTTCGGCTTGGTCTTTCCATGGGAGTCTTGGTCGTCCTCTTTTCCAGCTTCTATCGGGTACGTTATCGAAAACCTTTCGCGCTGTTTCATCTTCATGCATTCTGATAACATGGCCTAGCCAACGCAATTGGCCCAATTTGATTCGGCTAGGCTATGTCCTCGTCAGAATACAAATTATATATCTCTAGGTTCCAACGACGTTGGTACTCACCGTTTTCTTTAATGGTAGGACAGGTAAAACTAGAGTCTAGTATAGCTGGACTTTTGTCTGTCGAGAGAGGGTTTTGTTCTTAAACTGCTAGCTGAGCCCAAAATAGCATCTATTTGAAGGACTATTATCCTATTTATCTCCAGGCTGACGTTGTTTGTCCTTGTTCACGGCGTATCGAAGGTAGTTCATAGTTCAAAATTAAATTGATTGTCAACGTTCAAGTGCGGAGCAAGTCGAGAGGTTTCTATAGTCGTTGACACCATCAATTTTGTCTTGACCTCATTAACAGCAAGACCCACCTTCGCTGATTCTTTTTCGATTCTTGAAAATACTGCAGTAACCCCCAAATTTCACCCAATGATGTCTATGTCGTCAGCATACGCCAGCAACATATGGCTTTTCGTGTTGATGGTCTTGTTCGTATTTACTGCAGCTTGTAGAAAAGTTTGCACGAAAGTGTGCCGCCTTGCTTTAGTCCTCGCTTGGTACAGAATGGTTCGGTGAGGTCTTTTCCCATATTCACTGCTGATTTGGTGTTGGTCAGGATCATTCTACAGAGCCTGATCAGTTTTGTCGGAATGCAAAGTTCAGACATAGCGTCGTACAATTTTCCCTAATGGGGCTATCGGAAGCAGCTTTGTAATCGGCAAAAGGATGGTATGTATCGATTTGATTTTCGTGATTTTTGAATTTCGATTTGGCGTAGAGTGAATATTTGATCAGCCGTGGGCTTGCCTAGTCTAAAACCACACTGATAAGGTCCAATCAGGTTTTCAACAATTGGCTTTAGTCTTACTCATAATACGCTCGACAAGATCTTATACCCGAGTCCACTGCTGGCCGTGTATCCCTTGAAATCCTTGACCAGCGATCGATGAAGTCATACAAGTAACAGATCGGTTAATTTGCAGAAGCAATCAATCTCAAATCAGCAGAAGTACATTCTGCTCTAACAAGACAGTCTGCTTCAACATTCCCTGTGACATCATTATGTACCAGAACCCTGCAGAGTATTACCTTGCCGGGCACTACACTGTTCAAAATCCGCTTGCAATCACTAACCTTTTTGGATTTACAGGTGTGTGACCTAATCGCACTGAGGACTGGCTTACTGTCACCACAGATGGCGAATTCACCCGATGGATACAAGCACAAATCCATTATCTCAGTCGCAGCTCGTACGATTGACACGATTTCTGCTTGGAAGAAACTGCAGTTTGAACCCAACCTCAGCGAAATCCCGAGTTGAAAGTCCTCACTGAAGATCCCCGCTCCTGTGCCCGATTGCATTTTGGATCCATCTGTAAAGATCAGATGACCAGAGACTGAGGAAGGAAACTAGCATTATGATCTCCGGGCATCGACCAAAGTCTACAGTCGGCAGCATGTAGTCAGTCGCCTGACTCAAACACTCGTCCGGGTGATTCTTGATCAACTCCTGGAGAATGTTGGCATGTTCCACTGGGACATGTCTCCAGATGCCCATGCGAAGGACGCTTCTAACAGCACACCGTCTCGCACAGACATCAAAAGTAGTCAGATTCAGGATGATATCCAGCGCCGCCTGCAGTGTACTTCTCCTCACCAAACTGATGTACATCGACGCAGTGCGCTGAACCATACTGAACATTTTCAACTGGTAGCTGTTCCCCAATGCGTTCCACCAGGCTACGCAGCCAAAGGTGATAATTGGGCGCACAATAGCCGAAAAAAGCCAATGCACGATTTCCGGACGAAGACCTCAGCTTTTGCCAATTGAATACCGATAGGCGTAGAGCACGTTCAATCCCTACTTCATTCGCTCCTCAGTATTTCGCTTTCAGGTCAGTTTCTAATCAAGAACGATACCGAGATATTTCCCCTCAGAAGATAGAGAACTATACGCCCTCCCCCTCGGTTTCCTAAAATTTCCAATCTTTCAACCACGCGAAAAAACAGCTCCGTCTTTTCCGGGGTAACACCCAAGCCAACACCCAATCTGACAACTAACCCAGGGCATCCTGCATGATGTCGCTGATCGTAGGCAAAGATTTTCCACCAACAACGTCTTCGGCATATTCAACATTTCTACGTCCTCAGCTCAAAGTCCTAAAGTATACCGTCCACCACTAAAAGCAACAGCAGAGGGAAGTCAACTGCCTTGTAGTCAACTTCCGAACCGAGCTTACCCCAAGGTTCGGATTTATAATGCCATCCCTAAGCATATTCGCAATCCATTCGACAAGAAGTGAATGCACCCCTACGGACTCCAGAGATGATACATTATTAAAAGCACCTTCTATATCTAAGAAGGCAGCCAAAGTGAAATCCTCAAACTTCAAGTTGATCTCAAGACAACCCACAACATCGCGCACTTTCCACAGATTTACCCTTGAGGTGGGCATGTTGCCTACCACTCAAGTAGGACTGGCTAATTCGATTCCTGATGTACAAGTCAACCATTGTCTCAAAATCTTTCAATAGAAAGGAGGAGAAGCTGATTGGTCTGTAGTCCTTAGGAGAGACATGACTCCTCTTTCCCGACTTGGGAATAAAAACGACTAGTACCTCTTTCCATTTGTCTGGTATCAGGCCAAGTCTGAGAAAAGCCCTATAACAGTCAGAAGATGAGGGGTGACAAAGAATCAAGAGATTTAAAGGTCTTGAAGCTATAAATAGCCTAAAACAACCTCGATTCGTCTACTATGTCCTCAATCACTCCCAGTTGCGAGATAGCTGAAGTGGAAGTCACCAGGTGGTTCCTCTCCACAGAATCTATCCACACAGTTTGGAAATTGAGTTTCCATAAGAAGCTCAAGCTCATTCCATGACCCATCGCCATTTACATAGGTTATGGACTCACAGAAGCTGATCCAAATGGCCTGTTTTGCCTTTTTAATATCCCGCTTAAACTGATTAAACCTGTTTTTGTACACAGTCCTGTCCGATTCCCTTTTCGATTTCTTGTCCTTATTGAAAAGTCACCTAGTGAATTTACGCAGGGCTTACAACTCCCGTGTTCACCACATATGCTGCCTCCTCTTGCCTGGGAAGGTAAGAGAGCATGTATCAATAAAGCATATACATATAGAGAAAATCCGTGACTGTAAAGTTTCCAATTAACATCGTTACTTGTGGTGCGGGGTTTGGAGTCCAATCCCGACATCCTAGTGACTAGTTCATGAAATTTCACCCAGTCCGTTATCCTAGGTTTCCCCAAGAGACCCTGCGATCCCGCCATGAAGTCTATAGTAAAGAGATTTGTACTATGGTCAGAAAAGGAGTAGTCATCCGACACCCTCCAATTCTTTACAAGCAATACTTCAGAAGATAGGGTTATGTCAATGATATTCTCCCTCAATTTATAACGGAAGGTGGCAGCCTCGCAGTGGTGCAGATTGATCTGAGCCACACGAAGCCGCCTACGTTCGTCTCCGTACAGAGAAGCTGGAATGAAGGAACCTGACGTTTCCAAGACCAAAACACATCTTTCCCTCACGAGCTTTTATTCTTTCCAATGACTCCGAATCCAGGGCGATTCTGAAATCGGCACCCGAGGTATCTGTATAGCAGAACCAGTTGGCAATACCTCCCAGACATGGGTATTGAGTCCCGGGTTATGCTTGCCAAGTAGTTTTACCACCTTGTCCGTCGACAAAACCGGTGCACCAAAATGGGTCGGAGCGAGAGTAAGGGTTGAGAAATAACCTCTAGTCTCGAATCTGGCCAAGCTTTCCCAAAGCGGGTTATTGTGCTTTTATGGAAGTCTACAGACTCCTTATTAACGCAATCGACGTTTTTGACTCCCCACAGCAAGTCAACACCACAGAATCTTATCTCACCGATACTCCTGCTGTTGTCCACCAGCTGGTCACTTCAATATCCATAATTCCTCCTGGTTAACGCATTCGAGCCATACAACTACGGAGGGCCAATACGCTGAGCTCTTCGCCGCGCATAATGACTTAACGCAATTGGTGAATGAACCTACGCACATTCCGAACCCTGAAATGTACAAAGTTAACACGCTTGCACCTCTTGGTAATTCGGATCACTGTATCATTTCAGCGTCCTTTTCGTATTCAGCTCTTCGTCTTCGTTTTTATCTACGAAGAGGCACGTTGGGCTGAGCTCAACAACTTTTATCAGCATTTTAACTGGAAGTTTTCTGGACAGTGACTTAGATGCTGCTGCTGAAATGATCGAGAAGATATTTTTGATTGGTATGAATTCATTCCGACGAAAATTATTTCGGTTAAACCATCGGGAAAAAATTGGTGCAACCAGACATGCAAGAATGCTGTCAGATCCAAAGAGACTTGCGTTCTAATAAAAACGTTAATACTGAACTGCTACGCAAACAGGCAAGATCCAAGTGCGCCAAAGTACTTCGACGCGAAAATTTTCTTCACGAACAGCGTATTCGTGCTAAAGTCCTTTCTTTCCTTAGTGGAAGTAAGAGATTTTGGTCGTTTGCAAGAAGAATAAAAGGTAGTTCTTCCTCTATCCCAACTCTTCTTAAAGATGACATAACAGTCACTGAACCGGTTGATAAAGCTAACAACCTCTTGGCTGAAATGTTTGCAAGGAACTCTTCCTTGCCGGATAGCAATCAACCACTTCCCGTGATCAATTACGTATCTTGTTCCATGCCCAAGATATTTTTTCGAACGCGAGAAGTAAGAGATTTTGGTCGTTTGCAAGAAGAATAAAAGGTAGTTCTTCCTCTATCCCAACTCTTCTTAAAGATGACATAACATTCACTGAACCGGTTGATAAAGCTAACAACCTCTTGGCTGAAATGTTTGCAAGGAACTCTTCCTTGCCGGATATCAATCAACCACTTCCTGTGATCAATTACGTATCTTGTTCCATGCCCAAGATATTTTTTCGAACGCGAGGAGTTAAAAAGGTTCTTGCGAATCTCCGCGTAAATAAATCCCTGGGCCCGGATGGCATATCTGCACTGGTCTTGAGTAGGTTCTCTTGGCGTGTCCACAGCGCGACCTTTTCAACCTTGCATACCGTGCAGGTGTCTTCCCGGCGCGTTGGAAGGTTGCTAATGTCCAGCCAATCCCTAAAAAAATTATGCAAGTAACCCTGCAAATTACCGCCCAATTGCAATTTGTTCTGCGCTCTCGAAGGTTATGGAGATCTACTGGAAACCTGGTGGCGTTCCTTTCGGAACAGTGGAGTCGATCCACCCACCGGCTTGTTGAGAGTAAGGTAGTGGCTCTTGATATTTCCAAGGCCTTTGACAGAGTATGGCACGATGCGCTCTTGTCAAAGCTCGCTGCTTTTGGTGTCGGTGATAACTTCACTCGATTTATTTCGAGTTTTCTCCGAGATCGCACTATACGAGTTGTTGTAGATGGGGTTTCATCCGACGATTATAAATTGACTGCAGGTGTACCACAGGGCTCTGTTCTTTCTCCTTCTCTTTTTCTTATTTTCATTGATAATCCTTGGTCAGACTGTGAATCCAATCTACTATTTTGTGCACGACAGTAATCTCTGTCATTCTTATTCATTCGACCGTACGCCAAGTCTTCAAGAGATTGAAGTCAAACGCCGGACGATGAATGAAAGATTCGGCCGGGATCTGGTGTCCATTGTTGAATGGGATCGAATGAATAGAGTAGATTCTAATGCGGGTAAGACCCAGTGTTGTTTGTTGTCGCATAAGCGCATTGCTGACCCAGGTGTGTCGTCATTGTCTATGGACGGTGTGGAAATTGATGAATCAGACGCTCTTGATGTTCTGGGCATGAAAATACAATGTGATGTCCGTTGGGCAAAACATGTATTTGAAGGGTCGAAGGATGCATTCAAGTGTCTGGGCTTTTTAAAGCGGTGCAAGAAATACTTCACTCAGGCCAAATATGGAATATAACTTCCATATATGGGCAGGTGCTCCTAGGACATCTTTGGAGCTTTTCGACCGTGTCCAGAGGAGGGCGATGGTGTTGATAGGGGACAACGCTAATTGTCTCCTTGAGCATCGGCGAAATGTGGGAGAAGTACCGAAGCACACGGCTTTCCAGGAACTCTCATCCGTTTTTTATCGAGTGGCCGGTTGACCGCACTACACACTATAGGGAAAATTCGTTCTTCAGCTGTACAGTCCGTGTGTGGAATCAACTTTCGGCTAGTGTATTTCCCACAAAATGTGACACAAAGATTCAAGGCAAATGTCAACAGACACTACTCCCTCTTTACACCCTCCACTACCTCAATTTTCCTCGCCAACACAATGCACTGCATTTATAGGCGGCATCCCCTGAGTGTTGGTTTGATAGAAAAAAAAACTAACTACTACAATTAGTTATGAACATTAATGTCATAATCATAATAATGCTTGTATATAAATACAAATATTTCAAATTATCCTGTTTTGCCTGTGAATTAAAATATACATCGAATTTCATAGTCTGAAATACAAAAAACTTCGAGAAGAACCGCGTATTTGGACCGGTTCCAGTTCTCAGCAAAATTGCTGTCCCTAAGAGACTTAAGTGAAATATCTTATTATAAGAATGTAAAATTTGATAAAAATCGACATTTTCGTACCCCCACATAAAGGTTAACTTTGGAAACGAGTCCTCTTAGTCAGGAACCGTTTTACGGTTCTTTTCAACCCGTTTTTCAGTTCCGTTTAGGATGATGATGATATTGCCTTGATTGTAAGCCCCGGTCCGGTCGGTTCCTGTAAAGAATCGGTTCTCGCGAACTATCTAGTGCACTTATTAGATGGGGTTTGTAGCCACTTAAGCTTCTTGCCATAAGGTATTGTAAGATATAAACTTTAGGTTCAAAGTACGCGATGTTTTACAAAGCGGATATATATCTTGTACTATTTTTATTCCACGTTTGATTCAAAACTTTAACGCGTTTGGTGCGTAACCATTTTTAACGATAGCGAAAAACTAAAAACGCAGTTCTTAATATTTGTCCATGCCCTACACGATTTTGTCTGGGGAGATTTGATATTTGCAAAAAATTCAAAAAGTTATTACACTACTGTGCAAGTCAGCTTAAAACTTCGACACCATTATTTTCAAACCAAGGTTTTGCTTGGTTTGGGGTTCTCATGTAGAAACACACACGAAGCGACATTTTCCATTCAGCATAAGGGGTCATGATGTTGTTTAATAAAGCGGTATAATATGCAGCCGTCTGTTGTGCAATGGTAGTGTGCACGAATTTTGTACATGAGATCATGGGTCCCCTCATCCCTGCTCAGATCACTTTAAATTTCTATCGGCGGCGGTCACCTCGCACAGTGACGGCGACACTATCGAGTATTTAGCCCTGAAAAAGCTTCTCAATATACCGTTCGGAATCGATGTAAAAACTGTAGATCCCAATCAGTGACTATAGTTAGTTAGTTTGAAAAGAGGGGTGCGGTGTTGAGTGTTCAAAAGGAGCACTCTAAACCTTCCCACGTCAGTAGACATACACTTCAGCCCCTGATTCGACCTGTTGTGCGCTCTAAGTTTACGCTACTAATTTACTATATCCCTTATAGGAATTTGGTGTTATTCACGAAATTCCTTAAGTTGTTCCAGTACATACCAACAAGTTTGGTCATGTCCGGTATCGTACTGTCCGAAATATATCTGAATCTAGATTGTGTGAAGGCCGGGCAGTGGCATAAGAAATGCTCCATCGTCTCATCGTCCTCCATGCATGCCCTGCACTCACTATTCGCCACTAGTCCAATACGGTACAGGTGGGCCCGTAATCCCGAATGCCCCGTTAAGACTCCCATCATCTAGCTCATTTCAGATTTTCCCAGTTTCAGCAAACCTTGTGTCCTCAATCCGTCTGGGTCTCCCCATAGGATCTTTGACATCCTGCCTACTGATTCCTGGTTCCACTGGACTATATAAGCCGACTCCGTCCATTTACTCAACTCAGCCTTCGTCACCCCAAAGGGTTTCGCTCCATCTAGACTCACCGTTTGGAGTTTCCTGGCTTTCGTTGCCAGGAGGTTCGCTCTCTCGTTACCGAATATTCCGTTGTACCCCGGCACCCAGATGATGTTGAGTCTACCGTGCATAGAATAATCTTTTATCACCTTCTTACAGTCAAGGACCGTTCTAGATTTAACAGTTTCCGATGATATTGCCTTGATTGCCATTTGGCTATGCGTGAAAATATTTGCCTCGGCTAGGGTTGTATTATCGCCGGGCCATTTGATACACTCCGTAATCGCCCGAACTTCCGCCTGAATGTTTGTATTCTGATCCGGGAGGAGTAGATGGGATTCGGTTGCTGGATTTTCAATGAATAATCCTAGACCCATTATTTCTCCTAGCTTTAAGCCATCCGTGTAGCAGCGATTGGCATTTGTGCCAGGTTCCCATTCTGCCAGGCGTCTCTAGTTGGCGTTAAGGTCACGCAATTCTCCTTAATCCTTATCTAAGGCCCCAATTATCCCTTGGTGTTTTGACGTAAGATCCCTGTTGATCCATTGTAGGCGTTTTGCCGCAAGGGCGTCCTCGTATCTGACTCTAATCTCGATTGGCTAGATACTCTTGTCGAGGTTGTCCTTATTTCACCACTAATACCAATGTAGCACATTCTCTGAACCCTGTGCAGTATTGCGATGTTACATTTCCTCTCCACTGCCATCCACCATACTACAGAAGCATATGTTAGTACGGGCCTGATTACGCTTCTGTAGAGCCAGTGTGTTATATTCGGTTTGAGGCCCCATTTGGATCCTATAGCCTTTCTCTATGTGGTGATTCCAATTCAGTTTCCGATCTAAGATTACCCCTAAGTATTTAACCTTATCGGATATTTTAATCGTCTTTCCCAGGAATCGTGGCTCTTCATATTCGGAGATTTTCGTCTTCCTTGTGAATAAAAATATTTCCGTATTGTCCGGGTTTACATTTAGGCTCCTTAGCTGTGCCCAGTCATACGCTATATTCAGTGCCCTCTCGGCCTCTCTGCATAATTGATTAGGATTCTTTCCCTTAAGAAGTATTATAACGTCATATGTGTAGCAGACTGGTTTAAGTCCTTCTTCGGTAAGTTTCCTTAGGAGACTGTCCTTACAACCAGAAGAGCGGTGATATAATCCCTCCCTGTGGAGTTTCACGTTGTACGTTGTACCCTGTCTCTAATATTTTACCACAGTTTATCCATATCCATCTATTCCTTAGCATATGGTGGATCCAGTCTTTTAATTCCCGGTCCACCATAAACTGGTCTAATGATTGGATGAGTGTTTCGGTCCGGACATTATTGAACGCTCCTTCAATATCTATGCATACAGCGAGTGTATATAGTTTGTCATTGAGAGATTGCTCTATGTAGTAGGCTACCTCATGAAGTGCGGTATCCACTGATCTGCCTTTGACATATGCGTGTTGCCTAAACTTCAGCATATCGTTCGGTATTCCACTTTTCACCATGTCGTCCACTATTCTCTCCAGGGTTTTGAGTAGAAACGAGGTAAGGCTAATTGGTCTATAAGCCTTTGCCGTTGCATAGCTTGCTTTTCCAGGTATGTGTATAAATACTACCCCAGCCTCCTGCCAGTTTCTCGGTGTGTAGACGTATTTTAAGCATGCGGTAAAAATTCCTGCCAAATGGGTTGTTATTTGGTCAACCCCATGTTGTAGGATAGCCGGAAAAATACCATCCGGTCCCGCCGCTTTATATGAGGAGAAGCTCTTTATAGCTTTTTCGACCATTTCATCCGTAATGATTGGCGTCTGATGTACTACATTCTCACCTTGTGGCCATTCCATTGTATCCATTCTTTTTCCCGTGTCATCTACTAGCGTTTCCGCCTGTACGTGGGTCTTACTGAAGAATTTTTTCATCTCCGACATGTCGTTGACGCTGTCCACCTGTTCACTGAATAGTCTCCAGGAGTTGCGTCTCGCTATTCTCAATATTGCGTTGTATTCACTGAGACTCCTCTTATAGTCCACCCAGTATACTGGTAATTTCTTACGCGTGGCCCTGTTGTAAAGTCTACGGACATTCTTCCCTAGATTTCGTATTTCCCCTGTAACCCAGGGTTTTTCTTGGGACGAATTCCTTTCCCGAAGTGGGCAGCTGTCCTCGAAAGACTATACTAGTGCTTGCGTTGTCCTTGTCACCTTATCGTCTAATTCGTCCCTGCTAGAGTATTCGAGTTGAGGATGATCTAGTCGATTCTTAAGTAGGCTTCCGAACTGTGTCCAGTTAGTCTTGGTCCTATTTCGGAAACTTATCGGTTTCGGCGGTGGCCGTGTTATCCAGCATCTAATGTATCTGTGATCCGAGAATGAGTGCTCATTTAAAACCCTCCATTCTTGAATCTCATCTATAAGGTGTTCAGAACAGATTGAGATATCTAACACCTCCTCCCTAATTTTGTTGAAAAAAGTGGCTTTGTTCCCAATATTCAGTGTGAAAAGGTCGTTAGTATTTATATATTCTATTAGGGTATGGCTCCTACGGTTACAGTTAGTACTACCCCACGACGTGTGGTGAAAATTAGAGTCACTACCTATTAATACTTCGTTACATGTCTGTTTGGCTCTCTCTACCAGTCGCTGTAATTCCGACGAAGGTGGTGGTGTCGGCGAATCATATGGCAAGTATACTGGCGACAGGTATATATTTCCGTGACTATACAAAACTAAAAAGCTCTTCAAAATTCCTTCATGGGATGTAATGGAAAACCATTTATTTATTTATATATAATATGCAGCGTCCATTGTGTGGTCAATTCAAAATAAAGGTTCTGTCTCATTGTAAGAGAAATAACCATTATGTTTCCGCCAACATATTTAATAGTTTTGATTCCATATTGGGGACAGAATTCAGTATTGGACAAAAAGTGCATCATCTGGCCACAAAATTTTTCGCCATTTGCTTAAGACCAAATTTCATATCCACCTTGGTGAAATTCATCCGTTTTCGAACGTTTCGTTTTGATAGAAATATAACATTTCTGACAGTTTTTGCCTTTAAATTGTTTTTAAGTGAAATTGTTCGTACTGTAGAGTTATCTACATACATCCAGATTGTGTTCCCTTTTGAGGACGGAAGAGGTAAAAAATTTATTTCTTTACGCGACGCAATGTCTTTCGTTTCAAATGTTCTGTAATATTCGGATGTTTACCTCTATTGTCTGAATATGCATTATATTTTACCGCGGTCTCCACCATTTTCTTTGAGCATCCAATTATGTCAGCAATTTTTTTTAGCTTTTACCTTCTGTTCTTAGCTATTTATTCTTTTCCGCCGCTTATGGCTTCAATGCATGGCTCTACCCATTTTGGAGCCTAAATAAAAATAATTTAATAATATGACCGTTAAGCGTTTTAAAATATATTTTGTTGTAATTGACTGATTTTATCACACACGTATTTACATGGCCTTTAATATACATACTGACACTGACCGAGAGCAGTACAGCACAAAGTTTGTTGAAATCAACGGCGTTATATTCACCAGAGAATCAGTCAATCAAGTACAGAAGTTCTTGGCGGGAAACACTTTGGACAAGTTATTTAACGATAGTAAACGTGTTGAAGAGTGGGTGCAGTATTTCCTGTACCGTTGTAAATATCTGCTTTTGTAATTGTGTGATAACACAGGATCATAGAACACCAGCAAGCAGTAAATTGTTTGTGGCCTATTGTTGATATTTGGCATCAAGGGCGACGCCATGTTTTTCTTTAAAATCAATTACTTTAGTTGTTATTCAAGTTCGTAATATAAATTTACTGTATTTTTTTTTTTAATTCAACAATTTCTCTCTTCTCCCATTTCAGGTATTAAACGTTTGGACTTAAGTAAATCATCAATAACCGTCATACCGCCCAGTGTTAAAGATTGCGTACATTTAACGGAATTGTATTTATATAGTAATAAAATCGGTCAATTGCCACAAGAAATCGGACACTTGGTGAATTTAAAGACTTTGGCATTAAATGAAAATTCATTGACGTCTCTTCCCGATTCCCTGCAACATTGCAAGCAACTGAAAGTCTTGGATTTAAGACATAATAAACTGGCAGATATACCAGCTGTTATATACAAATTACGATCCCTTACCACTCTATATTTGAGATTCAATCGCATAACTACAGTGGCCAATGATCTGCGGCACCTAACCAATCTAACTATGTTAAGTCTAAGAGAGAATAAGATACGAGTATTGGGCGATTGTATAGGGGCACTGGTTATGTTGACCACTTTAGATGTTAGCCACAATCATCTGGAACATTTACCGGAGGACATTGGAAACTGTGTTAATTTAAGTGCATTGGATTTGCAGCATAACGAGCTTTTGGACATCCCAGAGACTATAGGCAATCTGAAAAATCTCGTAAGATTGGGTTTACGCTACAATCGCCTGAGTACCATACCAAACTCATTAAAGAATTGCAAATGCATGGATGAATTTAATGTGGAGGGAAATAGTATTACTCAACTGCCCGATGGCTTACTGGCTTCACTAAGTGCTTTGACGACTATCACACTATCGCGCAACGCTTTCAGTAGCTATCCGACCGGCGGTCCAGCACAATTCACAAATGTCTATAGCATAAACTTGGAACACAATCGAATCGATAAAATACCCTATGGTATATTTTCGAGGGCCAAGGATCTGACTAAACTGAATATGAAGGAGAATGTGCTTACCGCATTGCCGCTGGACGTTGGCACATGGATTAATATGGTCGAACTGAATTTAGCAACAAATGCTTTGCAAAAGTTGCCAGATGATATCATGAACTTACAAAATCTGGAAATTTTAATACTGTCCAATAACATGCTCAAAAAGATACCCAACACTATTGGGCAATTGCGTAAGTTGCGCATTCTGGATTTGGAAGAGAATCGCATTGAAGTATTGCCAAATGAAATTGGTCTACTGCACGAGTTACAGAAACTCATACTTCAGACAAATCAGATATCTATGTTACCACGTAGTATTGGTCATCTGACAAATTTAACACATTTGTCTGTGAGCGAAAATAATTTACAATTTCTGCCCGAAGAAATTGGTTCCTTGGAGAATTTGGAAAATCTCTACATCAATCAAAATCCGTGCTTGGAAAAGTTGCCGTACGAATTGGCCCTGTGTACAAATTTGAAATATCTAAACATCGATAAATGTCCTTTGAGTACTATACCGCCCGAAATTCAGGCGGGAGGACCTTCCTTGGTATTACAGTGGCTAAAGATGCATTCGCCGTATAGGCAAATGTGAGTAGATGGTGTTGTACGAACTTATTACGTAGGTACACCATATTATCATCACCATCAACATCCAAATACGCAGCAGCAGCAGCACCATCATTATCACGAGGAGAACTAACACAGACCCAGAACGAAATGTGTAATAACGTGAATGTAAAGGAGGCCTAAGTTTATAAAAAAAAGGAAAGAAGAAAATCATATCTATGGAAAAGTTTTACAATTTCCATCAACAGAATAAAAGCCTTCTTTGGTTTAATCGATAAAAAAAATCAATAAGAAATTAATATTAACAACAACACTAAAGTATCGAATATTTAATAAAAATCAACTGCATCTACAAGAACAAAATAAAAACCATCTTTCTTCATTATTGAGAGATATACAAGATACTAATTAAAAGAAAATATAAACAATATAAGCTTTAATTTATAAGCAAAAACACGAACCCAATACGACAAAGCTGCTGCATCTTATTCTCAACTATGCAACATCGTGAAATTTTTGAAAGAGTCTAGACGTCAGAAAACCCTAATGCTTTTCGCGTAATCTCAAACCCATCATCAGCCAGTTATGTAATAATCTGCAAAATCCGTAGTTTCATGGTAAGTGTCTTATAATAATTATTTCTGTGCCAACAAGGAGGAATGACTCAAGAGCTGTTAAGCAGAAGTTGAGTTAAAGTTACCACCATGATCCCCCTAGTGAAAAGTAGCCCCACATGCATTTTAGTAACTCCCCGTAATTCCGCAACTTATACGCCAGAGACTAAACTTATTTCTTAAAATGAGCTCCTAAGAGACCAATTGACAAAATGTATAGAAAGTTGCAAAATAAGTTTGAGACTTCTGTGCTAGACCCGAAATAACTAGTGCTAGACCCAAAACAATACTTGATGAGTTCTCGTTGATTGGTTAGAAACATATTTTTATTTCCGTTGAATTATGATAAAATTAAACAGTTGATACTAGGACTTGAATTGACGTTGGCGAATCATCGTTTCGAAGTTTGTGAATCTTTTCAGCAGCGCCTCAGCGTTCTAGGCCAATGGACGTCTTGTTCACTGGGTGGTTTAGATGTTGGTGAATCGGAAGCTCTTGATGTTCTGGGCGTGAAGATACAATGTGACATTCGTTGGAATAAGCACATTTTCAACGTGTCGAAAGATGCATTCAAGTGCCTGGGCTTTTTAAAGCGGTGTAAAAGATTTTTCACCGCACCGATCTCCTCAATATCTACACCACGTATATTCGGCTTCGAGCTTCTAGACCGCGTGCAAAAGAGAGCGTTGAAGCTGATAGGCGCCAGCAGTGTATCCAGCACTGTTGCCTCCTTGGAGCATCGACGAAATGTTAGCTGTGTCTCGGTATTTTATAGGTATTTCCATGGAAAGTGTTCCGTCGAGTTACATGGCCTCATTCGAGAAGTTAGGGTATTTAACCGTACGACGCGGTTTTCAAGTGAAACTCATCCCTTTTCTGTTTCCTGGCCATTGGATCGAACTGCGCATTACAGAAACAATTCGTTCTTCAGCCGAACAGTCCGTCTGTGGAATAAGCTTCCGGCAAGTGTATTCCCCACTTCTTACAACATCAGCAAGTTTAAGTCAAATATTAACAAGTACTTCTCTCTCTTTCCCCCTACTCCTATCCCATTTTCCTAAGTCCAATGCAATGCACTGCATTTATAGGGGACATCCCTTGAGTGTTGGTCTTCGCAAAAAAAAAATTGTTTAGG
Source organism: Phaonia tiefii (assembly GCA_963931995.1). Taxonomy (NCBI): domain Eukaryota; kingdom Metazoa; phylum Arthropoda; class Insecta; order Diptera; family Muscidae; genus Phaonia; species Phaonia tiefii. The sequence goes on from OZ008367.1 coordinate 200,306,571, forward strand.
TTTGGGATACTCGGTGATCCATTGTGATTGTCCGATGAAAAAGGAGAGAGTAAAGGGAAGTAAAAGAAGAACATCACGTGGGTATGGAAGAATAAAAAAGGGAATATATATTAAGGAAATAAGAGATGATCGTGGGATGAAGCCCCCACAAAGTGCACCCCGGCCTTTCATCTTGACCTGGTCAACCTTCGGAGCAGTGTTGCCAGAAGCCGTCAAAAAAATTATGCTAAATGCCCAAAAAAATTGTGCAAAATGTAAAGAAATTATGCTAAAAACATCAAAAAAAATGTGCAAAATGCAAAAACATTATGCTAAAATTAAAAAAGTTAACTTATTATATATTTGCCTCTGTGTGTATTATTTAGTACCTACTATAGCGTTTTTAAGCACTATTTTTACTCACAAATTCGTATAACTTATAAAGAAAGAAAAAACATTTTGAAAGCAGAGATGTGTATTTTTGATTCTACAAATTCCATAAAAACTTTTCCGGTTCAAGATAAATTTCGATGAAAAAGTAATTTTATAACAAAAAGAAAATTTTCATAGAATATATTATTAAAAAACCAATGTGAAATTGATTAGTATGGTGGATGGTTGGGAATATAGCCATTTCAAGGCCCACCAAGGTATGTCATCAGCTCCCTTCTCCACAAGTATTTAGGTACATATATCATCACACATTATGGGGATAAACCAAACTCAACTACTACTTGTGTGAAAACTTGGACAATAATACTCTGCTATAACCATGAATATTCACAACATTTCTTTCCTATGCAGGCTTTCACCGAAAAGCATTGCATAGATGTTGTTGTTTCAAAAAATGAAACAACGATTGCCTTGACATTGGTGTACAGGGCACCGTCTGCGTATTCTTCCATTTTAGGGAGAAGGGAGCTGATGATATGTATGTCTTGGTGGGCCTTGAAATTGCTATATTCCCATCCACCATAATATTCAATTTTACATTATTTTTTTAATAATTTATTCTATTGAAATTTACTTTTGTTATAAAAGAATTTTTTCATAGAAATTGATCTTGAACCGGAAAAATTATTAAAGAACATAACATCTTAAAGATCGAATAATAAAACTAAAATGGATTCTATAAAAACATTAAAATAAATAATCAGTTTGTTTAAATTTTTTTGGTTTTTTATAAAACAAAAGCTCCGATGATTTATCAGAAGTTTCTTGTGTGTAATTTTAAGATTTGTAACTACACTTATTAGTAGTAAGTCCTGAAATTTTAATCTGAGAGGCCCATTAAAGGCCCAGATTCTTTTAAGAAACAATGCAAAACATACCTACGGGTTTGTGCGTTTCATATTAAATATTAAGAAAAAAAATTAATCTATGATAAGGATTTTTCAAAAAAATTTTATTTTCTGTTTATTCACGATTTTGGCTTTAATGAAAAGCTAAATTCCATTTTTTGATGCAAGTGTACCTTAAGCTTCAGTTTTCTTTGATTATTCTGGAAAACGTATCAGTTTTCTTCTCTTTCAAAAGTACGATATAACCTGTTGATTTAGAGTGAAACGCTAACGGTATAAACTAGGGATGGGTATCGATGAATCGATTAATCGGAAAAATCGATGTTTTTAAAAAGTAATCGATGTTTTTTTAACCGATATGTTCTATGTTCGATTAATCGAATAATCGATGTTTAATATTTAAATATATCGATATTTTTAGGAAAGTCACTTTCTTATACTACGTTTATACGCACTTCTTATTTGCAAATAAATCTATTTGCAAATACTTAACTCACTCTTTATACGCAGATACAATTCAGAAATATGAAGCTTGTTTTTTTATTCCCTGCTAAACTAATATTTCGACCACTTTGTATGGGGAGCTAAGCGATATTAAGCGACTTTAAGCGGCTCCCCATACAAAGTCGTCGAAAAATTAGTTTAGCGGGGAATAAAAAAAACAAGCTTACAGGCATATTATTATATTTTCGTGATGTCATTCAGCAAAAAAATAGTCATATGGTAACACTAATGGTGAAAAAATTTACAAGTTGACATCGTTGTGCCAGCTGACTCTTGTGAAACGCATACATATGTATAAGAATGGCGTATAAACGTGGTATTAGTAAGTTGTCATTTGTCAAAATAAATTGTAGGTGTTCAGTTGATAGTTGACAGCCAATCTTGCAAATAAATTATTATTTTTAACATATATTATTATAAAAAACCCAAAAATAACATCCATTTTTATTTTATCAGTATTTTTTTGCTTTTTTAATTATAATTATACAATATACATTCAATTCTTATTGTGTTTTTCATTTCATTCATTACCTACAATATGGAAGAAAATTATTTATAGCAAGAAAAAAGCATCCTGTTTCTAAAAAGGTTTCTTTTATTATTGAGCAATTTTATTTTGCTGCTAAATGACCAAATTTAGTAGCATTGAATTGTTTTCCAATTAATTTTCTTATTTTCATATCGATTAATCGAAAACGCCGATTAATCGATGTTTTCATCGGCCATTAATCTGTGAATCGATTATTGCCTTGAAAATAATAATCGATTACATTAATCGATGTTTTAGAGTTCGATACCCATCCCTAGTATAAACGAACTTTACAATATTCATACTTTATTGCATTTCCTTCCATATTAAATTTGAAGTGGCTAAAAACGCATGTACGCTTTACATTGTTTCCAAAAAATGTTCTACACTGGTTTTCACAGTGTTTTGAATTTGTGGGATATATTGTTGTAACGGGTTTTTCAACAGAGACGCTACAAACGTAAATCGATAGGGACAGCAAACGACGCCATATTTTTTCCCGCTCTTTTGACATTTCTCTTCAGTAAGGTTTGCCATTTCATCATGGAAAGATATACGAGCCAACAAGGAGTCGAAATTATTAAAATTTACTACCGAAATTTGGAGTCAGTGGCCTCAACTTTAAGAGGCCTCAACAATAAGCGATGAGGCTCAATTCTGGCTGAATGGCTTCGTCAATAAGCAAAATATGCGTTATTGGTCAGACAGCAATCCACACGTAATCTATGAGTCATCATTGCATCCCGAAAAAATTACGGTTTGGTGCGGTTTATGGGCCGGCGGCGTCATTGGGCCGTACTTCTTCCGTGACGATCAAGACCGGCACATTACTGTGAATGCGAATCGCAATGATAACCGAATATTTTTGGCCCCAATTGGATAATATCGACTTGGAGGACATGTGGTTCCAACAGGACGGCGCCACAAGCCAGACAGCGAATGCCACAATCAATTTATTGGAAACCAAGTTTGGTGAACGTGTTATCTCACGAAATGGCCCAGTCGATTGGGATTGAAAACCGTCGAAAGTTGGGTTCAGCGTCTGGACTTCTGCAAGCGTGCCCGTGGTGGCCATGCAAAAGAAATCGAGTTCCATACATAATGGCATCGAACGTACTTTCACAGGAATAAAGAATTTCATTGGTATCTAAAACCGGTTTTGATTTATTTAAAAAAAAACTTTTGTAGCGCTCTTATTGAAAAACCCTTTATAATTCACTCTGATGGGTGTGGACCTATGTATGTTGAATCTCTTGTAGTTTCAAAGTATTTCGTGACATTCATAGATGACAAATCCCGAAGAGTGTTTATATATTTCATAAAGCGTAAGAATGAGGTCTTCGAAAAATGCAAGTCTTTCAAGAGTTTGGTGGAGCGTCAGACAGGACGAAAAATTAAAATTCGGAGAACCGACAATGGCGAGGAGTACGTCAACAAGAATTTCGATCGGTATCTGGAAGAAAACGGAATACAAAGGTAGTTAACAGTCCCATATACCCCACAGCAAAATGGGGTTGCTGAACTAACAAGTCGGACATTGGTAGAGGTCGTTGTCTGCAGGACTGGAGGTTTGTGGGCTGATGCTGTAGCGACAGTCACATTTTTAAGAAATAGATGCCCATCAAAGACTGGATGATAAAACACCGCATGAAATATGGACTGGTTATAAGCCCAAGGTAACTCATTTTAAGGTGTTTTGGTTCATATGCAGTTACTTTCAACAATAAAAAGAAAGGCAAGTTTGAAGAAAAAGGTTTAAGTTTGGTGATGGTCGGCTACTCGTTGGTGTCCAAGGCTTACAGGCTAGGCTGTACGATATGAAGGCGCAAAAGGTCATAAAAAGAAGAGATGTTTTGTTTGTCGAATGTAACAGATCTGGTGGAAACTTGCAAGAATCGAGTGCCGAGTTTATTTCATTTGATGACGCCTTAAAATGAGATTCTAATAATAAAGTTAGAAATGTTAATGAAATAGAAGACCGGAAAAGATTATAATGATATGGGACAAGTTTTGGAATCAGAAACCAAGAACCATGGAATTGAACGAGCTGGTGGAGGGGTTTCTAATTCGGATGACGGCATTTACTACGAGATGGAGGATGAGATATATATCTATGGGGATGAGATATCTACAAATAATGGGCAGACAAAGCGTGATCCTGGTAACCCAAAGATAATACGGAATGGAAGAAAAGTTTCAAATCAACTGAATAATGTAGTGGAGGTTCAAGTAACGATTACTTACGAGGATGTTTTATCCACCAATTGGTCGGAAGAATGGAAGGAAACAATGAAGAATGAAATAATGTCGTTGAAAGAAAATAAAACATGGTCATTGGAAGATCTTCCTGATGGACACAAAGCTATTAAATGTAAATGGCTGTTTGCATTAAAGAAAAACAAAAAAGGTAAAGTCGTAAGGCATAAGGCGAAAGTGGTGGCAAAGGGATGCAATGCAGCCAAAGGTATGGAATAAATTATAAAAAGAAATTTTCACCGGTTGTCAGGTATGGCACGTTTAGAATGCTGTTGGCTTTGGCGGTTGAAAATGAAATGCACTTGTACCAGTTGAATGTTGTTAATGCATATTTACATGGAGGACTTACAGGACGAAATTTATATGTACCAACCAGAAGGGTTCGAAGATAGAAAACATCCAAAGAAGATGCTTCGTTTAAAAAAGTCGCTGTAGGGATTGAAGCAAGCTGGCAGGGAGTGGAATTCCAGACAGAATAGTCATTTCTGCAAAATAGGGATTAAAAATTGCAAAAATTAACCACGTCTACAAGAGGATAAGAAATGTCAAATTAATTCTTATTGTCGTTTATGTAGACGATCTCATTATTGCCTGTAAGGATGAAAGTGAACTTTTACAAGTCAAATCTGAGATTGCGAAAGAATTTTGAAAGAATTTTGAATTTTTTTGGGTATGGAAGTAAAGCGAAAGTTCGCATAAGTCTGAGCAGGGCGAAAAAGGTACGAAGCCGAACACGGGATAAGCTAGATATTGACAAGTTGCAAATACCGGAGATACCGAAGTCAAAAGCTCACTCTACTGCTAGAGCAGAATACTCCCTCTCCTGAGGACCCAGAAGCGCAGTGGAAGCACATCTCCCATTCTTTGGAAAACGCTGCGACGACTGAACTTGGCTATCCAAAACCGCAGAAGGATAAGCCATGGTACGACGAAGAATGCCGCATTGCAACTGATGAAAAAGACCCTGCACGTATGGCAACGAAACAGTAAGTTACAACGCGTGCTGCGAGTGAGCGGTACAAGAAGCTAAGAGGGGAGGAAACTCGACTATTTAAGCGGAAAAATGGCAGTGGGAGCAGAGAGAGAGTGGAAAGACCGAAATGTGCAGGACGAACAATTTTTCCAGAGGGTAAGAAGATCAAATAACGGGCCGAATTACTAAGTGGCTGCTCTCCTGCAATGACGGGAATGGGAATCTGGTGACTGATAAGCAGTGTGTGCTTAAAATGTGGAGAGACCACTTTTCAGCACTATCCACTCAAATTCTTCCACTGAAGATCAAGAGGTAATTATTATGGAATACAATGTAGATTGTATCTCCCAACCAAGGAGAGATTAGCAATCTCCCAGATTAAGAATAATAAAGCCGCTGGTGTGGATGGGCTGCCCGCTGCACTTTTTAAAGGAGGTGGCGAAGGACTGCTAGCCCACATGCATCAACTTATATGCGGTACATGATTGGGGGAATCTATGCCTGACGATTGGAGTCGCAGTGTATTATATCCTGTATTCAAAAAGGGTTATCCGTGTGTCTGTTCCAACTATCGCGGTAGCATTCTTTTGCCCATCGCGTATAAGGTCTTGTCGAGCGTATTGTGTGAAATACTAAAGCCCATTGTTGAAAACCTGATTGAACCTTATCAGTGGGGTTTTAGATCAGGCAAGTCCACGACTGACCAAAGATTCACGCTCCGCAAAATCCTGGAAAAGACCCACGAAAAGCAAATCGATACATACCACCTTTTTGTCGATTACAAAGCTGCTTTCGATAGCCCCATACGGGGAAAATTGTACGAAGCTTTGTCTGAAGTTAGGATTCCGGCAAAACTGATCCGCCTCTGTATAATGATGCTGCCAAAACACCAAATCTGCAGTGAAGGTGGGGAAAGACCTAACCGAACCATTCTGTACCAAGCGAGTACTGAGACAAGGCAACACACTTTCGTGCAATCTCTTCAACATCTTAATGGAGATGATAATGAGAAAAGCTGCAGTAAATATGAGCAAGACCATTAACACGAAAAGCCAGCCTAACAGACTGGCGTATGCTGACGACATAGACATCTTTGGGCGAAATTTGAGAGAGGTTACTGCAGTATTTTCAAGAATCGAAAAGGAATCAGCGAAGGTTGGTCTTGCTGTTAATGAGGGCAAGATAAAATTGATGGTGCCAACGACTAGAGAAACCTCTCGACTTGGTTCGCACTAGAACATTGACAACCGATTTAATTGTGAAGTGGTAGATGAATTTGTCTACCTTGGATCTGCCGTGAACAAGGACAACAATGTCATCCTGAAGATAAATACGAGGGTTGCATTTTATGTTTCGGGATTAGAGAACAAAAACAAATATTAATCATCGATAATCACTTTATTGTTTTTCAAAATATTCCCCATGAAGATTTATACACTTTTGCATGCGTTTGAACCAATTGTCGAAACACTTTTGCCACTCTGATTGAGGTATCTCCAAAACATGCATTCTGAATGCAGCAACCGCTTCTTCAGGTGACGAAAAACGTTGATCTCTCAGTTTGTTTTTTACGTACGGGAATAAAAAGAAGTCATTCGGTGCCAAGTCAGGACTATACGGCGGATGACCCATAAAATCGATGTTTTGAATGCTCAAAAATGCAGTTGTTTCAGCCGATGTGTGAGAGCTCGCATTGTCATGGTGAAGAGTGATCCGTCTTCGGCGGTTACTTTTCCTGATTTCTTGGAAGACAACTGGCAAACAAATGGTTGTGTACCACTCGCAATTCACTGTTCTAGTGGTACATGTCCAGTTTTTCCGAAAAAACAGGCGACCATTTGCTTGGAAGTGCTTCGGGTGCGAACAACTTTTGTTGGATTTGGCTCTTCTTGAAACACCCATACAGTTGACTGCTGTTTACTTTCGGGCTCATACGCGTAAATCCAGGATTCTTCACCTGTCACGATGTCATAGCCGTGTTTCGAAGGACCGCGATCGTATTTTTGGAGCATTTCTTTCGACCAATCGACACGAGCCTTTTTTTGAGCGATTGACAAATTGTGTGGGATCCACCGCGAACAAATTTTTTTGACAGTCAAATGTTTATGCAATATTGAATGTATGCTAGTCCCACTAATGCCTAAGGTTGTCTCAATCTCACGATATGTCACATGACGATCTTGCAAAATCAGTTTGCGCACAGCATCAATGGTTTTCGGAACAACAGCTGATTTTGGACGACCTTCACGAAATTCGACCACGATTGAATTCACCATACCATCGATAAACACTGGTCCTTGATGGAGCTTCATCGCCAAAAATTGAATTAAGTTCATCCCTGCACTGTTGCTGAGTTAATCCACGTCGAAAGTTGTAAAAAATAATCGCACGAAAATGTTCACGATTTAATTCCATTTTTGGGCCGAGATGAATCTTTTAAGTTACTGTAAACGACACAAATTGTGCTCGTATCTCAAAACGTTCTGAGTATGCATAACCTAAAAATGTCCAACTTTACGATAGAGCTGTCAGTTGCCAGATTGCAACACTAGGGTTGCCAAATCCCGAAACATAAAATGCAACCCTCGTAGAAGAATTGTGCTTGCAAATAAATGCTATTTTGGGCTCAGCAAGCAGTTTAAGAAAAAAGCCCTCTCTCGAAAGACGAAAGCCCAGCTATATCAGACTCTCATTTTACCTGGCCTGACATATGGCTCCGAAACTTGGGTCATATCGCAAGCGGATGAAAAACACCTGGGAGTATTCGAGAGCAAAATTCTCCGTGAAATATATGGTCCTGTTAAAGAAAATGGCGAGTACCGACGTCGTTGGAACCAAGTGCTATATCATTTGTATTCTGACGTGGACATAGCTGGGCGAATCAAATTAGGCGAATCGTTGGCTAGGCCATGTTATCAGAATGGATGAAGATGACCAAGACTCCAAGACCAAGACTCCGATGGAAATACCTCCCTCCGTATCCTTGGTGTTACGAACTGGCGAGAAAAGGCGAAGTATAGAACCAGTTGGAGAAATATGTTAAAAGTTTTTTAATTTGTTTATTTGTTTGTTTAATTAATGTGTAATGTAATGTTTAATAATAACCTCATGAGGTTATAAATTTGTCAACTAAAGTAAGTAAACTGTGATGGTTTAACGGGTGATATATCGCTTAGCCAAGTAGTGTAGATTCAAAAACTACTTCAAGAATATGGGATGGAGAATTGTAAGTCAGCTTCAGTACAGTTAACACCACGCTTCCAAATAACATGTAACAACAGTTGCAATAAAGCAGATACGACCCAATATCAATCACTATTTGGTGCATTCTTATACTACACTCCGTTTCAAAATTGGCACAAAGAAATTCAGATCCTCATGTGAGCATTTTACGGCTGCTTAAAATTTACTTCGTTACTTAAAGGACACTCAGCATTTGAATTTAAATTTTTTTAGCGGAGGTAAGAATCTTATTGGATACGCAGATGCCGACTGGGGTGGTTGTTCAACAGATAGCAAATCTTACTCGGGATCAGTATTTCTCTTCGGAAAGTGTGCAATATCGTACCAAGAAACAAAGTACAACAGCCTTAAGTAGCACGGAAGCTGTATACGTTTCAGTTTCCAATGCAGCCAAAGAATCAGTTTATTTAAGAAGACGGTTCCAGAACTAGGTTTTTTGGAGAATAAAAGTATTTCACTTACTTTCGATAACCAAGGAGCTATGCAATTGGCATCAAATCCGGTCTATCACAACCGAACTAAACGTATCGATATAAAATATCATCATATAAGGGAGCTGGTTAAATCGCAAGTGATCACACTTGAATATTGTTCAACAGAGGATATGACTGTTGAGGAGGAGTGTTGGAAACATAGAGGAATCTCAGACTAGAGAGAATATTTGGCTCATCTGACGTTTCCTTTCACACTCTTCGTGATGCGGTCGGTGTGATAGAGAGATGTTTGACGAAAAGTGATATACACCAGGTGGAACTACAATAACTTCTTGCTTTAATTTTTCATGCCACTTTGGTGAAAATCTGTGAAATTTAAATGTGTTTTAAACTTTTTTATTGACTGTTATTGTTAGCATACATTTGTGTTGTATTTAACACAATAATTTTAACACACAAAACGAAATGCCGTTGTTGTTATTTTGTTCGTTGTTTTGAACCATTGCCTCTATCTGGTATTAGTAAAGCAATTCTTTTCAACATCAAACGTATATATTTTCAACATCAAACGTAAATATCAAATATTTGGCGGGAGAACTAGTAGATCTACTATAAGTATTAATCTATGGTTGGAAAATAGATCTAATTGTTTTATAAAAAAAAACCCCTTCAACATAAAATAGTCGACATACATTTGAAAAATAATTCTGTGTTTAAAAAATATCCAATGAAGGGATTGAGGAGAGCTTCTCACAATCAGTGAGACAGATATGCGCTTTCTAGTTGATTGGGAACTACAGTTTTACACCGGTTCCGAACGGTTTTTTTTCATGGTTAAGTACTCGATATTGTCGCCATCACTAAGCGATGTGGTAGTTGTCGCAAGAAATATAAGGTGGTCTGAGCAAGAATCGAACCCATGTTCTCACGTGCAAGAGCCTCGCACACTAACCATTGCACCACCGACGAAATAAATAGTTGATATTAAAAGTCTTTCCGCGTTGAATCATTTGAAGAGGTTCAGGATATTTTCATCAACATCAATTCGGATGAGAAACATCAGGAAATACCATATTTTCACTCAGGATAATCAAAAGGGTATTTTCTGATATTTTAGGAAAAATTATGGCCTTGATCAGACTTTGCAATGGACACTTCTCAATTCTTTGGTTATTAACCCTACAGAAACTAACGCTATAATATTTGGAGGTAATGAAGAAGAGTTAAACCTTTCTGTGGGACACACAACATTTCTTGTTTATCATAAGTGATTGTGTATTATTATTGATATTGGTTACCTTCATCACGGGATTTATGGCATTTTGTGTGTTATATTCTTTAAATATTAACTACCATCCCGGTGAACTTTTAGTGCTCCATATTCTGTACGAACTTGAGGTGATTTCTGACATAACTGTTTGTAACATCCTTTAACAGAAGCGAGTGGCAAATACTGTGGTTTGATTTTTATATAATAGTAAGAGAACATATTTCTTAACATGTAACACTATTTTTGACTAATTCCTTTAAAAACTATTTTAATTTAAAGATTCCATTTGAAATTTAAAAAACTCAATTGAAATTCAAAATTCTGCTTGAAATTTAAGGTATATCAATTATACACACAGCGAAAAGATTAGTTGGAAATCAATTCAGGCATTAGAAATTTCATGGTAAAGTCTATATTTTGATCAGAATTCGTAGTTGTCAAACATCAGAACTAGTTGCCGATGTTATTGATAGATTAAAAATCGGTCTTACTAAATACAAGTTGCTACTACCGAATTTTAGTTGTATTAACCAATTTGAGTATTTCAAAAACCTCATTCATCTGAAATGGAAGATACAACTAATAAAAAGTACAATATTAGAATTCGTGTTCAAATATTAGTTACTGTAATCATAATTTAGTTTCTGTTACAAAAACACTTGTTATGTATTCGATTTTTCACAACAGTCTTTGTTGTTAAAGAGAAACTACGTATATTGGAATGTTACACGAGGGCTTTACAGAAAAACTAATATTTGAAACAGAAAGTGATAAACAAAAAACAATAAAGTATATAGATATCAGCCAGTGAAGAATACATATTATCGTAAATTGAGGTGAAGTGAGACTTTTAAACATAATCGTTGAATATGACGCCACTATTGACGGGTTTACAAACACATGCAAACAATTGTTGGACACTTGGCTGGAGGAACTATTATTCTGGATGACACAAAGTAACTTAAACATACATATGGTACCAAGGATATCCCATCCCCATTTTTGGTCGAAAATATGAAAAATTTAGAAATCAAACTGTCTGTATCTGGTAGACTAAGCGTCCAATCGAAAAAATACAATTTTTTACGGGTTCCTAAGGGTTTCCAATTCGCATGAAATATAAAAATCGCTGAAATAAAAAAATGGATATATCTCGGAAACGGTGCGTCCAATCGCAAAAATAATAAAGTTTTTATTTATATTTCCGAGATATAGAAATTTTTCAATATTTTCGATCAAAAATGGGCACGAAATACGAACCCTGGTTATAAATAATAATAATTTTGGTTATATTTAAATATAAATACACAATTTTAATACAAAATAATTTTTTTAACTTTTTTTCTATAAAATTCACCAAATGGTTGTGACAGCCATCAAATTCAAGTACATAATTAGTTGAGCATACCAATATATTATTTGGTACAACCAAATTAGTTTTTACATTTTTCGTTCATTCAACTAATAGAATATACACCACTACAGGATAATTTGACTGCTACAATTAAAACTCGATTGACAGATTACATTTATTTCTTGATGCTGTGGCTTCAACTAAATATTTCAGTTCTTGCAACCAAAACTGAATTACAAATCAATAGATATGCACAGCATTTGGTGCTCATGAACACAATTATTGTTAATCACAACTGCATAATGTGATAGTCCAAGGAACCGCCAAATTTTAAATAAAAAATAAATGGTTTCCCATTACATCCCATGAAGGGACTGGGGAGAACTTCTCACAATCACTGAGCTGTGCGCTTTCCAGTTTTCACTCACTGATTGGGACCTACAGTTTTACACCGATTCCGAACGGTAATTTGAGAAGCTTTTTCATGGCTAGATACTCGATAGTGTCGCCGTCACTATGCGAGGTGACCGCCGCCGAAAGAAAATTTGAAGGTGGTCAGAGCCGGGTTCGAACCCAGGATCTCATGTACAAGAGCCGCGCACACTAACCATTGAACCACCGACGGCAAATTTTAGTGGGCTGTAAATATAGTTGTGACAACGAATCTCTTCTCTGAGTGTAAGTACAATTGGAATCACATCAAGTGCAACTTGAAAGAGATCAATTGAAATTTAAAAGACATCAATGGAAATTTAAATGACATTAATTGAAATTTAAAAGGGATCAATTGCATATTAAAATGTAGACAACAGTTGAAATTTAAAAGACTCAAATTGAAATTGTAATGTCCTCCGTTAAAATTTAAAAGACATCAATTGAATATTAAGAGAGATAAGTCAATTGAAATTTAAAGTACATCAATTGAAGTTTAAAAACAATTTCAACTGACAAATTTTGAATTTTAATTGATGTTTCTTAAATTTCTATTGTTGTGTTTTAAATATCAATTGATGTCTTTTAAATTTCAAATGGAATTTTAAAATTTGAATTGTTATTTATCAAAATTAAATTGATATTTTTTTAATTCTAATCGAAACAGTGTACATAAACGGGGATTTTAATAATTTTTCGTCTGTCCACTTGTTACTGATAATATTTTAATGGTTTCAAATCGTTACATACATATGTATTATGTTTATATGTATTTATTAGGGTAACCATTCAATTAATCATTATTCGGTTAATCGTGCTATAAAATTAACCGAAGATTTTAATAATTAAGTTTTTCGATTAACGATTAACTCGAACAAATCATAGTGATTAATCGATTAATAAAATATAAGTACGTGTTTATGGCAAGCAGTCCGTCTTGAAACACTCCTACAATGTGGCAACGATTTGCGAACAAATTTCATAATTTTACACACATTTCGAACAGATTTGATAGTTTGTTGAGAGAAAGCGTCGCACAGTGCTTTGGCTCATAGACATACATAAAAACAAATTGTCTCAAAATTGGTTCATTAAATTGGGTGTAATACTTAACTACTTACTTACTTATCCGGTCTCGGACAACCCCGGGGGGGTCAGGGACCTTACAAAACGAAGATAACATATTTCGCCAACCAGTTCGATCTTTTGCCTTATCTCTCCAGTTGGCAATACCAAGTGTACGCAGGGATTCGTCAACCTGATCCTTCCAGCGGAGTCTTGGTCTTCCTATTTTTCGTCTTCCTTCGAGTTCGGTTTCGAAAACCCTTCGTCTTCATCCATTCTACTGACATGGCCTAGCCAGCACAATCGCGTTATTTTGATCCGCTTAACTATGTCAATGTCGGGATATAGATCATACAGCTCATGGTTCATGCGTCACCGATACTCGCCGTTGTGCACTATAGGGCCATAAATTTTGCGATATTACCCAGGATTCTGCGCCATAAAGCAAGACAGTTTGTATGAGAGTCTGGCATAATTGGATTTTTGTTACTCGAGAGAGGGCTTTATTTCTAAAGTGATTGCATAGCCCAAAATAACATCTATTCGAATGCACAATTCTCCGCTGATCGCAAGGTTGACGTTGTTGTTTTTGTTTACGGCAGATCCGAGGTATACGAGTATACATTCGTTTACCACCTCGGAATTATTACGGTTATCAAACGTTCACGCTTTGGTCTAATCGCGTGGAGGCCCTGCTGGTTGAAACCATTAATTTTGCCTTGTCCTCATTTACCGTCAGACCCACTTTTCCTGACTCCTTCTCAATTCTCGAAAACACCGCAGTAATTTCTCTAACTGTGCGTCCAATGATATCTATATCATCGGCATCCGCGAGCAGCATGTGACTTTTGCTGCTGATGGTTTTATTCATGTTGACAGCAGCTTTTCTCAGAATAATCTCTATTAAGATGTTAAAGAGATCGCACGATAGGGTCTCACCTTGTCTGAGGCCTCGCTTTGATTTGTTGTTCGCACGGTCATCCTGCAAAGGCGTATGAGTTTTGCAGGAATACCAAGCTCAGACATTGCTTCGTAAGGTTTCCCCCGTATCGGATTATCGAAGGCCGCCTTATAATCGACAAATAGATGATAGGTGTCGATTTGTTTTTCGTGGATCTTCTCCAGGATTTGGCGTAGCGTGAAAATCTGGTCGGTTGTCGATTTTCCAGGCCTAAAGCCACAATGCCCAATCAGGTCAGCGATAATCGGTTTTAGTCTTTCGAACATTATGCTTGATAGAACCTTATATGCTATGGATAAAAGGCTTATTCCACGGTAGTTGGCACAGAGACTCGGGTCACCCTTTTTAAATATGGGACATAGTACACTGAGACTCCAATCGCCGGGCATGCATTCATCTAACCAAATTTTGCTAATGAGCTGATGCATGCACCTTATCGGCTCATCGCCGCCAGCTTTAAACTGTTCCGCCGGTAATCCATAGGCTCCTGCGGCTTTATAGTTCTTAAGCCGGGCGGGCAATAGCTGTTCTGACCTCGTCTTGGTTAGGAGGGGGTAATCGACGTCGTCGTTCATATTGTGATCGATTGTCCCATCGTCATTGGATATATCAGGTACTAGTAGCGCGGAGAAATGCTCTCTCCATATTCCCAACATGCTCTGCACATCTGCGACGAGATTTCCGTCCTTGTCTTTACAGAAGGGGGGCCCGGAACCATGTCCATTAGTTCCGTTTTTAACTTTTTGGTAGAATTTTCGGGCTTCGATCTTCCTTCTGTATGTCTCAAATTTCTCACTCTCGCGCTTTCTCCACTGCCGTTTCTTACGCATAAAGAGACGGTTTACCTCCTTTCTTTACTCCCTATACCGCTCAGTCGCAGCTCGCGTTGCAATTGACTGAAGCATTACCATGCGTGCAGCGTTCTTTTCATCATTTGCAATGCGACACTCTTCATCGTACCATGGTATGTTGCGAAGCGGTTTCTCAAAACCAAGTACGGTTGTTGCGGCAGTTTTTATAGAGTCGGAAATGGGTTTCCACTTCGCTTCAGGATCGTTATCGGGAGGGGGTGGGTTCTGTGCCAAAAGTTGCAGATTTCAAACGGGATGCACTAAAATCCGGTATCTTCTAAACGCCCTCAAAAGTGATGAAAACACACAACAACAAATTGGGTGTAATAGTCTGATGAAATTTCAAAACCCACTGGTCACTTTGTATGGGGGGTATCAAAATACCTGGTCCGATTCTGCTCAAACTATATACAATAAGGATAATAGTCAAAAAATTGCGTTTTGAAAAATTTTTTTAAAAATTAATCAATCCTATAGGGTGTTATAGTGTGATATAGTTTCAGAGCAACCCTACCCTTTGTATGGGAGGTACCGGAAAGCGTGGCACTTTTGGGTCCAAACTTTGAGATTTTTTTTTAATTTCGGCTTGGTACCAAAAGTCACTAATTTTCATGTTGCTGCAACTACGATTTGTGAATTGTACCTACATACATATATATATTTTATACTTTATAATGAAGTTGCTTTTGTTGTATTTTGTTTTGTTTTAATAAATGTGCCGAGTATAATGTTTGAACACTGTTTTCTTTTTTTTGTTTTATTTTATTCGAATAATTGATTAATCGAATAATTTGATTGCGTTTTGTTCGGTTAATTGTCAGATTGAAATTTACGATTAACCGATTAATCAAAAAATCCGATTAAATGGGTACCCTAGTATTTATGCTTATATATTTTTTCGTTTTATTTATAATCAACATTTCTCAATATATTAAAGTTTTTCCAATACTCTCCTTTTCATTCCAGTTCAATGATTTTGATTACTTATAAAAGCTACTGTTGCTGCTGATACAGCCGACGATGAAACATTCAATCGATGCGACTACAAATATTTTCATGAACAATGAACACAACTAAGTAAATATAATAAAAATTTACAAAATTGTAAACCAATCATTATTTTGCATTTCAATAAAATAAAAATATTATTTAATAATCTAGTCATCTAAATTATAAAAAGAAGAGATTATATTTACATTTTTCATTAAAGTTTGATTTACATTTAATATAAAACATAAATATATATATATATTTTTTTTTTTGATAAAAAAAACATAAAAAGCTTTAAATATTTATAAAATTAAAATTATTTTCTTTTATAATTTTTTGTATTTAAGTTTACATGTTTTACGTATATATTTTTATAAATTAATTTTTGAAAAAAAAACTCGCGCCAAGGAATTGTTAAAACAAAATTATAACATTTATTATTATTATTATATATATACATACATATATTTATAGAAAAACGATTAATAATTTAATAGTCACAAATACAAATTGTTAGTTATATAATTGTATGTAAATTCAAAATCAATTCGAAGAAAAACACAATGAGATTCAAGTATTATTACACCGGAACACACAATGTTGTACATATTTAATATAATACAAAAGGGACGATGACTTTAGAATAAAAAGAAGGAGATTGTACACCATATATGCATGAACATATGAGAGCTCTATCTACTATAACATTGTGAACTAGGTTTTCTTATTTTCGAAAATTGCATACATTATATTTAAAAAAAAAAAAAAAAACACAAAACCGAGATAATAGTAGATGTTTGTATGTTGTGTGTGTTAAATCAAAATCGAAACTCATCATATTACAAATTTAAAAACAAAAAGTAATAATGAGTTATATAAAAAGGCGTCTAAAACATGTCTACAGTTTTAAACTAAATTAAAAGAAATCATTATACATTATTTATGTTTAAGTTAATAATATAGTCTAGCGTTTAAAGATGAAACTAAATAGTGTTATCGATAAAACTGTAAAGAAAACTATATAGAATTACTATTTTAAAGTACATACCTATAATATACACAATAAACTACTAATGATCGAAACGAAACCATCATTTATTGTATAGATACAATCCCTAACAATTAGCTTTTTGTGTTGAAGTCGAAAAATTTTATCGATTATTTAAAAAAAAAACATGTTTTTATTCATTTCAATCTAGATTTACATTTTCAAGCGATTTAAATTGTATGCGAAAAGAGACGCGAGTGATGCGAAGAAAATTTGGATTATTGGGAATTTAAAAAGTTTGCCGTAACATTCAGTCAAACCCCCTGTAAAATAATTGTATGAGCAAGGTGTGAAATATAATAGAACATTTGTTTAATATTTAGTTATCTATAATTACTTTATTAAAACAAACAAAAACATATTCCGCAAATTATTTTCTTTATAACAAAAAACTTAATATGTCCAAAGATGGAAATTTTCGTTAATATAAAAAGAATACTCGTACAGTATGTAGTGCAGCAATATAAAATTGCAGTACCATATTACTTGGAGTTTGGCATAAAGTATTCTTCAAAAATTCTGTATGGAATGGAGTCCCGGACTCAACGCTGGTCACTCCAGTGGAGGGAATTTGTGTGACACAAATAATAATTTTGTACGCCTTCCAGCAGGAACATTGAATTATCCCTACGAAACTCCTCTGTAATAGGTATAAGCTCAATGTCCAACAGATCAATATATTTCCGATATCATTTCGCTTGGTACATAGCATTTTTGTGAGTTTAAAGCAGTATATATGTGTAGGTCTAAATGACAGATTTGTTTAAGAAGCATAAATGCGTTGTAAAGCTGAAGAAATTATGAACATTAACAACAGAAAGAGATAATACAGTGATATAACAAGAGGAACTTAGAAGCAATTAAATGGGTTTGGTAAGGATTGATTCCACTAGTTCCATTTAGGAAATAAGTTCCCTCCGGATCTACACAATTTTAGTCTGATCAATCTGGCTACTTGCCCCAATATTTATGGTGGCCATTCAAATGTAATTTGTCTTCACGAATTGATACTTGCTTAGAGTGCAATGCGTTTATCGTTGTTTTTCGAAGTGGTTTTGGCAATCTTGACTCAATTAAGTACAATATTACACTTAATTTGCTGTTGTCTAGTTACACTCAGATTCAATTTCACTTTACTTATCTCCACCGAATGGCGAAAATGCCGTTTGATCCGCTCACAACTGTTCTCTTTGGACCTGTGCTTTTGGTAGTTTCATAATTTTCCGGATTATGGTTGGAAACGATATTGCGATAGCGATTAATTGCTGCAATAATGTTAGCAACTTTTATGCCATTATCACTCATTCTCTTTATACGGAAGAGCGAGGCTTCCGTTAATTTACATTTTAAAAATATCAATATTTGTGGGCTATAGCAGCCAGAAGCCAATAAATCGTTTGCACATGCATACATATCGTTACCTAACATGCAAAAGGCCGTAACTACACTTTTTAGTTTTTTACAGGAGAAGGAAATAAACGTTATCAATTAAAGACTACTTAAAACTTAATATCCAAATTATAGATTCAAGCTTAGTAAACAAAGACAAATTTGTTTCTGAAAAACAAATTAATGGGAAAAAAGTAGTTTTTAAGAAATTCTAGTTAGAGCCTTGTACACTCTATTTTTGTGAAACCAAAAAGCCGTAACTACAAGACTAAAATGGTGCATAAAGTAAAAAACAAATGGTTAAGATAAGAAAATAGTGCTTTTAGGCCGTAACTAAAAAAGTTTTTAGCCAAGTTACGTTTTCCATGCGGATCCGGTGTAAAACTGTACGTCCCAGTCAGTGAGTATACAACTAGAACGCCCACAGCTCACTGGTTTGGGAGAAGCTCTCCCTAATCCCTTCATGGGATGTAACGGGCAACCATTTATTTATTTATTTATTGTAAGTATTTTAAAATAAAATACAAAATTCATTATAACTATTCAAAAGATTAAGATTAAAAAGAGAATTTCTGCTCAAATATTCTCCAATTTCCTTAAATATTTTGCATTTTATCACTTCACTTTTGTTTTGCAAATGGGGGCAGTTTGATGCAATGTAACGATTAGCCGATAAATGTATGAATACCGGTTATTTTTCGTAACATTTGCCACTGTTGCCACATGTTAGTAAGATTATTTGACAAAGCACTGGAAAACACTTTTCGTATTTAAAGTCAGATCAAACATAAATCAAAATCAACTGATTACCAATTTAAATAACCAGTCAAAATTGGGCCTAAGAAAACAATATCGCAATAACACACATTGGAAGAGAATCAAAGGCAACTTTGTTTTGTTGCATTTTTTTTGTTTTGAAAAAAAGTGTAATTACGGCTTTTTGGTTTATGAAATTGTTGAAGTTGCAGTTACGGCCTTTTGATTTTCGCCAATAAAGTCGTTATTTTTCGACGTATACATGTAAAATTTGCTGTGCAGATGTGTTTTGGTTACCCAGCGGACCAAAACTTCGTATACGATATCGCATACGAGAGTTACGCAAAACTTTTGCGGGTAAAACTCTCGAAAACAGATCCGAAAACGATCGGAAAATGAATCGTCAGTCGCTCAGTTTGTGGCAGTAAAAGTTTCGTTTACGATGTCTTGCAAGAGATTTGTTTGCGAGACTTTTGCAATATCTTTTGCGAGAACAACACGAAAAATAAAAAAAAATGCAACAGCCAAAACTTTGTTGTTGTGTCGTGTGCCTGCACTTGTGTGCCTCTGTTTGGCGCACGACACAACAACAACAATGTTTCTCTCTTTTCGTCCGTTTAGCACCCGTTTTTAAACCAGTATGCGAATATTTGGGCGAGTTTAATTTCTCCCCCGGTTTTGGTCCGGTAAATACTCGCTTCTGAGCCCGTTTGCGAGCATTTAGCGTAATACTCGCTAAGGCGCGGTTTTTTGCCCGCTGGGTAATTACATCATAATCAATCAAAGAGTCAATTTTGAACTTTTGAGTAATTACGGCCTTTTGCATTTTAGGTGACGATATAATTATTTTATATTGGACTGTCTGTTTTTTTAGAACAGAGCACTGCAAAAATTAAAGTTATGAAGTAGGTAAAATTCAATTCTTCTGAAATAACAACAGAAAATTCTCTTTACACATATGATTATTTTACAGGGGAATAAAATATACAAATGTTGTCTCATTTGTGTTAATTTTTGTCATGGTAGTGTGCGCGCCTCTTGTACATGAGATCCTGGATTCGATCCCTGCTCAGACCACCTTAAAATTTCTTTCGGCGGCGGTCACCTCACATAGTGACGGCGACACTATCGAGTATTTAGCCATGAAAAACTTCCCAAAATACCGTTCGGAATCGGTGTAAAACTGTAGGTCCCAATCAGTGAGTGAAAACTGGAACGCGCACAGCTCACTGGCTGTGGAAAGCTCTCCCTAATCCCTTCATGGGATGTAATGGTAAACCATTTTTGTTTTTTTAAATCAAATAGACCAACTACTTTCAAAACAAGTCATTCATGGACTAGTGAAAGACGAACAGGGTGTAATGTCATATTTAAAATGATCTGAAACTGCTCCTCAACTAGTTACATTTCATGTTATGTGGTGGAAAAATAAGTTAAGATATTTTTTACCCCATTATCCAATATATTTCGCGCTGAATAAGTTGCCAATATTCTTCCAATTTGTGGAAAAATTTCCAATTGTTGGAAAAATAAGTTAAGATATTTTGTTATCCAATATATTTCGCGTTGAATCAGTTGCCTCTATTCTCCTAATTTAGTCTATCCATGATTCTTCACTACGTAGCTAAATATATACTAGAATGTATTTACGCCAGCTAGGCCCATACAAATTGTTCTTTGAAAATCATTTGCCATTCGACTTCCCTCCGTTTAATTAAGCTAGAAGGGTATCGATTACATTTGGTAGGCATTCATACATGCAAAAAAAAAAAAACATGTGGGAAGAACATGTACCATTAATACATAATAATCATATGTATTAATAAAAGTAATTTATATCTTAGGTTTAACAAAAATTGTTTTTATTTTCATTTAACTAACTATTGGTTTTAAAGGAAACGAAGTAATATTTAAGTTTTTCTATTGTTTAACATTATGTATTCTATGACAAGGAAATCGTTATATTTTTTATACATGACTTTAAAACTAAACTCTAAGCTTAACATTTTATATAGTTTAATAACTACGAACAAGTTAAAAAAAACTTTAAAAAAGAAAACAAAATTTCTAGAAATCAACGAATACTGCTTTAATTTCGAATCTAGCCAAATAACAGTTGAAATGGTTTTTTTTTGTCTTCTTGTGTTCTATTACAAGCAACCCCACCACAATGTTTGTATTTGATTGAAATTAACTATATTTTATCAAACTTTTGTTGAACAGTCGATATTCGATTACGTTTAACTTATAGCAATTAACTTGGAATAATGAAATGTCAAATTTGGTTAAAATGCTAAAATAGTTTACTTTAATTAAAATTAAAAACATAAAATAGACTGGGGTCGACTGATCGCATTCGCTTCGTATCGTAATCCGTATTCAAAAACGCGGTAAAATTGAAAAAGTGAATCCAATTTTAAGAAATAGTTGTATATATCATGATGAATAAGATTTCATTCATTATATACTTTTAGCAATTATTGTTAAATTGGCTCTTTAAAAACACTTGTAATTCAGATTCAGTGAGTGTAAAACTAGAACGCGCACAGCTCCACTGTTTGTGAGAAGCTCTCCCTAATCGCAACATAGGATGTAAAGGGAAACGTTTTATTTATTATAATTCAGATTACGAGACGAAACGGATGTGATTATTCGACCCCTGTTCTTTCTTTTTTGTGTAAAACGAGTTATAATTGTTCATATTATTTTTTTGCATTATTCTGTCAACAAAAGTACACAATCTTTTTGGTACAAACTCAAATATATATCAAATATATTACAAAATCGAACAATAAACCAACAAAATAAATAATGTAAACCACCCATTTTTTGTAAGAATCGATTTACTCTTCTTATAATATCATATAAATACTGAAGAAGAAAAGTTATATACATCATCTCAAAATATTCTTTAAATACTATATTAAATGCCATATTAAAGTAAACCAAAACAAAAATGAAATGAAACTAAGTATAAAACAAAAACACGCACACTTTGTAATAATAATAAAAAATATATATAATATATTTTTGTAAGTTATAAATATTATTAATTTTTTTCAGAAATATTTTATTATTTTTGTATTATATGTAGTAAGAGTTATACATACATACATACATATTTCGACACTAAAGTATTGACCCACTTGTACAAGCAAAAACAAAAGTGATCTGTAAAATGATTTTATTATAGTTCAAATTGTACAACTTTCCATTATTATGTTATCAAACAGAAGATGGCACTCATAGATTAATACTTATAGTAGATCTACTAGTTCACCCACCAAATTTGTGACATTTGGCCTGGTGTGATATTTACGTTTCATGTTGAAAAGAATTGCTTTACTAATACCAGATAGAGGCAATGGTTCAAAACAACGAACAAAATAACAACAACGGCATTTCGTTTTGTGTGTTAAATACAACACAAATGTATGCTAACAATAACAGTCAATAAAAAAGTTTAAAACACATTTAAATTTCACAGTTTTTCACCAAAATGGCATGAAAAATTAAAGCAAGAAGTTATTGTAATTCCACCTGGTGTATATCACTTTTCGTCAAACATCTCTCTATCACACCGACCGCATCACGAAGAGTGTGAAAGGAAACGTCAGATGAGCCAAATTTTCTCTCTAGTCTGAGATTACCATAGAGTAAATATGGGTAGAGAAAATCTTTCACTCACCAAATTTCTGACATTTGTCCTCGTGTGATGTATAGAGGCAATGGTTCAAAACAACGAACAAAATAACAACAACGGCATTTCGTTGTGTGTGTTAAAATTAATGTGTTAAATACAACACAAATGTATGCTAACAAGAACAGTCAATAAAAAAGTTTAAAACACATTTAAATTTCACAGTTTTTCACCAAAATGGCATGAAAAATTAAAGCAAGAAGTTATTGTAATTCCACCTGGTGTATATCACTTTTCGTCAAACATCTCTTTATCACACCGACCGCATCACGAAGAGTGTGAAAGGAAACGTCAGATGAGACAAATGGCGGCTCTACTATAAATTTACTCTATGGAGATAACTCTATGATGGCACTAAAGCAGGCATGCACACACCAATACGTATACATTTTGTTTTTTAGTGAGTAAAACATCGTAAATATTCAAAGTGTACTGAGATTAAGCGCAAAAAAGCAAAATGACCCTTCCTGCTTGCTAACTCATTCGCGACTGAATCAATCGTAAACAAAATAAACAAATCATACCAAGATGTATTAATAAAGGTGAGCGCAGTTAACAGCTGATTTGCTTTGTTTACATTTTTACGGTTAACTAAGTTGTCAAAAGTTGTTTACTTATTATTGTTTGCATTGTTTTGATTCAAAGAAATAAGCGACGCGGTTTAAAGTGAAAAAGTTTATTTTCAAAATTTATATTCAAAAAAGTAAGAAAAAAGTGAAATGCGAGTCTGTGTCTTTTGCAAGAAAAAGGTAATTGAAGATTGGTCGTTCCACAGACGAGCGGAGATGGAACAAATGAGGCGAGATTTGTGGAATGAATTTCTTCCACAATATGTATAAACTGTTCTTGCATTTGCCCACATATAACATTGTCAAACATACAATTGCATTATTATGGGAATATATCTTGTACTAAATATTGACTTGACTCAAATCACAAATAAAACAATAATGCATTACTGATTTGCTTCTGCTGCTGCTTTCCACATTTTGTTTACTTTTTAATCAGCTGATACTGACAACTTATGAATCTAAAGCAAAAACGAAACGTCTGTTGTTCTTGCCCTACAACAGCAACAAAATCTACTGCTTCTACCTTTTCAATATATATTGAATCATACCTTCATCGCGTCAGAGTCTAAACATAATCAAACACGCTACAGACAACGACGTTTTTTCTACATAGGTTTCTTATGGCAGGGAAAAAATCGTCACGAAAATACGCTGCGGCTGACGATTCGCCGCTAGAATAGAATCTTTTCTAATTTCTTGGCGGCGCTCTCACGAAATCTCTCAATTGAGAGAATGAAGTTGCCACATGTTCATGAAAATCATAAGAGAAACCAACACATAAACTATACATGTGAATGCAAAAGAAAAGTAAAGGCATAGAGTAAATATGGGTAGAGAAAATCTTTCACTCACCAAATTTCTGACATTTGTCCTCTTGTGATGTATACGTTTGATGTTGAAAATAATTGCTTTACTAATACCAGATAGAGGCAATGGTTCAAAACAACGAACAAAATAACAACAACGGCATTTCGTTTTGTGTGTTAAAATTAATGTGTTAAATACAACACAAATGTATGCTAACAATAACAGTCAATAAAAAGGTTTAAAACACATTTAAATTTCACAGTTTTTCACCAAAATGGCATGAAAAATTAAAGCAAGAAGTTATTGTAATTCCACCTGGTGTATATCACTTTTCGTCAAACATCTCTCTATCACACCGACCGCATCACGAAGAGTGTGAAAGGAAACGTCAGATGAGACAAATGGCGGCTCTACTATAAATTTACTCTATGAGTAAAGGGTTAAAAATAATTTATTGTTAAACACAATACAATAAAAGTGAATACATTTTTAAAAGCAGTTAAAACACTTTAATTCCTATACAATTATAATATTATTTTTCCAAACTTTCAAACAAATTCCAGAACAGAGCCGAAAATATATACGACGCTGAGAGAAAAAAAATCAACCGAAGTCGCCAGACGCTCTCTCTCTCGTTTCGTTTAGACGCTAGAGATTTTTTCCGTTGCCGTCTGAAGTGTGTCTGGTTCTGTTTGGACTCTCACTCGTTACTGCACACATGTGCGACGTTTTGGGCATGCCTGCACTAAAGCGTTTCTTTCCGCATGCAAGTGTTTCTTTGGTACTCGTATTAGGGGCGTTTGGAACCACCTGGTATGAAAACAATGTCTTTGTTTTGTACTAGGTATGTATATGATTACAGTTATTTCTGCATTGTGCATTTCAAACAAATATGAAATATTTTTATTTGTTATTCCCAATATTTCACATGGCCGTCAGTGGTCTAATAGTAAGCATGAGCTACTAACAGTGTGGGTTCAATCTCAACTCAGACCACGTAGCATTTCTTTCGTCAACGGTCTTTTCTCTTAGTGATGACTATGAATGATAATTAGCTATGAATATTGTCTCAAACCCCGTTAGGAATTGATGTAAAACTGTAAATTTTAATCAGTGAGTCTGAAGATAAAAACACAGTGTTTGCCTTAGGCGGAGGTTTGTGAAATAAAACATAGTAGGGTTACTTTGTTTAAATAATAAAAATAATGATTTATTTAACAAGCAAAAAAAAATACCTTTTCGTAGAAAAGTGGTAAGGGTAACCCAAATATCGTACAATCCAAGGAGGGGATACTGAGATTATCAGGTCTGTTCTGATATCGCGACGATTTTAAGATCACGCCGGTGATTTATATGTGTTCTTAAAATCACGGCATCATTTTATGTTTTCGAAATCACCAAGCGAACAGCTGATTTTGTTGATTGCTTTGCTTTGTTTGTCATTTCATTTGCTTCCCAACATATGTTTGTGGTAATATTTAATAAAAATTTGTGAAAGATATTGGAAAAATTTTAAATGCCTGGAGCTTTATTGTTGAGTTTTCTTAATTTAAATTATTTTCATTTATATTTATTAATTGTTAATATTTTCATGCTCGAAAAGTAAAGCACGGGACAGGCAAAGAGGAACAGAAAATCACGAAAGAAAAATAAGTTAAAAGAAAAAGAAAAAAAGACATTTCAAATTATGTTTTCTAATAATTTATTAAAACATTTACGTTTATTTTAATTTTTGAATTTTTATGACCGAACATTTTTCTAATTGAAATATGGTTGGTTTTTGTTGGAAATAAGAGACAATCCATTTACAATAATTTTTTTTGCATAAAACAAGCAAGTGATCTGTGTTCACCGTTATTTTCCTGAGAGATTTTATATCACGTGCTTTGCAAAATCGTTCCTTGCAGAACACCATTCCGGTTATTTAAAACCTTATCGAGGTGAAGTTATATCAGAACAGGCCTGTATAATCGTAAGTAGATCAAGATGGGGTAGGTGACTACTAGTCCGAAATTAAACAGATTTGACTTACGCGTTAGGACATATTGGAAAGTACCCCTTCAACGTTGTACAAAGAAGGAAGTGGAAAGATATTCGCACGGATAACGAGACACAACATACAAAATGAGATTTATGGGCGAGATTTAAACCAGTATACGTTCGGAATTAAACACACACAGCTCTATTACACAGTGCAACACGAAAAAATATAACCATATACGGACACCACTACGTGATAAAAGACAAAAAAAAAGACCCCTGTCTCACAGTTTTGCCCAAAGTCCTCCAGTTTTTTTTATGGCCCCCCAAAGAAGGGGGGCCTCGATGTCATTTTTGCAAAAAAGTGATCAATTTCTCAAGCTCATATCTTGCAAACCGTTCGGAATTTTGATTTACTCTCTGCGGCAAAGTTGTAGCTCTTGTCATATATATACATATAAGATCAAAAAACTTCATCTTCAAGGTCAAAATTTTTTTATTTTCCGCTTTTACGAACAAATTTACTTTATGAAAAATGCGCCAATTTTCTTTGGCCTGGTAGGGCTTACAGCGCTGATTAAAACCCGAAACTTTTTTTAAAGAGGCCGATCCAACTTCTTGAGATATAGGCCTTTATAGCTTGAGTATATAATCGCTTATATCTGACCCATTTCTTATCCGATCTGGTTGAGATGGGTATCATTGAGAAGACCTTTGAAAACGTTATAAATCTGTATATAAATATGTTAATTTTTATTAACTCATTGGGGCAAATTAAAAAAAAAAAGATTTTTTAACCTCACTTTTTTAATAAAAATCTGGTTTTCTCAAAAAACAGCCCTAGTAAACTTATTTCTTCCTAGACTCAGTAAAAGACAACACTTCAAGCTTTTTTTTAAGGTATAATACTCCGCATTAACCCTTATAAGACCGGAGATAGTGAGGTTTTTCTAACAAAAGTACTTTCTGGGAGCCAAATTTTCGCTTAAAAACAATTGAAGTGTAAGAAAATAAGCGATTTCTTAAAAAAAATTTTGATTTCCAAACCTTTAAGCGTAAATAATTGTCAGTGAGGAGGCCGTCAGAAACAACAGAAACAATCATCAACAATTCCAGAAACTAGTAGTTTTGGAAATAGTTTCACTTCACCAGCTCCAATATTGGTTGCGAGGATAGTGGTAAAGTTTTCAATACTCCACGAACTGGTGTCTTGA